>CM031240.1:39703225-40340195 GCA_018340775.1 Taxus wallichiana var. yunnanensis | reverse complement strand
GGTAGGTAGTGTGGTTTTTTGTTTTGGTTACACCTTCTTGGGTAAAGGTGCTAGAGTAGGGCATGAAGAAGAAGGGGATGTAGAAGGTGTAGGTGTGCGAGTCAACCAAGGTGACAATAGAGGTGTGGGTAATGGCGTGGTTGTAGGTAATGTAGAGGGTGGTGGTAAATGAGAAGGTAGAGGCATGGGTGATGAAGAAGACGTGGGTAAAATAGTAGATCGAGGTGAGGGTGTGGGTTGTTTCACTTTGAGTTTTCCTTGGGGAGAGGTTTCTTGACCAAGGTCGATGGATGTGGGCCTAAGATTGATAAAAGAGGTGAAGGTGAATAAGAAGGCATGGGAGAAATTGGGGTACGAGGCCTAAGAGGTTGGGTCTTCCTCTTAGGTGTGGGAATAGAATTGGTGGCGGTTTGTGAAGAGGTGTTCAAATCTAGCTTCACGGGGGATGGAATAGACTAGGTATCGGTAAGGCCCCTAATGTAGTGGTAGGTTTAGGTGTAGATAAAGGTTTGGTGCAGGTGAAGGTTTGGGTGTAGGTGAAGGTTAAGGTGAAGGTCAATTTTATTAAGAGGAGTCTAATACGACTGGCTCATAGGTGATAGATTTAGTTACCTTAGATATTTTAGGATAGATCATCAAAGTATCTAGAGACAATAGCTGCATTTGGGTAGGTATAGGGAGCCAAAGGCACCCCCCAGTGTGGTTTAGTCAACTTACGCTAAAAAATTAGCCAAATGAAAAAATGGCATAGAGTTAGAGGAAGATGGCGATAAGTTGGTGGTAATATCTATGAAAAATTATGAGGTATGTGAGACAGGGAAGTTTTTGGCTTCTGATTCTATAGGTAGAAGTGATGCAAGAAGGTTAGCAGGATCCTTGAAGACCCTAAGAGACACATCAATAACAGGAAGAGAGTATAAAAGTGTCTTCTCTATGGGTTGAGGAAGGGGAAAGGTAGGTGGTGTAGACTCTTCCTTAGGTAGAGAAGAGGATAAAATAGACTCTTCTTTGGGTATAAGTGTGGGTAATTCAGGGATCCTCGATAACGATGGTATAAGTGAGGTAAGCTCCTCTTATGTAGATGGAGTAGGAGGTAGGGTCCTCCATGGGTAGAGGAGTAGGTGAAAGAGGATCCTCTATGGGTAAAGGAGATTGAACAAGAATTTTGTCAATAGATAGGGATGGAAAGTAATTGAGAATAATGAATAGGTACTGTGTCAAAGATGGCATGGACCTCATGAACATTGGTGTCATTACTAGAGGTCTCATTGGCATGATTTGATGAATGGGTATGGTTTGGAAAATGTTTCTTAAAGACATGAAGGTTTTAATTTGCATGCATGTTAGGGTTGTCCAAGATGAGATCTCCATTATCTAACATTTCCTAGATAATGTTTTTAAATGTTTTACAATTTCCGTCACTATGCCCTAACACGGTGATAGTTATAGTAGTCATTATCCTTATACCATGCAGGTACAAAAAGGGAAAGGTCAAATCCAGTATGTGGTTTGATCGTTGGAAGAGTGATGGCTCCCACTTTTAATAGTTTTTCCAAAACAGAGAAATAAGGTTATCCTATGGGGTATAACATCTATGTTCATACTTGTACTAGAAATTTTAAATAGGGGACAAATTAGAATGAGTTTTTAGTTTGTTTGACGGATGAAAAGGGTCATCTTTCAAGACCACCACATTCGTAGATCATTTTTCCTTAGAACAATTATTTTGTAGTTTATAAGAAGAAGGGGAGTCATTTGATTTAAGCGAAACGCTCTTGCTATGTAGTTGAAGTTTCTTCTCTTAGGGCACAAATTTCTAGCTTCCGAGCCATGGTGAAGCTCTCATCAAAATTTTGGAATTTTTGTACAGAATAGTTGGGGAAATGTGCACACACACAAGCCCTAGTGAACAACTCTATTAGCTCAATTTGTGGAAGTTGAAAGGAAATTTGATTAATGAGACCTGTTAGTGTATGAAAAATTCAATGATAGACTCGTCCTCATACCGACGAATAGAATAGCGTATAAGTAATTCATGGAGACCTTCTTGGAGATGATAGAGAAGTGGTTAAGGAAGGTATGGGATAACCTATTGAAGGAGAAGATTGAGTGCTTCGGTAAAGCACTATACTAATCTAAATTAGGTCCTCTCAAGGACATGGGAAAATTCCTAAGAGGCAAGGCGTCATCGTGGGCAATCTAATAATAGACGTGTTTGAATTATCACAAATGTTGCTACATATTTTCCTTTCTATTAAATCAATTAAAATTAGGTATATCTCAATGTGTGGGATAAGGATGAATGGGTATAGATCGATGAATAATAAGATTACAATTTCATCATAAGTCAATATATTGCGAGAGCTAGAGACAAATGCTTCAAGGGTTTCCTCTTATCCATCGTCATATTTATAAGATAATTTTAGGATTCAATTAAGCGATGCCCCCTATGGTATAAGGTGGTGGATGAGATCTATAAGTCGTAGATGGAACACCACCGCATGGTGATTCTGAATAAACAAACTGCATGGGGGTATGTAAGAGGGAATAGATGATGAAGGCATGTACCCTGAATAAGAATTAGAAGCGATGGGTGGTTGTTGAGGCATGGTATAGGTGGGAGGAACTTGTGTGAAGACCCTCATAGAAATAGGTGGCAAGGTTTGGGGTATGGAAAGGACCAGGTTCTAGAAGGGGGTATGAGATGCCAAAGCAATTGATGGATGAGAAACAATGGGTACATGAGGTGTTGATGATGTGGGTATCCCTACACTAAGAGTTGTAGATTATGGTAATGTGAATGTAGGAGGGGAAACATATGTTGAAGGTGTGATGTATGTCATAGGTGTGATAGATATCAAAGATGTAGGGATGATCTGAGAAATGACAGGTGCTGAGGTGGAAGTAGGTAACACTACACTAGTGTTTTCCTATACAAAAGTGGGGGCGAGAGTAGGAGAAATGGAGACAGGCATCCCGTATATGAGTTGTCTTGACTAGTCGTGGGTAGAAGAATGTGAAAGGTAATACTACAAGGCTGCGGAATTATGATCAAGGAATTTTTTGAATTCCTCGACACTCTTGGGTATAGTGGTAAAATCATTAGATCCATGGGTGAAGAAATAAAAGGTGGTGAAGGGATGGGAGGTAGCAGCTGACGGTTGGCATGAAAAACTAGGGCGTTAGTTTGTTGGCAAGTTAAAACCATATGAATGGTGGAATTATATGTATTATGAGCTCTTAAAATGATACAAAAATATAGAAACAAAAGATGGGAAAAAGATGGAAAAATTAAAGTAGGTTGTTGTTTCTAATAAAAATAAAAATATTGAAACCGATGTCGGTTGGGTAATCGGTGTCAATTGCGAAAAAAACCGATGGAGGTCAATGGAATGGTGTCGGTTACTTAATATAATCAAAATAATTAGAAATCTGGAGATGAAAGGGGTAAAATAGATGAAATTGGAATCTTTTAATGGTGACAGAGACTCGGAAATGAGTGTAGTAAATGAATCATAACACAGAAAATGTATGAATACAAATTAAACACTGTTTTGGATAAAATGAACAAAAAAATAGGAAACCAATGTCGGTCAGTTGACGAATGCTTGGATGATGACAAAACTGATTTCAATCGCTAGACGATGCCGATGCCTTCATACTATGAATTTTGAGAAAATGAAGAAATTTTGAATTTGTAGTGAATTAAGTCAAAATAAAAGCCAACTCAAAAGCTGAGTATGGCAACAAGATGTCCTATCACACTCAAAAAGAACCAGAATACACTAGTTATGATTTTGGAGTGTGAAAGAAAATAAAAAGTGAAGAATCGTTCTCATAACTCAAAACGTAATTCAAACAAGAAAAAACTAGCAAAGCACGAAAAATCGTAGGTATCAGATTTTAGTGTTGAGTGGCTTATGAATTTTTAAATTGACTGTGAATGAAATAGATATTTTGGATAATGAAGGTTCCTTATAAGCGGTTTATGACTTGTTTCAGGTTATTTTTACAAAAAGTGGCCCAATATACCTTTCAAGACATGTGGTCCGAAATCTGATATGACAAATAGGGCGTAACACCGGGTGGTGCCCATCGTCAAATAGGTTGTTAAATCATTGATGATTCTTCTTGGAAAGGGAGTATTTAAGAAATGTGTTAATTATTTAGGTGTTTTATCCTTGGAGTGTGTGCACAAATGTGAACTATGCTTAATCCAAATCCAATCACCAAGTGGTCATGACCTCCAACATGTGATGTCTAATTAAATCTATCTTCTCTCATGCAGACACTCAAAGGATGAAATACACATATTTTAAACCAAAATTGAAAATGATATTCGATGTAGAAAAATGAGAATAGGAAGTAGAATGATATTTTACTAAATGCAATACAAAATAAAAGAATAAGTGTTCCTTTTAAGCACCAATGGAAAAATTTATTTTAGATAAACAGAAAAAAAATAAGATTATCTAGAGAGAGATTTAGGTGAACTTTTCAGGAAAAAAATAAATGCCCAAATGCACTCTATATGAAATATGAAACAAACCCAAAAGATAGGTCCCACCGTGCATGCCAAAATGTTTTTGTAGTAAAGTAGAGATAAAACAAATAATTGGTAAGGTGAGGAGGAATATTTGTGATAGTCAAAGATAGGTTATGAGAGTGTATAATGTTGACCAAGATGATTATGAATATCTCCTTTTTTTCTAGGAAGGACTACCTTAAATTCAAACCAAGACCACAAGATAATGTTAATAATATAGGTCGATTGACTACTAATGGGAGCTAGATCCGAGAAGTAGGGTTTTCCTAGAAGGTTGTCAATCCACTTTCAAATATAACTTAATACATATAAATAACATGAAAAAGGAAAATCCTACTATAGTTGTATGATTTAGGTGTCTCACACAAATATAATAAGAAAATCTAACCTAATAGAACATTTATTACTAAATTTGAAAGGTTGGTGTTGTCGCAAAATCACCACACCCTCCCAATAGCCAGACTATGAATATGAAATTCGGTGTGACTATGAAACATGGGATCACGTCTCAAGTCAGTGGCACTTGGAATTGAGGTAAACATCCGAGAAGGTCGAATTCCTATTCCTAAACTAAGTGTTATACTATTCCTAGTTTAATGAAATGGTTATTTAGACCTATTCTTATGTTTCATGAGTTTTAGGGAAAGAGAATTACAAGAAATGAAACTATACTGGGAATGGTGATGCACCAAATAAAGGGTGTTGTCAAACTTAGGAAGGGTTAATTTGAAGAGGGTTTGTCTACCACAAGTCACCTTCACCTCTGCAACTCAGAGAGGATACAGAGTACCACAGACTAGGAAGCATTTGTTTCCTTTGTTAAACTTGAATTACACATAAATGATAGACCAACTTCAATTGAAAACAAAATAAATCACCACGATGATATAAAATAGGCACATGTCAAACATCTATTCCACTTATGACAGTTAATGATAATACGATTTTTATAACAGAAGGAAAAATAACCTTTCCATAACTGATATTCAATAATTATATCACTTTCCCATAGAATGAAATAAGATATTCGAATAAAAGAAAGTTAACCACTTATACTAAGGAATTGTACACCCACAAAGCATACACTAATCAACCATTAACACAATAAATCAGATTCTTCATGGAAACATATCACTCTGAATGTAATTGAAAGGTTTTAAAATATTTAAAGCACTCTTCCAAGCTTGAAGAGTAGCTTCACCAAAAATATATATGCCTCTCAATCTCCCACACTTAACTATTTATAAGTTCCTTAGGCTGAGCCATTACAATGGGCCTTAACCAACAAATTACTAAAAATAGAAATGTCATTAAGTTTAGGGAACATGCTCCCATAAAAATAGAAAATTTTGTTGCAAGGGTTTGACTCGGTCAACCTTGTAATATTGATCGATCCAGCTTGGATCCATCCTCCCATGGCCGTTTGGCTTTTGCTTGGCTCTGCAACATCTTCTCTAGCTCCAGCTTTCTCTTGTTCCTTCTCCCAAGATTCTATTTGATGCTTGTATTTGATGAAATGCTTAATAATTCCCTAAACTTCTCCATCCTCTGGCCCACATGTGTAGTGATTAACCACATCTACCGTCTCGATCTCCCTTTCTACTTTGGTTGGAACTCTTTTGAGTTTACTTACTACCTTCTTCAATCGACTAGTGAAATTTTGGCATGAAACCAACCTATCAATGGAGTCACTACGAAGGTTCTAGTCACTTCATCATCCCTTTTACCAAATCCTTGAAATTCAGCTTGATTTGATCTTTTGGAAGAGCATCGATGTTCTCATTGAATAACTTGCAATTGATATTATAAAACTCCTTTGAGATGTCATTTAGAGCATCCATTATATCTACGCGTTTGTTGTCCAATTTATTAATTAGATCCTACAAAACTTGGGACTGAAATTCCATAGATTTTTTATATTCGAACAATTTAGAGGCATCATCTATTACATCTTCTTGGAGAAGAAATATGGATCCTCTTCTCTGATCTCACTCCACGTAGTCAAATTCAAGTTCAAATTATTATTATCTTCAGAGAAGGATTCATCCATTCTACGAATTGAGGCTCTATTAGCCTGAAGATCATTGTATATGTTAACTAATTATTTTATCAAAGGATTGGCTTCTTGCAGTATATGATCCATCCATCCATTTACTGATCTTCCCTTTTGTCCGATCTTCTCAATCTCATGATAGGAGATATCATCCAGAGTGGAAGAAACCGTCAGAGTAGTAGTGGTTGAAACCTCAGTAGATGGAGAAGGTTGTGTTACCTTTCTCAATAATGCAGTGAGCTACTCAACCTTTACTTTTATTTCATCTTTAGAAGCCTTATCCTTTATGTATTTCTCTAATAGATCCCAAGAGCAATTTGTAGATCTTGTTTGGCCCCTTCATGTGTTTCTTTTCCTAGCAAAAATCTAGAAATTCGGTAGTCAGTTGTTGTAATGGTTTCCTTGGTTTTCCCCTCAATGGGAGTAGTAACCTCTACAAACCTCTCTCCAAATTGATTCACTGATAAGTTTGGAGACAATATTTGGTCACTTGGCCTGTCTTTTAGGAGTGGGTTCCAACACACTCAGATCTATAACATCCACCAGAGGAACCTTCTTCTTATGTTTCAAAGTCTAACGAAACAACCATTATGGAATGAAGAATGTTGATGGGAGTGAAACAACTAACTCTATCCTTAAATAAAATAAAAGAGCACTAGTAACAATAGTTTACAATGGAGACAGAGGTGGCAATAATGGATGGGGTAGATGTAATGACAACCATAGGAGTGGATACAATAGGATTAGAAGATGAGATGGAAGGAAATGAAATTGTTAGAGGGAATGAAGTAGAAATGGGTGACCCAATTGTTTCCCCTACCGAGAGAACTGGGAGAGATGAGAACACATGGCCATAGAAGGAGATGGAAAAGAAGAAATGATTGTGGAAGTGGAAGGAAATGATGTAGGAAGTGACAATGGAAGAGAAAGAGGAGATGACAGGTCTTGTGAGACACTTAGAGAATCAATAACTTTAACTATTTCTGACATTGGCATTGCTGGAGACATGGAATTGGAAGTAGGAGCTTTGGAGAGAGAGAGTTGCCGACAAAATAAATGAAATATTTTTAGGGACTATATGGGCCCTTTGGATGGACCTTTTTCCTTTTGTAGGTGTTGGTAGATTCATGGTTGGTTGGGCTTCTATACTTGTAGGTTGATCTAACCCCTTGGGTGAGATTCCCAAGTTAACCAACCAATTATAAGTTCTTTGCAGAATGGGACCCGCCCTCTCCTTGGTATTGCAACATTCTTCTATATACCAATCAATCCATGACAATGGTTGATTGGCAACATTATTATTTTTATATGTTGCATCAAAACTTCCACTTCATCATTCATTTCCTTTGGAATCTCTATAATACCAAATTGTCAAACCTCATCCAAGTTTAGCCTCTCATAATCTCTTTTTCAGATGATGAAATCATCACAACAATGAATCCAAATATCTTCCAACTAGGGCACATGGGAACTAGACAGACCTATTTCACTAAATTTACCCCAGTAGTCGAAACTGGTCCGAGGATGGAAAGTCCAAAAGTTACTTATGAAATTTTTACATCTACATTCTTCACCTTATGAGTATTTGAACAAGTGTATCTACTAATTGAAATGGGGAATTGAAATCCTTCCTTGTGTCGTTTATTTTGAATCTTATGATAGTCCAAAAATTTCCAAACCAACTCTAGAAAAACCCACTTATCGGTGGGGAATCTTTGAAGTTTACTAGAAGCCCCTACAAAACTAAGAATTCAAATGTATGTAAATGTAGGGAACTGTAGGTAAGTAGCTCCCCACTCATGTACTTCCTTGAAGGATTCATCGAAATCCTTTGATTATATAAATCTTTATCAAAATGATACAGAATGACATGAAAAAAGGCATCATTAATCCTGTGGAAGTGTCTACTTCCCTTGTCTAGTGTGAGTTGAGGATAAAAATCATAGATTTTTGAAGCACGTCGAATACCCTTGGTCTTCAAACTAGTGAAATCTCCCATAATGGCTCTAACATAGATCATGGAAGAGGTTATGTAGAAACTCTTAGAGGACAACACCTTGCTTAAATGAAAGCAGATGGAACTACTGATATGCTCCCCCCATCTAATAAATTCCTTGTCTTTCTTAATGGTAGCAATATACATGAACATCCATTCCTAAAATTCCTTTGTGGAGGAAAGGCCCGAAACTCTACTCAATAACAAAATAATTTCATTGACTTCTTGGATGAAGTCTAATCGATACATGGTCTTGGGAAATTTGGTGACACTCTTGGCTAGATAGCTCTTTAACATAACTTTTGTACATAATTCAATCTCCTTGTCCCAATGCTCTACCGCCAATTCTAGTGAAATTTTTGCATAATCTTCAACATCCGGGAATTTGAAAAAATCCTCAAAGAAATTTGGGTCCAAACGAATTACAATCTTGCCATCAACATCTTTTATTGTCTTGGATTCTTCATCAAAGTGAGTTGTTATAGTTAAGACGAACTCGGGAAATGCATGGTCACAGAAAGCCAACAGCAAGAACAAGTCCACTATCATATAGGGCTTGCATCTAGGATTTCTTGTTTGGGGCTTTCACCCTTTCCCAGAAGTCTAGAAAATCAATCACCTCGAGATCAATGTCTCCTATATTTCCCAAGTCTGAGGAAAGACAAGAGTGAGGAGCAACTCAGGAAACTAAACTTCATCTTTTCCTTGCCTTTGGTTGTAAAAGTTAACATTAATTTTTTGATTTTCGGAATCTGAAGGCCTTAAAAAATCCAAAAGTCTGAAAATAATTTAGCTCTTGAGTTCCAAAACTCCGAAAGGAAAAGTTCTAAAATCCAAACAAGATAAATTCCGAAACACAAAAGTTCCAAAACCTCAAAACTAAGAACTTTGAAATTTCGAAATGGAAAGTTCTGAAATTCGAAAAGTTCTTAAACTCCGAACAACCCCAAACTTTGAAATGAAAAGTTTCAAAACTCCGAAGAACCATGAACTCCAAAATTCCAAAATGAAAAGTTCCAAAAATACCGACTTCACCAAAGGCATGGAGATCCAATCAAATGTTTTAGGAGGATTTTGAGAATTATGATGAATTCTGTAATGGATGCCTATAAGAAATTGAATTTTACAACCGTTGAGGTCAAAAGCACTTCCGAGAAATCACGGTGAGTAATGAGGGTTTCAATTCCAAAATAGACAAAGGAAGAAAAAAAAATAAAATGATCAAAGAAAAAAACAAAGAAGATCTTAAACCAACAAGAAATAACCCAGATAAAATACCTTGAAAATGATGTCATGAAAGTACAAGATATAGTAAAAATCAAATCGTCGAGTTAAATTTCAAGTAAAAATGATAGGTAAAATCACAATTTTAAATAAAAACCCGACATTAATCCCTCGTATTTGACATGTAAGAAATTTGGTGAGAATTAAATTCATGAAGAACTCGAAAGTTAGAAACTTGAAAGTCTAAAATTCCAAAATTTCAAAATTTCAGACTTCGAAATTAGGAGGTGAAAATCATGAAAAGGTGACGAAAAACTTTGAAACCCAAAAGTCTGAAATTCTAAAATTTCAGAGTTTGACTTTCGAAGTCTGAAGTGAAAATTTGAAAATGGTTGAGAAAGTTCTGAAATCCAAAAGTCTGAAGTTCTGAAATTTCAGAACTTTGGATTTTCATAATTGAACTCTAAAGAAGATTTTTCAAAAATACGACTTGGGCTTCCAAAACCCAAAAGTCTGAAATTCCAAAATTTCATAACTTCAGAGTTTCAGACTTCAGAACTCCAAGTTAGCAAATTTCAAAACACCAAAGGAGATCTCCGAATTCCAAAATTCTGAAAGTTTGAAATTTCAAATTTTCAGGTTTTCAGATTTCGGAACTCCAAAATCATAATTATGATTCCTTTCCATTTAATCTCTTAAAGGAAAATCCACAAATCAAGTCTGAAATTTTTGGAATTTTAGAATTCAAAGAATTTTATCAAAAAAATATTTTAAATACTTCAATGTGAAGATCTCAACATTTTGTTTTGATTGATTTTAATATCTATTTCTCAAGGTAGATTTAAAAGTTAATAGTTGGTATGTTGGTATGGGTTTGCAGGGTTTGATAGAAGTTCTAAATGAGGTTTGGGCTAGATTTGGTGAGGTTTTGGTATGTTTTTGGAGAGTTGTAAGCTTGCTAGTTGGGGGAAACCTACTAGTCACAGAGACCGATATCGGTTAGGTGACCGATGCCGGCTACTAGTAATGAATTGATGTCGGTTGGGTGATTGGTGTCAGTAGGGGAAATTTAATAAGTGAAGTAGGCTAGAATTTACCATGAACAACCCGAGCACGCTGGTACATCACCCAGCCTAAGCTGAGCACTCGCCCAAAGAGCACAAAGGTATCAAGCTCCTCATATTTTCTTATACATGATGTGAACATGATGAAGATGTAATGTATTCATATCCATAAACAACATAAATATTCCACATAGCATATTCCATATCTAGATCTAAAAGAATAATGAATTAAGCGATAGACATAATGAAGTCAACCATGTAATAACTAGTTATAGTCATGTTTAACACCATTATTCACCCAACACACTCCATTATATTAAAACACAATAAACACAAAAGATTCTTACAATAAGTAGTATCATAAGTTTATGCACGCATCAAATCTGACAACATAACTCCACAATAGCTCATACACAACACACTAGTAATCTACATAGATTACTACATATTTATAAGGGTGGGGACTTTCCCTTCACCGCTTATGCATTTAAAAAAGTAGGTCGCATGATGAAAATAGTCACGCACCTTTACAATAACATCCACACATGTGAGTGTGCCAATAATATATCTCTTATAGTTAATCGGCGGTAGTAGTAATCCTATTATTAAGTCGAAATCATGCATGACGCTTAATAGACGCTCTTCCCAAAATATCGCTTATATGTCTCGCAAGTCTCCATCTTGTTGTGTTCTCCATACACCATCTCAAAAAATAGCCCGTAACCATGAAAATGGCGAAGTTTTGAGTCAATATTTATTTCATGCGCATTTCCTTCCCTATCCTTTTGCGCCTTCAAATATGAATTTCTCTTCGCAACGCAAATATTTTTGCTCCCTCTCCTTAGTGCCATATTCTGTTTTCTCAACATTACCCCACACTAAACTACATTTTTGTCTCAACAATGGGGTTCCTCCTGATGTTCCCAAAGAATAAATAATAAGAATGAAATAATGTAAATAATTACTTTACAAAGAATGGACTCCTATTCTGTAGCACCCTCTGCTTCAACCGAGAGGATCAACTCGGATATTCTTCCTTAATCTCATCTTCCAAGGCTTGCCAATCATCCAATGTGTTTCTGGTCTTTTATGGAACATCTGCAGCGATGGATTCCAACTCATCTTGGGTCATCTCTCCCTTTTCATTTTGCAATACTATGACAATGTTATCCATAATAGACATCCATCCCTCTAAAAGATCCATCTTTTGTGCTATGAGCTTTCCAAGCTCATCCAGCCTCTCCTTATGCAGATGTTGTGTTGCTGCAAGGGATTTGTGATTTTTCTTCACTAACGCCAATCTCTCTGCACACCATAAAGTCTCATCCTTCATTTCTTTTAGCACTTCATTATCTTCTAATATCTTTTATAACTTCATTATCTTCTAATATAGTTCTTATTCTTATTAAACATATGGAGTGGGAAGATGTTCAAAGCTTGCTCGATTTCTTCAAATGATCCTCTAAAGTTTGGAGTAATGCCTTGTATGAGGAAATATTTCTAATCATGGAGATCCTTTCTCTCTCTACTTCTGTTCAAGGTATTTTGGCACTTGCATACAAATCGGTCCATCCTCAAGCACCAAATCAACTAACGTATGCACATAATGCATAGCTGAAGGAAACTTCTCAGGTACCTTAGAATCTAAGTAAGGTCTTGATTTTAGAGCATAGTTACAAATTTACTCTACCATGTTGATGAAGGCTTCATTATTTTTTTGTTCTAAGTCCTTCTCCCCTTTTAGATGCACTATTTCTGCAGCCTTTTCCTTGTTATCTTCTCGTAGCACTCTAATAGTGGCAGCCTTATCTATGTTCCTCTGCACCACTTCTATAGATACCTTAACCAATGCATTTCTTACCTACTCATCAGACATGAGAGTGGGATTTATAGTCATGTGCATGCTCTATGGTGCCTTCTTCATTCTTTGGGACACACATGACTCCTCACATACATCAAAATCAGGGCTCGTCCATGTGAGTTTTCATAAACTAGGATAGTTGTTTCCTCGTACACATAGTGGCCATGTCTGGGTCCATCAAATCCCATCCATACAACCCCTTAAGGCCAATTGTACTCTGGAAACAAGCACATAAAATTTTACTAGTGTCCTTAGCATAGCCCATGCTTGGCCTAGCATACTCCCCACTAGTTCTCTTCTTTCTTGGCCCCTTAAGAATTTGAGCACTAAGGATTGGAGTTGGATCTTCGACATTTTGAGAAATATCATGCTCTATTTATTTTTCCTCCTTCACACCTACCACTTCATCCTTTATATCCTCATCCCTAGGTTCTTCCACATCTTCTAGTTGTACAAGGGTTCCAGGTGCGCTCTCTGCAGACTCCTCCACCTCTTCATTTAGCTTTAGTTTTATCTTCTTCCTCTCAGTTGTCTCTTTTTGAGGAGAGAGTCATGGTGATATCCTCATAGAATATAGGGTTCCCATGCCTTGGGTCCTTGTTCTTCTGAATTCCCTTTTAAATTGGTGCTCTCCATGGACTACTTCTATGTCTAAGTCTTCATCTTCTTCTTGTACTTGAGGTGGAGTACCCACGTGCTCAGTCTCTACTCTGTTTGTGGGATGACTTCAGCCTCTATGATCTAATCCACCACTATCTTCATGTTCTTCATCCTCCTCATTCACCGATATGGTTTCTGTAGGCTTTGGGGCTGGCCTGTTCTCCAATGTATGTTTTCCTGTAGGTAGCCCTGGAAGTGAGAAATCATTTTCTACATACTTGTTATTCTTTAGCTTAGAATTAAGCTCAAGGTATATGAGCGACTCCACTATCTCTAATAGAAAATCTTACTAGCTTCATACTTATGACATCTTAGATGAGGCTTTCAATATAGGTAGCCTGACTTGGATACACACATGCCTTCCTCAAAATGTGGTAGTCACAGTCTACCTTGTTTGCATTAAAGTTTAGGTGGTGTGCATCAGTAAATTAGTGGATTGATGCCTAGAAGTAGTGTGTTGTGAAGGCATATGATATTTTGCACCATGGACTTCATGCCCCATCCCTCATAGAAAATTGAATGATGCGAAGTTTTGGTACACCAAAACTATACCACCTTTCCCACCACCGTAGGTAGCTCCTTAGTAATGCGCCACACTTCCTCAAATGCCACACGAAGTCGGTCTCATTGATCCTTCACATAAATATTTTTCAAACATCTTTGTGAGGAACTTATTTTCCATGGAATACTCCCAAATCTTGTTTTTGGCCCATCGGGCACTCAAATTTCTGAAACACAAGGGAAAGAAGGATATCACCAAAACTCATCTTCTCTCTGTTTACACTTCCTCAACACTTTGGTGTCTGCAATGTAGCCTTCTATGTTGTAGAATACTCCCTAATATTTTTTTCTTCATAACATGCACCCACATGGTATTCACTTACAACAATCTCTCTTGATCATTCATCGTGGCTACCAAAATTTTTGTTACTTACACTCACTGGATACTTCTTCAATTTATCAATTTCCATTCTGCGTGGACCCTTAGTATACCCCAAATCCTTTATTTTCTCTACGATTGTTGCTTTATTAGTCAAATCACTAGCAAGGTCTATCCCTGTGCCCTTCAATCCTATCAGTGTTGAAATCAGGGCTAATTTGATTCTAACCCTTCGTCTAGCAAAACAAAAGAAGTCCTTATGGACCTTTCTCATCAGCCATTAGTATAATGGTTCATACTTTCCAAAATACCGGAGCTCATACAACCGATAGACTCCTACCTACTTCAACAACTTCTCCCATATTGTCATATCTTGACATATCCTCCACAGTGCACTTGTTGGTCTTTATACTCAACAATTCATTCAACTTTTTCTTGTTGTCAGATGTACAGTGGTTGCAATAACTTATTTTGCACCTGCAAATGTGGTAATCCCCCTCTTGTCTCGACTATCACACCTTCTAGGTATTGCATTTCTAAAATTACTCTCATGATCCATTTCAACTTCATCTTGTACCTTCTTCTTTCCTTTCATGCCTGTTGCGGTGTTTTTTTGGTGCCATCATAAAAATCCACCTTTTCATTGTCTATAATGAGAAAAATCAAACCCTAGCTTGAATCTATGTGCCCTAGATTGTTTTAAAAGCCTCTACTTCACTCAAACCCTTCACCAATGGGGATGTAATCCTCTTCCACACAATAATCCGCTCTCCATGTCTATTTTCACACTCTCCACACCTCAATATGGCTCACTCGGCTTGATTGCTCTTAGCTCGCTCAAATACTTGTGATCGTAAAGGTAACAATGAAACTACATCACATCCTTATATATTTTCAAAACTTTAGTGCATTTATTACTCCTCCACCAACCAACAATCCTCTCATTAATTGATCATTTTCACAATATCCATGAGGTACATCTTCGTGCCCTTGTTATAGCCTTCTAGCTACAAACATCTCTTCATCACACTTACATGCACTCGATTACCTCGCCAATGCACCTTCCCCTAGTAGTTTCCATGGCCACTACTTACCTCATGTTATATTGTTCCCTCATTTATCTCCATCTACGGTCATATTTTTAAAGAAATATCCTTTCTAAAAACTCCTCTGCAAACTTGAATAACACATGTAGTAGTTTGTTCCTTTATGTGTACCCAGTTGTAAATAACCACCCCACACCAATGGTATGTGTAGTCCTCTATGCATAAAATTTATTCAAATGGTAATTAGCTTCTAGACGCAAACATGCTTATTACACAAAACACCAATTAAATTGACAAATCATAGCGATGAAAAGGAAATACATTAAGGAATAATAGAAATGAAAACCTAGTCTAAATGGAAACATTACCTTATTAAAAACACCAAGAAGACTTGTTTACTGTAGGGCTTTAGCATACTTTTGTTAAAGTAATCTGGATAACCATATTCCATCAAGTGTCTCTAATCGAAGCATTTGATTCTAGTATATGAGTGATAATATATGGCCCCAACCAATGTACTTTAAGCTTGCATAGATGGCACGAAACTTAGACTCATAAAGAAGCACCATCTGTCCTATATCTCAAGATTTTTCCCCATATCGCCTCTCATGCCATGCCTTCTACCTAGCCTTTTCCTTCTTTTGAATACAATGTCCTATGGTGCACCTCTCATCCAACTGTATCAATTTATCAATTATTTCTTCTAAAGCTTTCTCATCAGCTAGACCTCCAACACACACAATATGCAAAGAAGGTAACATTAATTCCATACAAAGAACTGATTCTACACCAAACACCAACTTAAAGGGTGTGGATTTATTCAACCTCTTGTATGTTGTTCTGTATGCCCAAAGAATGGCAGAAACTTTATCATCCCAATATTTTCTTCCAACATCACAATTTTTGTCAATGTCTAGCTCAAAATTTTGTTAAAGGCCTCAGCAGTCCCATTTCCCCAAGGATGATAGGGTGTAGTCTTATGGTGCGCAATCATAAATTCATCCAATATGATCCTGATCATTTCATTCAGAAAGTGTGTACCCTGTCACTGGTCAAGCTTAGCGGGAATCCATACCTTGTAAGAACATTTTCCCATAAGAACTTGGTTGTTGTAGCTACTTTGTATAATCATTGGTAGGTGTTGCTTCTGCCCACCTTGTAAGATAATTTGTGCAAGTGATGATGTAGCACAATCCATTTCTATGCACAGCTAGAAAAATAGGACCCAAAAATTCTATATCCCATTTCTCAAATGGCTCTGCACTAGGAATAGGTCTTAAAGGCATTTCATCTCTTTTCCCAGGTTTACCAATGCGTTGACAGTGATCACACACCTTACAATAGGCTTTACAATCCTTGTAGAGGGTCTCCCACCATAATCCAATGAGTAGAATATTGTGCGTAGTCGCATCACCTACATAGTTCCCACCTGCAATACCACCATGAGCCTCTTCCATGATGTCCATGCACTCATGCTCTAACACACACCGGCGTAATACTTCATCTCGGCCTAACTTGTATAGGTCACCACTAATCAACATAAAAGGTGTCATGCGACTTGCAAGTTGTTTTTCTCCAAATATTTCATTCCTTCTGGCACCACACCTATATGTAAAAAGATAGTAATATCCTCCAATTTCAAGGCATGCATTGTAACATGTACAACTATGCATCGACATCATATCTTCAAATTTCTATGCATCCTCCCCAAATGAATTTTTATAAATGATATGGGCCATAATTACTTTTACCTAGTTTTACCATAACTATGAAATCAAATTCTTGGAATAAGAGCACCCATTGACATATGTGCCCTTATAAAATAGGCTTGTTTACCAAGTATTTCAATGCCATGTGATTGGTGTAAAATATGAATGGTGTTGCTAAAAGGTATTGTCTAGAATTTATGTAGTGCATAGATCATTAACAAGGCTTTGTACTCGGTATTTTTGTAATTCTGCTCTGCAGATTCAACTTTTACTAGAAAAATAGATAGGATGATATATAATACCTTCTCTAGGCTGAGATAACGCCACACCAATGATCGTGCCAAAGGCTTCCATATGTACATGAAACGATAGGTACCATGAAACGATAGGTATCGTGTTGTAGTAAGTCTCTCCTTCAATGTATCAAATGCATGTTGTTTTGGTTCTCTCGAATCAAATGTCCCTTTTGTTTTAGTAACTCTTCCAAGGGTGCGACAACCTTAGCATATCCTTTGATTAATTTTATATAATACCCAGGTGTGACCAAAGAATCTACACACCTCGCTCTAACCGGTAGGCTCTTCAAGGCCAACAATAATTGCAACCTTAGTTGGATCTACTAACAAACCTTCCTTGCGGATGATGTTCCATAACAGAGTGCCAAAAGGTGTAGCAAAAACACTTCTTGATGTTCAAAGAGATGTTTAAAGGTATACATATTTTAAACATTAATCACAAATTGTCACAATGATCCTTAGCCAATCCATACACCATCTAATCATCTAAGTAAACTTGCAAGAAAAAGTGAATAAATTCCTAGAATGTTTGTACAACTATTTGTGAGAACACAACAGGGCATTTTTCGAGGCCAAAGGGCATCACAAGATATGCAAAACTTTCCCATTTAGTGGTGAATTTTTTTTTTCTTGATCCACATGTGTAATCCGGACCTAATGATACCCGAGAATCCATCATTAAATAATATATTTCACACCCTGCAACACCTTCTAATATCTCCTCTATGAAAGGTGTAGGAAAGGGATCAATCACACATGTAACATTCGGTTCTCTGTAGTCCACAAACATCCTAATCGACCATATTTCTTTATACCGATAACCATGGGGATAACCCACTTCGATCCTTCTAGGGCTTGATGATGTTAGGACTTCAACATCTTGTCAATTTCTTCTTTGACCTTTACGTGTTGGTTAGGGTTCATCCTCTATGGTCTCTTCTTGACCGAAGTGTGCACCTTCCTTAAGGTTTATCTTCATCTCTCCTAATTATTCATGCACTCCTTTAATTCATGGTAGCCCCTAGGAAATAAGTCCTAAAAATCATAGAGTAACTTTAGTATTTTTTCTACTTGATTCGACCAATAATCTCCAATTATTGCCTATTTATGTTCAACATCCGTACTAATATTCACTTTCTTTTTCCTCATAGGTTCATGATAAGAGTGCATGTTATTATCCACACTGTCTAAGACCTCACGCATACCCACCGAATGATCTATATCTAGATTTTCTACTTCTTCATCATCCACTATATAAACCATCTTCCCCTTTTATTTCTCAAAGCAAGCACGTTGAAGTAGTGTGGCATCTGTCTCTGCTCCTTCATCAAAACTCACCCTTGAGTTGTTCTCATAAAATAACTCCCGAATGATTTCTTCTTCTTTTACATTATCTCCCATAGTTAACCACTTTATAACCCTTAATGCCTCTTCCACTAGAGGTTTAGTAGAGAAGTAGTCAAAATTTTGGACCATACCTATAATCAAATCCTACCAATTTCCAATTTTTCTATGTATCTCTACATATACATACCAAGTGCATGTGCAGCCTTGTAAAGTGGAATAAAGTTTGTATACCCATAGAGAAGGTGGTAAAGATTCCCGATCCTTCATCCAAAGTGCCTCTCACATTGTTGAACATGGTGCTTTGAACAGGTTGATTACCATGATATGTGCAGATTTGAATAGGTGCATTTCTCTTGGAAAATCAAGTTGTAAGATCAGTCTAGAATTCATTCCATTCTACAAGATTATCCTTGTGAACCACCCACCAGCGTGTTGCTTTCCCAGACAAGGTATATGCTAACACACTTCTTCTTTCTAACTAGTTTATCCACTATTCCTCCATAGTGTGCAAGAATACCGTAGGGTATCCTTCCTTAGTGTCTTGAGGTACGAGCTATTACATATCCTCCGATGTAACTATTAGGAAAATGGAGTAGTGCTCACATATTTGAGAAAATATATATTTGTGATTATTATTATTAATGTGTAATGTGTAAACCATATATAGTTGTATTGTTATAGATTTGTTATTATAAACAAATCATAACAATATTCTTGTTTTGTGAACTCACGTAGAATAGGAGTGTTGTTGAGCAACCTCCATATTTATAGGAAAGCTTACTCCTATATATATGTTATTCTGAATGTATGAAAAAACTGAAGAGGTTGAATACAATATCAGACAATTATTTTCTGTGTGACAATATTGTTGTACCAATATTTGGTATCAGAGCTGGTTACAGTCTTCTGGAGTGCAATATGTTGTTTTGAAAACACCAGAGGCATTGCCAGATTTATGGCCGCCTCTATTAATGAGTTGTCTAAGAAATATATTCTATAATAATATATTGCAGAAGCTCTAACTCATTTGTAGCAGCATATTTTGTGTGTGATAGTTAGATTGTGTCTTTTCTTTGGCAGATAAAAGATTTGGGACATCACTGATATTCTGCAAGAATTAAATCTCTACGTACAAATTATCAACAACATTTTTTGGGCATGTATATAATGTGAGGGAGGCTCTGAGCTTTTCTTGACGGCATCAAAGTGCAAATCTGTGTGCTATATTCATTGGAGATCCTTGATTTCGTCCTTATTTATAGCAACGACCTAGAACATTGTATTGGAATTTGCCTTTGCCGTATTCAGATTTGAATCTATGAGGAGGAAGATTGATCGATCATAGATAGAACTGTCAGTATTTTCATGGCGCAGTTCTACAGACTTATGTTCTGTTAATTCATGCCTGATTTTACGAGATCCATGCGTCTGCTCCAGTTAAGTTAGAATTGTTTGATCTGTTGCAAATTTCTGCTAGGAAATACAAGCTTGATGTTTGCTGCAGTCGCATCCTGTGTTTCCTAATTATTGACGGCTCAACTCCTGATCAGTAGAGTTCGTACAGATTTTTTTGGAGACTACGAAGCTCAGGATAGTCGACCAACGTTGCCAGATTGGATTTGATTTGCATTGAAGTTCATTACACATTGCGTTCACATCTCTGTTTTTGTTGCCAATAGTTTTACACACAAGCAAGCCATCCAACAACGAGGAGCACAAACTATTCATTATCTATGCATATGCAAGTATTGAGTCGGTTCAATTAATTTCTGTTTTGTTTTTTATTTAGATCTGTCATATAGACACTTGTTCTTTGTCGTTCATCATTAAGTATTAGTATTCATTAAGGAGTCCTTTTTATTTTTGTCCAAGTGAAAAACTGATTTCTTTTTCCTATGTCGTGTAGTCTCTCATGTAGTTTGTGTTTATGTTATCCACGTTTATCAAAAGAATCATTGTCTTGTATACCATTGTCATTTTGTCGTATTTTAAAAGAGTTAAGTGTCACTATTCTCGAAAAGTAATCTTTAATTACTTTTCATTATAGTTGTCTTCTATGTAATAGTCATAAATTGGTCAAGTGTTAAAGTTTCCATTCTCATATATGTCATTGTCTAAATAATTGTGTTGTCAAAATCCAGTATCATTTTGTCAAATGTTATTGTTCAAAGTAGTCTCATCGTCAAAAGAGTCATTGTAAAAATTTGTAAAAATAAAACATCTTGTGGATGCATTTTCGGCGGTGACCGACGTCCTAATAAATTTTATGGTTCACATTACGAGGGGGAGACAAAATAAAGTTCAATGTGAAACCTGATGAGCTTCAAAGCCATAATCCGCTAAGCTAGCAACATGCATTTGGAGGATGGAGGCAACGGAGGCAGGAGGACAATCAGCGTCCTCGAGTTCGTCACTACCTCAGAGGCCGCAAACTGCTTTAGTGACATCTTTGTGTCTTGTGTGATGAATAAGAACAGATGAGCATCCCTGTTCCTGTGTGCAGTGCAGTGCTTGTGTGTCCCCCGTGATGATAAATTGTACCATTGATACTATTGCAGGAAGTGTTCTTGATCAGACTGATTTGATGGTTGATGTGAATTGGTTGAACGGTCCCAATTCATGTATTCATCTAATAGGTTGAACGGTCCCTGGATGATGTAGTTCCCACAGTCAGTGTTGAGGATCGAGACCATGTGCAAGCTACGGAGCGGCATGCTGCTTGGTTGAAGATGGTGTTTTCCCCGTGTTCGCACTAAGGGGGGGAATGTTAGGAAAATGGAGTAGTGCTCACATATTTGAGCAAATATATATTTGTGATTATTATTATTAATGTGTAATGTGTAAACCGTATATAGTTGTATTGTTATAGATTTGTTATTATAAACAAATCATAACAATATTCTTGTTTTGTGAACTCACGTAGAATAGGAGTGTTGTTGAGCAACCTCCATATTTATAGGAAAGCTTACTCCTATATATATGTTATTCTGAATGTATGAAAAAACTGAAGAGGTTGAATACAATATCGACAATTATTTTCTGTGTGACAATATTGTCGTACCAATAATGTAACGAGGCTTTTGTTTCCATAAAAATGTGCTCCTTACTTCATGCCAAACCATGTCATAAGTACCATGAACCTATTTATCACAAGCAATACTTGCAGTATCATTAATAGATGGTGTATCTTCCCACCGAAGGATTCATTCCTTAGATGGCTTGAGTACTACGGGTCCCGAATGGAGCATACATAAATTCTATTCGAGATCTTTCTCACTCAAAGGCTCAACATAGGGTGCAAATTTACCATCTGTTAAAGGGATAATAACTCTTTCCTCCACGTTCTCAAAACTAATATATCCCTTATTGAACTAAAGATCAACATTATTTGTGTAACACCAGGGAATTCAAGAAGAGCTAGAAACTATCTACTTCTACAAGAACTAAAACCTCAAAATCCCTAGTGAACTTGTCCCCTTGTATAGTAAAGGATGCATATTTTAAAAATTTGATAGGAGTGTCCTTAGTTCGATTAGCCATAAACAATAAATTAGAAGATGGCTGCATTGTAGGTTTTCCCATCCGTACCCATGCATCTAAAGTAAGCACATTTACTTCCACACTTGTGTTGATTAATTTATTACTCAAGAGCCATCCATCAAAAATAGCATTGAGAGTGATCTCTTTGTCGTAATCTAAGCTATGGGGGTAATATTTGCATGCAGGATTTGACACTCATTCTCATTATTCACGTCTGAGTGTTTCCCTTTATCCAAATCCCTAGTAATGGAATAATATTCTCCTGGCACAACATTCTGCATACCTCCTTCAAGTCATCAATATCTGACTAGACCATCTCTATTGCCTTCTTTAGTTCCATCTTCCGTGATTGCTCCTTTAAACATTGTATTTCCCCTTGAAGGTCTCTGAGTACCTCCATGGTCTCCTGATAAACCTCCTTCTAGTGCGCAGGATTTGGGTACCTTGCATGCAAAATTTCCTCCTTAATGATGGTAGGCTTATATGGTAATGCCTCTCTAGTGCACGTAGCTTCAATGTGTGTAGTGATCTTTACAGGTAATACCTTAAGTTCTAGTGCCAACTTTGGCATCCACTGATTTTTCACAGTGTGTTGTATCCTAACCATCCATGTACCTTTGTTCTCCTATTTATGTTTCTTGCTAAGATGCTCATATAGATCTAGGAATTCCTCATAGCTATGATTCTTCCCATAGAAAGAACATGTAATATTATGAGGACATTCACACCTGTAGTGGTTAGGTGATCTACATGTAAAGCATGTTCCACAAGTAAATTTTATTCCTCCACCACCACGGTCTCAACCTCTCGAATCTACCATGGTATTGTCGAACTATGCCACGTCCTCCTTCATAGTTCCCCTCATTCTAATCATAATGCACTTGATTGTGATTTTAATCCTGATGCTCACCTTTACCCTTAGAGTTATCGATACTCTTTTCTGTTGCACACCAATATCTATAACATCATGGATCTGACCAATTAACCTTCAGTCATCTCGTATCATGATTCGTTGACCAAAAATTCTTACAATAGTAGGATACATTCTTTCTTATCGCATGTTGTAATAATGGGCAATGGATGGTGTTATGGTTCAGGTGACATATCTCACAATCTAGCAATAATGAACGTATTTTCTATGGGAAAAACTATCCTTGGTGTGCCCCTCTACTTCATAGTCTGTACTCTAAATCATAGTGTGCATCTCATGTTCTGAATTCACCAATAGTTTCTCCAACTACTTTTCCATGGCTGTAATCTTTGCTTCCAAGAATGGGCTGAATCCATTTTCTATACTCTCGACTTCCTTAGTGCGTAAAGATACATCAAGTTATTCATGTGGATCGGTGTATGTCTCATGTGACAATGTCCTTATAAAAGGTGTGATCGGACCTCCAATGAACCATTGTGCATGTTATCTTACATGAATATCATAAGAAAGCTTAGATAAAAGTGTTTTGAAACAGGCATCATACTCCTGAAAACCTTCAGTAGTTCCTTGTTTAATATCCTTGAGTGCACTTATACTCTTCTAGTAAAATTCAAGGATATATAACTCTTTAAGGAATGCATCTTTGAACATTGCATTATCTATGCAAGTTTGATCAGGGTCAAACTTCATGTACCAACTATGTGTGCATCCCTGCAATGTAGTTACAAATTGACTTGCCTTGCACTAAGAAGTTGTGATTCCTTTTGCGTGCCATAGTATCTCATACATGTGCATGTGTTCAACAGCATCTTCTATTCCCCTATACTCTAGAAGATGAAGAGACATCTCCATGTAAATATTCTTGGGTTGGTGTGGACCTTGCACACCTGATCCAGAACTTCTTGTGTTGCCTCTACCTCCAGAACCACCATATCCACTAGAACTAGAGCCACCTACACCCCCTGATCCTCCACCCATAACTTGAAGTGGACCAGAATATTTTATTCCATGTGTCCCAACAGGAAGTATTGTACTCAACTCCCGTAGTCTCATGTGGTGGTACTACTCCCAAAGTGAGTCCCGAATTCTTCGCGCTCGAATTCTATGTAGATGATGTACATGAAAAGGTACCTCCAAAAAAGTGAAGATGTTTTCCCTTCCATTAATGTACTTTTTATGTGACTTACTCTTGCTTCCATATTTCCCAAATTATTTTGCTAACTATTGGTGGACTAGGTCTTGGAAAACCAAGCGCAAGGGCTAGGTTGCTAGGTAGATTCAAATGCATGCCTACAGCCCAGTTCAGCCGTCTCTACCAAAGGTGCACTCTTGTGTGACATAGAAGAGAGGATTCCCTTTTATGCTCACCAAAATGGGGAGTTCATGATGCTCTGGATCCACGCCTTCTACATGAGCTCCAAATCCTTTGTGAGCCATCTCTCTACAATTTCATCTACTTTGTAATGTCATGCTACTTCTCTATCTCCTTCTCACACACCTCATTGTACTTAAGCGACCTTTCTTCTCTCTTCCTCTCTTCTGCTAAGTCCACCATATTTCACCAAACATGCTCCTACTCCCATGCTTGGTGAGGTTTAGCTAGCCATTGGATTTTCCTCTAAATTCGGGTTACCATCAAGATCTTAATCACTAGTGGAATTCCTTGCAAGTAAGTTCCCTAGGATACCGTAAAAATTAGAACTCATCTACCTCTAGGAAATAATAAATGAAAATTGAGTATTCTAGGATATAGCTTTTTAAAAACCATGGAACCAAGTATCCACAACGTGTGTCTAAATCAGATCAACATCATACAAGGCCTGAAATTCTCCTGTGTCAAGACAAGTGTGTGATACCTCTAATTTCTCTTAGACGCATAAGCAACCAGCCACTTACATAGTTCTACCAGGAAAATAGAAAAGAAGCTCTCATACAGATAGTCATACATATTCTTTTCCACCCACACGTGTGCATCAAAATCAGATCCAATGATAAATATCCATTTGTAATCTTCTTATAGATCTTTTATCCACTCCTCAAAACTTGTTAGGGTCAACTGGTACGCGTCTTCATCGTGAACCATCCTAAAAACTACTGAAAAGAGGTATCAATAACGTAACTAATGATGTATTCTAGAATTTACCATGAACAACCCGAGCACACCGACACATCACCCAACCTAAGCTGAGCACTCACCCAAAGCGTACAAAGGTACCATTCCCCTCCTTAGAGTTGCTTGTACATGATGTGAATATGATGAAGATGTTATTTATTCATATCCATAAACAACATAAATATTCCACAGATCATATTCCAGATCTAGATCTAAAAGAATAATGAATTAAGTGATAGACATAATGAATTCAACCATATAAGAACTAGTTACAGTCATGTTGAACACCATTATTCACACAACACACTCCATTATATTAAAACACAATAAAAATAGAATATTCTTACAATAAGTAGTATCATAAGTTTATGTGTGCATCAAATCTGGAAGCATAACTCCACAATAGCTCATACACAACACACCACTAATCTACATAGATTACTACATATTTATAAGGGTGGGGACTTTCCTTCACCACTCAAGAATTTACAAAAATAGGTCGCATGCTTAAAATAGTCATGCACCTTTACAATAACATGCATACATGCAAGTTCGCTAATAATATATCTCTTACGGTTAAATAGCGTAGTAATCCTATCATTAACTCAAACTCATACATGGCGCTTAATAAATGCTCTTCCCAAAATAGCATTTATATTTTGTCTGAAGTCTCCATCCTATTGTGTGCTTTGTATTCTATCTCTAAAAATATCCTGTAACCATGAAAATGGCTAAGTCCTGAATCAATATGTTTTTCATGTGTATTTTCTTCCCTATCTTTTTGTGCCTTTAAATATTCCTTTCTACCACACATGAATCTTTTGTATGCCCTCTCCTTAGTGCCATATTATTTCTACTCAACAGTAAGAATATTTAAAATGAGGTTTTGGGCACTCTCTGTGATTACAAGGAGAGTGAAGGGATTTTAGGTGAGTTCATGGGATTTTTTTAAGGAATCAGAGGTAAAAATATATGTGTTCGGGCAAGGTGTGAAGGGTAAATGGGAAAATAGTCATACAAAGGTACTATGGGAGAGATCTGGGTAAGGTAGAATATGGAATGAAATAGATAGCTAATAAAATAACTAATCTATTGAAAATGAAAAAAAAGTAATACTTAGTTGTGGAATGCAGGTAGAAATCAGGTGGTGGTGATGGTTGCAAGAGAAGGTGATCCCAAATGAATGCAATAGAAACATAAGGACACGGTGCTTCCTATGAGTACACTTTGGAGCTTTGTATTGATTTATAGGTGGACTATGTGGTGTGTGAATGTTGTAAGGGTATCTAGTATGTCATAATTTCACTGCAAAGCTTGAGAGTTAGCATGCAAGGTCACAAGAGATAAAAACCAGATTCAGAACCTAAGCAAAGAGTTAGGAAATCTTATTTAAGGAAACTGATGGTGGTTAGGTGACTGGCTTGGACCGAGGAATAACCGGCATCGTATGGGAGAAATGTTGATACTTACTTTAATAATATCCCGATTCTTCCTAAATTTGGCATGATTTTGATTTTGGTTCTAGGTCACAAGTGTGGAATGACACTAAATGGAATGAGAGAGTAGTTAGAGGGATAATATGCAATTAATCTTAGGGTTAGAATAATTCCTAGTTGGTTAAGGGGAATGGGGACTTAGTATTAGGTAATGAATAGGGCTGGAATAAGTCTAGGATGAGGTGAAGAGGCGAGGTGGCTAAGTGAGGTAGAAAGGTGAGATAGATAATTAACTTAATTTTGGTAATTAAATTAATTAAAATGTGTGCAAGTGGGCATAGTAAGGAAATAGTATTGAATTAATTAATCAAAGGGGGTTTAGAGGGTTGTGACTCAATTTTGGGTGTCTACACTAGTTCAATGTCCTCGATCTTTGTTCCTCCTTTGATTTCACTTCCATAAAAATAGATGACGCTCCCTATAGCCAATAAAAATGGGATCATAGGTAGAGTAACATATTAGTGTGAGGATTGATGTTTTTATGGGTTCATAATAATAATTAATAACATTTAAGTAAGAATATATATGATAAAATGGTTTGAGGCTAAGATCAATACATAAATATCGTTTGTGGAAATCATTTATCCATATTTTAAAGAGATGGTCCAATTGGGATTCTCTTTTCTTGTTTCAAAATGAATTATAAGAAGTGGCGACTAGAACACTCACATTAAATGATCCAATGATTTTAATTTCAATTGGAGAATGCTCATGAATTATATGGAAAGGTTTTATGAAATTAAAAGTAGGAGTGATGAAGTTTTAATTGTTATTCATTAATTCATTGAGGAAATTAATTTTTATGCTTATCACGAATTGCATCAAGTCAATTCTATGCAAAATCTTAAGGAAAAACTATTTAATTTGGTTAAGAGCATGATTTGTTTTTCTTCAATGTTCTTGGACCTATAACTAAATTCATCAAACTCTATTTCTTGTTCAAAAAAATAGAGAAGGAATTGATGAATATCAACATGTCCCTAAATTGATTGAGAAAGTTAAAATCTTGTGTGATTTTTGTTAGGTATCTAAGTGTTCTTAGAACTACCGAAAGAAAATTTCACTCCATAGGTTTAGAATATCCAAGATCATGAAAATAAAGTGTCACAAGGAATTCATGGAGATAACCAAAGTGTGTAAAAGTCTTCTCCAATTGAGGGGAAAACAAATTAAGTGTGGAACAATTTATCCTTGTCAAGATATGTCATTACTCCACTTTAAATACTCCTAAATAAATATTATTTAATGCATAGGGGTTATTAGCTAGGAAATATCCTAGCACATTCATTCATATTGAGGTAGTTAAAATTGATTAAAGCATAATCAATATATCGATAGACAAAGGGGCGAAAGGGTTTAATTTGTTAATATTTTGAATTAGATATTGGGGGTAGGTTTGAGATATGGTCCACATGAGATATAAGGTTAATTTTAATATAAAACAAAAACATTTGAACGCTAGTTTTTAACACTAAATACCTTAAAATTTGAAAAGGATTGTAGTCTTAAAGTTGAATTATAATCCCTTTTTTAATAAGAAAATTTTAATCGGGAGATTTTTAACCGACAAATAATAAGATAGTAGAAAACTAGGATTAAGTATGTTTTTCAACACAAATGATATTATTTCACCATCTTAATTATTTTAAGAACTATTGATAAATGATTAAAGCTTAACACCGAGGTAATTGGTAATAGGCCTTGAATGTTCTCTTTTAGGTAAAGATATAAATAATAAGTAGGAAACATGATATATTTTCTATTTGAAATCTAAGGGTATAAATAAAATTTTAACAGAAAAATGGGTAAGTAAGGTACATGGAAAATAGGGGTAATTTCATTCTAATAATATAATAGGAAAGGATATTATCAATCAAATAATTAGAGGTAAAATTTAACATTAAGGGTATTCTTTAATACCCTTCGAATGAACATGTTATATCATACTTCTACTAAGTGAACCCATCACGTTTAAATAATTTAGTAATGTTATTTTCAATAAGCTTCAAATAATGTAATTTCATTTATTCTTATCTTAAATACATGACTTTCTTTTTTATTTCATTTGCTACAAAATTTCATCATTGAATTGTCTGCATTTATATTTTTCATTCTTGATCATTTATATTCTTTTATTTCTACAATGTACAAACAATTTTTTTGTTTATTTATTCATGCATGATTTCCTTTCCATTATCTTTGTTCTTCATATTTTATTTTTTAAATTCCTATATACAAAACCCACAAATACAACTTTGTATGTTTAATTGTATATTTATCTTTCTTAAATTTTTACTTCTAAAAAAATAAACCTCCCTTCTTAATAGAGTAGAGACTTTTGTCTCATCACTATTGCAAAATTTCATAAATTTTTGTAGCACAAATATTTATTGAAGTTTATAAGTAGAAATTAAGTTGGGATCTCTCATTTTAGTAATGAACTTGATATTACATTTTTGTATAATATATTCTACTATTTTGTTATCAATATATTATTTGTAAAATTGAATCAATTATTTCCTAATGAAGTACCAAACTTCTCCTTATAGAATTTACAACCAAAATGAAATTTATGAGCTTTGGCATCAACTATGCTCTAAACAAATACAAATATAGCTCATCAATGATGGAGATAGTAAAAAAATAAAATGCTACAAGACTCTCACTTTGATTTTTTGAATGTAAATCATTTATATATCTTTTAACATAAATACATGCATACATGTGTCTATGTATGTATGTGTATAATTATCTCGTGTGTATATATTTATATAGTTCCAATTTTAATTTTAAATAAGAGAAATGTTTTGTATAGAAACCATAGAGTAATATAAACAAGTCCATTCCAAGCACACATGATCCGTAAACCAGCCAAAAATAAATTCCTTGACTACGGACCCTTATAGGAAATTAATTATTTTCTTGAATTCACCCCGAAATAATCAACTTTAAACAAATGCAATACAAGAATAAAAACCAAACTACACAAGGGTTGATAATGGAGTTCAATTGAATGCTTGCATCTCCGAGTTCACAAACTAGATGAGCCAATACACTCAAAATTCTAAATATAAGTACATAATAAAATTACATTACTATAATGGATGTTCAACTAAACCTGGTTTTTAGGTTCATTCTTTGAATCTAAACTGGTCTTGAAATCTCATAACTCTCCAGTTTGATAACTCTTGTTGATCTCAAACCCATTGCAAAAAAAAATAACCTCTACATAGTAATAAGGTTGGAAAATGCCTGATGTTTAATTTCACCTTGTTGCGCATGACAAGATAACCTATACATAGAGATAAGTCTCTAATTGATGATGACAATCGTGTACCACTCTTTTCCACGGTCTAAATCGGTCTCTATGCGGACCAAATATCTGACCTAATGTCATGTGTTAACGATGATCAAATACCACTATTTTGCATGACCTCAATCAGCCTCTACGTAGAGAGAAGATCTAAGTTGGTGTATCATCAATGATCTCAAAATTAATTATGACTCTCTTCCATGACATCCAAGCACTAACTTGGTAATACACCCAACATACTAATAATCTAAGCTTTAGCTTCAATATACACTTTTTCAGCGCTTCGTCATGTACCGTAGCTTCATGGCATCTCTGGGATCCCACACGAGAATACTCTAGCTCCAATTCAACATTTACAATATTCAAAGTGAGTTAAAATACTAACTCTCGAATTAATACAATTGCTTATAATAATAGGACTTATTTTTTCCATCATGGCTATATCAATATAGGCCAGGTTCCTATTTAATTAAATAGGTCTTATCTCTCCTCAAATAATTCCTATTAAATTATAATAATAGGGATTATTTTCTCCAATATTCTTTAATAGGCCTTCTTCAAAATTCTCCTTCTTGGCTTTAAGCTTGAATGAGGAGCTTGGTGTTCTTGTGGAGGTAGAGGGTAGGCATTTTATAGTCTAGGTGGAACACTTTATGTGGTCATATACCACATCCTCCAGTTGATTTCCAACTAACTTGGTTGGTCAAGTTTGTTAGGTTGGTGCAATTCCCATTGGGATGTCGTGAGGTTAACTCCCCGCCCCGTCTATTTTTAACTTCCCAAATGACCGCTCTATTGACTACTCGACCTTTCCATGTGGAACTTCGACCCACTATTAAATCCTTGATGAGTCTATGTACCTTTTGGGACTACTATGACCAATGAAAGTGCCCTTTCACATCACCGCCTACAGCCACATCACCCACGTCGAGTCCTCCCTGCTCACCAGTCATTTTGGTGTGAGAAGGTTTATCCCACATTCATTACATGAGAGATAAGTGGGGCTTAATATATCCCAATGTAAATATAATTGGTTGTGGCTAAGTTCACATAATTTCCCCTTTTACACCAAGATTTTGTATTTTCTCACCAAGTTGTGTAGCTCACCGGTCATTGTGTTGGCTCGTCGAGTATTATAGATTGGTTGGCTTATGTTGGCTCACCTATCGAGCTCATTGACTTAGTGCATAACTCACCCTAGGTGACTCACCTAATGTATTAGTTCACCCCTACTAAGTTGGGGTCATAACTTCATCTTAGCTCATCAATGTTGATGAATGGTGGCAAGCCACATGGTGGCCTAAGGACCCACCATGTAGCAATATTTGTTATCGTGTTTGTGAATATGATTATCGAATGTCTAATATCAAAGTCATAAAACCTAATTTTTTCACATTTCGTATGATTCTATTTTTTTTCCATGTGTCACTGGTGAATTGGCCAGTTTACCCTATCAAGTCTGAAATTTGACCTAACTTTGAACATTAAAACCTTTTTTGTATGGGATCCGTTTTTTGTATTCTTGTAGTCAACAAAAAGATCTTGGATTGATCTTCCATACTATAGTGATCCTGGGATTTTGGGGAACTTCCACCTATCCTTCAAATCAAACCTCCCCACTAAGGAGGATTTTTTTCCCAAAAATCTTTTATTTCTCCTCTCCTGATCCCGAACCCATATGTCATCTTGTAGAGATTCTGCAACTGAAATAATGGCCTTCAAAATATGGTACTTAGGCTCACTACCTTCTTCTCGCACCATTATGTTTCCAAATCTGGATAGATATCTCCGTCTGGTCTTCATGAGGACATCATATAAAGCTTTGATTACCAATGTTGCAAGCAAATACTAGGCATGATAAACCTATCACATAGTGCATACTTACTTGGTGGCTCTGGTCCCATGTGTCTTCTCTTTAATATGGGGTATATTTTCCCTTATCTTCATCGGCCTTAACCCTCTTCATGTGTTTCTTTTGCTTCCCACACCAGATTACACAATGGCTATTGGATCCACAGTAAGCACATGGATATGTCCACAATAGCTCTAGGGTTATAATAGGATCCTTGTTGTAGTCAAAGAAGACTTGATCATACCTCTTTGGGCTGTCAACTTTTCCTTTTATCTCATCATTATTCCGAGAGTATTGTATGTTACATGCTTTAGGTTTCTTTGAGATAAATGGTGGCTTAGGATCTATGCTCGTTGATGTCTTAGATATTTCTCTTACCTCGATCTTACCATTATTGTATACTAGACATGCATATCAAGGTATTTCCTCCACCTGGATAGGGTTAGTGATACCTTGGCTATTCACACTAAGGCCTTTTCCTTTATATCCCATTTTAAAAAGCAATTTTGATCATATACCTCTAGTGTAATTTTTGAATTCACCAAAAGTAGGATTTATATTTTCATGGGAAGGAAAATTCATTGAATCACTTACAGTGTTATTGGTGGGCATACCTTTCTTTTCCCACACTTCACCATCTTACAACGTTGCTAGGAGCACTTCCTTAGCTTGCAGTTCATGTTGTAACTCGTGATCAATATTCTAAGGAATTTTTCTTGAGTCTCAAACATGTTTTTACAACTCTTTCATTTCTTCTTCCACAAGTTGTAGACATTTCCTCAATTGAGAATCCTTCTCTACTTTTTGAGTTATGGATATAGTAGGTTGACTACTAATGATATTTTTGTAGTTTTTCTACATTCCACCATTCAACGTTGGAACCACCTTGGTTATTAGTCTGGGAAAAAATACCAACTTTTTTCCATGTCATTCCCAACCATAGAGAAATGTGCAGATACATGAAGACCATGAAGTTATTCTTAATTCCCTTGGTGACAACCATGTTCTAAAGAACGTAGAATGAAAGAGTTTCATGCTCTGTCTCATCCAATAATCTAATGTGCTTAATTTTCTCAATGTAGATTCACCATGTGAAACATAGTACCTAGTAGAGTGAGTACAATGGGCCATAATAGGAATCGGTACAACTCCATCACACTACTACCACAAGTGACAACCCAATTCTTGATATCTAACTTGCTCGGATATAACAAGCTTACAGTGCGTAATCCTACTCGATACTAAACACGATCCATAATTTGGACAAAAAAATTCTTTGACCACGCACCCTTATACAAAATTAATTATTTTACAAATTCACTTTGAAATAATCAACTTTAAACAAATGCAATTTTCAATAATAATAACCACATTGCATAAGGGTTGATAACATAGTTCATCATAATGCTTACATATTTAGATTCATAAACTACCTAAACCAATCCATTATAACATTCGAATATAAGTACATAATATACTTACATTACTATAATGGATGTTCAATGAACCTAGTGTGCCACTTGATTCTTTGAATCAACTAGTCCGGGAAAATTCATAGCTCTCTAGTTTGACAACCCCTCGTTGACCTCCACTCCACATCAAGAAAAAGAACCTCTACAGTCTGCTAAGGGAGGACAATGTTGGATTTTGAATTTCAATTTTTGTATGGAAAGATAGCCTCTACATAGAGATAAGTCTCCAGTTGATGATGTTAATCAGTACCACTCTTTTGCACGACCTCAATCGTCCTCTATAGAGAGAAAATATCCAACTTGATGTCATGTGTTGATGATGATCATCTACCATTCTCTTGCACAACCTCAATAATCCTCTATGCAGAGTGAAGATCTCGAGTTGATGTCTCGTCAATGAGCTCAACAATGATTATGACTCTCTTCTATGGCATCTAAGTATCTAACTTCATAATACACCCAATGTACTAAGAATATGAGATCCATTTTGAGTATACACTTCTTTGGTGATTCATCATGTCCCTTGGCTTCATGGTGTCTCCGTTCTCCAACACGAGAATACTCTAGCTCCAATTCGACTTTATAATTTTTGGTGAGTTAAAATACTAATTCCCAAATTAATAAAATTTCCTATAATAATTGCACTTATTTTTTCCATCATGCCTATATCAATGTAGGTCTTTTACATTAGTTCCTCTTTAATTAAATAGGTCTTATCTCTCCTCAAATAATGTCTATTAAATTATAATAATATGTCTTATTATTTTCTCAATATGCCTTAATAGGATTTCTTCACAATTCTCCTTCTTGGCTTTAAGCTCGAATGAGGAGCTTATTTTTTTGTGGAGGAAGAGGGGTAGGCCATTTCTAGCCTAGGAGGTCTGATTTATGTGGTCATATACCACATCTACCAGTTTATTTCCAACCAGATCGGTTGGATGAGTTGGTCAGGCCGGTGTGCTTCTCATGGGGAGGTTGTGGGGTTAATTACCCCACCCCGCCATTTTTTTAACTGCCTGACCAACCGCTCCATTTTCCGCTGACCTCACCACATTGACAATCGACCCACTATTGAATCCATACTTCTACCATGTGCATTTTGTGATCGATCGTGCCCCTTCAAGTCACAAGTTGCTTCCACATTTCCCATGCCGAGTCCTCCACCCACTAGTAATTTTGGTGCATGAATTTTTATCCCACATTCACCATGTAAGAGATAAGTGGGGCTTAATAAATCCTAATACATATAGAATTGGTTTTGGCCAGGCCATGTCATTTCCCATTTTTTTCAATCTTTTGAGTTGGCTCGCTACATCGTGTATCTTGATCGGTTGTGTTCACTCACCTCTTGAGCTCGCCATGTTGGTACATAACTCACCCTACATGGCTCACCCAATGTATTAGCTCACCACTGTCGATTTGGTGTCATAACTTGGTCTTAGCTCGTCAATGTTGACAAATTTTGGCATGCCACATGGTGGCCTGAGAACTCACTTCTTGGAAATTGTTTTGATCATGCTTGAGAATATGATTATCTATTGTCAAATAATGGAGACGTGAAACCCAATTTTTTTGACTTGTACTTGATTCTTTTTTCCACATGTCGGTTTCAAATTGGCTAGTTAACCCCGCATAGTCCAAAATTTGACAAAACTTTTACCAATGGAAAATTTTACGTATGGGCTTCGTTTTATGCATTTTTCTAGTCAACAGAAACCTCTTGGAATGATATTCTATAATGTAGTGATCTTGGGAGTTTTGTGGAACTTTATTCTTTGAATTATCCTCTTAATCAATGCAATAATTTAGATTGAGAATTTTTTCATGCACTTTTAATCATACAAAAAGGAATGAACACAACGGGAAAGGGTCGAGGGTATCTCGACACAAAACAAGGGGTTAGATGGAGGATGAAAAGCAAGGGAGGGATTTAAATTATTGGTGAAGGAGAACCATGGATAAGGAGGAAGGTAGATGGGTTGGTAGGGTGGTAGAAAAGATAGAATTGTAGGAACCCGATGTGAATATGACATTGTGTGGGCATAGATATATGGAGAAGGTAGAGGCATTTATAAGGCAATGGAGAAGAAAAAGAGTAGTCATCATAGTGAATGTTACAGAGGCCATAGTTAGGCATAGCATGGCCACAATGGATGTATATATTCGAGGTGGATGTGTATCTATACATCACGGGTATGGATTTAGATGGGGGGCTTACTTACAAAAAGGGTGAAATTAATTGTGACATGGTTGTGTTTGTTGGGTTAGGAGGTTTTTGAAGTTTATAACATGTATTCCGAGAAGGGTTTTCTTTTTTAGTCTCTAATGTTGGATTTAATATGAAACACCTCTTCTTTATTTTTCATTCATCAGTCTGCAAAGGGTCACCGTGTGTGAGATGAATTTTTAGACAATCAAGGTTATATTTTTTAATCATTTTACATTGTATTACTTTGAGTAGTTGTGTGGAAGGTGTTGATGTGGAAAGTGGTTTTGCAGTAATAATATATTTTAAATACATTAAGTAATCTTCTTTCGAATTTTCTAGGCACATAGGAGATCGGAATAATTGACATTCTTGAATAATAGGTTATAACTAACCATAACACATGATGCAATCAAGCCAAAGAACACAAAATTGTTGTGACTCAATAAATAATACTTAATATAAATAATTGAACTTATTTTAATAACGAATGTGGGAAGGTTTAAATACTTAAAAATTTTGTAAACTACTTGAGAAATAGGAATTTTATATTTAACTGTAATACCATAAATAATCACGATAAACTATCATTGGAAAAAAAATCATAGAGATAGAAAAAGTAAACCTCCAAACGTCACCCCAAATAGAGAATTATGCAAGAATGATATTGTTGCTTTAGTGTAAAAACTAGTTTTCATTTAATTACTAGTCTAAAATTGTTTTTATCCTTAAGTGGAACAACTAGGTTTCCTTTTCTGACCTATCTAGACTTTTTTCTAGATTACAAGTCAAAAATATACATAAAGAAAAACCTTAGAAAATTCCCCCAAACAGATAATTTTGACGAGAAAGATTATTATCATTGAGTGGCATAGCTATGTTTTGTTTTCTTGCATATCAAGACTTATTTTTAGTGCCTTTTTATGAGGATTATCTAAAAAAATATGATTACATTTGCATTTTTTAAAGTTAAATTTCTCAAGGATTATTGATTCTATGTATGTATTTAGATAGTCCTATTGACTTATATTTGTTTATCAGAATACTTGCAATGTTTGGAAAGTACTTGAGAAACAAAACTTTAATAATTATAGAACTAATTGCAATTCCATAGACAACCATCATTAACAGTAGTGGATAACAAGTTAGACAAGTACACAAAAAACCTTCCAAAATCAACTAAAACAAATAATTTTGAATGAAATGATGTTGTTCATTGTCTAGAATTGTTTTTTTGGTGTCTTTTTATGGTGGTTATCTACAAAATTGTGATTACATTTGCATTTATAACTTTTTTTTTTTTGGGCTCTACAAAATTGTGATTAAATCTACATTAATTTAAAGTCATATTTCTCAAATATTATTCAAACATTTCAAATATTCTAATCTTCCCATGGTTGGGGATGGCATGGTATGACCATTAAAATAATATATGAATTTTTTAGAAAAATATAACATCATTCAATATAATTTTGGGGTTTAATTTATAGTAATGTCTCAAACATTTGAGGGACTTAGAGGGAAAACATGTCATAGATTTTTGCAATGTATCGAACATTTTAGGGACTTTGACAGAACAACACTAAATTTTTAATTATTTGTATTTCATAGTTGAATTATTTCTCATGGTTTTATTTTAAAACATACCTCGCCAAAATTGTTATTTTCACCAAAAACATTGAATCTTGATTCCAAAAGTGTCTTGAAATAAATTTTAAAAATGAAACCCCTAAAATATATTGAATGATGTTAAAATATTTTTAAAAACATATATTATTTTATGAAAAATATGACTTTAAAATAATGCATATTTAATCATAACTCTGTAGATAGTCATCGTAAATAGGAAGGAAAAACAAGCTTGAATAGTGATGCAATGGAAACCTATTATGTATGATATATATATATATATATATATATATATATATATATACATATTATATATTACACATACACACACACTTTTGCATATGTATATTTGTATACACTCTATAGAAATACATACATTAATCTAATGATACTTGATAAATATACATTTAAAATCATGTACATTTATTCACAAATCTATAGATAATCATCGTAAACAGGTAGTGAAATACAAGTCCAATGAAACCTATTATGTATGTGTGAAGATATATACATATATACCTATGTATTAGTGTTTTTACACATAAACCCGCATTTACATAGCTATCATATTTTTCACAAGAACTTTGTCAAGTGCTATTAATTCTAGATTATTGAGTTACATAAAATTTATCTTTTTAGGCTATCAAAGATAGCCACTTGGTCGAGACTAGAACTAGGGTGGTTTCTCCAATACCATATGTGAGGATGCTTCTACATAGATTTACGAACTACGAAAATAAATGAAAAATAAAATTAATTTTGAAAGATAACTCAAATAACCTTTATATGATAGGCCACTTTGAGGGGGAAACCTCCTTTGAGCATTCTTAATACAATAATATTTATGGATTCCTTCCTTTGGCCTCAATACTTATATACTAATTCTATTCTAAAAACTACTACTCCTCATGTATGTGGGATAATTCAAATATGTTTAGGGGATGAATTATAAATCATATGTGTCCATAGCTACTAATACACTAATAATACAAAGATAGGGATTGTTGGTTGGATTTTTTTGTCAAAGATAAAATACGAGGCTCAACCACAAGATATGGGACAATGCCCCTCTCGGATAAGGGGAGGCAACTTATTTACTTGATAATATAAAACATAGAGAGGATATATACAATATTCACACTATTCTAATCATCGGGGTTAGGATCTCATTCCAATAGATGTATTCTTACTAGAAATAAATAGGAATGGAAAGAAAGAGAATAGGAATAAAGAAGTGAGTTATCAGAATGTAGAATGAACGAGAACGTGCTTTTCTTGAGAAAACATAGATCAAAAGATAATCACATGTGATTTAAATTGTAATAACTTGTAGAAGAGTTGATAAACTAGAAATTTAAAGAAAATAACGATTTAAAGCATTTGAACATAAGAACAATACCTCAAACCAAAAATATATTCTCCACAACAAAAAGTTTGCAATATATTATCTTTTGTATTCTTCAATGATTAAAAGAAAACACACATTCTTTCTCTTTCTCAAATCTAAACTCTATGCTTAATCAAAAACTTCCAACCCTTTGGAATGCAACAACATCTCATATATATATATATATATATATATAGAAGGAATGAGATAAACTAGGAAATGGTTGCAACAACATACTAAAAATAGTAAATAAGAGTAATAAGTCCATTTGATTATTTCTCATATAGAGACCCAATCAATCCTTCCAAGTTTATAGGATGTCGAATCAATTTTGAAAAAGACATGTCACATGAAAAATAAAAATGTCATGACAAGTTCATTATCCAGACTTATCTTCTTCACCAACCTTCCCGGCTTGTTTAATATGAAATTCTTGGAATTTCTTGATCATCTCTTGAGGTTCTTCATCATATGGTCCATAGGAGTACTGATTTAGGACCTTGCAGGTTTCCTGTGTGTTGTTAATAGCTCCTAGAAGTCTTTAGAACTTTTTTATTTGATCAAAGTGCTCAAAAATCTTCATAGTGGATTATTTTATCAATGGCTATTATATCAAACTTTTCACCTACCACAGATTGCTTTTCGATCAATTCCTAAAATAATTTATACGATAATCGATGACGAATATTCATGTTATCATCCATAACCTTTGTGAAGATATTTGATAACTCTTCATCAATATCACTGATAGCATCTAGCAATTGATCCCTTGATTCTCTTAGCTTGTTGCAAGATTCATTAAGGATCTTGACTTGGAACTCAATTACTTTGTAAAATTCAAAATGTTTATCAGAATTTGGAATTACTCCCTACTTAACCAAGGTTTACGAACGAATCTTTTTAAGTGCACTGAGAGCTTCCAAATTTAACTCCAAATTACCAATTTCTTCAAGGATTTCATCGTTCAACTTATTAACCTCTTTCCTTGCATCCTCCAAAGAATTGAAAACATTTACTTTATCGCTAAGAATATTCTTTCCTTGACCAAGAAGTCATTGAATCCATTCATCAACAACCCTACCCTTCTCATTGAATTTTTCCATCCTTGTGCATGATGATAAATAAAAAATGAATGGGGGTAGGTGTAGGAACTATTATTTGCATCTGGGAAGGCTTAGAGAGATTGAGCATCCTATTGGGAACCTTCAATAGTAACCTTTCCAAGATTTACCCTTGTGATTTGATAATCTGTAGTTGTGATATCTTCTTTAGTTTTATCTACTGCAAACATGGTAATATTTGTAAATTTTTGACATGACGCATCAACTGAGATTCATGAAACTGTCTTAGGTTTCTTATTTGATCTGGAAGGTGTTGGCTTTAATGAACTGAAATCAAAATCTTCAGGTGGAACGACCACTTTTCTCTTCCTTGGGGTTTGGTCAACTAACCATGAGGGAGAAGAAGCAGAATATGCCTCTAAGAGGGGAACTGAGATTGTTTTGGAGGAAGTTGGAGGAGTGAGAAAAGTGGTGACCAGGTATGGGGGAGTGGAGAGAATCTTGGTTAAAAAGGTGAAAAAAATTGGGGTGGAAGGAAATGGTGACTGGGATCACTTGATGACACTGGTATCTCTAATGTTAATCCCACTCCACTTGAGAGAGGGGATAAGGAGGAGAAAACACTGGCCATGGTAGATGCAAGTGGTGATGATGGAAATAGAGGGGAATGAGGTGGAGAGGAAAGAAAGAGATAAAGAGAGGAAATGGAGGGATGCACTAGAGATGGTTGAGTGAAAATAGGCCTAGAAGGAGTGCCAAGAGTGGAAGAAGTGATGGATAGATCAGCCATAATACTTACTTGAACTTCCTTTGAGACTAATGGAGGGGGTGAATAAAGAACCAAAACTGATGTAGATGGTGCAGCTAGATGGAAAAGGATGACATTTTCCTCCACTTTGAATAAACTTGAATTTCAAATTTTTGGGTGGGCTTGCACCTTTATTCTTTTCCATATGTGAGGGGTCCACCTCTTTGCCGATGTGACAAACAGCTTTTAAAAACTTGATTCTTTGAGATTCATACCCCATGAAATAAACCGTGCCTTTGTGGGAATAAGGGTTTGGGAAGTTCTCTCTGGTATGAATGGTGATTCTCAGAATCGACCAATTGATTGCCGGAACCTGATGTTATCACCATCCATTTTTTTGAACATTGTCTTAACAACACTCTCATTATTAACCGCATCTTTGAGAACCTCAACGAGATCTAACATTCTTATTTCATCTAGAATCAATCTACTATTATCTTTATTTTAGAATACAAATTCATCTCTAAGATCAATCCAAATATCTTCAATATTTGTAACATGGAGTTACTGACGTCCCATGAGCCTTACGAACCCCTCAAAATAAAACGTCTTTGGCTTCATATGCTTCTTAAGCTTATATTCTAACTCACAGATCACATTATTTTCCGTGATGACTGTAGATCACGTATACCTTCTAATTGATATGGGAAATGAAACAAAACCTTATGCTTACTTTGTTGAAACTTGTGAAAGTCCAGGAGTTTTCTAACCAATTCCATAAGAATTATCTTATCATAGAGATATTTGGGTAGACCCATGTGAGTTTCCTAACAAATTGTAAGTCGTAAATATGTGAATTTTCTGAATTGCAAGAAGATGCAACCCCATTTGGACACTTTATTCCATGCTTCATCAGAAACTCTTCATTTTCTAAGATCATGATCCAACCTGCAAATGATCTCATAAAAGAAGGTGTCATTAACCCTTCTATATTGATCCAAACTCCCTTTTAAGGACAATTGGGGATAGAAATTATATATATGATCAGTGGACCGGTTCCCTTTTGAATCCAACCCATGATAGTTTCTAATTTCAGCGGTAACGTAGGTGACATAGAACATCATGTAAAAATTTCCCATAGAGAGGACTTTGTTCATCTAAGCATTAATGTTTTCACTTATAAGCACACTTCAATCGAAATACTTCTCATTCTTCTCTATAATATTGATGAATTGGTACATACACCCATGGAACACGTTAGACTCAGGGAAACACCTTTGTGATGTCACTGATTTCCAAACTGAAATCACTTATGGAAACACCTTCGAAAACCTTGACATAGCAAGATTAGATTTAATTAGGAACTTTTTATTTACATGTTTAACACAATTGTCAAAATCATTATCCCAGGCTTGTTGTGCTAACTAAAGACTTGTGCCAACATATTCCTCAAAATTAGGAAGTTTGAGGAGTTGATCAAAATAATCATTATCCAACCTGATCACCACTTCTCCTTCCCGATTCGAACTGCTCGGGAGCTTGAGTCATAGTGAGTGGCATATGCTAGGATAAAATCAGGGGCACTAAGCAAAAATGGGGAAGGCAAAATTGCTGAGAGCAGCCCATTGGCACCAATTGACTACATGCACGACGTTTGTGAGGAACTCAAGAGTCTTCCCCAAAATTCTTCCATATCAATATTTCCTAGCTTTGTATCTCTAATATCAAAATTTTCATCAATGTATGAGGGAGCCTCAACACCCTAATACTTATAATTCATTTCCTTTGTTCCATCTTTCTTCCCTTTCCCCTTGCTTGAATCAAACATGGGAAATTAATCACAAAAACACCTAAAAACAATGGAAGAAAATTGGATTTGGGGCCTTGTTTAGCATTCGTGAAAACTCGAAAAAATGAATCGGGAAAGAGACCTGTCGAACACCTATATAAATTTGATAGACTTGTCAAGATATGAGTGATGTTTGAGAGGTGAGAAAACTTGAAATATTATAGAAGTTGTGTCTTGTTTAACATGATCCAAATTCTTACTAACTACGGGATTTTGGGGATGTTGAGTAGCATCCGAATTCAATTACTTTGATCGGGCACAAAACCTATTAAGGCATGAGGAAAACCTGATTATCCATTTTTAGCATGAAAAATATTAAAAAAATTTCCAATTGTTCAACATTTGAATCCCATGGAAGTGAAAGGAAATTCACCCTTTTGAATGATGTAAAAATAACTAACTTGGCTAAAAAAAAAGGGAAAATGGGGAAATCCTTACCCCTACTCAAATGAAAATGAGGGCATGAACACAAAGACTCAAAAATATAATGTAGGATAAAATCCACCTACGTCAAGATAAAACAAATCAATCCTTAGAGAAATAATCCAAAATTACCAAGAAAAATGTCAATCATGTTTTAGATATACGACGTGAGTGGTCAGAAATTCAAGCGACATCGTAGAAAATTCAAGGTTCAAATGACATGGAAAACCCCTATTTATAAAAACTCTAACATTAATTACACATAGGTTGACACGTGTGCTCACCTACCCACCGACTAAACATTAAATGCACTTATTTCAGAATTATAAGGTTGATTGCATATGTTTTTGTGTATTCGGGTTCTAAAACCCGATACAAAGAGGTATTTATGGAGTCGTACCTCAGGTTTGAAAATCATGAGGAATTCAACATATGCGTGGGTGAAGTGGAGTTATGATGCAATTGGGTTCAAATATGACAACATATAGTAATTTTGGTTTTGCATTTGGAAAAAAACATTAACATGTAATACATGCATCATCGATGGATGATGTTCGATGTAATTGGTTTCCAAAGCCCAATAACATGTAGTTCAAATTAGACTTTGGATCCAGGAACCATAGAATACTTGGCATGCTTTTTGAATTTCACATGCTTGGTACAATCAAATTTCGAAACACGATAACATAATTCAATTCAGGTTTTGGAATCGGAAAATAGGGAACATGAATCATGTGGATTTTTTGGGGAAGTTCCAAAACCTGAAATAAAGACTTTCTAAGGGATTTTCAAAAGTGAACTTGGTTCAAAGGACTTAGAAGGAAAAAATAAATTGATCGGTTATCCTCATTTTCTTGAAAAACTCAAAATGGGATAGCAAGGGTATGACGTGGGTTCCTAACATCATATCCCCCTTATAAGATATTTTTCTAAGAACTTAAAATGTGGGAATTTTTTTGAATCTAGAAGAGTGGTTCCCATGTTATAGCTTCTAGTTGCATGTCATGCCACTGGATTAAGACCTCCATGATTGAGTGGGAGAAATTTTTTGGGTATGCCTATCTAGGACTACTTCTAGTTCAAGAAGGATAGATCCTTCACTATCAAATTTGGGAAAAACATTTAATACTATTGTTGGCTAGATTTTCTGCATAGCACAAAAAAAACTAGGCAATCATGAGATAAATCTCCCTCATTTAACTGGTGAGGCTCCGTGTCGATTTGTTAATTTAAGTATGCTAATATATAAATGGGGTTTTACTTTAACTACTCGGTTCATGAACCATAACTAAACAGCTTCAGTAGCAAGTAAGCAAGTTTGTTTATAGTAAGGAAAAGTTATAGAAGAAGGTAATTACATAAACATATAGAAGAAATGGGGAAGATGTGCATCCCAATCAGTAGATGGTAGAGCTAAATTGTATGCACATAGAAGAATCCAATAGATATAAACATAGAATTCTAAAACAAAGTCAACTCTAGATCCATATCTAAAATAACACAAATTTTATTAAGATATCTAAGATTAAAAGCAAGAAACACAATACACCGTGACACAAAGTTCTCCCGAAACCTGCTCCTTTGTATTCCTTTACTCCAAGTGGCTCTTAGGGGTTTAGCACAAAGTATAGAACACAAGATTTCTACTTACAAATTCCCATCCCGAACCCGGAGGTTCTTCCTCTACTTATAGAATGTATAAGGGAAAGTACAAATGGGAAGTCTAACTGAACTAAAACACAAACAACAAGTAAAGATGACATTTGGAAATCATCCTCCACTAACTTCTCCTTAAGTGACACATATATCACTTAACTAATAGAATGGTTCCACCTAAATTTAAGTAATGGTTGCAAAACCAATAACTTAAAGTTTTACAATTTCATCCTGGGAACATAGAAAATAGAAGAAGAAAGAATAGAAGAAGAATTCATGCCAGCTGTAACATTTATGTCTTCTTTTTGTTCTTATATCGGATATACTTGTCGAACATGTGATTCAACATCTTCCCATCTATTTTAGCCACTGCTTCCTTCTCTGTCCTAAACTTTAGCAATCCTTCATTCAACACTTTGATGCATGCCTCCACATCTTCCAAGCTCGGCCCAAACCTTGCAATATCTGTCTGCAGTGCCACCAGTCTACTGATAGAATTCATCTTGAAAGGCTTAGTAGCTTTATCAATTCTCTTTTGTACGATAAAAAGAGACCCTTCCAGGGAATTAGGCACCTTGCTAGGAATGATCTCGCACGTATGAAGTAACACACCCGACCATGTCCTCCTCAATGAAAGAAATGATATTGTCCGGTAAGCATGATGTGCTACTTTCAAGTTCCCGCATCCTCTTGAGAAAAACTCTGCAGATCTCCAAATGGAAAGATACTGCAAACTCCATTTTCTTCCCCTTCTCGACCGATCCATCTGTACACAATTTTTTTGACAACCAATACATCTCCCGGCAACTTGTTGATCTCTCCCAAAGTACTCAGGTTACTCTCAGCAACTGTGTTCATGTCCACTATGCTCATCACCAATTGCTACAGCTGATTTTCCACATCATTCATAACCTTTAGGTGGGCTAGCACTTCTCCAAGTTGTCCAGAAGCTTGAAAAATAATCAAATCCTTCCATTCGCCAATAGATTTTACTTGATTGCTTGCATCCACCTTTTCTTACATAAGCTGATCACTCACCTGCTCTAAAATGGGCTGAATGGAAGGCTTAGCAACCTTGGCTATGATCTCGCACAACTGAGATACCTGCTTCTAAAGTTCTTCTTTCTCCACCTTTTCACTGTCAAGCCTAAGGAATAGAGCATCTATCAATGTTTGCGTGTCCTGCTTCAATCCTTCAGTGGTGGCTTGACCGAGGGGTACTCTGGTTACTGAAACATCTTCTACCATGAGCTCCTCCTCCTTCTTTCCTTCTGCCAAAATTTATATCTTAGAAAACTTCTACCCTGATTACTCGATGATCAACCTAGAATTTTCTTTAGTAACTTTAGGTCTTCTATCTCTTCCACCCAGATTCTGGAGTAGCTGAAAGTCGTGCTCTTCTAAGTTCATCTCCACTCTTGCTTCTAGAACCAACTACAAATCCAACCATTCTAAGAAGTTACTTCTGATAGAATGAGAAGTTGCTGAATGCACCACCATCTCCCACTCTACCTCCTCTCCATCAGAAAGTGCCACGGGGTTATGGCTGCCATCCTCTGAATCATCCAAGGACAAAGTTCTTTTGAACTCTGCCATCTGCAGCTTCAATGTCTCCTCTGGACAAGTGTTGAACAAAGTGGTGAGGAGAGAGAAGATGAATGTCTCCAGATTCAGTGGAGGCATGGAAGTGTCCTACTGAGGTGCAACCATTGGTGAAGTACTGGGTGGTGGAGAAGCTGGAACCAAAGTCATGTCCATGGAAGTGATCTTCTCCTTAGATTGAGATCTTCTATGTACTTTCAACTTCTCAGACTTTCTGCTGCTTTCTCCTCCATGCTTCCGCTTGAGGGAATCTCCTACACCAAACTTTCCCATGATTTGATTCATCAATACTTCATCAAGGCAATATCCTTCACAAGAACTAGTTTGAAGTATTCACCAAAACAGCTCCAGATCTTTCTTCAAGTGTATGGCAGCCTCCTATGTTATCCTGAAGTATGGCTTTATCTCCTCCCATTTGATGGTAAGTGTCAAGTACCACATTCCCATCATCTTTAATATCCGTAGGCATCCGCACTAGTCCAAAGTTGAACACTTGCTTTGCTTGACAATCTCTGAAATCTCTCTTTCTAACCTTGTACTCACTTTTGCACTTCATCCAGAAATATTCTAAAGAAGGCACATGTGCGTACTCCTGGGAGATCGTCTTCCTGGCTACTCCAAATGGATCGAAGTTCAGCCGTGTAGGGAATAAATCTTGCTCATACTCGGATAACATCTACGTCTCCATCCCCCGAGCTCTATGAATGCTAATGCAGCTATAATGTCCCACAGTGACTGGGAAGAAGCCTGTAGACTTGTGCCACTTTGACTAAAGGTAGTGTAACTCCACAAGTTTCTTGGTCAGCTCCATGGAAATCAATCTATCATTCAGATAACTTGGCATCTTTATTGGTTCTCGGGAAAAGCCTGTAACCCTGAGGTATGTGAAATCTGCAAACTAAATGAATAGACTGCTAATATTGGACATAGCTTCCCACGCTTCTTTTTACCCTGTTGGCCTTCAAGTCTTTGTCTATCCTGCAAATGAAATCATAGAAGAATTCATCATTTACCACTATGGAATCTTTCTCGCACGGAGGTACGATGGCTATGGGTAGCACTCGAAAATGGGGTCATTTTGAAGATGAAAGTACGCTTCATGTTCTAGAGTTGCTCATCAATGTTGTCGCTTAATAATTTCTAACCAATTGATTATGGAATCAATTTTGTTGACTTCAATGGTCCCGATGAAAGCATACATCCATGTCCGTAAAGTGTAAACATTCGCCTCACTAGTCATCCCGCATAGCAATTTGACCACATCATCGACCTCCTGCACCAAATTAGACCGCAGAAGAGTTCTTGGCAACTTTGAAGGAGATCTAGGCTTCTTCATGTATATGCTATTCATTATGCTCACGCAATCAGCTCTATGCTTCTCCCACCTGCTGCCGACATCCTGAAGACTAATGGAAGTCACCACCTTTCACACTGGAATCTTCAAACAATAATTGATGAACTCTGCGTCCAAACGAATTATTGTCTTTCCCATAGCATCACGCACTGATCTGGATGAAGGATGGTAAGATCTAGTGCACTCCATAACAAACTCTTGCAACTGGTTGTGCATGGAAAGGCTGCAGCTTAGATAATTCCACTACTTTTAACCACACGCATGAGTGAAGTCTTTCCCGCTCTGGATCTATCAATCAATTTGGAAAGAGGATCCAAACCTAGATCTATGTCTCCTATGTCTAGCAAGTTTGGAAGCGATGCATGACTCCATCGTGCTTTCTTTTTCATCTCTCTTCATCATGGCTTTGTCTATCTTTGTCTAAATAATTCTTTTTCTTCTTACTTGGTCGGATTTCTTCAAAAATGGTGCAAATATGGACAATTCTTCAGATTCGGAGGATATATGCAATGTATTGGACATTGATTAAAGCTCCTTTTCTTATGTAAAGCACCTGTAATGAATTCCTCGCGATTAATCCATTTAATTGACATGAAGGGGGTAGCCACTAAATAAACTAAATTTAGTCAATTTAATCCATTTAATTCTATTTATTTTATTCCCCTTTAACTTATTGACTTTCTTCCATGCTTGGGCACCTATTTTAGAAGGAGAAATAATTAATTAAATCCACTTAAAGGCTGCCATCATCTCACCAAAGGGGGTGCACTTTTTTGCACAATATAATTCTATTTTTAAGAATTTTTCACAATGGGATTCTTTACCCTGCAAGGCAACCCCGGAAATCTCATGATCTACTTAAGTGATTTGAATTTGACAATGGGATTATTTACCCTACAAGGCAGGCAATAAAATCCCATGATTTCACTTAAGTCGCTTTCCTTTTATTTTATCATGGGAATTTTTACCCTGCAAGGCAGGCAATAAATTCCCACCGTCATGCAATTTCTAACTTTCCCACCGCAACTTAAGTGAATTTTATATCACAGGAAAAAGTACCCTGCTAAGCAGGTACAAAATTCCCACCTTGCCTGCTGCTTCCATTTTCCCATTGCAGCTTGAATCCTTTGTTTTCAAAAATGTGCCCAACCTCGCAGGGGCTTTTCCGTGCACGACTTCACTTTTTCCTAGTGATCCAGACCTCTGATTGTGACTTCCTCCGGGCATAATGTGCGTATATGTTTTCCAACTACTTCAAGCCAAAATCAAGCTTACCCAAAGAAATGAATTGTTCTAGAGAAATTTCACGAGAAAACAAAACGGGACAACACAAAAACACAAAAAATTGCCAAAAGTCACAAATAAAGCCCAAAACTTATTCCAAGTTAAAACCCTTCTGGTACATAGGAATAATGACATGTTTGATCATAACAGAGTTAAAACGGAGCACAAATAGCCTCAAACTGGGCTCAAAATAATTAAATACAAATTTCCCGAGACAAATCTGGATGACAAAACATAACAATTTCTGGGCATCCGGGTATTTAGCAAAAAAGGCTAATATGGCTCGTTGGGAATATCTTGATGCAATACAAGAACTTTCAGCAATAAAAACACAAAATGACCCATTATTTTAAAAGTATGAAAAATTTCTGATAAGTTAGTCACATTTTTAGGATGAAATATGGGCGACACCCTATCGGCTCCGTCTGTGGACATCTTTTTGTGTCGAAATGACAAAGGGAAAAGATGAGATCCCGAATATCTGTTTTATATCTTGTCCTTTGAGCACCGGGTCGTAAACAAAAACAACATAACATGAAAACAAAAACAAAACAAGGAAAAACAAACAAAGTTTTATTTATGTACATACATGTTTTATCCTTTTTCTCATGTCTGGAACAGCTTCAAGTGTTTCCCATTGAAAGGCAATGGCAATTCAACTCTATCTTGATGAGCAAGAATGAAGTTATCTACTCCGGTGATCCTCTTGATCACAAAAGGCCCTTTCCATAGTGAATCGAACTTTACATGCATGCCTTTTGCTTCTCTTCTTTTCTCTCATAAAAGGACCCGATCATTGACTTCAAACTTTCTTTCCTAGATTTTTTTCAAGATGACTTTCACCTTCCTTTGATGCTCAGTCAACCTATCTGCAACTTGAGTTTTTACTTCCCTCAATTTAGTCAGGTACATAATTCTTTTATCAATAGCATCCGTGAAAGTGGAATCCTCCAAGGCCTTAGAAAGTTGTAGGGTAAGCAGTTCCAAGGTAAGAGGCAACTCTGTGTCTCTACCATATAACAACTGAAATGGGGACATGCCTATCACCCTCTTTGGTGTGATTCTATCTACCCATAATGCATCAAACAAATTTTTATGCCAAGTCCTTTGATTTTCCGTTACTAGCTTAGCATGCATCACGATAGTTACCAAGTTTTTATTACTAGATTCAGCTTGGTCATTCCCTTGTGGATAGTAGTTTGAGGAATGAACCAGCTGAATCCCATAAGTGTAGCAAAATTCAACCAGCTCCTCAGAAGAAAGATTCGGAGAGCATTGTCTGCTACTATTTTGCTGGGCATGCCAAACCTGACAATAATATTTTCTTTTATAAAACTGCACACCTCGGCGGAAGTGGCGTTCTTCATAGGAATAGCTTCTACCCACTTACTGAAATAATCAGTAGTTGTTAGAATGTAATGGTGGCTGGCACTGGAAGCCGGGTTAAGCATACCAATAAAATCCATTCCCCACTATTGGAAAGGTTCTTCAATCACAATGGGTTTTAAAGGTAATGCAAGAAATTTCACACGCCCAACAAAATGTTGGCATGGCACTTAGCTACCCAATTTACAGTATCTTGAAAAAGAGTGGGCCAATAATACCTTGCTCTGAGAATCTTATGTGTAGTGACTCGGGCTGAGAAATGACCACCACAAGCCATGTCATGAAACTATTGTAGTAGCTAATCCTGTCGAGATTTATCCACGCATCTGAGAAATACGCCATCAATTCCCTTCTTGTACAAACCATTATCCCAAAGAAAACAATCTTTAGATATAGTTCACTTCTCTTTTCTAGAAAGTTGATTTGGGCATTCTCCATACGTCAGAAAGTAAGCAATGTTACTATACCACTCCTCTACCAGATCTATAAAAAGTACTACAGTAAATCTCCATCTATCTCATCTTGATCCACTTCTGGCACTGATGTTTTCATCTCTGTCATTAATTCACACAGACCTCTTCCTCAAACCAACTTTGTTGGTTTAATATCTAGGTCATATTCTTGAACCTTTGTCACCCACGTGCCTCTCAACAATCCTAACTCTTGCTGAGTAAGGATAGATTTAACTGCAGTATCTGGAACCAAAACCACAGTGTGCGAGGAAAGAATATAATACCTGAATGCTTTGCACGCCTTCACCACTGCATATGCATGCTTTTCCATGGGAGTGTATTTCAACTCATAGGATTTAAGGGGTGTGCTCATGAAAGCAATAGGAGCTTCTACGTCCTCTTGATTTTTCTGCATCAGTATTGCTGACATGGTGTGTTCGGAGGAATAACAATAAAGAATAAATTCTTTACTGAAGTCGGGTGAAACCAAGACTGGAACTTTCGACAGGGCCTCTTTAATTTTCTTGAAAGCTTCCTTCCCTTCACCGCTCCATTTAAAATCTTGTGTCTTCTTCATCATATTCGAAATATGACAAGTTAGCTCAACAAAGTCAGGAATGAATCTCCTGAGAAAATTAACTTTTCCAAAGAAAGAGTGAAATCCTTTTTTGGATGTGGGTAAAGGAAATGTCTGAATGGATCTAACTCATTCTAGATCTATCTTTGTTCCTTCTTTAGAAATAATGTGCCCTAGCAGCTTTCCTACGGCTATGAAAAAGATAGATTTCTTGGGATTCAAAGAAATACCATGCTTGCGGCACTCTATGAAAAACTCTTCCAAGTTTGAAATGTGTGTGCTTCTATCTTTGGAAAAGACTATCAGATCATCCAGATTACACCACTATGCTTATATCTTTGAGATGAGCAAAGGCTAGATCCATATCTCTTTGAAATGTAGCACCAACATTAATCAGGTTGAATGACATTTTCTAGTATGCAAAGGTTCCCCAAGGTGTGATGAACGTTGTTTTGTATTGATCTTCCTCACCACCTTGACTTAATTGTAGCCTCGAAAATCCATCAAGCATAGAAAGCATCTCGAGATCCAAAGTGACCACCGCAGAGTGTGATCCATGATAGGGAAGGGGTAGTTGTCTTTTAGTGAAACTTGATTAAGGTTGCAAAAATCCGTGCACTGCCTAATCTCGCCACTCTTCTTTCTTACAAGGAATTTGTTGGCCAACCATTCGGAATGATGTATGGGATACATAATCTTTGCGTCTAACAACTTATAGATTTCTGCAAAGATGGTTCCTGAAATGGTAGGGTTGTGCCACCGCAACTTCTGCTTGAAAGGCTTTTGTTCTGTTTTAAGTGGGATGTAGTGTTGAACTTCCACAGGCTGATATGTTTTTAGATCCTGGTAAGACCAGGCAAAAACATCCATGTATTTCTTAAGAAGCTTAGTAAAAGCTTCTCTTTTAGCCTCTGAACAACACTTACCCAGATTTACTAATTTGGGATCATTGTCGGCTCCCAAATTTAGTAATTGGGTGTCGAAGCAAGAGTTTTCCCCACTTTCTTCATTTTTCTTAAGCATCTAATCATGCTTATCAAACATTTCATCAAGAGATACCAAGCATTTGGGAATTTTATTTCCCTTTAGCTAGATAATCTCCTGACTTCCTGAGACGTCTGCATCCATTTCTCTGATAATAGTCTACCTAGGAGGTGAATTGCTTCCCTCATAGTAGATCTCTTCAAAGTTGTCCTTCTGTTGGAGAAACGCAACAATCTACGTGTCATCGTTGAAAACCTGCCATTGTTGGACGTTGTCAGGAACCTTTGGGTGAAAGACCATCTCCACCTTGTAGTCTCCCTATCTAAAGAATGTGGGAGGCTGATCTAGATTCAACAAGGCTGTAGTCACTGCAAGTGAATCAGCTCTTGAATTTTTTTCTCTCGGAATGTAAGATACTCGAGAAAGATGAAAAATCTAGGATAGCAGAGTAGACCCAATCTCTATAGTGCTGCAGTTTGTCTTTTTTACTTGGTAGAGACCTCTTATCTCGCTTAACGATCATCTTAGCATCTCCTTTGCATGTAATAATTTGATTCCCATTGTTCTTGCCTCGCTCCATACCTAACAACAAAGACTTCATACTCTACTATGTTGGTATTTTCGAGCATCAATTTGAAGGAGTACACATGCACCTTCCCTTCCAGAGAGATAAGAACAATGCCTGCACCAGATCCAAATGAACAACAACTGCCATCAAATTCTAGAGTCCAAATCTTTTTGTTAAGTTGATGCGGTTCTTGAATCACCGGTTGAACATCTTCTTTATCTATTTCTAGATAATAGACTCGTGATCGATTCATGAAACAAGATCTCGAGATCTAGGATCCTCAAACTTTGATACTGTGTACTTATATTTCTTCTCGTGTTCTAGCTTCGACTTACTCCTTTGATTGGTATGTGCACACAAGACCAATCCATTTTGACTTCTCCACCCAGCTCCTTGCAGATATTTCTACTTAATAGCATGCCATAAGAGACTGGAATGTCTGCTACTAGGATATTCATTTTTAGCCTTTTATGTAGAAAAGAAGCAAGTACTACCTGCACATCTTTGATTTTCCCCACAAGAGGGACTTTCCTTTCCATTGAATAACATCTTCTGATGGTTTTTGTCAATGTGAGACCCAAGGCATCAGCAACTTTGGCAGGCATGACATTATCAGAAGCTCCAGAATCCAAAATGTAATTTCTTAGTTTGTGTTCGTTGATGAGCAAAGATACATAGAATGGCTTGATCCTTTCTGATGTAGCAAGAGAAGAGGTAGAAGGAGAAGAATTTTCAGCTACATTATTTGAAGGGGGAGTATTCTTTGGGCTTGGAAACATACGCCGTGAAGTATTAATTGTTGGGATGGGATCGTTACTTTGCACATATTTGACCAATCTATTCAATTGATCAGGAAATGATCTCAAATACTTAGCTTCTGACATTTGGACCTTGTTCCTCTTGATGTGATCAATTATATCAAAAGCTTGACTTTCTTTAGCAGGATGTGCGTTGGCTCTTTGCTACGAATTGAAATAATTTGAATATTAATCCTTAGGCACTAATGAAGAAGGAAGAGTGCTACCTCTTTTCAAGATAGTAACATCCAAGCTAGGATCTTCTCTTTCTCTTCGGCCACTTGTGGATGCTTCGAATTTTGGTGCATCTGAGACCTTGTGAACACTACAAAAGTGTGACCATCAAAATCTTCAAAAGATTCATAATAGCCATCGTCAGATTCATAGTCCAGGTAACCAATATTGGAGTCGCCAGCGGGATCTATAAAGTCTTCATCATCAAATGATTCATCAATGCCGAGATCCTCTTCATTAGTTTCCAAGTTATTCCTTGGAGTAGCTTCTATTGCCAACTGTTGTGGTGTAACAGAACAAGTCTGTTTCGGTTTTGATTTTGATTTTGACCATTGAAGGTCCGGGTAGGAGCTAATCTTGAGGGGGTTGCATTCCCTACTTGAGAGATCTGCTTCTTGATCTGCAGCATGTCATTAGCCAATCTCTGCAACAAAGGATCTGAAGTACTAGAAGAAGCGCCATCACCTTTGTGAGATGGTTGTTTGAGTTTCCCAGCCATGATCAAGTTTTCCTCAACTTCCACGGCGAATTTTTTTCCTTTAAGTAGATTTACTGTGTCTTTCCCTTCTCAAATGATATCCAACTTTGGGAAATAGAGTGTTTATAAAAAAACATCTTTTGATTTTTGTCACTATATGCGGCGAAGTGGGGATTTTATATAAAATCCTTTGGAACCTTGCAATAAAGTCCCGCATGTTCTCACTTGGCTCTTTCTTCAACTGTGTCAGTTGGGTGATCAATGTGCTAGCATCCTCTGCAGGCTTGAATCTTTTCAAAAATTGCTCATGCATAATTTCCCGATTGGTTATGGTGTCGAGGAGCTGCGATGGAACCATTCTCCAGCCAAGTCGTGTAGAGTCTCAATGAAGAGCCTAACTGAGACATCTTCATGCTCTACTGCAAGCACATCACAGGATATAAAGAAGGCCGCCAAATGATCATCCGGGTTTTTTTTTCCATCTCTAAAGAATTTTGGAAAATTCTTTCTGGATCCCTTTCGGTAGTTCGTGCATAGGTGGAGCCAACTTCAGAGGTCCAAAAGCTACTCCCCATGGAACGAGTAATAGTTGATGCCCCATGTTGACTTGAGCACGTCTCCTCCTTGTGTAGACTTGATTGACAATTCCAGCCACCGGATTATGCTGAAGACGATCCGGATCTCGGATAGGTGTGCACTCTCCTTCTAGGTTAGAGACTAGATCTGCGGCTTCTAACTTGAAGAGGATTATTGAAATTGAATTTCTCCTATAGTCGAAAGAAATGATCAATCCTTCATTGCGCATTCATGGATCGGGTGAATGGACGTTCACCAAAGTTGAGATTTGTGTGGAAAACACTCTAATCTTCAATAGATAAACTTTGATCTACAAAGATAGTTATTCCCAGCCAGAGTCACCAAAAACTATTGGTTAGATTTTCTACATAGCACATAACCTAGGATGTCATGAGATAAATCTCCCTCATTTAACCAGTGAGGCTCCCATGTCAGATTTATCAATTTAAGTATGCTAATATCTAAATGGGGTTTTACTTTAACTACTCACCATGAATCATAATCGAAGCTTCTGCAGCAAGTAAGCAACTGTTTATAGAAAGGAAAAGTTATAGAAGAAGGTAATTACATAAACATATAGAAGAAATGGGGAAGATGTGCATCCCAATCAGTAGATGGCAGAGCTAAATTGTATGCACATAGAATAATCCAATAGATATAAACATAGAATTCTAAAACAAAGGCAGCTCTAGATCCAGATCTAAAATAACACAAATTTTATTAAGAGATCTAAGATTAAAAGCAAGAAACATAGTACACCGTGACACAAATTTCTCCGGAAACCTACTCCTTTGTATTCCTTTGCTCCAAGTGGCTCTCAGGGGTTTAGCACAAATTCTAGAACACAAGATTACTGCTTACAAATTCTCATCCTTAACCCGGAGGTTCTTCCTCTACTTCTAGAATGTAGAAGGGAAAGTAAAAATGGAAAGTCTAATCTGAACTAAAACACAAACAACAAGTAAAGATGACATTTTGCAATCATCCTCCATTAACTTCTCCTTAAGTGACACATATATCACTTAACTAATAGAATGGTTTAACATGACTTTAAGTAATGGTTGCAAAACCAATAACTTAAAGTTTGACAATTTCATCCTGGAACATAGAAAATAGAAGAAGAATGAATAGAAGAAGTCATGCCAGCTGTAACATTTATGTCTTCTTTTTGTTCCTATATCGGATATACTTGTCAAACATGTGATTCAACATCTTCCCATCTATTTTAGCCATTGCTTCCTTCTCTGTCCTAAACTGTAGCAATCCTTCATTCAACACTTTGATGCATGCCTCCACATCTTCCAAGCTCGGCCCAAACCTCGCAATATCTGCCTGCAGCACCACCAGTCTACTGATAGAATTCATCATGAAAGGCTTAGTAGCTTTATCAATTCTCTTTTGTATGATCAAAAGAGACCCTTCCAGGGAATTAGGCACCTTGCTTTAGGAATGATCCGCACGTATGAATTAACACACCCGACCAAGTCCTCCTCGGTGAAAGAAATGATATTGTCTAGTAAGCATGATGTCCTACTTTCAAGTTCCTGCATCCTCTTCAGAAAAACTCATGCGGATCTCCAAACGGAAAGATACCGCAAAAATCCAGCTTGCTTCCCCTTCTCGACTTATCCATCTGGTACAATTTTCTCTGCAACCAATACATCTCCTGGCAGCTTGTTGATCTCTCCCAAAGTACTCAAGTTACTCTCAACAACTGTGTTCATGTCCACTATGCTCATCACCAATTGCTGCAGCTGATTTTCCACATCATTCATAACCTTTAGGTGGGCTAGCACTTCTCCAAGTTGTACAGAAGCTTGAAAAATAATCAAATCCTTCCATTCCCATAGATTTTACTTGATTGCTTGCATCCACCTTTTCTTACATAAGATGATCACTCACCGCTCTAAAATGGACTGAATGGAAGGCTTAGCAACCTTGGCTATGATCTCACACAACTGAGATACCCTTCAGAAGTTCTTCGTTCTCCACCTTTTCACTATCAAGCCTAAGAAATAGAGCATGTCTATCAATGTCTGTGTGTCCTGCTTCAATCCTTCAGTGGTGGCTTGATCGAGGGGTACTGCAGTTATCAAACATCTTCTACCGTGATCTCCTCCTCCTTCTTTCCTTCTGCCAAAATTGATATCTTAGCAAACTTCTACCCTGATTCCTCGATGATCAACCTAGAAGTTTCTTTAGCAACTTTAGGCCTTCTATCTCTTCCACCCAAATTCTGGAGTAGCTGTAAGTCGTGCTATTCTAAGTTCATCTCCACTCTTACTTCTGGAACCAACTGCAAATCCAACCATTCCGAGAAGTTACTTCTCAGAGAATGAGAAGTCGCTGAGTGCACTACCATCTCCCGCTCTGCCTCCTCTCCATCAGAAAGTGCCATGGTGTTATGGCTGCCATCCTCTAAATCATCCAAGGACAAAGCTCTTTCGAACTCCACCATCTGCAGCTTCAACATCTCCTCTGGAATAGGTGCTGAACGGAGTGGCTGAGGAGAGAAGATGAATGTCGCTGGATTCAGTGGAGGCATGGAAGTGTCCTGCTGAGGTGCAACAATTGGTGAAGTACTGGGTGCTGGAGAAGCTAGAACCAAAGTCATGTCCGTGGAAGTGATCTTCTCCTTAGATTGAGATCTTTTGTGTACTTTCAACTTCTCAAACTTTCTGCTGCTTTCTCCTCCGTGCTTCCACTTGAGGGAATCTCCTACACCGAAGTTTCCCGTGATTTGATTCATCAAGACAATATCCCTTTGTCAGCAACCAGTTTGAAGTATTCACCAAAACAGCTCCAGATCTTTCTTCAAGTGTATGGCAGCCTCCTACGTTATCCTGAAGTATGGCTTTATCTCCTCCCATTTGATGGTAAGTGTCAAGTACCACATTCCCATCATCTTTAAGATCCACAGGTATCCACATTAGTCCAAAGTTCAACACTTGCTTTGTTGACAGTCTGCTGAAATCTCTCTTTCTAACCTCGTACTCACTTTTGCACTTCATCCAGAAATCTTCTAATGAAGGCACATGAGCGTACTCTTGGGAGATCATCTTCCTGGCTACTCCAAATGGATCAAAGTTTAGTCGTGCAGGGAAGAACTCTTTCTCATACTCGAATAACATCTATGTCTCCATCCACCGAGCTCTATGAATGCTAATGTAGCTATAATGTCCCACAAAGGATCGGGAATAAGCCCGTAGACTTGTGTTGCTTTGACTGAATGTCATGTAACTCCACAAGTTGCCTACTCAGCAACATGGTGATCAATCTATCATTCAGATACCTCAGCATCTTTATTGGTTCTCTAGAAAATCCCATAACCCTAAGGTATGTGAAATCTTCAAATTGAATGAATAGATTGCCAATCTTGGACACAGCTTCCCACGCTTCCTTGCTTACCCTGTTGGCCTTCAAGTCTTTGTCTATCCTATAAATGAAATCATAGAAGAATTCATCATTGACCACTTTGGAATCTTTCTCGCACGCAGGTACAGTAAGCTATGGGTAGCACTCGAAAATGGGGTCCTTAGAAAGAACACCACATCTATCCAACTTGGAAAAGACGCCTTGTGAAGCTGCAACATACACCAAGTAGGAAGTCATTTTGAAGCTGAAAGTATGCTTCATGTTCTGGAGTTGCTCACCAATGTTGTCGCTAATAATTTCTAACCAATTGATTATGGAATCAATTTTGTTGACTTCAATGGTCCTGATGAAAGCATACATCCATGTACGGAAAGTGTAAGCATTCACCTCGCCATTCATCCTGCATAGCAATTTGACCACATCATCGACCTCCTACACCAAATTGGACCGCGGAAGAGTTCTTGGGAACTTTGAAGGAGATCTAGGCTTCTTCATGTATCATTATTCATTATCATCACGCCATCACTCTATGCTTCTCCCACTGCTACCGGCATCTTGAAGACTAATGGAAGTCACCACCTTTCTCATTGGAATCTTCAAACAATTAACATGCATTAAATTCTCAAGTCCCAGGCAAATAGATTGATTCAGGGAAAAAATCATGTTTCTAGGGTCCCCTCAGATTTTTTCTAACTCCCCTGTCCAAGAAGAAAAGAGCAAGTTCTGAGAAAAGGTGAAAAAGTTGCAAAAAACAAGCTTGGGCCAGGAAAAATCATGAAAAATGGCTAAGTCCTAGTCCTCACAATAGTCGGGACATGAGGGACATCTGGGCGCGAATCGGCGAAAGGCCGGGCGATCTGCGAGAGCGAAGGAACATCGGGCCGTGGGGACGGGACGAGGGGCGGAAAGCGAAGCGGCCGGCGGCCAAGGAGAAAAAAATTGACTAACTACTGCGAGCCGCACGATGGGACATTTAGGCCGTTAAGGATGCGAAGGACGACCCACCGGATCGGCCGAAAGAGAGAACTTTCGATTTGGGACACTTGGGACAGAGGGACGCGGAAGACGCGGATAGCCGAAGGAGCCAAGAGCCAATCACATTACACCACGTGTCATCGGCAGAAAAGGGACAAGGAAGCCCATTTCGGGCGGATCGGAGGAATTTGTCCCAAGTAGTTTGGGACAGCCAGGCCAAAGGGGACGCGAGGGACGTGAAAAGCGGCGGAGACCGAGACCAATCAAATCATGACACGTGTCACAAGGGGAAACGTCCAAAAGTTCAAAGGGCGAGGTTTGAAGCGTTGGCCCAAGCCAATAGGAATTGGACACGTGTCCAATGGAATAGGAAGCATGGAGCTCGGGGAGGAGTTAGAAAATTTGGCAAAGTTTCGGCCAAAAAGCTAAAAGTAAAGGAAGCCCCCGCGCCCCTGTCCTCCAATCAATGCATGCCACGTGTCCCAGTGGCGGGGCGCGGGGAAAAGTGGAAAATGTTCCAAAATCACAAAAAGTCAAAATTTTCAAGGAAAACCCACGGGTGAGTAGAGGAGAGAGAATTACACATCCAATCAGTGCTTGACACGTGTCATCCAGGTGGCGAGTGTGGGAAAAATTTCAAAACACATTTTCACCTGTTTTGTGCCCTAAATCTTCAGATCTCCATATCTTTTGATCCAGAGCTCGGATTTGCACGTTCTTTATATCAACGGAAAGCTTATGAAATTCTCTACATGATTATGGGGTTAATCTTGAATTTTGGTGTAGTATAGAGAGAGAAAGTTAAGAAACAGGTCTGACGCGTGTTCATGGCTAGAAGTGACATTTCAGCGACCAAATTAATGCAGAATGGGTCATTCTCCTCCAAATCGGTCAAAAATGATAGGGTATGGGTTTGTAAGGTCCCCCATGCCATTTTAATGCATCTGTAGTCAAGGAGGAATGGGCTCTCACGTTTTTGTACGTTTCTGTCTCCTGGGCTCGACCCATGCAATGTAAAAGCCAATTTTGGCTCATTTTCAAGGGGGGGAACATTTTTTGGACATAGCAACTTCTTCTTTCACCTCCAGCAAGTGATTGTTTGAAGAATCAGACCTCTCCAAAGACTGTAATAGTTTTTACCTCTCTGAGGTTGTAATGCAGTGATTTTGACACTGGAAATGATAATGCAAGCTTTGTGAATGAGTTTCAGTCCTTTGTTTGTATTGTTTGCTTCATTTCAGATCCTAAATTATATCTTATCAGCCTGTGTATGTTTTATGCTGCAATCTCTGGTTTGTGTCTATTTGCATGACAGAAATGTTTCACCACTCCTTTTGGTGCATCACCATCTTTAGTTAGTTTCAATTTTTGCATTTCTATCCCTGTCTCCTTGCAGTTTAGAGTAGGATTAGGATCTGAACCTCTGTAGTTGTGCAAGCATTAGATCTAATCAGAGGAGTTTGAGGAACCAACCTCTAATCTGGAGATTCCTCTCTCAGTTTCACAAGTCCCACACTTGGAGAGAGGTTTCCATGTTGTGCAATCACACTGGATGCTAGAGTGATCAACCTAGAAGCCTGATCTGCATCCAGGGGTGTTGTGAGTCTGCAACAATAGTTTTGGCATGCCGGTGGGACACTAGAGGTCTCATTTTTATTGCAGCAAGGTTGATGTGCATCTGCTGCAATTTTCTTGCTTAAAAAGAGCTATTATTTGCATATCTGGCGACTCCAAGGGGAAGAATCGATTGGTTTCAAGTGCAGGCCTGAAAACTCATGAGAAGAATCACCACAAGGTCAAGAGTTGGAGAAGAAGAAGTGTTGTTTGAATACCTGCAATTATCTCCAAGAAGAAGGCAAAGAGGAAGAAGGATTCAAAGGTCTCCATCTCCACCAAATAGAACTCTCTCAACTCCTCCACCTGGTAGGCCTTTCATTCAGTCAACAAGGGTTTTAAGACCAATCAGAATGGCTCAAAACAATCCCTACGTCAACTTCACAGGCAGCAGCCCACTTGCCCTCAATGCACAACATCCAATTCCTATTGCAGCCTTGAAGAACATTCCCTACTTCACTGGAGAAAATCAGACTACTCCAGGTGATCATGTTAAAGATATTGCTAACCTTTGTGCAATCCATGAAATCAATGAAATGCAAGTGGCTGTCAAGTTACTGGCATCTTCATTCAAGGGTAAAGCATTGCAATGGTTTAGGAGCCTTGGAGCTGGTTCTATCACAAATTGGAATCAGCTGTGTATAGCACTTCATGAGCAATTTGGAGAGAAGGGAGACAACTTGTCTCTTTTGGAGCAGCTGACAACCATCAAGAGAGCTCCCAATGAGCAGCTGACCGATTTCAACTTCAGATTTCAAAAGACTTGGGAGAGAATTCCAGTGGCAGTCAGGCCAATAGCAGAAGGTGCTTTTCTCTACTATCTCAAAGCTTTAAATTCTGATATTTCTATGTTAATTCAGTCCATGGGAGGCATAACTATCCCTATGGCTTATAGCATTGCCATTAGGGCTGAAAATTGTTTGATCCAAGCTGGAAAACTTGCCCCTAGACCTCCCATGCCATTGTTTCCAAGTTTAGAGAATCCAAACACCCATCAGCACCTAATTTGGCTCCTTCTCCTCTCCTAGAAATCGAGTTCAAATGAAGCTTCCACTTCATCTCCAAGTGCCCCAAATGAGCTTGAGAAGTCATGAAGCAATTGCAAAACCTAGGCAATGAGCTGGTTACTCTCAAGGCAACAAGCCCAAGGTTTTAGACCTTCTTATCAACCCCAAGCTCAGCCTAATAGGCAGCCATACCAACCACAAAGGCCTCCTAATCCAGGTTGCAAATATGAATCAAACAAGGCCTCCTGCCAATAGACCATTTCAGCCCTATAATCCAAATGCCATATCTGCCTCTAAGGCATTGGTGCCAACACAAAACAACATTGCTCAGGAGTATGATTGGTGTTTTCCATGCAATGAGCCTCATAACCAATCCATGTGCTTCAATGGTGCTTTGAATCAAGCACTAATGGTGACAACTACTGGTGTGGAGGGTGAGGGTAGTCAAGGAAGCAGTCAACAACAAGAAACATTCCAACAGCAATCAGCCCCAAATGACACCACATTGGTGAACTGGCAAGCAGAAGATTTCTGTGGCATGAATCAAGTAGTTTCTCAAGGTGTTGCAGCCAACACAAGGTCAAAAAGGAGGAATTTGGGTGAAGAACAGCCATTAGCCCCAACCAATCCACAACCTTCCACGGCTCCACAAATGGTTGGCAAGCAAAGTCCAGTTTCAAATGCACAAGGGCAGCCAAGAACAGCCCCTAGGCCAACTCAAATACCAGTTGTTGCTGCCCACATGCAAGGAGTGAATGTGCAAACCAAGGGACAACAAAGGATACTTCATCCCCATTCAGTATCATTGATCAGATGAAGAAGACAAACGTCAATATATCAATGTGGGAATCCCTATCTATCCCAGGCCAAAGAGATCTGCTGCAAGCTGCCATGAAGGACTGGCCAACTTCCAAATCAGCAAGTTCAGATGCAAGACAAAGTGCTTACAAATGCTGCCCAGCTGAGGAAATCATGGAGGACAGCAAGGTAAAATGTTGAAGCCCCCTCCTTTCTATGTTTCATTAATCATTGGAAATCAGCTAGTGCACAATTGCATGATTGATTCTGGAGCAAGTAGTTCTGTCATGCCCAAACAAATAGCTGATCAGCTAGGGCTCCAGTATGAAACAATATCCAAAGGGGTAGTGCAGCTAGATGGGACAGCAGTAGCAACAGTTGGAGTGATTAGAAACTTGAGTCTTACCTTGCATGCATGTCCAAATGTTGTTGTTTTACAAGATGTATCAGTCATAGACCTTCCACCACTCTTTTCCCTTTGCTTGTCAAGGGACTTCACAACCAAGATTGGGGGATATTTGTCTGCTGATTGGTCTCACATGCTGTTCAGAATGAGGTATGGAACTAAGGCTACAATCAGGTCAGAACCTATTGCAAACTTCCATATTGAGCCTTACACTCCAAGTCAGATTAATGCCAATTGCTCAGCATTTGATCAAGAAGATCACCCAAGCACTGATGAGGCTGACACCAAGGTTGGAAGCATCCCGGATCTAACTCTTGATGAATGGGCAAACAAGGTACATGCATTTGATCCTTATCAAGAAATAGAAGAATCTGAGCTAGGGGTCTATTGTTTACATGAAGAGAATCAACCTCTCCCCAGCATCACCAAGCCAGATCATAAGGACAAGAATGAAGTATGGCAATTGTTCTTTGATGGGTCAAGGAGTAGACAAGGTGCAGGAGGAGGAGCTATGCTCATTTCACCACAAGGTATAAAGTATTACTCAGCCTTCCATTTTCAGTTTTCTTGCTCAAACAATACAACTGAGTATGAAGCCTTAATTCATGGACTGCACTGGGCAAAGAAGAAAGGCATCAGGAATTTACAAGTATTTGGTGATAGTGAGCTGATCGTAAACCAAGTCAAAGGAAAAAATGCTGCCAAAAATGATCTGTTGAAGAACTACAAAAATCGGGTATGGGATCTTATTGAAGATTTTGAAGCTTTTAGCATCAATTCCATCCCAAGAAAAAAGAATGAAGCCGCTGACAGGCTAGCAGCAATTGGGGCTGCGTTTGATGTTGTAGAAAGTATCAAAAGTGAAAAATCTCAGCCTCATATCAAATTGGTTGTGAGACCAGCTATTCTGGATAACAATACAAGTTGGCAAGTCTTCGAGAATGATCAGCAAATTGTTAATTTCCTCCAAGAAGAAGCTGAGTTCTCCGCCAGGAATCAAGACAAGCTGCAGCAGCAGTATGGTGACCAAGTGGTGCAGCTGAGAACTAACAAATTACCAAAAGGCCTCATAACCTTGGAGTCAATCTTCAACCCGAATGATCATTCGGAAGGAGAAAGTGAACATTCAAGTAAAGGGTGAAGATTCAGAGCCTATTTTAGTGGAAGAAGGCAAAACATTGCAGATTGGCAAAGTAAGTACCTCACAAGAGAAATCTGATTTTGTTCAGCTTTGTCAAGAGTTCCCAGATGTCTTTGCTTGGACTTACAAAGATCTAAGAGGTTTCAACCCAAAGTTGGCACAACATACTATTGAGCTGGATCCGGAATCCAAGCCTGTCAGGCAAAAGCAAAGGCCAGTCAATCCCCATATTGAACCTCTCATGAGAAAAGAGTTAAGCAAGCTTATTGAGGCCAGTATCATCTTCCCCATCAAACACTCAAGTTGGGTTGCAAACTTGGTGCCAGTAAGAAAGAGAAATGGAGAAATAAGATTGTGTGTGGACTTTTGCGATCTAAATAGAGCATCACTCAAAGATCATTATCCGCTTCCATCAATGGAACAAATATTGCAGGTTGTAGCTGGTTCAGAAAGGTTTTCATTGCTAGATGGATATTCAGGCTATAATCAGATAATGGTGAAGGAAGAAGATCAATTCAAGATGGCCTTCACTACAAAATGGGGCACATATGCTTACAAGAAGATGCCATTTGGACTGTCGAATGCTGGAGCAACATTCCAGCGAGCTATGGATATGGCATTCAAAGGCTTGATCAACAAGATAGTGCTGGTATACCTAGATGATATCACTGTCTTCTCAAAGAATGCAGCAGACCATCTCTTTCACCTCAGGCAAGTGTTTCAGAGGTGTAGGAGATTTGGAGTGTCTTTGAATCCTAAGAAGTGCATCTTTCTTGCACATGAAGGAAAGCTCCTTGGCCATATTGTCTCTAAGGAAGGATTAGCAATTGATCCAGAGAGGGTTGAAGCCATAAGAGCACTACCATTGCCAAGCCACAAGAAAGCCCTTCAGAGTTTCTTGGGAAGGATAAACTTTGTTCGGAGGTTTGTCCCAGATTTTGCAGCCCTTGTCAAGCCCATCACCAAAATGTTAAAGAAGAGCATGGCTTTCAAGTGGACAGCAGAAGGCAAGGAGAGTTTTGAAGCAATCAAAGCAGCTATCTCTCAAGCACCAACTCTCATCAACCGGACTTCTCCAAGGATTTCATCCTCTATGCATTTGGAGGTAATGACACTATCTCTGCCATTTTGGTACAGCAGAACAAGGATAATGATGAGCAGCCAATTGCCTTCTTCAGCCAGAGCCTAGATGACTATGAGGTGAGATACTCTTTTATTGAGAAGCATGTACTTGCAGTAATCAAAAGCTTGAAGAAATTCAAGCATTTAGTCTCAAACAACAAGGTCCAGTTGCTGGTCTCACATGCTGGGGTTAAGGACTTCCTCCTCAACAAGGATTTGAATGAGAAAAGGGTAGGTTGGATCACCCGTGTCATGGAGTATGACATTGAGATCAAGATCACCAAGCTGGTAAGAGGGAAAGGATTGTGTGAGCAGCTGGTTTTGGGGAAGCAAAAAGAAGTATGCAATGAAGAAGAGGTGTTTTGACAGTCCAGGACAGCCATGAGCCAAGTGGCAATCAAGAAGAAGACAATGCTGCCCCCACTCCTTGCTGGACCCAAGGCATTATACACTTCCTAGGCACAAGCCTATGCCCTCCGGAGATGAACAAGACCCAAAGGAGACACTTCAGATTGCAGGCTGTCCATATGCCATTGTTGATGGAGTTTTGTTCAAGAAAGATGTAAATGGAGTGCTGCTGAGATGCATTAGCACAAATCAGATTCAAAGGGTGTTGGAAGAGTTCCATGGTGGACCAGCTGGTGGCCATTTTGCACCAAGAGTGACAGCTCTAAAAATCATGAAGGCTGGTTATTATTGGCCTAAGATCTTCAGTGATTGCTATGCATGGATCAAGAGGTGTAAGAATTGTGCATTCTTCACAGGAAAAGAGAGACTTGCTGCCCTTCCATTGCATCCAATCTCAGTTGACCAGCCATTCATGCAATGGGGTTTGGACTTCATTGGAGTCATTAATCCCAATTCAAGCCAAGGGCACAAATGGATTTTGACAGCCACAGACTACTTCACCAAATGGACAGAAGCAGTAGCACTCAAAGAGGCAAATGAGTCTAGCATCTTAGACTTTTATGAGGGATAACAACTAGATTTGGTGTACCTGCTACAATAATCTCTGATAATGCATTGGCATTCATTGGATCTAAGGTGAGTGAGTGGGCTGTCAAGAATGGTATTTACCTAAGCACTTCATCAAACTATTACCCCGAGGTAATGGCGGGCCGAGTCTACAAACAAGAACTTGTTGAGGATCATTAGGAGGACTCTTGATGAGAATCGAGAGGTCTTGGCATACCAAACTGAAATCAGCCTTATGGGCTGATAGGATAACTCCCAAAAGATCCACGGGTAACTCTCCATTCAGAACTTGTCATGGAAGAGAGGCAATCTTGCCCATGTCACTTGAGTTGCCAACATTGGAACTCATGAAGCAGCTGGAGTTGCTTGAATTTGAGCCCATGGAGGTGAGGTATGCGAGTTGATGGAGCTGCAGAGATCAAAATCGGGCATCCCAAGCAATGGAAAAGGATCAAGCTTTGATCAAGAAGACCTTTGATAGAAAGGCCAAGGATAGATCTTTTCAAGTTGGAGATCTAGTGTTGAAATGGGATGTGGATAGAGCAAAAAAGGGAAGGCATTCAAAATTTGATGCCATTTGGAGTGGCCCATACATGGTCACGAAGTGCAAGAACAACAATGCTTTCCAATTGGCCTCATTGGATGGTGAAGAACTGCAGATTCCAGTCAATGGAATCTATCTCAAGCATTGCTTCTAGAGGAAAATTCACTACCTTGTAAATATTAGATTAGATTTTCATTCCTCCAAGTGCTTGTGCACATTGTTTTGCTGTAGGTTAGTTTTGTTTTCCCTAAGTGCTTTGGCACAGCTTGCTGTCCATGGAGATGTTTTGCAGTCCTTGCTTTCATCAGGTGATATTCCATCTTCCTCCTTACACATTCTGAGTCAGTTGGGGTTCTAAACTGAATATTTGATGACTCCATGCCCAATGGACTACTTCAGGCAACTGGTATCTTCTACCTAGCAGGCAGGTAACCCCGCTGAGTCACCAAATTGTTATCCAAAATTCACCCCCAGGGTAATTTTGATAACATGCATTAAATTCTCAAGTCCCAGGCAAATAGATTGATTCAGGGCAAAAATCATGTTTCTAGGGTCCCCTCAGATTTTTTCTAACTCCCCTGTCCAAGAAGAAAAGAGCAAGTTCTGAGAAAAGGTGAAAAAGTTGCAAAAAACAAGCTTGGGCCGGAAAAATCATGAAAAATGGCTAAGTCTTAGTCCTCATGCAACAGTCGGGACATGAGGGACATCTGGGCGCGAATCGGCCAAAAGGCCGCGGCGATCTGCAAAAAAGGAACATCCGGGCCGTCGGGGCGGGGATGGGGGACGGAAAGCCGGTTCGGCCAAGGAGAGAGAAAATCGACTAAGCTGCTTTGGCATGGAAGTTGATGGGACATTTGGGCCGTGAGGACGAAGAGGACGCGAACCGCCCGGATCGGCCGAAAGGAGAACTTTCTTGATTCGGGACATGTTGGGACAAAGGGACGCGTGGGACGCGGATAGCCGAAGGAGCCGAGAGCCAATCAAATTACGCCACGTGTCATCGGTAGATAAGGGACAAGGAAGCCCATTTCGGGCGGATCGAGAAGTTTTCCCAAGCGGTTTGGGACATCCGGGCCAATGAGGGACGCGAGGACGTGAAAAGCGGCGGGACCGGAGACCAATCAAATCACGACACGTGTCACAAGGGGGAAACGTCCAAAAGTTCAAAGGGCGAGGTTTCAAGCATTGGCCCGAGCCAATAGGAATTGGACACGTGTCCAATGGAACAGGGAAGCGTGGAGCTCGGGGAGGAGTTAGAGAATTTGGCAAAGTTTCAGCCAAAAAGCTAAAAGTAAAGGAAGCCCCACACCCCTGTCCTCCAATCAATGCATGCCACGTGTCCCCAGTGGCGGGGGCATGGGGAAAAGTGAAAAATGTTCCAAAATCACAAAAAGTCAAAATTTTCAAGGAAAACCCACGGGTGAGAGAGAGAGAGAGAATTACGCATCCAATCAGTGCTTGACACGTGTCATCCAGGTGGCAGAGCGGGAAAAAATTTCAAAACACATTTTCACTGTTTTGTGCCCTAAATCTTCAGATCTCCATATCTTTTGATCCAGAGCTCGGATTTGCACGTTCTTTATATCAACGGAAAGCTTATGAAATTCTCTACATGATTCTAGGGTTAATCTTGAATTTTGGTGTAGTCTAGAGAGAAAGTTAAGAAACAGCTCTGACGCATGTTCATGGCCAGAAGTGACATTTCAGCGACCAAATTAATGCAGAATGGGTCGCATTCTCCTCCAAATCGGTCAAAAATGACAGGGTATGGGTTTGTAAGGTCCCCATGCCATTTTAATGCATCTGCAATCAGGAGGAATGGGCTCTCACGTTTTTGTACGTTTCTGTCTCCTGGGCTCGACCCATGCAATGTAAAAGCCAGATTTGGCTCATTTTCAAGGGGGGAACATTTTTGGACATAGCAACTTCTTCTTTCACCTCCAGCAAGTGATTGTTTGAAGAATCAGACCTCTCCAAAGACTGTAACAGTTTTTTACCTCTCTGAGGTTGTAATGCAGTGATTTTGACACTGGAAATGATAATGCAAGCTTTGTGAATGAGTTTCAGTCCTTTGTTTGTATTGTTTGCTTCATTTCAGATCCTAAATTATATCTTATCAGCCTGTGTATGTTTTATGCTGCAATCTCTGGTTTGTGTCTATTTTCATGACAAAAATGTTTCACCACTCCTTTTGGTGCATCACCATCTTTAGTTAGTTTCAATTTTTGCATTTCTATCCCTGTCTCCTTGCAGTTTAGAGTAGGATTAGGATCTGAACCTCTGTAGTTGTGCAAGCATTAGATCTAAGGATGGTAATATCTATCACACTCCATAACAAAATCTAGCAATCAAGTGGTTGTGCATGGAAAGGTTACAGACTCGGATAATTCCTCTTCTTTTAACCGCACGCGCATGAGTGAAGTCTTTCCCACTATGGATCTATCAATCAATTCGGAAAGAGGTTCCGGACCTAGATCTGTGTCTCCTATGTCTGCAAGTTTGGAATCGATGCATGAATCCATCGTGCTTTCTTTTTCATCTCTCTTCGCCATGGCTTTGTCTATCTTTGTCTAAATAATTCTTTTTCTTCTTACTTGGCTGGATTTCTTCAAAATCTGGTGCGAGATCTACATAATTCTTTAGATTTCAAGGATATATGCAATGTATTGGACATTGATTAAAGCTCCTTTTCTTATGTAAAGCACCATAATGAATTCCTGCAATTAATTCAGACAAAAATGGCCACCGGAGCATGAATAGTGAATTTTAATTGTAAAAATCTGCACTTTTCAAGCCTGCTACCCTAAAAATTGTTGTTTAATTTGCACATAAAGATAGCATGAATCCTTTCAACAACACCTGAGCACCTATAACACCTATGCAAACAATTATGCAGACAAAGATCAACCTCCTTCAAAGCATGCGCCAAATTTGGAAGCTTTTAGCCTTGTTTCCACCTTGCTTGAGCAAAATCCTTCTTCAAATGGGGCGCACTTTTCCTCTTGGCTGCAATTCTTTACCTGTGAATTAAATAATTCACCTATATGGCAGCCCATGCTTATGTAACCCTCACAATTCTATAATTAATAATTGCCCTCCCTATTCTTGGAAATTAATTAATTAAAACCAGCTTCTTTCTTTAAAAATAGTATGTTTAAGGACAGCCATCCAATAAATTAAATTAATCCAATTTAATCCTTCACACTTCACTTCACTTAAGCTTCACAGTGTGCCTTGACCATAGCCACTGAAAATAGAATTTAATCTAATGATTTAATGCCTCAAAAATCATTAAATATATCCTAAATGGTGCACTTTTGACATGAAGGGGGCAACCACTAAATAAATTAAATTTAGTCAATTTAATCCATTTAATTCTATTTCTTTTATTCCCCTTTGACTTCTTGACTTTCTTCCATGCTTGGGCACCTATTTTAGAAGGAGAAATAATTAATTAAATCCACTTAAAGGCTGCCATCATCTCACCAAAGGGGGCACACTTTTTTGCACAATATAATTCTATTTTTAAGAATTTTTCACAATGGGATTCTTTACCCTACAAGGCAGCCCCGGAAATCCCATGATCCACTTAAGTGATTTGACTTTGACAATGGGATTATTTACCCTGCAAGGCAGGCAATAAAATCCCATGATTTCACTTAAGGGAATTTTACCCCGCAAGGGCGAATAAATTCCCACATGCCTACAGCCTCTAACTTTCCCACTGTAACTTAAGTGAATTTTATATCACGGGAAAAAGTACCCTACTAAGTAGGTACAAAATTCCCACCTTGCCTGCTACTTCCATTTTTCCCATTGCAGCTTGAATCCTTTGTTTTCCAAAAATGTGCCCAACCCCGTAGGGGCTTTTCCGTGCACGATTTCACTTTTTCCCAGTGATCCAGACCTCCGATGGTGACTTCCTCCGGGCATAATGTGCGTATATGTTTTCTAGCTGCTCCAGGCCAAAAATCGGGCTTACCCGACAAATGAATTGTTCTAGAGAAATTTCACAGAAAACAAAACGGGACAACACAAAAACATGAAAAATTGCCAAAAGTCACAAATAAAGCCCAAAACTTATTCCAAGTTAAAACCCTTATGGTACATAGGAATAATGACATGTTCGATCATAACAGAGTTAAAACAAAGTGCAAATAGCCTCATACGGGGCTCAAAATAATTAAATAAAAATTTCCCTAGACAAATCTTGATGACAAAATATAACAAATTTGGGCATCTGGGTATTTAGCGAAAAAGGCTAATATGGCTCTTTGGGAATATATTGACGCAATACAATAACTTTCAAGCAATAAAAACACAAAATGACCCATTATTTTAAAAGTACAAAAAAATTCGATAGGGTAGTCACAGATTTCGGGATGAAATCTTGGCGACACCAACTATGATGTTGGTTATAAGAAATTTATTGAAACATGAGACATGAAAGACTGGGTGAACGTAGGAAGTGGGTGGAAGCTCCAACTTGTAAGAAACAAACCCAATTTTCTAGAGAACCTTATATGGCCCATAAAATTTAAGAACAATCTTATGATGCCCTATTAGTTTCATGGATGATTTCTTATATGGATAGGGATGATGAAAAACCATTTTTGTTACAAAATCAATACCCTCGAGTGGCCAAGATAGAGATGGTGCATTCGGTGTGACTACACAACATGGAGCTTGCCTAAACTTAGGACCTTGCAAAATGGAATAGCTCTCTGGAGAATGTCGGTTCCTACTCCTAACCCTACATACTACAAACTTCTCTTAATGACCACAAAACTATTAACTAAACCTAATCTAATATACCAAGAAGATAGGGAGAGATATTGCATCAAATGATACACTAAGAGTGGTGATACACCAAGACAAGGATTGATAATCACTTCCCTAGCCTAAAAAATAATGAAATAAATGAGCCTAGAAAGGGTGATTGTGTACCACAAGCTAAATCACATTCAATACACCATTCCCGAGAGAGCACAACACACCAAATCTATAAGGGACAAGATATATACACAACCACTTGTATAATAATAAGAGGTAAGAAGAAACAACAAACCATGGAAGGATAAGAAATTTTTAAAAAGCATGATTTTATCACTCCATTAAGATTTACATAGTACATTGTCTAGTAGGGGAAGGCATGAAGCCATTACAATGTATCGAGGAAGGCTTAAATCCCAAATATAATAAGGGTGCATGGGAGGATAAAATTACCAACCCATTGAATAATACAACCCCCTTACATTTATAGAATAATATTCAAGAGAAGAGAGAAGGGGAAGAAACCCAAAATATCTCCAAATCCCGCCAAAATTCATCATTATTCTCCTGCAATGGTGGGAAAACCTACAAAAGATCATACTCTAAATGCCCTACTTTGTGATTTAAGAAATGGATTTATGATGCACCTGTATATGCCCTTAGTTCCTAAAACTCATTATGCTTTCTCAGCCACCAAACTCACTAATTGTTCATATTTTATCATCCCATGTCATAGGGCTTGAAATTAGCTTTCCATCAACTGTAATCTTCTGAAAAATGGAGTATGGAAGAAATTGTCATTATTTTTACACAGGTTTCTTGTATGAATTCAATATCCACCTACCCAGCTAATCACTGAAATCTAAAGTTTCCATTGAATTCTTCACTAAAAATCCTTTCCATCAAGTACAATTTCATCAAATTTGGCCAAACATTTCTCAAGCTATGCACATATGAAAATGGCCCATTATTTAGGGTTTGCATTCATCCATCAAGATCTAAAATTCAATGTAAGTTGGTTTCTTTGCATGCCACCGAGTTGGATGAATGGCTTGGACCCTAAAAATCCACCTACCCACTTGATGTGTCAATAATGTAGCTCAGCGGGCATTGTTTAAAATTTGTTTGGGTTGGATTTCAATGCTTTCGTGCTTTGGAGCCATCCCACTTCGCATTGGGTTCCCAACTCCCAAACTAACCCTCCTAAATTAACCCAAGGATGACCCCTAAAACAACCCTCAACTCATCACGTCAACCTCACTTTTAGGTTTTGGGCCTTTTGGTCTTCATACATCTCAAGCGTGCCGTTTCAAATTTTACCTCCGTCATGTTCCAAAATTATTTGACATTTGCCTCCGAACTTGAAGTGACCCCAAAAACCCCTCGATCCCTTTCGGACTTCGGGCTCATGGGGTTTCGGGGTTTTGGCTCATTTTTCTATGTTTTTGGGGTGAAATATCCTAATTGCTCAATCCCTCAAGTCCAAAACTTCGGACTTCAGCCTCCTCTATTCTTTGACTTTCTCGCTCTCGCCGAGCTATATCCCATGGAACTCCGGCCGAGTCATCCTCGTCATCAACTTTGACACTCATTTTTGGCAAGTCACCTCCCTTCTCCTCACGGCTAACACTATGGCTCAGTCACACCTTGCCAAACACCTAAATGCCTCTATGTGGATAGCTAAGCTCAAGTGAGCTTCCTACTTCGATGCATCCTGTCTTTGACTGTCTGAGCCACCCACCTCCAAGTTAGGCCCATTGTGATCTCTTTATGTCCTAAATTTCCATTGTGTGCTTCAACTAGACCATTTTTGTTTCCTCGTGGATCATTGAATGTTTAAGGTCTTACGCCTTGCGCATTGCTTGATCTCTCTACCGAGGATTCCTCATCGCCCACCGATGTGCATTCACTAGCCGAGCTCAAGAAGCTCGGCCATTAGTCTTTGTTTGTGACCTCGATCCTTCATTCACCATCCAAGATAGTTGGAGAGAGGCCTTCCTCATGTGGCACAATCATTTCATAGTTTGATGAATAAATTCATTCTATTTTTGAGGCATCGCCCTCATCAAGACTCCAATATTCCATTTGCATGAGCTCAAGGCTGCGATTCAAGCCGTTTTCTAACCTTCCCACCATTTTTACCGACGTGGCTCCTTCACGCGAGTCTCCCAGAGCCAACTTCACTCGAATGAATCATATTGCAACTTGGATCTCTAAGTAGCTCACCGAGCTACTTGGAAAGGCCTTCATCAACTCTCTCCCCAATGTAAAATTTATCTCACCGAGCTACTTGTGAGCAACTCATCAAGCTACCTTTCTAGCTTGATCTTCTCAAGGCCTAAATGCAATTTTTTTGCCCCCAGAACCTTGATCCCTTTGAAATTTTTGAATTTCTTCATGTTGAAGGCATGATTAGGATTGCATTCAAGGTATTTTGAGACTTCTCACGTTTTTCCTCCCGTTTTTCTTATTTTGGCTAGATGCGGGCCCACGAGGCCCACATTTTATCATTTTTAAAGTTTATTTTTATGGTCAAAACCTTAAGAGGAAAAAATTCCTTGATATTATGTTTTCTCTTGAATTCCTTGAATGTGTCCTAAAGCCCCTGCATTTTCCTATAGCTCATTTTTTTCCTTAGGTGCCTTCTTCGGTATCTAGGTCCTACTAGGTCCCTTTCGTCCCAATTTTGGTCCGAGGGAAAAATTGGATAATAATTTGGCAACTCAAGGGGACATCTACCTGTTAGATGTTCATGGAAAGGTAGCCTTGATATTTTCATTGGGCATAGAGTTAGAACCGATTTTCTACAAATGATCTATACCAGAAACTTTCCCCAAAATCGCTTAACTTACATTGGACCTATTCCACTACTCGCACTCTCAATATTTACAAGAACATCTTGAAGTTCAAATTGTGAGAGTGGAAAATTGTCCAAACCCAGGATTTTCACCTATTCCTCACTATAACCATGATCTAAAAGACTAAAAATGAATTTCTAAACCTATCCCGAAACCCGATTCAACCAAGTATGAAGTTGTAGACACAAAATTATGCACTTTACACATAATTTGGCCCTGTCTTATACTACTATTTAGAAGGTTCTCAAGTGTACAAAGTACTAATTAATCCCACCATTTAGAAATATTTATTTTATAGTTTATTTCATATTTCCCATGTATTTTCCAGCACTTATCTGTCCATTTTGTAACTTCCCGACATTCTATCTCTAAATCAGGGCACCTAACCTATACTTTTGGGCGCCTAGGGTGCCCCGTCCCACCCTCGGTGCCTTGATCTATGTGTTGTCCACTCAAAATTCCTGCTCTCGATAAAAGTAAAATTTCAAAAATTTTGAGTTATGAGTGTTTTCTCTAAAGTGCCTAAGTCGCGAAAATTGAGAAAATCATGTTTGGTCATTTTGTATGTATTTCGGGCCTGTCGGACATTTTTGTCCCGCCTGTCCCAAGTACGAAAGTGATTTTTGTTCCCCGATCGGCCGAAATCCCCGAAGTTGTTCCATTTTCGGGCCCGTCGGAACTTTTTGTCCCAAGTGTCCCAAAACTTTTTGTGCGAGATGTTCCAATTTCGGCCGAACCGCCCGAACCGCGTACTTCACACTTTCTTGTCCCAAATGTCCCAATTTCAAAAGTGCGCTCTGTTCCAATTTCGCCCGAACCGGCCGAGTCGCGTACTCCGGAACTTTTTGTCTCAAACTTCTCAAGCTCAACTTAAAGTGCACTCTGTTCCATTTTCGGCCGATTCACCCGATTTCGTCCCGAATGTCCCAAGTCCAAGCGGGCCTTCTGTTCCATTTTCGGCCGATTCGCCCGAACCACGTCCTTCAGAACTTTTTGTCCCGAATGTCCCAAAGTTAAAAAGTGCACGCTGTCCCATTTTCGGCCGAAACTCCCGAGTCACGTACTTCAGAGCTCTTTGTCCCAAATCAAAAAATGCAAACTGTTCCATTTTCGGCCGGTTCGCCCGGACCGCGTCCTTCGCGCATTTTCGTCCCAAATGTCCCAAAATGCATTTGTGCGTCTTCTCCCTGTTTCGTCCGAATCGGCCGAGCCTCGTGTTTCGCGCATTCGCGTCTCACATGTCCCAAGTGAACCTAATGCAATTCATACTTAGTTTTTCCCGCTCGACCCGAATGTGCTAAATTTGAATTTAAGTTGCGAAGATCAAATTTCAAGGACAGCTGGCAGAAGGACGAAGCTTTCAAGACGCCGTTTACATCAGTTTTCAAAGATATCCATTGTCATCTTCAAGATGAAACGTCTGGTGTGTCCCTCGTGGCAAAGACATAGCTGAGACGTTAAAGAAATTCAAGAAGCGGTTTCTGAAGACGGTGGGTCCTTCTCAGTGACTGTCCACCTGTCTCCTTCTTCATTCTTTTCTCTTCTTCCTATTCCTTTCGTATTCCATGTAATTAGTTAAGAAATTACGTTTGGCATTCCTTAACTATTCTCTAGTTAAAAGAAACGGTTACGAGGAGTAACCGAATTGTAAGCTATATAATGGCCTTCTTTGCGCCATTTTAAGAGGAGGAAGAACTTGGCATATTTTCTGAAAGTGTAAATAGATCAGAAAGAAATCAATACAAAAGGGCTTTCCGTTCATCGTCTATCTATCTCTGTTATCTCTGTGTTTTCTATTCAATATTGTGAAGATCATTTTGTCTCTAATTTGTTAGTCTCTCTGATTGCATACTGTCCGGTTTTGCAAATACAGCGATCTTGTATAACCAAGAAGGAACTTTGTGTCCTTGATTAATGAATTTGAAGAAGGTTATTTACAGAACTTTGTGTCTTTAAATTTAATCCTATTCAGCCAATGCAAGTGATCTTGTCTTAAATTCCTTGAAACTTCGCATACATAAAGAATTATTCTGCTATCTATAATTCTGAATGTTGCTATTCTGCTCATCCTCTCATTTCCTTTCCTCAGTCCTTTTGTAACTGATGATCCTTGTGGAAAACACTTTCGTAATATCCAAGTTCAACCATAAAATATTTTTTTGTACATTTGTAAATACGTTTGTTTCTGAATAAGGGAACCTCTCCCATTAAAGAGGAGGGACTTCTTGTCCCCTGACTGTTGCTCTTCTAAAAAGTCCTATTTGAAAACCAACAGTTTTTGGCGACTCTGGGAAAATCACATTCCAGTTCTGCAATTTTTGATCATCCTTTGATCCGCGACTCCGCTTTCACTCGAGGGAGAAGGGGCCCTTGGTATCGAAAATTCTCGCCACCTTTTAGAACAACAAGGTTTTCCTTTCCCTTCAAATTCAACAAGAAATAGAAGGACCCGTTCAACAAGCACTCCACCCTGCTCAAGATAGAAGTCCTACGGGTGGTATTCCTTCGAGAGCTCGCTAGTCCCAATCTACGAGCTTTGATCCTTGCCGGTGTTACAGTTCCTCTCCAAGCCGTTTTTCCAAGAATGGCAGCGCCATTACCATGGGGTCATCGTGTCGGGCCTCTGGCCCTTGCTCAGCCTTTGCATGAGTTACCCAGAGGAAACCGGAAGAACTTCCCCAAATTCAAAGGCGATGGCAAAGTGCACCCTGACGAACACATCGCAGCCTTCGTTGTTGCATGTGGAGTTCTGGGAGTCGAATATGAAGACGTCTCCGTAAGGTTGTTTGTTGAGACGTTACAAGATAATGCTGCTGATTGGTTCTATCACCTTCCGGCCGGTGCTATAACCGACTGGGACACAATGAGAACTCAGTTCGAGAACCGTTTCAAGCCGGCAGAAGATGTGCATGCCTTGCTTGCCCAGGTCTCTCAGATAAAGAAAGATTCACAAGAGCCCATGAGGGAATTTGTGGCCCGGTTCAACAGGTTGGTAAATAAAATTCCAACGCCTACCCGACCTGTCGACCAAATTCAAAAGTGTTTCTTCCTAAATGCTCAATCACCCAAAGTTAGTTATGCACTAAGAAGGGCTAATCTCGGAACACTAGCTCTGGATCAAGAACTGGCTGTTAGTATCGAAGATGACTTGATCATGTCAGGGAAGTTGAGAAGAGACCCTCCCAAATCTAAGTCTGCTGCTTCTTCCTCTTCCACCCCTGGACCTAGTACTGATCCATTAGTCCAGAAACTCGCAAATGATCTTGTCGCTATAAAGAAACAGTTGGCTCAGCATGCCCCGTATGCAGATGTTCCAAGAAGAAATTTTCAGCCCAGAAATCGTTTTCCTGCTCCTCACACAAGACTAGCACTTGAAGGACCTCCTGTTAAGGTTCCTGTGAATGCAACCTGTGAAGTTGAAGAGCCAGATGATGATGAAGCTTGCGAGGAGTTTGTGGAGGAATTTGATGATGAAGCAGAGGAACTTGAGGGATCTCGGGTTAATTTCTTCACCACTGAGGGCATTGATGATTATGATGAAGTGGTAGCAGACATGAACAACGAATCTTTTGCTGTCATGACTCGAGAACAGACGAAGCAGAGGGAGAAGGTGACCCAGCCACCTAAGAAATCCAAGGAGCAGTCGGCAACTATCCCTGTAATTGCAAGAAGAGGATCCCCTATCCCTACTTCGTCTACACAGAAGGTGAGTCCTATCAATCCAATTACCAAAGTTGCTTCTTCTTTTTCTCCTAAAGTTGATAAGCCTAGAATTCCAAATGATGATGGCCCGTCCACTTCTGGATCCTTTGATATTGTTGATCACCCGAAAAGACCAAGGTACAAATCTCGGAAGTTTGAGTACTACCAAACCCATCCCAAAGCCTTTGCCAAAATGATCCACTTTGTTAATTCCAACTCTAAGACCACTTCTAAAGGCCTTTTACCTACTCCTCCTTCGCACCACACCAAGTCTAGTAGTTCTTTGTCACACTCCCCGTGACAAAATTAAACCATTTTATGTAACACTTCTCATAGCTGGCCATAGGCTCGAATGTGTGTCATAGATTCCTGGAGCCTCAAATAATGTGATGCCTCGCTAAAGTAGCTCATGCTTTAGGCTTGACCCTCACTCGTACTTATGGATCCTACTACTCCATGGAGAGTAAGGAAGTGCCTTTGGTGGGGGATTAAAGATGCATAAGTGGCCTTTTGCTTTGCACGAAAAGAAAGTCTTGCTACCATCCTAAGTGTAGACATTCCTCCTTCTTATGGAATGTTGCTAAGTAGAAACTTCTGTAAAGATGTGGGCGGGGAGATTCAAATGGATTGGTCACATGCACTCATACCTGTCAATGGACACATGAAGAAGTTACTACCTGAGAAGCAGTCTGAGTATATTGTGCAGAAAACGGATGATCCTAAGGCACAAATACTCTATGAGGATATGGGGCATGGTAATTACATGATTCTGTCCCCTGATGAAATCCAACCCTCCAAAGTATCACCTAAAGATCCCAATGGTGTTTGGATTTTAGAATTTGATGGAAGTTGTTCCTCAGCTGGTTCTGGAGCTGGTGTCCTGCTAGTGTCACCAGAAGGTGTCCTTCATCCTTTTTCATTTAAGTTGCAGTTCGAGAACACTAATAACACAGCAGAATACGAAGCTCTCATTCTCGGATTGCAGGTGGCCAAAGAACAAGGTGTGAAGAACCTTCTAGCTCGTGGTGATGCAGAGTTGATTGTGAAGCAGGTCAGAAACCTCTTTCAGGTAAAAAATGGGAGGCTGAAGCATTACCGGAATCAGGTTTGGGATTCCATTGAATTCCTTGATGCTTTCTCTATTGAAGCAATACCTAGAGAAAAGAACAAACAGGCTGATTCACATTTGGTCGTCTCGTGGTCACTACTGATTCCCCATCCAGAATTCTCTCAGGATAAGTTCACTATTGAAATGGTTCACCGGCCTAGTGTACCTGACAATACCAATAACTGGAAAGTTTTCGACGATGACCAGCATTTGCTTTCCTTCCCGGAACTCAAGGGTAATTTCGAACAACTGTATTTTGAGGGAAGTGACAACCTGCCTCATGAGAGTGTGTCCTCTGACCAAGCCGTCACCCAAGGAGAAGAAACAGATCAAGATGGATGCATCAATCTCAAAGGAAACAAGATTCCTAAAGGGCTGGTGAGTTTGGAGGAACTATTTGATAAGCATGACAGGTATGTGAAATCTAGAGCTTCTTCTGGGCCTCAGCAATCAGCTGAGTATGATAAGATTGATATTGGGAGTTCTACTGACCCCAAGTTCGTGAACATTGGAAAATGTTGCTCAACAGATGAGAGGAGAAAAGCAATTGATCTTCTAAAAAGGTATAAAGATGTTCTCGCTTACTCTTATGAAGATTTGAAAGCTTTCAAACCAAAAGATATGCGCACACTCTATCCCCCTCAAGCCCTGGAATCAAGCCTTTCAAGTAAAGCAGACAATACAACCCCAAAGTAGCTGACACCATCTTTCAGGAGATACAGAAGTTGTTGAAAGCTAAAATTATCTTTCCTATTCACCATTCAACGTGGATTGCAAATATTGTGCCTGTCAGAAAGAAGAATGGTGAGATCCGCATCTGTGTTGATTTCAGGAACCTGAATCAGGCTTCTCTGAAAGATAATTACCCTTTGCCTATGATGGATCAAATATTGCAAGCAGTAACAGGATCTGAAATGTTATCTATGCTTGATGGATTTTCTGGATACAATCAGGTAGAGGTTGATACTGTAGATCAACATAAAACAGCTTTCACTACTCCTTGGGGCACCTTTGCTTACAAGAGAATGCCTTTTGGGCTTATTAATGCTTTGGTGCCACTTTCCAGAGAGCTATGGATCTGGCTTTTGGAAGCTTAAAAGGGAAGTGTATTGTCATCTACCTTGATGACCTGATAGTGTTTTCCAAGACAAGAGCGGATCATTTTGACCACCTAGAGACAGTTCTGCTGAGATGCAGAGAGCATGGGATCTCTCTGAACCCTAAAAAATCTATCTTTTGTGTCACTGAGGGAAAGTTATTAGGGCACATTGTTTCCAAGGATGGTATTAAGATTGATCCTGAACGAGTTCAAGCCATCCAGCAAATTCCTCTCCCAACCAGTAAAAAGGGCGTGCACTCCTTCTTTGGTAAGATCAATTTTTTAAGAAGATTCATCCCTGATTTTGCTGAATTAACTTTGAATATTTCTCAGATGATGAAAGGGAAGCAAACATTTGGTTGGTCTTCTGAAGGAAAGGAATCCTTTGAGGGTATCAAGAAAGCTATCGCTAAAACTCCAGTTTTGGCCTGTCCCGATTTCAGCAAAGATTTCATCATCTATTGCTATGCTACAGATAATACCCTGGCTGCTGTCTTAACCCAAGAAGACTCCGATAAACATGAGCTACCAATTTCCTTCATGAGCTATATCCTGAAGAATCATGAGCTAAAATACACCATGATGGAGAAGCATGCTTTTGTAGTAGTCAAAGTTGTTAAGCAGTTCCGTTTCTATATCCTCAACTCTCACTCTATGGTGCTGGTTCCAGATACAACTGTTAAGTCAATTCTTACACAGCAAGAATTTGGATCCAAGAGAGGGAACTGGGTGGCTAAAGTCCAAGAGTATGACATTGATATCAAACCAACCAAGCTGGTTCGTGGAAGAGGTCTTTGTGAGCTCATTGCTGAAGGGGCCAAACATGAGTTGCTGGAGGAGAAAGCTGACCTTCCTACTATTCTGTTCCTGAGTTCGGTTGACGAATGGTATGCTGACATCGCCCATTTTCTCACCTATGGGGAATGCCCCTCTCATTTAACTGCCAAAGAAAAGAGGACTGTTAAATTGAGGTCAAAGACAATATATATTATGGGAAAATGCTTTGTTTAAACGTGGCTTGGATGGGAGATTTCTAAAGTGTGTGGACAAAGAACAGCAGAGAAAGTTGCTCTCAGCTTTTCACGATCAGGCATGTGGAGGGCACTATTCATCAACAGTTACAGCTCATAAGATACTCCGGGGAGGGTACTACTGGCCTTCTTTGTTCAGAGATGCATCCAAGTGGGTGGATAAATGTGAGGCCTGCCAGACCTTTGTGGGAAGACCTAAATTGGCTTCTTTACCTCTCAAGCCAGTTGTGATTGAGGAGCCATTTCAACAGTGGGGTTTGGACTTCATTGGTACACTCAATCCTGCTTCTAGTGCTGGTCACACTCATGTGTTAACTGCCACTGACTACTTCACCAAATGGGTGGAAGCTATTCCAGTTAAGAGCACTACTTCTGAAGTGGTATGCAGCTTCATCAAAGAGAACATCTTGGTAAGGTATGGTGTACCTAACAAGATTGTAATAGATAATGCCTCGAATTTCTCTTCACCGAGATAATGGACTTCACTATGGGTATGGTATTTCTTTGGCTCACTCTTCAGATTACTACCCTCAAGGAAATGGGCAGGCAGAATCTACCAACAAAAATCTGGTGACTATCATAAGGAAGTTAGTCAATGAGTCTCAGCGAAACTGGCACAAGAAGCTCTATGATGCTCTTTGGGTAGACAGGATTACACCAAAGAGAGCTATTGGAATGTCTCCTTTTCAAGTGGTATATGGAGTTGAAGCTCAATTGCCAGTGACAGTGGAACTGCCGGCCTTGCATCTAATGAAGGCCATCGAGGATACTAGTTTCAGAGATGCCCTGGACAAGAGAATTATGTACCTGCACAAGCTGAATGAAGACAGATTGGTGGTTGCTGATAGGATATCTGTTCACCAGCAGAAGGTAAAGGTCCTGTTTGACAAAAAAGCTAGGTTCAGAGATTTCCAAGTTGGAGACATCGTACTGTTATGGGACAAAAGACATGAACCTCATGGCAGCCATGGAAAATTTGATTCCTATGGCTCGGACCTTTCAAGATCAGACACTTTGCTGGTGAGAATTCCTTTTATCTTGATTACATGGATGGTTCTTCTCTCCCACTTCCTTATAGTGGGCAGTATCTCAAGTTGTTCAAGTCCTAGGTGATTAGGGAGTCTCTTGTATATTCATGCATGTGTTTCCTTCGTTGTTTTGGTGTGTTTCCCTTCTTTGTTTTTGTGTGTTGGTCTGTTTTTGACTCCGTTGCCCAAGGGATAAGGCACTGGTCTGCTTCACCAAGTTTGTCTAAGTTCTTGCCTTGTCTCATTCCTTGAATTTATGCCAAGTCATCCCCAGAAGGAGCCAGCTGTTGTCCACTCAAAATTCCCTGCTCTGATAAAAGTAAAATTTCAAAAATTTTGAGTTATGAGTGTTTTCTCTAAAGTGCCTAAGTCGCGAAAATTGAGAAAATCTGTGTTTTGGGTCATTTTGTATGTATTTCGGGCCTGTCGGACATTTTTGTCCCGCCTGTCCCAAGTACGAAAGTGCTTTCTGTTCCCCGATCGGCCGAAATCCCCGAAGTTGTTCCATTTTCGGGCCCGTCGGAACTTTTTGTCCCAAGTGTCCCAAAACTTTTTGTGCGAGATGTTCCAATTTCGGCCGAACCGCCCGAACCGCGTACTTCGCACTTTCTTGTCCCAAATGTCCCAATTTCAAAAGTGCGCTCTATTCCACCCCCGTCCGAACCAGCCGAGTCGCGTGCTTCAAACTTTTGTCTCAAACTTCTCAAGCTCAACTTAAAGTGCACTCTGCTCCATTTTCCGCCGATTTGCCCGATTTCGTCCCCGAATGTCCCAAGTCCAAGCGGGCCTTCATTCCATTTTTGGCCGATTCGCCCAACCACGTCCTTCGAAATTTTTGTCCCGAATGTCCCAAAGTTAAAAAGTGCACGCTGTCCCATTTTCGGCCGAAACTCCCGAGTCGCGTACTTGAGCTCTTTGTCCCAAATCAAAAATGCAAATCGCTTCCATTTTCGGCTAGTTCGCCCGAACCGCGTCCTTCGCATTTTTTCGTCCCAAATGTCCCAAAATGCATTTGTGCGTCTTCTCCCTGTTTCGTCCGAATCGGCCGAGCCTCGTGTTTCACGCATTCGCGTCTCACATGTCCCAAGTGAACCTAATGCAATTCATACTTAGTTTTTCCCGCTCGACCCGAATGTGCTAAATTTGAATTTAAGTTGCGAAGATCAAATTTCAAGGACAACTTGGCGAAGGACAAATTTCAAGACGCCAGTTACATCAGTTTTCAAAGATATCCATTGTCATCTTCAAGATGAAACGTCTGGTGTGTCCCTCGTGGCAAAGACATAGCTGAGACGTTAAAGAAATTCAAGAAGCGGTTTTTGAAGATGGTGGGTCCTTCTCAGTGACTGTCCACCTGTCTCCTTCTTCATTCTTTTCTCTTCTTCCTATTCCTTTCGTATTCCATGTAATTAGTTAAGAAATTGCGTTTGGCATTCCTTAACTATTCTCTAGTTAAAAGAAACGGTTACGAGGAGTAACCGAATTGTAAGCTATATAATCTACTCCCTTAATCATATATCTTATATTGGATGTATATAGCCGACTTGTGGCTATCATAACTTCTTATCATTATGTATTTCTTTCATATATGTTATATTTTCATTAGTGGGTCGGCCTTGGTGTTGGCCATAACATAGGAATAGTATATATAGAGGTTAGTAGGTAGTATTTGATGATCATTGGAGCATTTGAGTATTATTGTATGGTTTGGAGGTTGCCCCCTCGAAGTGGCGTAGCTATTCTTATTGCATATTGAGATCATTATTCTAGAATATGGTGTTATTGGATGTTATATTTCTACTCATGATCTGAATTATACAAGTAATTTCATTACAAGTGGTATCAGAGCTTGAACTCGGCCAACACTGCGTCAAACCCTAATTTTGAAGGTTCGTCCATATCTCAACATCAGTAGCGAATTTTTCTGCAAAATTTTTTTGGTGTGGCGAAATCAGTCAAGTAAGCTTCCCTCAAAATTTTAATACTTTTTGACTTGTTTTGCAAAAGTTATAGCGGTTTTATGTTTTTTCATAATTCGGCTACATAGGGTGCAATTTGTGGAATTTTTCAAAGTTATTTACATTTCCAGAAAGAAGATTAAAAATCAGTTTGAGTTCGTTCTTTGAGTTTTATAAAATTTGGCCGAATTCCTATTGAAATCTGAAACCCTAAATTTCGACCTTGATCCTTAAATCTTACTATTTTGGGGCATCATGGCTGGGCCTTCGACAAGAGGAAAAAAGAATTCCATCACTCCGGGTAAAACCCCTGATAAGGATGAGATAATAGTTGAGGAGTTAGAGTCAGAAGGGGTAGCTACAGAGTCCTCAGGGTTAGGGTTTACTTCAACTGACCATAAGGTCAGCTATCTTGAGTTAGAGTTGCGAAACCTTGAAAGTAGAGTGGCCAGCAAAAAAGATGTAGAAAAGATTGGACAACGATTGGAGGATTTCATTCAAAAATTTAGCTACAATATCATGGGTCATCATAGCATTCCTAATGAGCCACAACTCAATCATACTCACACTAACCATGGTGGATCTGCAAACATGACCAATCCAAATACAAACACTCTACAAGCCCGTCACATGCTTCCAAAAGTGGAAATGCGTAAGTTTGATGGAAAGGATCCACTCAATTGGATTAACCAGATGGAGAATTTCTTTGATCTTCATCAGATTCCATTGGGACAAAAGGTTACCATGGCATCATTGTATCTGGAACCTGACCAATTCATTTGGTATCGATGGTTATGTGCTCAAAGGAAAAAGAGTGGCTTCAATGTTACATGGACAGTATTCACCGAAGAGTTGCAATTGCACTATAGTTCTAGTGTGTCAGAGAATTATTTCAGCCAATTAGCAAAGCTCAGACAAATAGGAATAGTCAAAGATTACATCCATCAATTCCAAAACCTTTCCTTACGGGTGGAAAATATTCCTGAAGATAATTTGAATGACTTATTTCTTGGGGGTCTTAAAGAACAAATTGAGACTGAGGTGCGTATGTTTAATCCTCATAAGGTTTCAGACTCTATGATCATGGCACGTAGGGCAGAGGAAAAATTTCTTTCAAGTCGGAAACAAACTGTCAGTACTATCAGAGATCGTAGCACCCTTCCACCATCATTCCCTCGGCCAGTGAGACTGACACCTCAACAAATTGAAGAAAAGAGAGCCAAAGGGTTATGTTTTAATTGTGACAACAAATTTGGACCAGGACATAAGTGTGTGGAAAAGAAGTTGTTCTACATTGAGGGACCTACTGAAGAAGAAGAAAATGAAGAAGACGAAGAGGTAGAGCTAGAGGAGGAATTAGGAGATTCCCAACCAACAATATCATGCCATGCAATTTCTGGTATTAGCACTCCCCAAACTCTCAAAGTAGTTGGATTCTTAAAAAAACAGAGGGTAACAATGTTGATTGATTCGGGAAGTACTCATAATTTCATCAATCATAAGTTAGTGGTACGCTTGAACTGCTTTGTTTATCCAGCTCCAGAATGTCAAGTCATGATTGCTGATGGGAAAACTGTTAGTTGTTTAGGAAAATGCCATAACATTAATCTCACCATGGGAGATTACTTGCTAACTAGCAATATGTATGCCATTGCCATGGGAGGAGCAGACATTGTGTTAGGAGTTCAATGGCTTACCACCTTGGGAACCATTGAAATGAATTTCCAAGAGTTGTTCATGCAATTTCAGTCAGAAGGGAGGAATTTTAAACTAAAAGGACTAAGAGCAAAATCCCCGCAGATGGTAAGTTCTCATCAGATGCAAAAATTGCTTAGAAAGGGTGCAGAAGGGTTTGTGGCACAACTATTTTCATTGGAAGCACATCATTCCAATACATTTATACCCGCAGATATGCAAGCAATTATAGATGAGCACTCAGGGGTTTTTGGAGAAATGCCCAAGGGTTTGCCTCCGAAAAGAGACCATGACCATGCCATCCAGCTAGTACCAGGGAGTCAACCACCCAACATCAGACCTTATAGGTACCCCTATATGCAAAAGAGTGAGATTGAGAAGATAGTTCAAGAGATGTTAGAAGCAGGACTTATTCGTCATAGTCAAAGTGCTTACTCTTCTCCTGTAGTGATGGTACGGAAAAAAGATGACAATTGGCGCATGTGTCCAGATTACAGGGAACTCAATAAGTACACAGTTAAAGATAAGTTTCCTATTCCTGTAATTGATGATTTGCTAGATGAGTTACATGGTGTTGTTTACTTTACAAAACTTGATCTTCGTTCTGGATATCATCAGATTAGAATCAAGGATGAAGATATTCATAAAACAGCCTTCAGGACACATGAAGGACACTATGAGTTCTTGGTAATGCCTTTTGGACTAACAAATGCACCCTCTACATTTCAAAGCTTGATGAATTCAATATTTAAGCCATTTCTTCGAAAGTTTGTTTTAGTGTTCTTTGATGATATATTAATCTATAGTAAAACATGGGAGGAACACCTGCATCATGTAAATAAAGTGTTGGAAACTCTTGAACAACATCAACTTTATGCAAAGCCTTCTAAGTGTTCTTTTGGTGTCAAGGAGGTTGAATATCTGGGTCATATTGTCTCTTATGAAGGTGTTAAAGTGGATCCTAACAAGATAAAAGCCATGCTTGAATGGAAGATTCCCAAAACCCTAAAAAATCTCCGAGGATTTTGGGGCTTACAAGTTATTATCGTAGATTTGTAAGGAATTATGGCAGCATCGCAGCACCACTCACAAATTTATTGAAGAAGGACTCTTTCCATTGGAATGAGCAAGCTACTATGGCCTTTGAGAAGTTGAAGGAGGCCATGTGCACCACTCCAGTTCTAGCCACCCCAGATTTTTCAAAAACATTCATTGTTGAATGTGATGCTTCAGGGTATGGGATGGGGGCAGTACTCATGCAAGAAGGGCGACCCATTGCTTTCGAGAGCCGTCAATTCAAAGGTAAGAATATCTCTAAACCAGTTTATGAGAAAGAAATGTTAGCAATACTTCATGCAGTGAAACAATGGAGACCATATCTAATGGGACGACATTTCAAAGTAAAGACAGATCATGATAGTTTGAAATACTTCTTAGAGCAACGCTTATCATCAGAAGAACAACAAAAATGGGTCTCAAAAATGTTGGGGTATGATTTTGAGATAATATACAAGAAAGGGAAAGAGAATGTAGTTGTTGATGCTTTATCTTGGAAGGATGAATCTGCCCAGGCATTGTTGTATGCCATATCTATATTACAGGAGGATTGGATAGAGGATGCAAGGTCTGAATGGAAAAATGACCCAGGTACACAAAATCTCATTCAAAATCTCCAACAAGATCCAAACATGTCGAAAAAATTTTTTTATGGAAAGGAGATGTTTTATGGTATAAAGATAGATTATATCTATGTAAGAATTCAATCCTTAAAAATAGGGTTCTATCTGAGCTCCATGCTTCTCCAGTAGGGGGTCATTCTGGCTTCTTAAAGACTTATCATCGTATCAAGCATGATTTTTTTTGGGAAGGGTTAAAAGGAGATGTACAAAATTTTGTGGCAGAATGCATGGTTTGTCAGCAAAATAAGGGCGAAACAATTAAGTCCCTAGGTCTTTTACAACCTCTATCTATTCCTAGCCAGAGGTGGGAAGAGGTGTCTATGGACTTCATCATAGGATTGCCTAAATCAGAAGGTAAAAATGTAATCATGGTGGTGGTGGATAGACTCACCAAATATGCCCATTTTTGTGCTTTATCACATCCATTTGTTGCGAGTACAGTAGCAACGGCCTTCAGGGATACAATTCAGAAGCTACATGGGACACCAAAGATTATAGTAAGTGATCGAGACCCTATCTTTACTAGTAATTTTTGGACTGACTTGTTCTCATGCTTGGGCACACAACTAGCTCATAGTTCCTCTTATCATCCCCAGTCTGATGGGCAAACAGAGGTGGTAAACAAGTGCTTGGAGGGATATCTTCGTTGTTTTACATCAGATAAGCAAGCGAGATGGGTCCAATGGTTGCCGCTGGCAGAATGGTGGTATAACACCTCCTTTCATACTTCATCTAAAATGTCTCCTTTCTTGGCATTATATGGGTATCATCCACCATCTATCACTTCATCTTTGAGAGTCCAACCAAAGGTTCGAGCAGTTGAAGAACATATTCAACACCAACAAGAGGTGCTTTGTAGTCTCAGGGAGAATTTGTCCATGTCACAAAACCGCATGAAGCAGCAGGCAGACCAACATCGCAGTGAAAGACATTTTGAAGTCGGTGATTGGGTTTTTGTGCGTTTACAACCATATAAGCAAATGTCCTTAAAACAACACAAAAAGGATAACAAGCTTTCACCTAAATATTATGGTCCTTATCAAGTGTTACAGAAGATTGGCAATGTAGCATACAAACTGGAACTTCCTCCAACTACTCGAATTCATCCAGATTCCATGTATCTTGCCTAAAGAAGGTAATTGGACAGACAATATCAACCCAGACAGTGTTACCAGAGCTTGATGAAGAGGGTAGAATCATCCTGGAACCAGAATGCATCCTTCAAACACGCACTAAGAGGTTGAGGACAAGGGTCATCACTGAGTATTTGATCAAGTGGAAAAATCTAGACAATGAAGACGCAACTTGGGAGGATGCAAATTTCCTGCAGCAGCATCCAGATCTTCTCAACATTGGGGACAATGTTGCTTTGAAGGGGAGGGGCATGCTACACCCTTAATCATATATCTTATATTGGATGTATATAGCTGACTTGTGGCTATCATAACTTCTTATCATTATGTATTTCTTTCATATATGTTATATTTTCATTAGTGGGTCGGCCTTGGTGTTGGCCATAACATAGGAATAGTATATATAGAGGTTAGTAGGTAGTATTTGATGATCATTTGAGCATTTGAGTATTATTGTATGGTTTGGAGGTTGCCCCCTCGAAGTGGCGTAGCTATTCTTATTGCATATTGAGATCATTATTCTAGAATATGGTGTTATTGGATGTTATATTTCTACTCATGATCTGAATTATACAAGTAATTTCATTACATATAAATGCCTTCTTTGCGCCATTTTAAGAGGGAGGAAGAACTTGGCATATTTTCTTCGAAAGTGTAAATAGATCGAAAGAAATCAATACAAAAGGGCTTTCCGTTCATCGTCTATCTATCTCTGTTATCTCTGTGTTTTCTATTCAATATTGTGAAGATCATTTTGTCTCTAATTTGTTAGTCTCTCTCGATTGCATCTTTGTCCGGTTTTGCAAATATAGTGATCTTGTATAACCAAGAAGGAACTTTGTGTCCTTGATTAATGAATTTGAAGAAGGTTATTTACTGAACTTTGTGTTTTTAAATTTAATCCTATTCACCAATGCAAGTGATCTTGTCTTAAATTCCTTGAAACTTCGCATACATAAAGAATTATTACTTATCTATAATTCTCGAATGTTGCTATTCTCGCTCATCCTCTCATTTCCTTTCTTGAAATCCTTTTGTAATCGATGATCCTTGTGGAAAACACTTTCGTAATATCCAAGTTCAACCATAAAATATTTTTTTGTACATTTGTAAATACGTTTGTTTCTGAATAAGGGAACCTCTCCCATTAAAGAGGAGGGACTTCTTGTCCCCACCATTTGCTCTTCTAAAAAGTCCTATTTGAAAACCAACACTATGTAAATCCCTTTTTGCTTCTTTTTGGGTCACTTCTAGTTGTTGGTCATCTTTATTTTTTTCTCATTCAACCTTATCTGGATTAATTACGAAATTAATCTTGAGAGCCCTATAAATATAAAGTTGTACAACCATAATGAGGGTCTTAGGTCATATGATTACACACTACTATCACTCCATATAGGGTTGCATCCATTGAATCACTTTCATCTACATAGTTCTATACATCAAGGTGAGGAGATATGCATCACACACACTTCACAAGGGGAGGGATTTTATATTATTCCATGTACACATGCTATTTACATTTTCTATAGTTACTATTTCTTGCTACTTCACAAAGTGCACCGACACGAGAGTACCTAGGGAGCGACATGCACACACACACACACCGGAATAGTGATAAGACCACAATTTTAGTGGCTAAGGTTAGTCCGAGCAATTCATTTACATCTTTTGTTCTTCTAGGGTTTGAAACTTCTATTTGCATTGCAATTCATTACACGGCTCTCTCATCGAATCCAGAGTGAAAAACATGAAGCATTTGGAACCAAATTTCATCCATACAAGTTAGAGGTTTTGAGCATTTATAGTGTTTACAATGCCCAAATTGTAGACCGGGGCACCCAGGGTGCCCTAGTACACTTCCGAGCACCCTCATCATCTTAGATCTGACAAATCTTCCTTCCGCAGTTCCTTGAGCATTCGTCTACACTTTCTGATTTTATTTCCAAATCCAGATGGTGTACAATGATCCTGTTGTGAGCTAAGCTATTATTCTCCTTCCTCTTACAAATTATGGTTTTATTTCATTTAGAATAGTTTAATTACATTCATTTCATCTTCGCTCTAGTTCATTTCATATAGCATTTTAGTCCTCCTAATTAGATCAACTAGGGTTACTATTTCCTATCATATAGCTCTATTTTAGTTAATCATTTTGGTGAAATTGACTGCTTTCACACTTTCAATCCTTCTTATTCTTCTATCATGGATCAATATTCTTGATCTAATTTAATTAAAATACATCCCACTTGTCAGGCTATTTTCCAAAAATCCCTAGACACCAAGTATTATGATGACAATACGCCACCACACAAATTAAGTTATATGCTTCATTGTTTCTTTGTCGACCCTAACCTTGTGAACCTCCATCTAGGACTCAATTCAGGCCTTACATGTAAAATTTTCTGTCATGGAATCCACAATCACATCTCTTAGATATGAAGGTCAACAGTCTAGGGATGCCTCTCAATCGTATACTTCCTCTATGCAATCTATGGAATCAACAATCACATCTCTTAGATCTGAAATCCAACAACTTAAGGATGCTTCTCAATCGCATATATCCTCTATGCAATCTATGGAATCCATGATCACCTCTCTTAGGTCTGAAATTCAATAGCTTAAGGCCTCTTTCACAATCACAAGTTTTTTCTCCTTCACCATTTCCTATTCAATTATTTCATTTGTGTGTCATATAGCTGAATTCATGCCATCTCTAGAACCTCTCATAATTGATCACAACATTAAACCACATGACATTCTCCCTAAGCTTCTTGGTCGTCAATTGATCACTCTACCACTTATTGATTACTATCCTCCTTATCGAAAAAAAAATTATGCAGCTCATCCATTTTTCCATTATCATCAAATCAATGGACATGATGACAAAGATTGCTATACTTTACAACATAGAGTCAAACATCTTGAGTGTGAGGGATTTATCTCATTCACTGCAAAACATCCTATTGCACACCCACATACAACTTCTACATCTAAATGGGCTCCAAAATTTTATCCTTCTACATCTAAGGAGCATCACCCTTCTATTTCTCATGCACCTTCTTTATTTATTCAAGAGCTACCTAAGCAACAACCTCCTCCATTAAAGATATCGGCCACATCACCAAGTTATACACAACAAGTCACTACCTAAGGTTAAACTTGTAATTCCAGTATCCACTATAGATCTGACATACGTTTACAATTATAACCCCGATGACCTATACTGTGATGAAGAAACATGTTCGGTCATACTTCCCTTTCACATCCCGTCACTTTTGCTAAGGCAAGTAATCCATATCTTGATCCACTTAGTGTGTCTTGATTAGACCTTCATCCCATCTACACTGGGGGCATAGCCATTACACAATCCCCCCTTCATCATATTAACATAGCTGCATCTCTAATATTTTCATTATCACTCATTAATTTCTTTAAACACAGGCATATTTATCACACATTCTAACACCGTCATTACCAAATGACACACTCTTATGCTTTGGTTCACACTGGACTATTGAGGGATTACCATTGCCTGAACCCCACACACCGCACTATAGGTTTTACACATTCTACCATGGGCACTACATATCCTACATTATCTTATCCATACCTAATCTCTTAGTCATTTATACTTTCTCTATAGCATACATGCTACAATAGTTGTCATATCATCTGCGTCTAGTTTTGTATCTCTCTCTTCCATTTTATACTTATGCTAGGTCACATTATACATAGGTCTAGCTTTATTTGTCATAATTACATATTCTACACCCATATCCACATCTTTATCATCCATTTATTACATTATCTTATTCACATAGCGCATCCATATGTCCTATACATTCTACATGCTACACTAGATTTCATTATACATGGGTCTAGTTTTACCTATCATCATTACACATTCTATTTCTATCTACACACTTATTACATTTCACACATTACACATTCCATACCCACCTACACATTCTACATTTCCTTGCTCACACCACGCATTTACATACCTTACTCCTTACTTGGTCATTTATACTATGTTGTTTTCTATGCTACTGCACTCACCACCCTATGACACACTTTAGTTCCTTGGTCCATACTCAACTGCCAAGGTTTTACCAATCAAATGGACCTTACCTACATGTGACATGTCATCATACCACATTCATCGGACTAGTGACCAATGCTCTAGGCTATATCATCACCCACACTCATCATCACATCATGTAGTGGTATACACCTTAGGTTAAATCACCACTCTTTTAATCAATTTCTCATTATCCTCTTACATCCTATCATCACATATTCTATTATCCTATTCTAAGTCATTCTATTACATCATCATTTATCCTACTCATCACTTAGTGGTATACACTTTAGGCTAAATCACCACCACATTCTTATTCATCACATAGTGGTCTACGCTTAGTGCTAAACCACCACCTTCCATTATCCACCATATACTCATATACACTCCATCTAACTTCATCACCCATCTCGTAGTGACATATGTTATAGGATAAATCGTCACCTTCTTCTTCCATCAGGTAGTGATATACGCTTAGCCTAAATCATCACTGACACCTCACACATGTCATGGTGTACGCTTACACTATAGGTTCCATGCACACCTTTCTAGATGATGCATTCTCATCCATTCATCTTATAGTGATATACACTTAGGGCTACATCATCATTCTTCCATTCAACAAGTCGTGGTATACGCTTAGGCTATAAGTTCCACACACATATTTCCATTCATCTCCCCACCATACACTCATTCGATCATGATCTATGCTTAGGGCTAAATCATCACTCCTTTGTTTAAAAAAAGTCATTATATACTCTTACGCTATATGGTTCACACACATCTTTCCCCACATGTCGCATTTCATCACCACTACACATACACAAACGTCATGGTGTGCTCAACACATCCAACATTATTCGACAATTTCCCAATAATGCACTCTTGTTTACATTCATTCTTAAATGTTGAGGGGGAAAAAAATAAACCTCACTGCATACATATTTCATCCACTCGGGGGGCATTTTACTCCTATCATTCCATTTTTCATTCTATTCCATCCATCCACAAAGATACGGCATTATCATGGTAGAATTTACTCTTTCTTACTAATGTTTTACATGATCACTTTACTACACATGTTAGATTACTTTCTTTTATGTCATTATCATACACACATGCACATTCAAGCCTTTGTCTAGTGTGATCGCAGATACAAGACATTTACACGTGGCATGGATGCTCTCCTTCTACCCTTACTATACTCTGAGATCACTTAGGGCATCCACATTTGTCGCATACAAATGTTATTGTTTCATTTTTTACATAACATCTTACACTACTTGTTCATATATGCTTTTACATATTGGTTATCACTCTAACATGGTAACAAGTGTTCCATGTGCATCACTTTTTTTTACTGGATTACATGTTTCCATAACTACCTCTTTGTTTCTACTTGTTTTCTTTATTTTCCTTTATATGTGGGCTTTTCCCTTTGATTTTGTAGAAATTTATCTATTGTTTGCAGCCATGATGGCCTTGGGTGTATTGCACATCATGAGTGATGTCCCCATGTTTGTAACCCGCTTTGTGCGGTCTTCTTGTTGTTTCTTGTGTGTTTACACTACTTGTGCTTGGTATTTTTCTACATTGTCTGCATATTTTACACTTATTACATGCATGTGTTTTTGGAATAACACTTGTATTGGCTAGCCATCCCCTTTTATGCATGCCTTGGTATCTACCAAGAGTTTTCCCTTTCCCCTGCAAGACAGAGTTCTACGGGTAAGAGTAGGGTTGGTCTTCTTTTGGGGCTACATTCTCCTTCGGGGTCATTGCATGCACCCCAAAAGGGGGGAATCATTGAGGGTTTTCTACTAACACAACGTATTTATATCGGTTCGGACACTACAGTGAGTTTAGAAAATTCTATGAACTCCATAAATAGTAGCCTTAACAGGACATGGTTTCCTTCAACAATTCTCAGGAGAGCGGTTCTGAAGCTCCGGGGTTATAGTGGGTATGCCTCTCTACACTTCTCCATCCAAAGGTGGTATCGGATCGCCAAAAAACCAAGACAATACAAATATCTCTTCAAAAAAATTCAGCATAAGAAGTTAGATTAGGAGGACACAGAGCATTTCCTCCCTACACTTATCGAGCTAGGGTGGCATGAGATTTCCCAAAAAATTGTGACAAAGACAAGATATCCTTCTACACCCTTTTTCTCGACATGGATCAGGTGCACATGTTCCATTTACAATTCTTTTCTAGCATATTTTACATTTTTGTACTTTACATATGCATATTTTACACAAAATTTTTACATACATACATATTTGATTATTTGATCGTTTTCTTCTTACAGTCCACCGTATGAGAAATAAGCAAAGAAATTGGGGCAATAACAACAACGGCGATGATGACAATAATAGTGACAATAAACTATGATGGTACTTGCCATACTAACTAAAAGAGGGATTCATGAGAACCGATGTCGAAAAGCAATGCACCACAATGAAGTTGTACTTTGATGGTAACGTCAAGCCAACGTAATACGCAAGATTCAAAACAATGGAAAGAATATTGCAAGTAAGAAGAATGGGTCTGCTCATTCTCATAGATCGAAAAAAGGAAGTACAAATAGGGGTGATGTGTAACCCCCATGCCTAAACATGGAAATAACTCAATGATGCCACTGATGCATATGACGTTGTTGACGCATATGACACCACTAAAGAGGAGTTACAATTCCAAATAAGGAATGTAACTCCTATGACACATTGATGCAAATGACAATGTTAGATTCTATGACAGAATCTGACACTTGTCATTTGACTTCCTAAGACCTATGACTCTCAAGGTGAGATGACTCACCTAGGTGATGTGGATGATGACTGGACAGTCACACACACCACACCCCCTTCATCGAATCCGAGAAGAGGTCAAGGTAAGCCAGAATAGAAAAAGAAGACTCCCTAGACAACTAAGAAAGATGTGTCAATGGGCCCCGGCAACTAAAGGCCTGATAAGGTGCCCATGTACAAACAACATCTTTATGGAAAGAAGAAGAGGAGAAGGACTATATAGCCCAAAGAAGATGGGTGGCTGTAGTAGACCTCACCCCAAGAAGAGACCGCAAGTGAAGAAACTTCACCTCAGTGAAGGGCTTGGTGAAAATGTCTACAACCTGATCAGTTGTCTGAACATATTGTATGTCGATGATGTTTTCATGTATCAGCTCCCATATGAAGTGCATATGAATCTCAATGTGCTTCGTTGCTAATGCTAAACTGGATTTCTACAAATCGAGATAGTGCTCATGTTGTCACAGTAGATAATGGTAGGCCACCGAAAGTGGATGCCAAACTCTGTCATAATACCCTGTAACCAAACAACTTCTGTGGTAGCGTTAACTGCTCCTCTGTATTCTACTTCTATCGATGATATGGCAATGGCATTTTGTTTCTTGTTGGACCAACTGACAGGACCTGAACCAAGAGTGAAACTATAGCTTGAGGTAGACTTCCGATGATCTAGATCACCGGCCCAATCTGAGTCTATAAATCCAACCAAGTCAATCTCAGTCCCTCCTAAGTAATGAATACCATCTGTGTGAGTGCCATGAACATAGTGAAGGATCCACTTTTTTTCTTTTAAGTGTAGCTCATGAGGCTCCTACATAAATCTGGACATGATCCCAACGGCATACGATAGATCTGGCCGAGTGTGAGTAAGGTAGATCAAGCTTCCCACCAACTATCGATAAAGGGTACCATCAACCAAGGGGAAGAGCAATCAGAAACCAACTTAATCCCGGAAAGAAAAGGAGTAGGTGAGGACTTGCAGTCGGACATGTGAAACCGAGCAAGCAAATCAAGAGAGTACTTAGGCTGCGAGATCATAATTCTGAGTCAGATTGTGAAATCTAGATCCCAAGAAAGTAATGAAGCAATCCTAAGTCATACATGGAGAACTTGTTGGCCAAGGATATCTTCATAGAATCAATGATAGAGGAAGAGCTACCTGTGATCAACAAGTCATCAACATAGAGAACAAGAATAAGCATGGAGTCATCCTATTGCAGAATATACACATTTGGGTCAGAGTGACACCGAGTGAACACGATGCAAGTAAAAGGAGTCCATCTTGGCATACCAAGCCCGAGGGGCTTGTTTAAGGCCATAGAGACTTATTTAATTTACAAATGAGGGATGGATCATGGACATAACCGAAGGTTGTTCCATATAGATCTCCTCCTCTAGGTCCCCATGAAGGAAGGCACTCTTAACGTCCATCTGGTGGACTTCCCATCTGTTAGTGGTAGCGATGGCAAGGGTCAGTCGAATGGAAGTCATCTTTGCAACCGGAGCAAAGGTTTCTGAGTAATCAACCCCAGCTACAGGAGAAACCCTTAGCTACAAGTCGCACTTTATACTTCTCAACTTCTCCATCAGCTCCATACTTTGTTCGATATACCCACCTACACCAAACAATTTTTCTTCCTTTCGGAAGAAGGGTAAGATCCCAAGTGTCATTCTTTATGAGTGAGGAATACTCCTCATCCATGGTAGAATCCCACTCAAGAATCCCATAAGCTTCCTGGAAATATGGTGGATCAAAAGCAGAGGTGAAGGAGTGAGGTCCAGTGAAGTCTGAGTGAGTACATCTCTCATCCAAAGGATCTCCAACTAAATCTCTAGCACTCTGTAAAGTTTTCCTGCCCAAAGAGGTCCCAGGCTCAGGCTCCAAGTCGGAAGATTCTTCACTTGAGTGAGAAGGGACATAGTCCTCATCATCACTACTGTCAAAATCAGAAGACTCAGAAGTTTGAGGATCGGGAGGAGCAGGGAGAGGTGGAACTCACTCAACAACATCATCATCTAAAGAGTCAGAATCTGAATTAGTGGGAAAAAGACCTCAGTGGAAGTTGAAGTCAAGGATGACTCATCAAACTTCACACTCCTCTCAATATAAAGCTCATGGGTGGTAGGGTTCAACAATCGATATCCCTTCATGCCATCAGGATACCCGACAAAGATACAAGGTTTGGATTGTGGATCCAATGCCTTGCGTTTCTTTTTGGGAATCCGAGCCATAGCCTTGGATCCGAAGACTTGAAAGTGCTCGACATCAGGCTTGTGTCCAAACCAGGCTTCAAAGGGTGTCATCCCTCTTACTACCTTGTGTGGACACGGTTCTGAATATAACAAGCACAATTCACTACTTCAGCCCAATACTGTGGAGGAAGAGATTTCGAGTGAACCATACAAGTAGCCATCTCCTTTAAAGTTTGGTTCTTTCTTTCTACAACTCCATTTTGGGAAGGGTTGTAAGAAACTATACGCTGCAAAGCAATCCCCTCAGAAGTGCAGAAATCCTCAAACCTATTGCTCACATACTCTCCATTATCGGTTCGAAGAACCTTGATAGACCGTTCTACTTGTTTCTCAGCAAGAGCCTTAAAGTTTTGAAAATTCTCAAAACTTCAGACTTAAGCTTAAGAAAATATACCCAAGTATAACGTGAAAATTCATCAATGAAGGTTAGTATATATAGAGCTCTAGTAAAAGAAGGAGATGGAAAAGGGCCAGAAACGTCACTATGAACAAGATCCAAGGGATGAGTAGCTCTCCAGGATTTTCCCTTGTCAAATCTTTTTTCAGGGTGCTTTCCAAGGGTACAACCCTCACAAAGACCCTTAGAAAACTTAACTCGGGGTAGCCCATTGACCATTTCATTTTGGCTCAATTGTTCAAGGTAACGATAATTTAGATGCCCAAAACACTCATGCCATAACTTGCTAACCTCATTTGCATGAGTGAGCAAGGCATTGGGCATCGAATCAGAAGAGAAGTGGGAAAAGGTATACAACCGTGAATGGTGATCTGCCTTTCCCTCAGCCATAGTGCAGTCAGAGTTAAGCTCACGAATAATCACCGAGTTAGGACCAAATTCCACTCGCATTCCTTCACCAAGGTGGGTGATTTGGTAAACCAATAGGAGATTGGTAGAGAGATTGGGAACACTCAACACTTGGTTAAATGTTCCACCTTCTATCTCTACCGATCCACTACTGGAAACCGACACATGAGTGTCATCACCCAATGTGATTTGGGACATGCCACATGGTTCAATGCTAGAGAATTCAACCTCTGAAGAAGCCATGTGGTGTGAGGCACCGGAATCGATAATCCAAGTTGATGATGGAGCTGATCTAGCTACGAGGGCCTTACCTTTCTTCTTTTCATTTTTAGTCTCCTTTGCATTAGAAGACTCGCCTTTCTGAGCATTTTGTTTAACGGATTCAGGAACACTTATTTTATTCTTCTCAAGTAAATGAGTTAAGTGATCAATTTGTTTCCAAAACAATGCTACTCGTCATGGCCAGAATTCTTACAATAGGAGCATTTATACTTTTCCTTCTTCGCTTTAGGCTCAGAAGTCGAAGTATGAGTGATGGGCTTAACTGGGGGTTGGTTGGTCTTGGTTTCTTTCTTAGGTTGGTCCTTAGTTTCTTTCTTCTTTTCATTTTTCTTGCCCTTATTCACCACAAGGGCATGTGACTTGGATTTTAGAGTCCCCATTTGAATGAGTTTGTCCTATTCTCGAATGAGTTGGGATGAAAAACTGTCAAAGGAGGGCATAGTCCAAGTACTACCCAAGGTGGCTTTCATGGCGTGAAAATTTGAAACAAAAATAGAGTATTCAGGACCTAACTTAGAAATAATTGACAAGATCAATTGAGAGTCTTTCTTATCCACTTTACATTCCTTTAGAAGCATTCTAGTGCGGACAAATTTTGAGAAGAAGGCCTATAGGTTTTCAAAGTCACTAGGATTTAACCCTAGTAGTTTGTTCTCCAACTCATGCGCTCTCATGTCATCTTGCTTCCCAAACATATCATCGAGTGTTTTCCACGCTTGATTGGGTGTTGAGGAAGTTTCGATGTGGAAGAGAAAGTCGGGAGAGACGGACATACAGATAAGACCTAAGGCTTCATCACAATGGTTGAACCATTTAGATTTTTCAGGTTCATCATTAGGTTCAGTCTCTAACCCCATGGTAACTCGGTATAACCCTTTACTTCACAAAACCAATATAATTTTAGATTTCCATTCGAAGAAATTAAAAGGTGTGAGCACTGGTACTTTAGAGATATCCATAATGAAGAGATAGAACCAAGGAATGCAGAAGGAAGGAGAGAGAAAGGAAACAACCACCCCAAAACAAAATTACACCCCCCCGAGTTTGGCACTTTATAATTCAGTGCATTGATTACAACCAGATGTGACTATGTTCCAAGAACCAGTTTGTCACTCACCTTTCAATTAGCATAATAACGCAATGGTGGAGACAACAATCAAGGTTCGTAGGGTGTAACATATCAACATTGCAAGCAAGCACAGAAAGAGAGAATCAAGAGGGGGAAGAAAGATTTTTGTGAGAAACAACATCTCACATTGCATAAAAGAATCCCTTTGTCGTAAGACTGTGGTGGACATGCTCACAAGTCCACAAAAAAAAGGAATAGAACAAAGCTCAAGAAAAAATGAGCTGAATTAAGCAATACAAAGACACCCCCAGAATGTGGCACTTTATAAAATTAGTTCATTTATAAAAATAATGATCCCATCATCTAGAGTGTAAAAAACATGTAACTTTGACTAAAGAAGTGCTCAAAACCGAGCAACGAGTCAAAAGTTATAGCAAAAACCAATTCCCGCAACTGATGAGAAAAAAGCCAATAAGCTTGCAAATGGATTAAAAAAGTGCCCTAAATGCATACAAAAGGTGTCGTATGTATGCCCATTGGAAATGGCATGGAATTTGAGATAGGGTTTGTTTGTATTGCGAGGGGGGATTAGCCACCTGCCAATCCCGACCTCACCCTTCGTCTTCGGCACTCGACGGAAGGTTAATAAAACAAGCCAAAAAAATTACAATGCCAATAAAATAATGTTTTTACCTTATACCTTTTAAAATTAATGAAACAACATGTTTTTTAGAAGATTGATAAGGTAAAAAGAATGCAAACACGTTTTTTAAGAAAAGTGAATTAAAAAACGTATTTTTAGAGAGATATTACCTGGCAAAAGAATGTAACTGTCCACACGTGCTGGGAAAAAGCCCAGAACATGCCAAAAAATGCCTGAATGTAGAGAAAAATACCAAGTTTGCAGTTGTGAGATGTTATAGGCAAGACCGGGGAGAAAATGCAGAGAACAACCCAAAAATAATGCCTCTTTAGAGGAGAAAAAAGCAGCAGGGGGAAATAAAAACACAGAACAGGTTTGAATGCACTGAACAGGTTTGAACACTGAGCAGAGGAGAAAACACAGCCAGGGAGAGAAAATGCTTGAGGAAAGGAAAAAAATTGCCTGGAAGGGAGAAAACACTCAGAAAGGCCCAAAAAAATGCCTGGGACAGGTTTGAACGTGGGGAATAGTGCAAAAACGTGAGTAGTTTTGCAAAAACGTGAGAGATTTTGCAAAAAACGTGAGAGACCAAGAAAAAACGTGAGAGGTTTTCAGCAGGCTCACAAAAACATTTTGAGACTAGGCAGAGGTAACTTCGAGACAACAAGGAACCACAATGATGAGGAAAAAGCTCGAAATAGTCTGAGTATACACCGGTGAAGAAAAAACAATGATTCCAACTAGTAATCATAGGTCCACACCAAAAATGAGCTCTTCTTTTACCTTGCAGGCTGCGAATCTGAACACAACCAACAAGAAACACACAAACAACCCAGAAACAACAACCACAAAGATCTAGAAATATCCAAATATGAACTCAGCTGATAAGCAAACCAACCAAATACCTTAACTTGCAACTGTTGAAACCTCAATACGAGGTGAGAAATAATTCCAAAATGATAATAAAAAAACTTGCACACGAGGAAATGAGAAGAAACCAGAAGTAATAAACAACTGAGAAATGAAGAGTGCACGTTTACCAAAACCAGCTCTGATACCATGAAAGAGGGATTCACGAGAACCGATGTCGAAAAGCGATGCACCACAACGAAGTTGCACTCCGATGGTAACGTCAAGCCAACGCAATACGCAAGATTCAAAACAATGGAAAGAAGATTGCAAGTAAGAAGAATGGGTCTGCTCATTATCATAGATCAAAAAAAAGGAAGTACAAATAGGGTTGTTGTGTAACCCTCATGCCTAAACATGGAAAGAACTCAATGATGCAACTGACGCATATGACGTTGACTGATGCATATGATGCCACTAGAAGAGGAGTTATAATTCCAAATAAGGAATGTAACTCCTATGACACATTGACGCAAACGACAATGTCAGATTCTATGATAGAATTTGATACTTGTCATTTGACTTCCTAAGACCTATGACTCTCATGAGGTGAGATGACTCACCTAGGTGATGTGGACGATGAATGAGATAAATCACACACTAACACTAACCATGTAGGTACATTAAACAACACAATAACTACACACGCATTTCTCCCTAGGTTCACTCTCATCACTTTTTATGTTCATTTTTCATCTTTAGAATACATTGTCCTCCACATTTTTATTTTTTCATTCCATGCTTGATTCTAGTCTATCGACACATCTTCTACATTCTACATGCATATCGGGTATGCATCTCTATCTACTTTATATTACCAAGCTTTCCGCTCACCAATATAAAGTGGGGAAAAATGTAGACACAAAATTATGCACTTTATACATAATTTGGCCTAGTCTTATACTAATATTTAGAAGGTTCTCAAGTGTACAAAGTAATAATTAATCCCACCTTTTGGCCATCTTTATTTTATATTTTATTTCATAGTTCCCATGTATTTTCTAGCACTTATCCGCCAATTTCGTAACTACCTAACATTCTGGTCCTCAATCGGGGCACCCTACTGTACTAGGGCACCTCGGGTGCCCTAGTCCCACCCTAGGTGCCCCGATCTATGAAAATATGTTTTCTCTCCTTTTTGAGTCAATTCTAACTGTTGGTCATCTTTATCTTTTTCTCATTCGGCCTTGTTGAGATTAAATATGAAATTAATCTTGAGAGCCCTATAAATATAAAGTTATAAGACCATAATGATGGTCCTCGGTCATAGCATTACACACTACTATCATTCCATCTAGGGATGCATCCCTTAAATCCACATAGTTCCATGCATCAAGATTATGAGATCTGCATCACACACACTTCATAGGGGAGGGATTTTATTTTATTCCTTGCACACATGTTATTTACATTTTCTATAGTTACTATTACTGGATACTTCACAAAGAAGGACTGACACGAGAGAACCTAGGGCACGACATGCACACACAAACTAGAACTACATTTGTGATTTGAAAACATGTGTTGTATTTTTTTCACTTTTAAAAGTTTCCAAAGATCGTGATTTTCTTAATCAATTTTAAGTATTCTAAGCTCCACAAATTGATTAAATTCTGATTATTATGCATCCATAGAAGTGTAGAAAACTTGGGTAACAAATAAATAATCAGAACTGAAAACACTTAGATAACAAACAAGATTGTTTACGGGGTTCGAAATTCCTACGTCCCCGGGTTGATTGAACCGATCCATTAATAATATTGAAATGTAAGTACAATAACTCTTACAAACAACCAATAATGAATCACAACCTGCAAATGAGCTGATCAATGTCCCAAGAACTCTGAAAAATAGCAGAAACTATCCCAAGAACGATCTGTGGCTCCTACAGTGTTTTCACAATGTGATCTCCCTGCAACTGTGTTATAAAAACACCTACAAATGGATATTTAAAAACATTATATGAAAAAAAATCATATATCTGAGATCATCTCTAAATTCTAAACACTTTTCATGTTTACACCAAGTCACATTTCGGACCAGAAGTGCATTGAAATTCGTGTTTTCCAACTAGTTGTCTTGTAGATCCCTATTAAAAACTACATTCAAAGCTTCCAAAAAAGGTTAAAACTCAAAAAAAAACATCAGATCTTACATTTTTGGAATTTTCTCAGAATTCCCTTCATTTCATCTTTTTACTCCGAGTTCTCATTCTGAGTGCAAGGCCTTCAACAATGGCGTTTTAAATCGGGTCCTTATCTTGCTTTGCACTCCGCCACCCCTTGTATAACTTGAAGCGACCCATTTTATAACCAAGCAAGCTTCTTTGGTGAGTTGGTTAGTAGATTGGATTTAGACCTATGATGTCGGGGATCAAATCCCTCCTCCTATCATTTTGCCGTGGATTTTTCTTTAATTCCATATTCTAATGTTAAAGCGGTCAAGGTGGTTAGAGTTTTTATTGTTTTTTTGAGCCATTTTGTATTTTTAATGGGATTATAGCCCAAAGTGGCAGATTAGGTAAGTCGGTGAATCCCATATTTTGTGGAGTGATAAGGTCTTAGGCTTTATTAAGCCTTTCACGCTTTGTTTGAAGTGTTCAAAGGACCATTAGAGGCATAACCGCCCCTACGTGGATTTCCACACATAACATTAAACATGCTCCCCACCACCGCTTCACTCCTCCTCCACGTGGAAGTATACTATGTTGGTGGTTTATACTAATGTGGTTTATACTAATGTTTGAAATATATATATATATATATATATATGGCATATGGAAATAATGTATGGCAAAAAAATTACAAAGTAATATGAAATTTGACCCACATGATATATGATGAATAAGACCACATGTCGACCCGCGATTGGAAAATCGAACCAACCATTTTACGATTTTCAAAGACCAGTGGATAAAACCCCTTCAATTTTTGCCAGATCCTTTTGCCACGTGTCACAGTGCAATTGGTCCAATATTGACCAATTGACTAGAGTTGACTTTCCCTTTGACCGGACATAACTAGAGCTTTTGATGTCCGTTTGCCACGTTCTCATAGTCATTGGAAAGCTCTCGAGATGATCTTCTACATTGACACCATTTAAGGATGTTTAGGTAACTTTCAAAAATGATCCCCTGATCACACCTCCCCACTGAGAAAGGCTTTTTGTCCCAAAAAGTTGTTTATCAACCCAAAAATAATGCTATCTCTTCCTGCATTGCACAAACACATACAAGAACTTGAAATAACATTATAGGTTATTAATAATTCAAACAATTGATTAGCTAATTACATAACCAATCAGATAATAACATCTAATTAAGCTAGTGTTCAATGAAATGTTGTAACCCTATCAACTTTGCACACAATCTTGTGATCTGTCATGCCCCACTTTAATGCCATCACAATTAATCGACCGATAATAACACCCATTCTATTACGGAAATATTGTGTTTAATTGTCACTTTGTGATACGGCCGATTACCAAAAATTACAATTCCATAACACGAGATCAAGTATACAAGACATCTAAATCGCCTGACAATTAGGCTAGTGCGCACTTTGCCCATCTAAAGCTATAATAACTACAAGTATTCACTATCAGAATATAATAGACTATCAATGCCCAAAAATAGCTATAGTCAATAACTGAATCAACATGAATATGCCAAAACACTGTATCACCATCACAAATAATAAGTCAGATAATAACACCCATCTATAACGGAAGCTAGTATTCAACTGACACTTTGTGATTATGCTGATAACAACTGCAAGTTTCAAATTTAGACATGCTACTGATGCCTATCCCTACATAGTGTTTTCAACAATGGAACTACCAACCAATATGAGAAAACAAAACATGAGTATGATGAACCTATCACTCAAATATTCTCTTCAGCTGTTTCCATTCATTTTCAAAGCTTAAATATCAACTTAAAAGCAAATCCTTATCAATCAAAAGGAATCCCTAAAATATAGCTCTGAAAAAAAAAAATATGCTTGCCTACTATCAACAATTTATTGTAGTGCAAATATAAAGTTGAGGAGTGTTTTTCCCAACCAATCACTTGGGTTTTTCCGTTTTGGTTATTTTACCTTCTCAGTACCAAAATGAGTTTTAGTTAGGTTTAGCTTGGTTGGTTTTACAATATTGTTCTTTTTAACAACTTTCCAATTTTGTTGTTTAGAAACAAACCAACAAACCTTAACATCATGACCATTCCTATTACAATGGGAAAAAAATTTAACTTCCCTATTTTTAGGAGTCTTACCCATTTTACCATTCTCGAATTCTATCTACGAGAATGATTTCCCTTTTTAGGAGAGGTAACATTCTTGCCATTTATCACCTTTCCTTGGTGAGATTGGTCTTTAGCACCTGCCTTATCATTCACAAAAGGCATTAACTTCTTAATCAAATTTTTCCTCTTCCAACAATATGCAACAGAATGATTAGTACCTTCACAAAATGTGCAAGGGAAAGCATATTTCTGCCTACCAAAGCTATATTGTTCCAACTGAAAGAGAGTATTAGAAGTTTTAGGATTTGATTTTCCCTTAGTGATATTTTTAGTGTAAGTGGAAGGAGGTGGAATCTGATTACCTCTTTTACCTATTTTCTTACACCTTTCATTGTTCCTCTTGATGACGGAATCCTGCAATTCTAGTGGTGTAGATCCTTGGTTGTTGGAAGCTTGTCTTCCTTCAGCTTTTTTGGAACTTTCTCCAATTTCCATTTTCCCACTAGAATAACCCAAACCTACAAACCAAGGTTGATCCTCTACCTGTATTGGGTTAGCATCACCTTGTCCATTTTTACCAAGGCCCTTTCTGTTAAATCCCATCTTAACCATTATCTTAGACCCAATTCCCTTAGTGTGTTTTTCAAACTGACCCAAAGGAATATCTAAAATTGAATGAGAGGAAGAATTAAAATGTGAACAACTTACAATGCATTCTTACATGTTATAGTACACGCATCTACTTTGTAAAGCATTTCCTTCTTATGTTCACCTTGTTTCAGCTTTTCCAAGAGGGCATCCTTGGTCCGTATTTCTTCCTGCAACTCTTTAACAAAGCCCATCAACTTCTTGCTCTCTTCAAGCATCTTGTTAACATACTCCTCTTTCTTGGTTATAGAGGATTGTGGCTCAGATTTTAACCGCACTATTTCCTCTTCCAAGGAATAAAAATTAGCTCTCAGGAAAGATTTTTCTTCTTGGAGTTGGTGGTTTATGGCTTTAAGCTCATCTAATTGCTCCTGTTTGGATGACTTGCCCATGATTCCCGGTTCCTGCAAACACAACCTGTACTTCCAAAACTGCACACTGCAAAAGAAGATTAACAAGCCCCAAAATTTCTACACACTGAAAACTGAAATCAATATTGAAACTAAATCCAAATTTCCAAACACAATTAGAAGCTAATCGGCAATCTAACTGCTCTGATACCAAACTTGATCTGAAAATGTGTGTTGTATTTTTTTCACTTTTAAAAGTTTCCAAAGATCATGATTTTCTTAATCAATTTTAAGTATTCTAAGCTCCACAAATTGATTAAATTCTTATTATTATGCATCCATAGAAGTGTGGAAAACTTGGGTAACAAATAAATAATCAGAACTGAAAACACTCAGATAACAAACAAGATTGTTTACGGGGTTCGAAATTCCTACGTCCCCGGGTTCGGATTGAACCGATCCATTAATAATATTGAAATGTAAGTACAATAACTCTTACAAACAACCAATAATGAATCACAACCTGCAAATGAGCTGATCAATGTCCCAAGAACTCTGAAAAATAGCAGAAACTGTCCCAAGAATGATCTGTGGCTCCTACAGTGTTTTCACAATGTGATCTCCCTACAACTGTGTTATAAAAACACCTACAAATGGATATTTAAAAACATTATATGAAAACAAATCATATATCTGAGATTATCTCTGAATTTTTAACACTTTTCATGTTTACACCAAGTCACATTTCGGACCAGAAGTGCATTGAAATTCATGTTTTCCAACTAGCTGTCTTGTAGATCCCTGTTAAAAATTTTATTCAAAGCTTCCAAAAATAGGTTAAAACTCAACAAAAAACATAAAATATTACATTTTTGGAATCATCTTAGAATTCCCTTCATTTCATCTTTTTACTCGAGTTCTCATTCGAGTGCAAGGCTTTCAAAAATGGTGTTTTTGAAAACTGGTCTTTATCTTTGCTTTGCACTAAAAGGAACGATAACCATATCGTACCAAGCCAAGAACACAGATGCTAATCAAACACCACAATCAATAAGATTAAAGCAATTCGCCAAAATAACTTTACACAAAACCTTTGCAAACAAATGAGCAGCAATATCATATATTATTATGGAACTCAATGAAATACAATGAGAATGGGCCTTGCTTATATAGGCAAGGAATAACAATCTAAGAACCAGTCAAGGTCGTAGATCAAGCCATAAATCATGGAAAGAACTAGTCAAGTCCATAGATTTATGAGAGAACTAGACATCAAGGATCTAGTCAATACCATAGATCTAGGAAAGAACTAGTCAATACCATAGATCAAGGAAAGAACTATACCTAACAACTAGATAATATCTCCTAATATCTAAATAAATAAAAAGAAATATCCACACACATAAGTGGGTGAGGATAAATACAATAAAGGTAAATAATATACCTAGGTGAACATGAGCTAAGGTAAATACCTACTCTAACATGCACGGACACTTGCCACCCTTGTATAACTTGAAGCGACCCATTTTATAACCAAGAAAGCTTCTTTGGCGAGTTGGTTAGCGGATTGGCTTTAGACCTATGAGGTCAGGGGATCAAATCCCGCCTCCTATCATTTTTCCATGGATTTTTCTATTATTCCATATTCTAATGTTAAAGCGGTCAAGGTGGTTGGAGTTTTTATTGGTTTTTGAGCCATTTTGCATTTTTAATGGGATTATATCCCAAAGTGGCGATTAGGTAAGTGGGTGAATCCCACATTTTATGGAGTGATAAGGTCTTAGGCTTTATTAAGCCTTTCATGCTTTGTTTGAAGTGGTCAAAGGACCATTAGAGGCATAACCGCCCCTACGTGGATTTCCACGCATAACATTAAACATGCTCCCCACCACCACTTCACTCCTCCATGTGGAAGTATACTATGTTGGTGGTTTATACTAATTTTTGAACATATATATATATGTGTGTGTGTGTGTGTGTGTGTGTGTGTGTGTGTGTGTGTGTGTGTGTGTGTGTGTGTGTGTGTGTGTGTGTGTGTGTGTATATCTGTGTGTGTGTGGCATATGGAAATAATGTATGGCAAAAAAATTACAAAGTAATATGAAATTTGACCCACATGATATATGACGAATAAGACCACATGTCGACCGCGATTGGAAAATCGAACCAACCATTTCACGATTGTCAAAGACTGGTGGATAAAACCCCTTCAATTTTTGCCAAAGCCTTTTTCCACGTGTCGCAGTGTGATTGGTCCAATATTGACCAGTTGACTAGAGTTGACTTTCCTTTATTTGGACATAACTAGAGCTCATGATGTCCGTTTGCCGCATTCTCACAATCATTGGAAAGCTCTTGAGATGATCTTCTACATTGACACCATTTAGGGATGTTTAGGGAACTTTCAAAAATGATCCCCGATCAATTTGGGTCTAAAGTGTAGTGCGAGCTCGGTGATAAGACCACAAGTTTGGTAGTTGAGGCCATTCTTACCCATTCATTTACATATTTTATTTTTCTAGGGTTTGATACTTATCTTTTCATTGCAGGTCATTACACATTTCACTTAGTGAATCCAGAGTGACAAACGGGGAAAATTTGGAACCAACTTGTGACCATACCAATTACAGGTTTTAAGCATTTACAGTGTTCATAGAGCCCATATTGCAAAACCAAGGCACCTCGGGGCACCCTAGTCATCTCATATATGCCTTTCACAGGTTCCCCAGTGTTCATCTGCACTTTCTAATTTTGTTTCTAGATCTGTGACACTATGTGACAATCACCTATTTTCAGCTAAGCTATTCTTATCCTTCCTCTTGCACATCGGGCATTTATTTCATTCAAAATACTTTACTTGCATTTGTTTCATACTTGCTTTAGTTCATTTTATACAATGTTTTAGTTCTCCTAATTAGATTAACTAGGCTTATTATTTCCTAGCATATAGCTCTATTTTAGTTAGTCACAAGCACACAAAAATTGATGATTGCTTGGCATACATAATGGAGAGTTTTAAAGAAGACATTCTCTAAGTTAAAACATCATGGAAATCTATTAGATTTTGATTTTCTCTTTCTTCTAAATGTTCTACCTACGACATGTTGTTGAGGGCTATATCTACTTATTCTTTTTAGATTTTCAACTGAAACAAATCTGAAAATCAAGTAAGAGAAGTTTGAGGTTGATCTTGTGTTTTCAACCATGGGAAACCACTTGAATGAACTTGGGAAAATTTTCTCTTCTTTCATAATTTCTGACCCTCACAGGGACACTTAGGCTTTCACCTATGATTTATTTTGAAGAAATCATGGAATGAAAACTTAGTAAAACATGTCCTTAATCTTTATTTTAGTTGTTCTACATTTGTTTTTGTGAAAAAGTTGAAAAATCTATGAAAATGGGGTAAGAACACTTAAGAAACCCCAAATCTTTAAACAAAAAAGTCAATGGACCATCATGATAAGAAATAAGTAAGGATTCATTACTTTGCATGCAATAATCTTGAAGTAAACAAGCAAACCTAACATGTCTAGTTATCCTCTATTTTTGAAAGCTTTGTAAATGAACATTATAAAACTTCTAAGAAATTAGTTTATGATTATGATAATGGGAGATTACCATTAATGGCTAGAAAGTCATATGGTTCTTCCCATTTACTCAAAGTTTGGGTGTGTAGTGAAATAGCAAAGCAAATATCTTAATAAACAAATGAAAAGAAGCTCTAAATCCTAAACAAAATGCTATAGTTTATGTTAGAAAGGAGGAAGTGTTCTTGGAAAAGTGAGGGGGGTCTAGTTCTATTTATAGGTTTCTAATTTAAGAAATGAAATGATTTGGGTGCATGTGGGACAAATGAATAAGCCAAAAATCACTTTTAGTGAGTCAAAGTAAGATTTGAATAGGCTTAGAAAAGATTAAACATGGTTTAGGCTAGTTAATATAGGTTTATGCTAATTAATCCTAATTAATGAGGAATTAGGAGTCCAGAGAGAGTTATGAGAGGATTACTCAATCAAATGAAATGGATTGATGACCTAGGAAGCTAGTAAAAGTAGTTTAGAAGGAGATTAGAAGAGGGTTTAGGCTGATAGGAGGCTATATTAGCCTAATTACTAGGTTATAAGATGAATATGACCAAAAATGTCGTAAAAGGAGAGTTAGATATGCCTAATTGAAGAGGTGTTGTAGATTTGTCGGGAGTAGAATAGTTAGTTCAATATTTAAGAATAAGATTACTTTGTTCAAACTATAGGTGTCTACATTTTCCCCTCTTTGGGGTGGCATAAGTTGTGACACTTCAAAAAAGTAGACAAACACAAGTGACTATATAATGTTTTTGAACAAGTGGGAGAAAAATTAGTAAAGGATGCCCCTTTGAGTGTTGATAGGGTGATGAAAGAGGTCGATTGACGATCGAAAAGAGATATAAGAGATAGATGAATGGGTAGGGTTAGAATGCCCTACGTAGAAGAGAAGAATAAGGAAGAAAGGGGAAGAGGAAGGGGTGGGCTTGCTTAGCTCAAGTGTTTCCTTTGTTAACAAATCCTGTTAGAAATGTTGTAAGAGCGGTGAAGAGTGAGATGTAAATGATACAGTGAGCTTATGTTTGACAGTAATAAACAGAGTTGTGTTTTACCTTCTACAATTTGTATTTAGCATTCTGTTAATGTGTCATAAATTTGTGTTGCTCATGTCCATGTCATACTAAATAAATAATTCGACTAGGGGATGCTCACTTTGAATGGAAAGGCACCAACATTTGATATTTATATTGATAGGAGTGCACCTAATCGTGGATAAAGAATGGAAAATTTGAGCATGATGGAGAGAGAAGAAACATCAAATAAAAAGAAGGGGATATATTGAGCTATCTGCAATCTAGTATTGTGTAAGACAATATATATTTCATCATATTGTTAAGAATCTTCATCATCGGTCCTTATTAAAAATATAAGCATATGAAAGAGGCATAAAATGACATGAAAATCCAAGATACAAAAAAATTCCATTGCTAAAATGCCAACTCCATGTAACATACAAATTTTAATGCAATACGAGATGTAAACAAGCTGATCTAATAAGGAAATAAGTACAAGCACACACACACACTCAACCAACAACGTTTAAGATAGTTACACAAATATTGGGTTATCGAGTTATAGTCCCAAATGTTTGTGATAAATGAAAAGGGTTAAAAAATGATTCCCCAAGAAAATTATACATGCAAGGAGTAAAACAGAGGACACTTGGGTCCTATGAAACAGTAGTGTCCACTACAAAAAAGCAAGATGCAGAAACTTGTTGTGCCCCAATTACAAATGAAGTAAGAAGTTGAGCTTTGTAAATGATTATAGATTCAGATGATCCATGATTCATTGTTCCAAAACATGTAAAAAACCAACAAGATACAAGATGAGTGCCATCAGAGAGACACATATTTCAGTTATGTCTAAGCTATTTACCATTTTTTGTCATTTTTTTGAAATTTTACAATTTTTTAGATAATTGAATGATTTTATGGTTTTGTAATTTTTAACATTTTTATCAGTCAAAATAATTTAGAACATATAATATCACCCAAAAGCATGTGGAATTCCCTATGGCAAATAAACAGGCATCGGGTAGAAAAAACATGCCTCGGCGAGAAGAAAGATGGGTCAAAAATGATTACGTAATAAAAAAATCATCACAATGGTGAATAGTAGAAGAAATAATGAAAACATCATGTGGAGACATTAAAAATACCTAGGGGAAGAAGCAGCGCTAGGTGGAAAATAATGCCTCGGCATAGCGAGAAAATTAGTTAAAAATAATTATCATGGCGGGTAGAAGAAGAAAGAATGAAAATATCATCTATAAACATAAAAAATGCCCCAAGAGAAGAAAGCGAGTGCTAGGTGGCAAATAATGCCCCAGCGTAGTGAAAAATTAGTTAAAAATAATTATTTAATAAAAATAATTATCATGGTGGGTAGAAGGAGGGGTTAGAATGACCACAAAAGGTCAAATTAAGCATTTCACCATCACGACGGGTGAGACAAAGATCACAACGGGTCAAAATAACCCTATATACCCATCCCAGGGAGATAAATCATCACGAGTTAATTCATTTATTACAGATATCTTGTGAAGTCTTACCACGAGTGATTTTCGAGCTGCGAGAGAGATGGCGAGAGTTCGAGAGGAGGATCGAGACACGTAGACCAAATCCAGGAGTACCTTCGGGATGATGTCGATGGACCCTACGTGAGTGCCCTTGTCGACACTAAAATTTTCCTCCATGATTTCTATTTCCTTAATGTATATATTATGAATAATGTGTTGTTAAGTATAGTTAGTCATAGTGTCCACTAGAAGATAACGGTGTTGCCCATACGGTCTTTTGATAAAGTATAGTATAGTAATAATAAAAAAACAATAGGAATGTTGTGGTAAAAAGTAAATATTTTTGTAAGTGGTCTCGGTAATGTTAAAATGTCAAAGTTGGGTAAATGGATAAGTAGGGTCTACATGATTTAGAATTAGAAATATTATATTTGTAATAATGACAAGGAGTGATGTCATAAATATTTTTATATTAAATTTGTCTAATGTCTATAAAGGTGGAACCCATGTGAGATGATAAGGTATATCTTATCTTAAAAGATAAGCTTTCATGTAAAGGTAAGAGTTTAGGCATGGAATATGATTATCCGGAAGAAATTTCCTAGAGATAGGGTGGATAATATTGAATTTCTATAAATAGAGAGGCAACCCCTCTCATTTATCATAGAATAAAATTGTAATAATTAATTTATGAATAAGGGATTCATTGTGAAGGTGTGTTAAGGAAGAAATCAAGATGAGTAATTGTGAATTTTCTCCCATAAATATTGCTAGAAAAAAGTGGAGTTGGTAACACTTGGAGTAATTCATGGGTGAAATTGTAACAATTACATGTTAATAATATATTTTACAGTTGTATTTCAGATTTGTCATCTTTATTTTATGTCATAGTCTATGGTATTCTTGTCTTATGTCTACTATTGTGTTTCTCGATTTCTTCCACCAAACTAAAAGTTGTGCATTACTGAAATAATCATAGCACGAGGATTTCTCGGTGAAATATTATCGAGTGCTTTGGATTGGTGTTGACATTTTGGTTCCATTGCAGGACCATTCCTCATTGGTGGATTTTCTGGAAAGATATTCCCACTAAGTTAGAAATCATTTGAAGCATAACCTTGTTTTTACCATGCATAGTAGCTACCATGGTAAAATCACTTTTTACATTGAATAGTACTTACCATAGTAACTTCAATTTTTACCATGAATAGTATTTACTGTAGTAACTTCACTTTTTACCGTGAATAGTGCTTACCACAGTAAAGTCAGTTTTTACCGCAATAAGTCAATTTTTACCATAGTAAATGTAAGTTTACCATGTTCATTCCTATTTTGTTGTAGAAAGGTGTAAAGCCACTTTCTATTACGGTGATTCCAATTATGTGTGCACATAAGTCTTGTTGATTGTACTTGTGGGTTAGTATTTCACTGTGGTTACTTTTGCAAATGAGAAATATTCCTATTTTTTCAACCCAATCTAATGAAGATGCTCTCTCTTTCATTCAATAATTTAAATGATCTTGCATTTTTAATGGCCTCATAAGAAGGGAACAATGGACAGAATTTTTTCCTACCCTTTTGGATGTTTCAACCCTTAGGTGGTTTAAAATACTAGGTGATAATGTTAAAAACTCATGGGATTTATTAACTAAAAGTTTTCTTGAATAATTTGGTGAACAAAAAAAATATGTAGACCTCATGACTGAGATCACAAAGCTAGCCCAAGGAGAGGAGAAGATAAGGGAGTATCATGCACATGTTCTAGAACTAAGGAGGAAGCGCGATGCCAAGATTTGGAAGGAAGGATTAACGGATGGGTTGATGAATGGCATGGATAATCTCTTACTGTAAGCACTTCATTCTTGGGATGAAGTTAGAGATCAGAAAATGAGTGAAGTATGACTGCCAAGTGACCCTCGAACCAAGAAAAGGAGATTACAAGAATGCAAGAAGAAATAATGGAAGAAGAGCCCAAAGAAATTGTTGCTTTAGGGGTGGAGCCTAAACCAACACCATTAGTTTAGAAGCCACAACCACTCTTGGTGAGCACAAATCTTATCCCTAGTACATCTATTGAGTATGAAGATCTCCTCAGGAAGATGGGCCAGTTAACTATTAATCTTCTTCAAGGAAAGGAATTTAGTTCCCAGGGAGGAGATAGAGGTCCAAAAAGAAATATATCTAAATTTGTATGTTATGGTTGTTATAAAAAGGGTCATTATAAGTATAATTGTCTAGATAGAGCTTCTACATCTGGTAAAAGAGATAATGATAAAGGAAAAGCACCTGTGAATTATTTTGATGTAGTAGATAGGAGCATAAATAATGAAGCAGATGTGTTTGTAACAAAAAGAAAGAAAAAAAAGATAACCAAGATGGAAATGATCCTAAGAAGATGAAAGGAGAGACTAGTAAGAAACATAGGAAAAGAAAGTTAGGTGTACAATATTTTTTTGATTTCACAGGGGCAAGGACCATACTCCATCTTAGAAGATCTATCCAAAAGGCCTACAAATATTACATATGGTCAACTTCTTGCTATGTCTTCTAGAAGAGGTGGGAGATGCAAAGTAGACTCAATGCTCAACAAAGGAAGGAGGTTGAGGTCCCTATTTTGGAAGTAGAGGTAGATCCCTACGCTCCACAAGATGAGGTATTATGTAATGGTATTTTAATTCATGATGTCTTAGTATATGGAGGTGCCATAGTTAACGTAATGACCAGAGTCTGTAATGAATATGTTGGGTTTAAAAGTTGATCGCACCTCAAAAATTATGTTAAGGTCATTAAATAAGGGAAAAACTAAACCAAAAGCAGTTGTTTAAAATGTGGGAATATTTTTCATGGGTGTTATATTTGTGGTAGACTTCTAGATGATGAAGAATGGTATTCTTTCATACCCAATGTTGTTAGGAAGGCCATGGCCAAGGAGAGTTCATGCAAGAGACTACTTGAATGAAGGATTCATGAAACTTGGACTTGGAAGAGAGAGGTGAAGATAAATGTGATCCCTCAAAATCATAAGGAAGATACTATGGATTTAATTGATGAAACTAAAGATTGGACATCCTCTTATTACTCTAGTGCCAGTGAAATGGACACAAAAGATGAAGAAAGTGAGCTTGATGTTTTGGTCATGGATATCCTTCCAATCACACTGACTCATAAACCCATAAAATTATCTGAAGAAAAAATTGATGATCATCTCCAAAAACAAAGATTGGTGATGTTGTGATGGAGAGTGAGAAGGAATTCTACCTCAAGCTCTTTTGAAGGTGCATGCACTTATTCACTTTTTATTACAAGGAACTCTGTCAAGTAAGTTTGGGTAGAAAATTCTATTGAACTAGTAGATGGTGCTAATAAAATGCCATATAGAATGAATCCTAATTTATCCAAGACTTTAAAAGAAGAAATAGATAAGTTGTTTGATGTAGGATTCATATTTGTTGTGGATAATTCATAATAGATTTCTCCCATTTTAATATTAATAAAAAATAATGGAAGCTTCACATTTGTCTTGATTATAGAAATCTCAACAAGGAAACAAAGAAAGATCATTACCCTCTTCCATTCTCAAATCAGATCTTAGATGAAGTAGCTGACTAAGAGTGTTATAGTTTTGCAGATGGCTATAGTAGATACAACCAAGTTTGTATAGTGGAGAAAGATTAGCTAAAGACTACATTCACCACTCCTTGGGGAACATTTTCTTATAGAGTTATGTCATTTGGGTTGTGTAATGCTCCAACAACATTCCAATGCACTTGATGAATAGGGTGTTTGAACCCTACATTGGAAGCTTCATCAGAGTATTCCTAGATGATTTTTACATCTATGGGAGTAAAATAGACCACATGCACCACATGGAGACAACATTTCAAAGCTTAGATTAAGCAAAAGCCTCACTAAACCCTACAAAGTTTGTCTTTGGATATTCTAAAGATGTTTTGTTAAGGCATGTTGTATCCATAGATGGTATCGGTAGTGATCCTAATAAAGTTTTAAAAATAAAAAAATTACCATTTTCTATGAATAGAAGTAAGTTGAGATCATTTTTAGGTCATGTGGGTTACTATAGATGGTTCATCAAGAATTTCTCAAATATTGCTCAACCACTAACCCAATTCTTAAAGAAGGATGTTACTTATGAACTAGGAAAGAAGGCACATGAAGCTTTTTGTCTTCATCTGTCTTAAAGAGTCTAGACTGGAGCAAGCCATTCATTGTGTATATTGATGCTTCAGATGTAGCACTAGGAAGTAATCTAAGCCAAAAGGATGAAAATGGGAATGATCATCTAGTTTACTTTGGGAGTAGAAAACTAAGAAGTGCTGAGGTAAATTATACTATAACTGAAAAAGAGGCTCTAGCTATCATTTTTTTGTAAATAAGTCTAGAAATTACTTGCTAGGGTAGAAATTTACAATTGTAACAAATCATCAGGCTCTAAAATATATTGTAAATAAGCCTAACCCATCAGTAAGGATAACAAGATGGATAATTTTGCTACAAGAATTTGATTTTAATATTATAAATAGGCTAGAAAAGAATCATGTCAATGCAGATGCACTCTCTCGATCCTATGATGGTTTAGGTTCATCTTGTGATGATGGTGATTTCCTAGATGCAACATTGTTATCCCTTGAAAAACTCCCTGAGTGAATACATAGATATTTGGAATTATCTTAATGAATTTAAGTTTCTGATGGTGGCAATGCAAAGAATAATAAGAGGAAGATTACTCAAGACAGTCATCCATATTCTATTTTGCATGGAATATTATTGCGGATGGCACGATGGGCGATACAAGAGGGTAGTTTGACGTGATTAAGGGAAGGAGATAATATAAGAATTACACAATGGTACATGTGGAGGACACTTCTCTGGACAACTTACAACAAGAAGGATCTTGGATGTAGGTTATCACTGGCCCACTCATTTTAGATATTGTTATAATTATTGTAAGACATGTGATATTTTTCAAACACATGGGAACTATAATATTTCATCAGCTCCATTATTCTTTATTCTTCCACTTAGTCCCTTTGAAAAGTGGGGAATATATATTTTAGGTCCACTTCTAACTACCCCATGCCAAAATATGTATATTGTAGTTTCCACAGATTATTTAACCAAGTGGGTTGAAGCTAGGCTGTTGAAAATACCTTCTATGGATGAAGTGGCAAGGTTCATGTATGAACGCATTATCACTAGATTTGGTTGTCCATAAGAAATTGTAATAGAACAATGAATCCGCTTCATTAACAAGGTGGTAAAATCACTATTAAACAACTTTTCTATTAAACACAAGAAGGAAACAACTTACAAGACAAGCACAAATGGACAGGTGGAGCGAAAAATTATGTCTTGTGTCAAATCCTAGTAAAAGATACAACTTTGTAGGTACATAAGTGGGATAAAAGGATTCATGTAGCATTATGGGCATATAGGGAAACATCAAAATCAGCAACAAGATACTCCTCCCATTTTAGTTGGCTTGTGGCATTGATCCAGATTCATCCTATTGAGTTTAATATTGCCACTATGAGAGTTATGAAAAATGAAAGGATGGATGAAAGTGACTTGGTAAAGGAAAGGTTAGTACATATTCATTTTCTAGAGCTAATGAAGGAAATAGTGAAGGATACAAGCTATAAGAAGAAAATGAAGCAAAAGGAGTAATTTGATCAAAAGATCCTCTGGTCTCCATTTCGGTGAATGAATTAGTCCTAGTATATGATTCCCAGATACAAAAGAAGAGGCATAGAAAAATTATTCCCAAATGGATGGGGGCATATAAAATAGTATTTGTGCATGAAAATGGTACATATCAACTGGAGGAATTGGATTGTACTCCCATTATGAAATTGGTCAACCACGAGAAGTTAAAGATTTTCTAGGCACCACTTTAGAACATTCATAATAGTATACTCGAAGGATGGAGTAGAAGCTAGGGAGGGGGAAGATGTCAACACTAAAATTTTCCTCCATGATTTCTATTTCCTTAATGTATATATAAGGAATAATGTGTTGTTAAGTATAATTACTAATCTAAAACACAACAAAAAATAATATATACAATATTCACACTAATCTAACCATTGGGGTTGGGATAGAATCCCGAAATCCATATCCACACGTTGGGAAGATGTTATTTTTCTAAATGGACTGGGTAGGAAATTATTACAATGAAAGAAGCACAATGGAAAGGAAATGAGAGAAACGTATTTTCTTTCGAGTAAACACAGAGCACGAAATAATCATACGAGCTTTAGATCATAAATATAATGTCTGAAATGATTAGAAACACCAAGATGCTAAACAAAGAATAGCTTAAGATTATGAACGTAAGAACAATGTCTTAAGAAAGATATATCTCACAACACAAAGTTTGCAAAATAATATCAACTCCTATTCTTCAAAATGATTAAAAGAAAACACAAAGTTTTTCTTCTTCCCAATAGCTCCCAATATTTCAAAAATCTCGACCCTTTAGAGTGTACACACATCCCTAATTTATAATAGAAAAGAGTAGAGAGAAAATAGGATGAATCCTAGAAAATAGTCTTTTAACGAGAGTCCTATTTTGCTTGACTCTCACGCAGGAGACCAAGTCAAAATTTGCTTCCTATGTGACGAAACAGAAATGAAAAAGACATGTCAATTTCAAGATTGAAATGACATGAAACATCAAGACTTAGTCTGAATCGTCATCTTTTTCTTCCTCATCTTTCCCTTCCTCCAACTGAGCCTGTTTGTTCCAAAATTCTTGGAACTTTCGGATTATGCCTTGCATTTCATTTTCATCAGGTGCAGTGGAATGATCACTCAAAACTTCACAGGTTTCATGAGTGTCACTGGCACTACCGGGAAGTTTCCTCAATCTTTTGCTGAGTCTTCTCAAGGCCTCCAAAGAATGTTCAATCTTTACAAACCTGTCGATGATTTCAATACCAAATCCATGAGTTGGTTCATGCTGAATAGATTCTTGGATTTGTTTGAAAAGATCATCGACTGATAGGATGCCCGAGTTTCCAACTGACACTTTTGTACAAATTTTTAACAGTTCTTCTTCCAGGTCACTCTTGCCATCGATCAACTGATCTCTTGATTCTCTCAATTTACCACAGGCTTCATTGAGAATCTTCACCCTGAACTTGATGGCTTTGGTCAGCTGGAAATGCTTATCCGCATGTGGGATGATGCCTTCTTCTACCAAGAGGTGTGATGGCATTTGCTTTAATGCCTGGAGAGCTTCAAAAGTCAAATCAAGATGTCCAATTTCTTGGGAGAAATCATCGTCCATCTTTTCTCCATCACTCTGAATGTTCCCCAAAGATTGATAGACTTCCACGACGTCTTGAATCACTTCCTTCCCCTGTTGGAGCAGCCTTTGGATCCATTCATCGACCACCCTTCCTTTTTTATTAATCTTCTCAATCGTAGGCACTGATGAGAAATCGAATCCGACAGGGACAGAGGAAGATGGTATGGATTCAAGGGGTTTTGAGAGCTTAAGCAAAACCTCAGTCAACTGCTCCACCTTTCCTTTAAGCTCATCTCTGTTGTCTTTTGTTTCTTTCAACTTCTGGCACAACACGTTTGTGGCATCCCATGCATCCTGTTGTGCTCCTTCCATTGTCACCTCTCCTAGAGCCACCCTGGTTATCTGATAGTCAGAGGCTGTTATGTCCTCTTTGGTTTTGTCAGTCACAGGAGTGGCGATCTCTGCAAACTTATGCCCCGAAGCGTCCACCAAAACCCTTGAAACTATTTTGGGTTTCTTGGCTGATTTAGCAATAGAGGCCTTGAGTGAGCTAAAATCAAAGGCTGGTATGGGTACAATCACCTTCCTCTTCCTCGAGTTTGCTCGAGTAGCCATTGAGGCGTGTCAGAGGGAGTTGCCACTATTGTAGAAGTTGGTATCATACTTTCAGGAGGAGAGGGATCTAATGGCGAAGTGGGGACAGTTACCAGTGTGGCAGCAGATTCAATAAAAAGAGGCACAGGAGGGGGCGTGTTGGTGATTACTTTGGTACCAACAGAGAGGGGTGAGAGTCCAGAGAAAATGCTGGCCATGATTGAAGAAGTCGATGGGGAATGAGGAGGTAGAAGTGGTTGTGAGGGAGGAAGCGCAGATCCAGACTCCAAGGCCTGGGATGCAAGAGATAAGGTCTCTTCAGTTGGGCAGTCAACAAATGGTGAAACCAGAGGCTGGCTTCCTTCTCCTTCCAAAGAAATTTCTCCTATTTCTGGTGGTGTTGGTGATTCTGGCACATTCACCGTTTCAACTGGAGAAATAATCGAAGAGATTTCTCGTTCTCTTCTCTTCTTGACAAACTTGACCTTTATAGGCCCCTTAGAAGATCTTTTGTCTTTTCCCTTTTTGGAGGGCCCCGCCTCTGAAGCAACCAACTTTGAAAAATTATCATCTTTAAAACTCATTCCCCAAGAGGCGAGCCATGCTTTGGTGCGTGCAAGAATCGGGCTGACCTATCTCGTAATGGAGGCTTTTTCACTGATTGACCAATCAATAGGTGGGAAAACATATTGATCTTCATTCACTCCATCATAGGAAAGGTCCAGAACACTTTCATTATCGCTAGTACCTTCTGGTAAGTTAGCAAGCTCAAGTGTTTGAATCTCAGCAAGTGTCAATCTACTATGATCTTTTCTTCGACAACAACCTCATCACGTAGATCAATCCAGATGTCCTCTATGCTTGGTCTGTGCAGGTGCAGAGTTCCATACGCCCTGAGGACTCCTCGAATATCAAACCCGTCTCGGCTTCATGTGCTTCTTCAATTTATCTTGAAGCTCATGGACAACATTCTTGGCTTTCACCACTATTGAACAAGTATACCTTCCAATAGAAATTGGGAAAGATACAATGGCCTTGTGTTTACTCTGTTGGAACTTGTGAAAATCCAACAATTGCCTGACCAACTCCATCAAGATTAGTTTGTCCCCTGGATATCTGGGCAAACGGAAAGGATCCCCTGGGTACATGACTACTCAAAGATATGTGAACTTCTTAAATTGCAAGAAGACACAACCCCATTTTGAAACTTCAGCCCATGCTTCATCAGATACTCTCATTTTCCTCAGTTCGGACTTAACCTGCAGATGTTCTCATAAAAGAAGGCATCGTTTACCCTTCTGAATTGGTCTTGAGACCCTTTTCTTGTCAGCTGAGGGAAATACTGATAAACATGTTCCACTGTCTTGTTTCCCTTGGTGTCCAACCCGGATAGTTCCTCATACCGGCCACTGCATAGGTGACATACGAGGACATGTAAAATTTTCCCGTAGATAGGATTGTTGTCATTTGAGAATCTATCTCGTTACTGATAAGAGTACCCCAATCAATTCCCTGTTGATTCTTCTTAATAGTGATCATGAACTGGTACATCCATCCTTGGAAAACATTTGATTCGGGAAACCAAAACCCGACTCAACAGAGTAATGATATCGTTGATTTCCTGAATGAAATCACTTCTGGGAACAAGTCTTGGGAACCTGGAAACAACCGGTTTGGCTTTGATTAGAACTTCTTATTCACGTGCTTGATGCAATCCTCCTGATCATTGTCCCAAGCTTTTTGGGCTGACTTGAGATCCATATCTCCATATTCTTCAAAATTAGGCAGCTTAAGAAGGTCATCAAAGTAACCTCCATCCAATTTGATCACAACTTCTCCCACCTGGTTTTTCACAGAACGAGAAGCAGAGTCATAATTTGAAGCACAGGCCAAGATGAACTCGGGGCACTGAGCGGACATAGGGAAGCCTACCGCAAGAGGTAGGCCACTGCCGACTATTGATTTCATCCATGGAGTTTGAGAAGGGCTCTTGACCCTATTCCAGAAATCCTCCATATCCACGTTTCCGAGCTCTGTATCTCGGATGTCAAAATTACAGTCAATATAGGATGGAGACTCCACCTTCCTGAATTTGTATTTCATCCTCCCTGACTTTTCAGTCTTTTCTTGTGATGGACCAGGGTCCGACATGAGGGATTTCAAAGGAGGAGAGTGTCGAGATCAGGAGATGTTGAACACTGCGAAACCCCGACCCACTGGAGATGCCGAAAGGTGGAAAACCCGACACACTGAGGAGGATGTCGGGGAGTTCGAAAACCCGACACACTGAGAAAGATGCCGGAGAGTTTGAAAAACCCGACACACCGAGAGGATGCCGAGACTTCAAAACCCTTCGAAAACCCGACACTTTAAATTTTCTCGATATACTGCGGTTTTGAACACTGCAAAGCACCCTGCGAAACCCGAGAAGAGGGAATAGGGTAATTGTTGAGTTGAAACATGCGGGTTTCCTTCACCATTTATATCCCAAACATATTTTTAATTATAACAACATTCTGGGGAATAAAACAAAGTGATAATTCCAAAGGGGTAAACCCTAAAACATAAACCTGATTTTAGAAAACAACCCCCAAAATGGAAAAGATAAAAACCCCAAAACAACCCTGATAAGAAACTTGGAAGAATTCCTTACACAATTAATCCACAAAAACCACAAACAAAGAATGAAGAAAAATACCTTCAACCAGGACAAGGAATGATAAAAATGAGCAATGCAATCGGGCACAGAGGTGAGTTTCGGTTTCGGGGTCGAAGATGCATGCGCGAAAATCCACGAGGTAAAAAAGTACGTCTGGTAAAAATGACGTGGAAATCCGAATATATATAAGAAAATTTGCATTTAATACACTTCAGTTGACACACGTGCCAACTACCCTAACTCGACAACTCGGCATTAATGCCATGTCAGCATGCTTGGGATATCCGAAACCCGACACAAAGGTTTTTAGAGTAATTCGGGTTTCGGGTTGCGGGAAACAATCGACATGAAGCATGATGTTTGATAGCCTCGAAACCCAAAACAAAGGAGTAAACGGGTTTCGGATCGGAAGACATGCGACATGAAGCATGTTTTGACGAAGGCATGTTCCGATGCTTGGAAGATCCACAAACCCGACTCACCTTACTTGATGTGGGTTTCGGGTTTCGGGAACACACGACATGAAGCATCCAAACACATGTTGTCTTGCTTGTGAAACCCGAAAACCCGATTATCTCTCTGAAAGGTAATTTTTAGAAAACCAGCTCAAAAATTTCTTAGGGTTATCTCGATTTTTTTTTTGGCGTAAACTCAAAAATGAGATAACAACTGGCTCTAGTTGGGGACTTTCTTTGTGATATCAAAGGAAGAGAACTCAAAATCTCTGGCTTTATCCATTGGGCTACGGAGTCAGAAAAGAAGAAAACCGAAAAACAAAACAAGAAAAAAAAAACTAAAAAAGCAAACACACGACATAAAAATAAAGTATGTACAATGCAAAAGAGCGTCTTGCATTAATGATGGAACAACTTCAGATGTTGACCGACTGAAAGGAAAAGGAGTAACTCTCCATCAAGGTATGATAGATGGAAACTATTTTCACCACTCAGCTGATGAATCTTAAAAGGTCCTTTCCACAAAGAGTCAAACTTTCCGTGCATTCCTTTCTGCTCTCTCCTCTTATCCCAAAGCAACACCAGGTCTCCAATTTGGAAATGACGTTGCCTTGATTTCTTGTCAAAAATTTTCTTTACTTTGCTTTGATGGTCTGCAATGCGATCAACCACCTTGCTCCATTCCTCCTCTAGCCTAGCTAGGTACATAACCCTTTTCTCGATAGAATTTTGAAAAGTCACATCTTCGACTGCTTTGGCCAACTGTAAGGCTGGAAATTCTACTGAGATAGGAATCTCAGCATCAATCCCATACAACACTTGGAAAGGAGACATTCCTATAGCTCGCTTTGGGGTAATCCGATCAGCCCACAACGCATCATACAATGCTTTGTGCCATGTCCTCTGGTTTTCATCTACTAGCTTTCTAATTATGGTAACCAGGTTCTTGTTGCTGGACTCAGCTTGCCCATTGCCTTGGGGATAATAATCAAATGAGTGAGCCAGAGTGATGCCGAATCCATAGAAAAATTCTGTCAACTCATGCGATGAGAAATTGGAGGCATTGTCAGCCACAATCTTGTGAGGCACACCGAATCTGACAATTATATTTTCTTTAAGGAACTTGCACACAGCTTCTGAGGTTGCTTGCTTGATTGGTGCGGCTTCCACCCACTTGGTAAAATAGTCTGTAGCAGTTAGCACGTAATTATGTCCAACACTAGAGGTAGGATTCAATGTTCCAATGAAGTCAATTCCCCACTGGCGAAAAGGTTCTTCAATCACTACGGGCTTCAAGGGGAGAGCTGCTAGCTTGGGACGACCAACGAAATGTTGACAAGCTTCACACTTGACACCCACTCAGCTGAATCCCGAAAAGAGTAGGCCAATAGTACCTAGCCCACAGGATCTTATAAGCTGTTACCAAGGATGAGAAATGTCCTCCGCATGCTAGGCTATGGAAGGATTCTAACAACTTTAATTGTTGTGATTTATCAACACAGCGCAGGAATACACCATCAATACCTTTCTTATATATCCCATTATCCCACAGGAGGTATCTCGCAGATCTTAACTTGACCGTCCTCTTCTCCTTTTGGCTTAAATGTGGGGGCATTCACCATAAGTTAGAAAGAAAGCAATATCCATGTACCATTCATCAGTTGTACTCACGAAAAGCACCATGGGCAACTCTGAAGAAGTATCTTGGGTCTTTTCACATTCTGCTTCAACATGATTTTCTACGATCAATTGGCACAGCCCCTTCCTCGTACCAACTTGGTAGGTCTGATGTCCAAGTCATACTCCTGAACTTTAGCTATCCAGGTACCTCGTTGGCTCCCCAGCTCTTGTTGAGTCAAAATGGATTTAACGGCAGTGTCGGGAATGAGAACGAGGGTATGGGAGTTCAACACATAGTACCTGAAATGTTTCACCGCTCGTACCACTGCATAAGCATGCTTTTCAATTTGTGACATCTTTAATTCATGTTCCTTCAATGGACAGCTCATAAAAGTGATGGGAGCTTCAATGCCCTCCCCGTTTTCCTGCATCAGGATGGCCGACACTGTGTGAGCAGAGGCGTAGCTGTACATGATGAAATCTTTTTTGAAATCTGGACATACTAGGATAGGAGCACAAGCAACTGCCCTTTTGATTTCATCAAATGCAAGCTTCCCTTCAGTACTCCATCGAAATGGAATTTTTCCTTTCATCATCCCAAGGATATCCTTAGTTTTATCAGCAAAATCAGGTACGAACCTTCTTAGGAAATTGACCTTTCCGAAGAATGAATGAACCCCAGTTTTACTTGTGGGTAGGGAAAGGCTTTGAATGGCTTTTACTCTCTCTGGGTCGATTTTGGTTCCTTCTTTAGTCACGATATGACCCAAAGAACTTTCCTTCGGTCACTCCAAACATGGACTTCTTGGGATTTAATGAAATCCCGTGACGCCTGCATCTCAAAAGTACTTGCTCTAAATGATCATAATGATCACTCCATTTTTTAGAGAAAATGGTCAAGTCATCTAAATATACCACTATGACTTTTCCCATCAGGTCTCTGAATGCCAAGTCCATAGCTCTCTGAAAAGTGGCTCCGCATCATCAAGCCGAAAGGCATCCTCCTGTAAGCAAAGGTACCCCATGGGGTTGTGAAGGCCATCTTGTGTTGATCCTCCGTAGTTACCTCAACTTGATTATATCCTAAAAATCCATCGAGCATGGATAGCATTTCTGATCCAGTAACAATTTGTAACACCTGATCCATGATAGGCAAGGGATAGTTGTCCTTCAACGAAGACTGATTCAGGTTCCAGAAGTCAACACAAATTCAGATTTCACCATTCTTCTTCCTGACAGGGATGATGTTAGCAATCCAGGTGGAGTGATGGATTGGAAAAATAATTCTAGCATCTAACATTTTCTGAATTTTCGCAAGGATAGTCCCTGAGATCTTGGGGTTGTAATGTCTTTGCTTCTGCCTGTATGGTTTCACATCGATTTCAAAGGGATACTGTGTTGTACGTCTTTGGGCTTGAAGGATTTTAAATCTGCATAAGACCAAGCTAACACATCCATGTATCTCTTCAGGAGTGAAGTGAATTTTGCTTTCTCCTCAGGGAACAACATTTCCCAATATTCACCATCCGAGGTTGATCAAATGAACCTAGATTGACTTGATCTACTTCCGAGAAGAAGCTCCTTCAACTTGTCTCTTGTTTTGAATAAAACGATCATGCTTGTCAAACAAACCCTCCAGAGAAACCAGACCTTTGGGTATCTTGTTTCCTTTAAGCTGAATAAACTCACCATCAACCTCTTGATATGGATCTGAGATAGATTCACGGAAAGCTGATTCCGAACCTTCAAAGTATAGCTCACTGAAATTGTCAGCCTTTTCTAGAAAAGCCAACACCTGTTGATCGTCATTGAACACTTGCCAATGAGTCGCATTATCTGGGATACTGGGATGGTACACAATCTCAATGGTGTACGTATCTTGTTTGAACTGGGATGAGGGAGAAGGAGGGATGCAGACACGGCCAAAGAATCAGCCTTGTCATTATAATCTCTCAAAACTACCTTAATAGAGAATGCATCAAAGCATTCTATATTATCCCAAACTTTGTTCCTGTAATGTCTCAAGCGATCATTTTTTACCTGATAGATTCCCTTGACCTGGTTGACAATCAGCTCCGCATCCCCTTGAACCTTGAGATTTCAAATTCCCTTCTATCTGGCCATTTCTAATCCTAGTAACAGAGCTTCATATTCAGCCGTGTTATTAGTATTATCAAATTGCAATTTGTAAGTTGATGGGAAAATCTCGGAATTAGGAGATATAAGAACTACACCAGCACCCGATCCGGTGGTTGAGCAACTACCATCGAATTCGAGGGTCCAAATAGCATTAGGATCTTCTTCCTTGACATCCACAGCCGGTATCTCTGAAGTCATGAAATAATTTCCGAAGCTAGCATCTTCGAAAAGAATTTGAGCTTTAGGATCATCTGATTTAGTTACCAAATACCTCACCTGAGGTTCGGGATGGAGAACATGATAAACCCCATTGACTGGAATCCTAGCCTTGGTCCAATCCATATTAATCTCACCTCCGACATCTTTACAAAAACCTCTACCCAAGAGGATACCGTAAGCTGCAGGATGTCAGCAACTAGAATGGTCATTTTCACTCTCTTCTCTGGGAAGGCAACGAATGCAAACTGTGCATCTTTGATTTGACCAATCAAAGGAACTTGTTTGGTTTCCATGGAGTAACACCATCCATATGACTTAGTCAAAGTAAGCCCAAGGGCATGAGCTACTTTTGCGGGCATAACATTGTCGGAGGCCCCTGAGTCGATGATGCAATTGCTGAGTTTAAACCCATTTATAAGTAAAGACAAATAAAATGGTTCAATCTTTCCCGAAGAAGAAGCAGAGGTCAGATTGTTCTAAGGTGGGGGTTGAGTAGGATTTGGAAGGAGACCTTTTGAAGGTGGGGGAACAACGGCTTTACTTCTAATGAATTTGGCAAGTTTTTCAAACTGTTCAGGATTTGATTGAAGGTATTCTGCTTCCGACATTTGGATTTTGGTTCTCTTTGCATGATCGATAATGTCAAAAGTAGTATAAGAAGGGGTGATGGTAGGCTCAGTTCTAATCACATGAGCTTGAGCTGGGGCACTGACCTTAGGAGAAAGAGAATGAGGAGAAGTTGCCTTTTTGGTGACTTCTCTTTCAGTTTGTGCTGAAATAGGAGTACCTCTCTTAACTATGGCTATGGGAGGTTCCTTGTTCTTCTCCTTGGGGTTTTCAAGAGGTTTTCTTGATTCTGAGATTGGGATCGAGTGAAGACAACAAATGACTGACCATCCGGCACACATTCATCTTCTTCGTATTCCAAATACCCAATGCTGGAGTCACCAGCCGAATCGTCATAAGACTCATCAGCATATCCTGAAGCTTCAAAAGCCTCGGGGGAATCTTGTTCTTCTGGTTCATCCTCTTCTTCAACTATTTCTACTACCGCATTAATAGGAGGAGCTTCGATTGATTAGCCTCGGTTGAGCAGGAGTTAACCGTGGCCTATCTCTGTGCAGCACACCATTGTTGTTATTGAAATTCCGTCTAGGGATATCCCGATACGGAACATTGCTCACCTGCTGAGACATTTTCTTTTTTAAAGCAATCAAATCATTAGCCATTTTTTGAATCATAGGATCAGTATTACCTTGGGAAGAACCTAGATTTTTAGGTTTGGGTACATCTTTTCTGATCCTTCCGGCCAAAATGAGATCATCCTCTATTTCAATAGTTGTTGACTGAGCGATAGCCAAATCTGGGATAGCCGACCTTCTTAATAAAAAGCTTACATCAGGAGGCTGAGCATTAATGAAGAAGCATTTCTAGTTTTCCGGAGTAGGTACAACTATTTCTGGAATCTTCCGATCAGCTTGTTAAACTTTGCCACGAAGTCCCGCATGGGTTCATGCGATTCCTTCTTCATATGGGTAAGTTGAGCTAACAAAGCATGAGAATCTTCAGCTGGTTTGAAACGTGCTTCGAATTTGGTCCGCATGGTAGCCCAATTTGTGATGCATGCATTCGGAAGGTGATAAAACCATTCAGCTGCTGCACCGTGCAACGTTTCAACGAAGAGTCAAACAGAGACATCTTCGTGAGCTACTCCGAGGACACCGCATGCTACGAAGAAAGATGCAATGTGTTCATCAGGATGTTGCTTCCCATCCCCATTGAACTTGGGAATGTTTTTACGTGATCCATGTGGTAACTCGTGCAATGGTGGAGTTAAAGAAAGAGGACCAATAGCTGCACCCCAAGGCACAGGTTGTGCTGCCATCCTTCTGACAAGAGTGTGTATGGGGATCCGAGTGTCGACAAGAACAACACACGACAAGTTGCAGATACGTCTCGTTCTACAGGGACCCGGTTTCTCCAAACAGGAAGAACTTCTGGTTCGGTTAGAAATAACGCTGTTGGGGGAAAGACTGAAATTGTGTCATTGTAGTAATTCAAAGAGTGGATCAACTTCACCCCGGCTCAGCGGGACCGAGTAAAGATCTTTCCGCCAGTTTGAACCGGGAAAGAGATCTTGTTGAAAATAAGGCAAATACGGAGTCGCCAGACACCAAGAGGATAAGCTTTATACTATTAATCCGTATTCCCCAATGGAGTCACCAAAAATTGGTTGGATATTTTGTCAATCCAAAATATGAGGTTCAACCACAGTATATGGGATTAAATCCTCCTCAAAGACAGTGAGGCTGAGGCTGCTCGCTTATTACTAATCTAAAACACAACAAAAACAATATATACAGTATTCACACTAATCTAACCATTGGGGTTGGGATAGAATCCCAAAATCCATATCCACACGTTGGGAAGATGTCATTTTTCTAAATGGACTGGGTAGGAAATTATTACAATGAAAGAAGCACAATGGAAAGGAAATGAGAGAAACGTATTTTCTTTCGAGTAAACACAGAGCACGAAATAATCATACGAGCTTTAGATCATAAATATAATGTCTGAAATGATTAGAAACACCAAGATGCTAAACAAAGAATAGCTTAAGATTATGAACGTAAGAACAATGTCTTAAGAAAGATATATCTCACAACACAAAGTTTGCAAAATAATATCAACTCCTATTCTTCAAAATGATTAAAAGAAAACACAAAGTTTTTCTTCTTCCCAATAGCTCCCAATATTTCAAAAATCTCGACCCTTTAGAGTGTACACACATCCCTAATTTATAATAGAAAAGAGTAGAGAGAAAATAGGATAAATCCTAGAAAATAGTCTTTTAACGAGAGTCCTATTTTGCTTGACTCTCACGCAGGAGACCAAGTCAAAATTTGCTTCCTATGTGACGAAACAGAAATGAAAAAGACATGTCAATTTCAAGATTGAAATGACATGAAACATCAAGACTTAGTCTGAATCGTCATCTTTTTCTTCCTCATCTTTCCCTTCCTCCAACTGAGCCTGTTTGTTCCAAAATTCTTGGAACTTACGGATTATACCTTGCATCTCATTTTCATCAGCGCAAGTGGAATGATCACTCAAGACTTCACACGTTTCATGAGTGTCACTGCACTACCGGAAGCTTTTTCAATCTTTTGTTGAGCTTTCTCAAGGCCTCCAAAGAATGTTCAATCTTTACAAACCTGTCGATGATTTCAATACCAAATCCGTGAGTTGGTTCATGCTGAATAGATTCTTGGATTTGTTTGAAAAGATCATCGGCTGATAGGATGCCTGAGTTTCCAACTGACACTTTTGCACAAATTTTTAACAGTTCTTCTTCCAGGTCACTCTTGCCATCGATCAACTGATCTCTTGATTCTCTCAATTTACCGCAGGCTTCATTGAGAATCTTCACCCTGAACCTGATGGCTTTGGTCAGCTGGAAATGCTTATCCGCATGTGGGATGATGCCTTCTTCTACCAAGAGGTGTGATGGCATTTGCTTTAATGCCTGGAGAGCTTCAAAAGTCAAATCAAGATGTCCAATTTCTTGGGAGAAATCATCGTCCATCTTCTCTCCATCACTCTGAATGTTCCCCAAAGATTGATAGACTTCCACGACGTCTTGAATCACTTCCTTCCCCTGTTGGAGCAGCCTTTGGATCCATTCATCGACCACCCTTCCTTTTTTATTAATCTTCTCAATCATAGGCACTGATGAGAAATCGAATCCGACAGGGACAGAGGAAGATGGTATGGATTCAAGGGGTTTTGAGAGCTTAAGCAAAACCTCAGTCAACTGCTCCACCTTTCCTTTAAGCTCATCTCTAGCTTGTCTTTTGTTTCTTTCAACTTCTACAACACGCTTTGTGGCATCCCATGCATCCTGTTGTGCTCCTTCCGTTGTCACCTCTCCTAGAGCCACCCTGGTTATCTCCGATAGTCGAGGTCATTATGTCCTCTTTGGTTTTGTCACCAGCAGGAGTGGCGATCTCTGCAAACTTATGCCCCAAGCGTCCACCAAAACCTTGAAACTATTTTGGGTTTCTTGGCTGATTTAGCAGTAGAGGCCTTGAGTGAGCTAAAATCAAAGGCTGGTATGGGTACAATCACCTTCCTCTTCCTCGAGTTTGCTCGAGTAGCCATTGAGGCATGTCAGAGGGAGTTTCCACTATTGTAGAAGTTGGTATCATACTTTCAGGAGGAGAGGGATCTAATGGCGAAGTGGGGACAGTTACCAATGTGGCAGCAGATTCAATAAAAAGAGGCACAGGAGGGGGCGTGTTGGTGATTACTTTGGTACCAGCAGAGAGGGGTGAGAGTCCAGAGAAAATGCTGGCCATGATTGAAGAAGTCGATGGGGAATGAGGAGGTAGAAGTGGTTGTGAGGGAGGAAGCGCAGATCCAGACTCCAAGGCCTGGGATGCAAGAGATAAGGTCTCTTCAGTTGGGCAGTCAACAAATGGTGAAACCAGAGGCTGGCTTCCTTCTCCTTCCAAAGAAATTTCTCCTATTTCTGGTGGTGTTGGTGATTCTGGCACATTCACCATTTCAACTCGGAGAGAAATAATCAAGAGATTTCTCGCTTCTCTTCTCTTCTTTGACAAACTTGACCTTTATAGGCCCCTTAGAAGATCTTTTGTCTTTTCCTTTTTGGAGGGCCCCGCCTCTCAAGCAACCAACTTTGAAAAATTATCATCTTTAAAACTCATTCCCAAGAGGCGAGCCATGCTTTGGTGCGTGCAAGAATCAAGAGCTGACTCTATCTCGTAATGGAGGCTTTTTCACCGATTGACCAATCAATAGGTGGGAAAACATATTGATCTTCATTCACCCATCATAGGAAAGGTCCAGTAACACTTTCATTATCGCTAGTACCTTCTCGTAAGTTAGCAAGCTCAAGTGTTTGAATCTCAAAGCAAGTGTCAATCTGCCATGATCTTTTCTTCGACAAAGAACCTCATCACGTAGATCAATCCAATGTCCTCTATGCTTGGTCTGCACGCAGTGCAGAGTTCCATACGCCCTGAGGACTCCTCGAATATCAAACCCATCTCAGGGCTTCATGTGCTTCTTCAATTTATCTTGAAGCTCATGGACAACGTTCTTGGCTTTCACCACTATTGAACAAGTATACCTTCCAATAGAAATTGGGAAAGATACGGCGGCCTTGTGTTTACTCTGTTGAACTTGTGAAAATCCAACAATTGCCTGACCAACTCCATCAAGATTAGTTTGTCCCCTGGATATCTGGGCAAATGGAAAGGATCCCCTGGGTACATGACTACTCGAAGATATGTGAACTTCTTAAATTGCAAGAAGACACAACCCCATTTTGAAACTTCAGCCCATGCTTCATCAGATACTCTTTTTTCCTCGCCGGGACTTAACCTGCAGATGTTCTCATAAAAGAAGGCATCGTTTACCCTTCTGAATTGGTCTTGAGACCCTTTTCTTGTCAGCTGAGGGAAATACTGATAAACATGTTCCACTGTCTTGTTTCCCTTGGTGTCCAACCCGGATAGTTCCTCATACCGGCCACTGCATAGGTGACATACGAGGACATGTAAAACTTTCCCGTAGACAGGACTGTTGTCATTTGAGAATCTATCTCGTTACTGATAAGAGTACCCCAATCAATTCCCTATTGATTCTTCTTAATAGTGATCATGAACTGGTACATCCATCCTTGGAAAACATTTGATTCGGGAAACCAAAACCCGACTCAACAGAGTAATGATATCATTGATTTCCTGAATGAAATCACTTCTGGGAACAAGTCTTGGGAACCTGAAACAACCGGTTTGGCTTTGATTAGAACTTCTTATTCACGTGCTTGATGCAATCCTCCTGATCATTATCCCAAGATTTTTGGGCTGACTTGAGATCCATATCTCCATATTCTTCAAAATTAGGCAGCTTAAGAAGGTCATCAAAGTAACCTCCGTCCAATTTGATCACAACTTCTCCCGCCTGGTTTTTCACAGAATGAGAAGCAGAGTCATAATTTGAAGCACAGGCCAAGATGAACTCGGGGCACTGAGCGGACATAGGGAAGCCTACCGCAAGAGGTAGGCCACTACCGACTATTGATTTCATCCATGGAGTTTGAGAAGGGCTCTTGACCCTATTCCAAAAATCCTCCATATCCACGTTTCCGAGCTCTGTATCTCGGATGTCGAAATTACAGTCAATATAGGATGGAGACTCCACCTTCCTGAATTTGTATTTCATCCTCCCTAACTTTTCAGTCTTTTTTTGTGATGGACCAGTGGTCCGACATGAGGGATTTCAAGGAGGAGAGTGTCGAGATCGAGATGTTGAACACTCACGCGAAAACCCGACCCACTGGAGATGCCGGAAAGGTGGAAAACCCGACACACAGAGGAGGATGTCGGGAGTTCGAAAACCCGACACACCGAGAGGATGCCGAGAGTTCGAAAACCCGACACACTCGAGAGATGCTCGAGAGCTTTGAAAACCCGACACGCCGAGGATGCCGAGACTTCAGAAAACCGACACTTTAAATTTTCCGATATACATGGGTTTTGAACACTGCAAAGCACCCTGCGAAACCCGAGAAGAGGGAATAGGGTAATTGTTGAGTTGAAACATGCGGGTTTCCTTCACCATTTATATCCCAAACATATTTTTAATTATAACAACATTCTGAGGGATAAAACAAAGTGCTAATTCCAAAGGGGGAAAACCCTAAAACATAAACCTGATTTTAGAAAACAACCCCCAAAATGGAAAAGATAAAAACCCCAAAACAACCCTGATAAGAAACTTGGAAGAATTCCTTACACAATTAATCCACAAAAACCACAAACAAAGAATGAAGAAAAATACCTTCAACCAGGACAAGGAATGATAAAAATGAGCAATGCAATCGGGCACAGAGGTGAGTTTCGGGTTTCGGGTCGAAGATGCATGCGCGAAAATCCACGAGGTAAAAAGTACGTCTGGTAAAAATGACGTGGAAATCCGAATATATATAAGAAAATTCACATTTAATACACTTCAGTTGACACGTGCCAACTACCCGACAACTCGGCATTAATGCCATGTCAGCATGCTTGGGATATCCGAAACCCGACACAAAGGTTTTTAGAGTAATTCGGGTTTCGGGTTATGGGAAACAATCGACATGAAGCATGATGTTTGATAGCCTCGGAAACCCGAAACAAAGGAGTAAACCGGGTTTCGGGGATCGGAAGACATGCGACATGAAGCATGTTTTGACGAAGGCATGTTCCGATGCTTGGAAGATCCGCAAACCCGACTCACCTTACTTGATGCGGGTTTCGGGTTTCGGGAACACACGACATGAAGCATCCAAGACACATGTTGTCTTGCTTATGCATTAGGATAGAGGCGCAGCGCCCATAGGGGTGTGTCAACGCTAGAAAAATACTTTGCAAATTTTTTAAAGAAAAATAGGATAAGTATAGAAGGATGTGGTGTAGAATTTTGTAGAAGAAAGTCAAAAGTAGTACCTATAAGAATATAGATAAAATTAGATCATAACAAGTGTATTTTCATTTTGTAGAAAGACTACCAGTCCTTCATACTAGAGAGTGGTATGGGCACTTGGCTTCCATAACAACAGATTTCAAGGAGGAGGACAACTAGATTTTGGGAATCCTTTAACATGTCACTAGATTAGACCATGTGGCTAGTATGCTACAAATTACTCGGATGATGGCCTCCTCGTAGGCTTAGCGATAGGTGGCACAATGAGAGACATTGTTTTTAGCTCCCAACCAAGAGATTAATATTACGTTGTAGGTTGTATGGGGGATTCTATGGGAGCTCATCCGACTAGGCCGATTGAGTACAAGAGTGGCAGGACGAGATCACAACTTTTCTATTTTAGATATTCAGAGTGGAGGGTATACCTCACCGAGGTATGACTATTAGCTATCTCAATATATATTAGACCCGGTTAGATCGGGTGGTGGTTTACCTAATGGCCTTTTTCATTGGCATTCTACTTACCGACAAGACCAATGCTACATTTCCATTGGGTCTCATTGGAATAGTACGTGGACTAGTTGATGGTGAGAGGTATTGTTAGGGCTAGTGTATATGGCGCACTTGTATTGGGATATTCACGTTATAAACTACTACTATCAAAAGAAAGTAGGCCTAGCTAGATTATTACACATATGGGCCTGGGACCACATAGTAATTGGCCATCCCATAGGTGTTTTATGAGATCATTCTACAAATGAGCCATCTGGGGATGGGTTGGTTACTTGGAGATGATGTTCAACCTAATATGAGAGATGCCTATCATTATCATCGATAGCTTTATGATCTCCAATAGGAGAAGATATTATCGAGGCCCTATAGATACTTTCAGTGGCCAAAGGATGGTTTAGAGCTTAACATGACCATGGTAGATCATTTTATGTTTGGAATTCGATGCTATATCAAATGATTTTACAGAGTGGACAGATGCTTTAGAGTAAGTTTGGTCTCATTCAATATGTGTCGCGACATGATATGTCGTACACATATGATCCCGGGAGGTGTTTGATATGGGTCCTTAGATTCATATAGATAGAGCAAGGGTTAACTATGAGAAGATGGTGCTAGTACCATTGAGATAGGTTAGGGAACCTAGATGTACATTTGAGTATGGACCATGGTATTTGATAGTGTTACCTCATTGATTGACCATTCCACGGGAAGCTTGGGATGCGGGAGCTAGACAACCTTAAGAGGGGCCTCCAAATAGTGATGATGAGGGTGGAGATGATGTTGATGATCCTTTTGATGGTCAACATCCTAATGGGGGTGGGGGACGGGTCCTCCACCATGTCATTCATAGGGACAGGGGGCCGAGGCCGAGAAGGAAACAAGTACCTATGGTGCCCTCGTATGCAGCTACCTCCAGGGTTGTATACCAATTGGAGTTCTGATTTCTTTGTGAAAAATTGTCCATTGATCCAAGCAAGGTCCTCCTATATGTGCTCTAGGGCAGCACATTCCTAGGTAACAAGGTCCTCCTAGTCTCACAAATGATGGTGGGGAGGTGATAGTGGTAATGGTGGGTAGATAGCTCCATTACGAGTAGAATTACAATAGGTTATAGTTGTGCACCTTCGGATGATGGTCGAGAGAGATCAAGCAAGGGCATAACTTCAGTGCGATTACCATAGAGCAAGACCAAGCTACATCTTAGGTGCAGATTGTGACCTTAGAGAGAGATCATGTTAGGATACTCAGTACATAGATTATGATCTTGTTACACAGTCTAAGGCACAAGTATAGTAGTTAGTAGGTCGGAGGACCAAGCCCATGCTAATGCTCGTGGACCTTATAGCAGAGAGAGATCAAGAACAAGCCTAGGAGTAGAATATGACTGCGGATAGAGATTGGCTAATTATCACATTGACACAAGCTCAAGTGGACGTGGCACAAAGTTATAGAAGAGCACAATGATTTACAGAGGGCATCTACAATAGGTGGGATGACCCATATTTTTCGATATTATGATGGATAGTGGTGAGGCATCTTATTACAAGGCCGAGATACTATGAGGTAGTTCCCGAGAAGTTGAGAGTGATGCCATTTAATCAACTAGATGTGATCAGGTCTAGATCTAGGTCCTAGAGGACCTCTTGATCATTGAGATCAGAGCAACAATCCACAAGATACATCAAAGTGTGGCAGGCTCGCCCGGACATCTCATCAACAAAAACATCCTCCTTTGGGCCGTAGGCCATCCATTCTAGGAGAGGCGAGAGTCGTGGATGACTCTCCTTATCTATTGTATATCTTGACAGATGTATGTACCCTTCATGTATGCCTCTTATGAAGGCTCATTTTTCATTGATGATGCATGATGTATCTTTTTTTGATTATGCCTCATGATGAAGGATTTTGCGATTCATGCCCTTGATGGAATATTTTGTATCGATGATGTATATATTTGTGAGACAAACATTTTATACATGTTTATGGACATTCAATGTTATAATTTTCATAATTTTATATGACTAATGATAATGAGTTATGGATTGTAATTATATCATGATGTTGTATTTTTTTACTTTTCATGTATGTATCATGATAGATGTTGATGATGTATCACATTTTTAGATGTATGATAGATCCTTAGATGATATCATATTTAATTTTAGTTTACAGGATGATATTTATGATATTGGTCTAGGGGGTGGATGTTTGATTATGCACAATCCCTCTTGCCCCATTGGTGATACGGTATTTATTGATTAGCTTGGTATACATGTTTGATGTAAAAATTAGCATTTTTATTGATAAATGATTTATAGATGATGTTATATGTGATGACATGATCGATGATATATGTGATGTATGTTATGATGTTTATGATGACAAAAATTTTGTACAATCAATTTACAAAAACAACCGAACCAAAAATTGACACAAGACAAAAATTCACAAGTATGTAAAATGAATTCAATGCAATGCAACAGCTTAAGTAAGACTCAACCTAAGTAAGCAATTTCAACTCAATTTAAACATAACACACAATGCAATGGAGACAAATATAATGAACAAGTATAAACAAGTATGCAAGATAAAACAAACTAAATGCAACAATTAAGTAATACTCAACTTAAGAAAATGAATTCAATTTAACGCATACAATATGGAAATAAAATGCAATAAAAACTCTATAATCCAACAATTAAAAGTAATCAAACTACTATATTTTTTTCGGACATGTATTGATATATTTTCTATTGTTTTTGGTTTTATAACATTTTTTGAATGTTTTTGTGATTTTCTAAGGTCTGCTTTTGAAAGCAATCTACAATGAGAGAGAAATGTAGTTGCCCTCGGCGTGAGATAGGAATATACATACAAAGGAAGAATGTCAAGCGTGTATGTTAAAGAATTTTTAGATGCAAAGGTACCTCCAAAGTGTCGGATGGGAATATAAAAGGAAATTCCTTCATGTAGAAGTAATAACAAACGAGCTAGATCATGGCTTTGCAAGATAGATTCAGGAGGATTCCTAGACCTATAAGAATAGTAGCCCTAGATATAAGTGATAATTACCCTTCTAAAATATAGAGTGGTTTGTGAAAAATGATTCCTTATTAAGTGCTAGAAACCAATTTTCACTCAAGGACATGCCCAATGTGCCACAATTGCATGATTTTAACATTTGACGACTTGTTTTCTTGATTTTTTTATTTTTTTACTTATTTTTTCTTTCTTTTCTAAGGAACTTCTTATTTAAGCATAGAATCTCTTGAGATGCATTGAATTCATTGGTTCCTTTAGTTTCTCACCATCCGAGTGAGCCAACTTGTATTCCTTGAACCATACTTAGCGACCACAACATATTGCCCTAATAAGTTGGTTTCAAACTTTCCTTTCTTTTCTATCTTTAACAATGTTTATCTAGTTCTCTCTCAACATGAGATAACCTATGTCAAAATCACGAGGTATGATCCATTTATTGTATCCTCATGATACCCGGTTCTTATAAACCTTCAATTGATTGAGTTCTCTCATACGCTTTTCATCCAGTAGCTCTAACTCTTCCAGTTGAGTAACCCTGTAGTCTTCATCTTTATCTAGATAGTCCCGAAGAGATATTCTCAGGGATGGAAGCTCAATTTCCAATGGTATGATGGCTTCAGTTCTATAGACTAATGAATATGGGGTAGCACTATTAGGGGTGCAAATGGAGGTTTGATAGGCCCAAAGGATGGGGTGAATCTGGAGGTGCCAATTATGACCAGTCTTACTAACCATTTTCTCCATGAATTGAACAAGGGTTTTATTGTTGGCATCTTCTTATCCATTACCTTGATGGTAATAGGGGTGGACCACTTGAGTTGGATTTAGAAGCACGGCATAAACGCTTTAACCATCTTATTCTTGATGTACTTACCATTATCTCGTGACAATGGTAGAGGGGATGTCGTAATGACAGATTAGATGATTCTTGATGAACTTAGATATTTGTGCATTGCTTATGTAAGTGAGAGGCACATCCTCTACCCATTTAGTGAAGTAATCATTTAAGGTGATGATGTGGGTATGGCCATATGAGGAAGTTAGAGGGATATTTCCTATGAGATTGAGTCCCCATTTAGAAGAACCCGAGGGTTGTGATGGGTTACAAAGCCTACGCTGGCGCATGTATCAAAATGCCATATTTTTGACTTAGTTCACACTTCTTGATGAAGTTGTAATAATAGCATTCCATGGCAGGATAGTAACATCCTACTCTCAATATTTTCTTAGTTAGGAACATGTTGGTAGTATGTGCTCCAAAAATGCCTTCATGCACTTCCTTAATAACATGGACTGACTTGGTAACATCCAAACAATGTAGCAGATTCCTATCGTAGCCACGATGATAGAGGGTGCCTCCTAGGAGGGTATAATAGGATATACGATGAATAAGGCCCTTTTTCTCGATGCGAAAATGTTTGGGGGAAACATGTCATCTTGTAGATAATTAAATATGGAGTCATACCAGGGTGAGAATGGACCAAAAACTTCACATTCCAAACATGATTCCGACATGTCATATGTGGGCACTCATAAGTGCTCCACAAAGAATAGAATTTTACTTACTTGAGGTGGAATACACAAGTAGAGATCTTATTGAAGTCATCGCATCCATTGATTGGTTGTGTGATCTTGGTATTTGTTCAAAGACAATTTATACAAATTATTCTTTCAAATTTTCCACCAGTTTCTTGTATGGAACAAGATTTTCATCTTTGACCTTGTATTCATCATTAACTTGTTTAATGATTAGTTGGGAGTCACCAATGACTCGTAGTTATTGAATATTACAGCCGATAGATAACTTAAGGTCGGCGATGAGCACTCCATACTCGTGATGTTATTTATACAAGGGAAACCCAAACAGAGTGCTTATGGAATAACCTCTCATATGGGAGTGATGAGTACAACTCTAGATCCTAATCCATGAAATGTGAATGACCCGTCAAAGTGGACTTCTCCAACGATGGAATCATTGATATACAACATAGATGCATCTGGAAGATCTAGATACAATGGTTCCATTCTTGGTAGGGGAGCTTCAGACTAATTGATCTACTAATACATGTCCTTTCGAGATACTTTTGGTTAACGAACTTAATGTTAAATTCACTAAGGGAATAATACAATTAGCCATTCATCCTCTAAGGGTGGACTTGGACAAGAGGTACTTGAGAGGGTCAACTTTGGATATTAAATTGGTTTTATTATTAAGGAGGTAATGGTGAAGTTTCGGAAAGTGAATACTACTTCCAAAAAGGCCTTTTCAATCAAGGATAGTTTAATTTATAGGCAATTAAGGTGCATATGAGGTAATAAACTTCCCTTTCTTTTTGGTTAAGTTCGTATTGGGCAAGCAGTGCACCAATAACAAAGTAAGTGGATGAATATATAGTAGGAGGGTTTCACCCGAGGTAAGTGGTATGAGAACAAGAGGGTTGATTATATATTTTTAAGAAATTCAAATGCCTTTTGACAATCTGGTTTGTAGTTGAAGGTAACATATTTTTTCAATAGATGCAAAAAGGATGGCAATTATCCGTAAGTTGTGAAATAAATCAATGGATTTCCTAAATTTTTCCTTATATACTTATTAGTTATTTAAGGTTTGTAGGTGAAGGCATCTTTTTGATACTTGTAACCTTAGCGGGATCTACCTCTATCCCTCTCTGTGAAACAATGAAACCCAAGAGATTTCCTAATAATATGCCAAAGATACACTTTCTGGGATTCAGGCAAACCTTATAATCTCGGAGTTACTGGAAGATACATCTCAACACTTTAGGGTGCTCTCCTCTAGTTTTAGATTTTACTAAGATATCATCAACATAATATTACATGATGTCATTCATCATGCCATGGAATATTATCATCATTACACATTGATATGTAGCCCGAAATTATTGATCCCGAAAGGAATAAATTTATAGAAAAATTTCCCATAAGGGGTGATGAAAGTAGTCTTGTGTTGATCTTTATCTACAATCTTGATTTCATTATAACCTGAAAATACATCCATTAAGGATAACATTTCATAATCGGTAGTTGAGTTCAAAATCATGTCGATGTTTGGTATAGGGAATTCATCTTTGGGACATGCTTTTTGATCTTACGTAAGTCGGTTCATATCCTAATACGGACCGTGTTCTTTTGAAGTGGGACTATATTGGATATCCAATCTAAATAGTAAATGGGCTTGAAAAAATATGCTCCTAATATCTTTTCTAGTTCTTCTTTAACAAGCGAAAGGTAATCTTTGGATGCATTTTTATTAACTTCTTTTTAATGGGTTTGGCATCTCGGTGCACAAAAAGGTTGTGTACGACCAATTAGGTCCAAAATAGGAATATTTTTGTATGACTAGGCAAATACATCTACATATTCTCACAACAATGCCATGAAAAAAAAATTCTGTCTTTGAGATTGAAGCTCCCAACTTTATCATTCTAGGCTCTTCTTTTCAACCAATATTAACATTACTTTTTTATTCAATGAGAATCTTAGATGCATCTTCAACCCATGAAGAAACAAGGAGAAGAGTAAGATCAACCTTAACAGTGTTTCATCATCTTTGAGTGGGTACACAAAATTTTCCACAATTTATTCATTTAGTTTGTCCACTAGAGCCTCAAAGATGTTTTCACTATGAGACTTATGTGTGTTTCTCCTGCAAGGATTTTCAAAGGTACTTTTTCCCTTGATTATGATATTTTTATTCAAGTGACCACACATCTCTACTTCTTCCCTAAAGTATGCATAGGTATCCAGTTTGATAGAGAAAACTTTCTTGTGGTCCCCATTTGGAATAGAATCCTTGAGTCCGATGAATTCTAAAAATGCTTCATCGTTCTCAAATAAATTGATTGGTACATGAATTTGTTGATCCCAATCTATAAATTTGGGATATAATAGGGTTATTTGATAATTATCTTAGGAATCAGACCTAGATGAGGTGAAGATATTTGTATTTGGAAATAGGTTAGTGGAGGAAAGATCCTCGTATAGGCTACACTGGGAATCTACATCACTTTCTGAATGAGACGAACCATCCTCATGTTCAAAAGAGGTATCATCATGAGGCCTAATACCAAGGTTTTTCTTGTTTGATTTGAAGTAAGGAATAAGAATGGGTTCTATCCTTCCTAGTGCATTGATTTCACATCCAAATTAATTATAGCCCATAACATGCATCTTGTTGTGGCCTTTGATATATTGTAGAGCTTGATAACATGATTCCATAGTGCCTTTTGGTATCCATCTGGTGTGTATATCTAACACATTCTCCTCGGATAAGAGACCACTAGGAATAAATCTCTCAAATGGTTTAGGGCATCTATCTCGAGTTATTTTGAACTAAAAATATGGTTTACCACATGTCCTGGGTGACACTTAGAGGTCTATTATTAACAAGGTCTGCTGAAGAGTGAATTGTTTACCTATGACATACTTTGTAGATGTTTCCTCACATGATGCAAAGTGGTTTACCAACATAGGAAATATTTGATTACAAGCAGTAAGTGTATTTTTTTCTATGTGTTCTCTCATAGCTTTTGTTTACAATGGGATAACAACATCTACCAAGGATACTCATATGCTACATGAGAGAAATTTTGTAATTCTCTATAATGTGTGAATGGTTCTGATCACCTGTGATGCTTTGATCATCATCCTCTATGGCACAATTTGATGCATTGATGAAAGGTAGAGGGAGCGGCCTGCATGACATGAATCCATGAGCGTCCCAAGGGCATGTTTTAAGGTAGATCCAATTCAAGTACATGGAATATTGTATCATGATACGTCGGCCCTAATTCCATAAGAAACAATATAGTTCCTACTTATTCTCACTCTTTATTATCATAGGACGTGATGGAAATAGTTTTAGCACCTGATATTCTTCTAAATAGTCTAGCTTCTTAGCCAACTTTAATGTGTAAATATTTAATCTAGACACTCTGTCCAAAAGCACTCTTTTGATTTTGTGACGAGTAACAACAAAATCTATGTATAATGGTAAGTTGTGCTCAGGGTCATTACGTGGGATCACATTTCAATCAAAAGAGATATAATCATTGGAATCAAGGTTAGAAACCATTGCTTGAAGGTGGGATGGATCTACATCTTTGGATACCCCTAAACTCTGAAGCATTTTGTACAATATGTTCTTATGAGTAGTATAAATCTTGAGGAGATTTAGGATTGAAATTCAAGCGGGGTTTTCTCCAATTGTTCTATCAAGTTATACTAGTCTAAATGAGGAATAGGAAGAGGATCGGTATTCACTTGTTCATCATATGAATGGAAACAACTTATAAGGAGTCAAATGGATTATAATTTTTGGATATACGTAGAAACGGTTATATATTCATTAGAGGCATGCCTCTCGATCTGGATTACTATTCTTCTTATCCTCGTTATTGGGAAATGGTTCTTTGAATATACCCATCTTCTTGGTAGGACCTTCTCCTTAGTCATATGGTGAATCTAATACAATTCTACCTTCTTCGATGATGTTTTGTATAAAATTCCACAATCTTAGGCATCTATTAGTCTAGTTTCCTTTGACATGATGAAAATCACAGTATTCATGCTCTTTAAACAAACTTGGCTTAGGTGCATCATCTGGATATGATACCATTGTGGTTGGATATTGTACCATATTTACAACGTCTAAATGTTTAATTATAGTGGACAATTATTTAGTTAGAGGTGTAAATGTATGTTTTGTAGCTTCTTTTGGGTGAGATAGTTGTGAAATATTTAATAATGGAGCAATCAGTATACTGGACTCTTTTAGATTCTATAATGTCATCACCAATGGCATGTTTTCTCTTATTAAGGAAATTTGGTTTGTCCACTGTTACGGCTTGTGTTTGTCATTCGAAATGGGTTTGATTTTCCCTTTGCAATGATATCCTCCTCAATCCAATTTCCTTTCTCTATAACTTCTTTGAAGTTAGTTCCACAGTGCATCTGTAAATGGAAGGCTATTTATGGGTTCGAGTTGGGGATGAATATTCTTACCATTTTTTTTGGAAGGACACAGGGGAAATTACTCGCCAATCCATGCCATCACTATAAAATTATCATCAAGGTATCATTGGGTTTTTGTTTAGCATTGCAAAGGTCATTCATGGTAATGTCATTCTCCAAATTAAAAGATAAATGTCCAACAAAATTTGTAGCTTGTGTGGGCCATGTCGTGATTGATCCCTTAGGTATACTGAGAAACCATTCTAACGCTTGTACTCCTAGGCTATGAGGAAACAAATGTATCAAAAATTTATCGTTGTAAGACAATTATTGGAAAGCCATGTAGAAGCTTTGTTGACATGATCCCGAGGATCACCTTTGCTTTTTTATTTATCAATATTAGGTACATCAAAGTGCTTTTGGAACAGTTTTCGTAACATGTCTTTATCAAAGGGGTAGGGACATAGCTCCTCGTATAGATATTTCCTATCATGCCCTACATTACTCTCTTGTAGAGTGGTAAGAATTTTTTCATTGATTGTAACTCTTGCTGGATGAGTTGTTCTTTTGTGGGGGATAATGGTCTATTTACTTTAGAAACTTTGAATGTCGCATCATCATATGGGTCAATGTGAAATTCACATGATTTAGTCTTAAGTCTATCCTTATGTGTATTCCTACTTGAGGAACCTAAGGTTGCTATTTTTGAATGAGTTTTAATATTTTATGTTGAATGGTTTCCTTTTCAATTAAGGGATCATCTAGGAGGAGGCGAGTCTTTGTGATCATGTTTAATTTTGAATCTATGTTAATCCATAAAGTAAGGTATCCTTGTACCATCTATTGGCTTTGGTGGTTCACATTCAACGTCTATGTTACACACACCTGAAGTGAAAGCATACCCTACGTCGAAAGGATTGTCCATGTCAATGAGGGATGGTCATAGTAGATCTTCCACTTTGTGGTTGATGGTTTTAATTGTTTCTTCATGTTCTTATGGAATTTTAACTCCTAATTCAAGAAATCTTGTGAGTACCTGGTATCTATTGTAATATAGGAGCTCATCAAAGTGAATTGAATCTAGTTTGAGTTGGTTTTCGATGAAGCGAGAATCCTCTCCACTATGGTTAACTAATGGTTAACTGTCTTTAACCTTTGAAAATAGGGATGATAGGTTATTTCCACTAAATTTGTATATTGAAGTAAAAGGGTATACCTCTACATCATGTTCATCTCATTTAGACACCATTTTTGTGATTCTTGGCATTGCTAGTTTATGTGAAACTAGGTTACTTTAAGTGTATCTAAGTTGTAATAAACCTAGGTGTACATAATGTGATTTTTTTAATATCAATGTCTTAAAGTGTCCTAAGTACAAAAGTATGTAACTACTTTTATACTAGTAACAATCATGTAAACCCACAAGTAAATCACTCAAAACACTCAAGTTGTTTATAGAACCCTATACCCTAAGTTATAGTTCCAAAGATAGGCGTAAGATAGATAGTGAAAATACCCTATCACTACCTAGGTTGAGTTCAAATAATAAACAAGACCTAAGCAATAAATTTGTATTGATGCTATCTCTCCACAAGGTATACTACAAATAGTGTAGATGCAAAAAAATATTTTTTTGATAATGGAAGTTACAAATGTGAATATCGTAACAACACTACCTTTACATGTGAACCATGCTTGGAAAAAGCATGGTATTAGCATCAATATGATGTTATTTCAATAAAAACAATGCAATATAAACACTCTAAAAAATCCTTAAATGATGTTGGGATAAAATATAAGTGCAAGTATATCAAGAAGTTATTAATCATATGAGTAGCATAACAATCTGACAATATGGAAACTTATACCAAAACCTCATAAATGAAAACAAGATGTAAGTTTCGTAATTGTATGGCTAGAATGTGGATAGAATAACAAATCAAAGGGGAAACAATGATGAAACCAAACTTATATATGAAGATGGTCTTGAAATCAAGATCATGTGGTTATCAAAGATGTAATAACATACCCACACACTTTAGACATTTAAGAATTTAGTCGTGAATATGGATGAGCGTAAATGGACATAAAAGTGGTGAAAACAATCTATGATAACACTCTTGTAAGATGCCTTCTCTTGTCCCAAATTGGAAAAAATAATTCAAGGTTATAGATCAAATGGGGTGGAAATGAACTAAGCATTAGTTGGGAAGAGTTTGACCTTGCCGTAAGGCGAGAAAGAAAATAAGCTAAGAAATACGTTGTAAATATTGTGACAAGTGACACTTAGATTCAACTTAAGTGGAATCTTGGCCTTGTTTGAAAAAAAATGTTTAGAGTTCAAGTAAGTCATCACTTTGTGAGAGTTTGACAAGACACAATGGTTTGGACTAGCAAAGTGGGATCCAAGAAGATATAGGTTTCCTAGGTAGTTCACTCAACTAGGTGTCACAAGTATAACTATTGCAAGCTCAATTTTCCAAGGTTTCCCAATTAGTATCTCGATTTAATTTACCCCCTTCGAACATGATGATAAATGAATGCATTCATGCACAATCTCACTAGGGTTTTATATGGATAACTTTGAATCTAACTCACAATGTAAAAATAGTCAAGTGGGTGTGCGAAGCACTTCCTTTTTACCCATCGGGTTACTCGGTGGTGCACTACTTTAGGGTTCCTATAACCACCCCAATTCTCATAGCTTAAGGCGTTATGCCAAAGGGTTTATGTTCTAGTTAAGTGGATAGGGATGTACCCTTTTTTGAACCTACAAATACAAAGGTGTGATGAATTTTTATTTTTTTAACTCGGTGTGGTTTTGCGTAGCACACCTTTTGAAACCTATATTCACACTTTATTATTTATTTTAGCCGTAAAGCCTTCAATAATTGATTTTGGCCCTACACCCAACTTAGTAATTTTCCCAAGAACATCATACAAAGAGTATAAGATGTTTTTTATTTCCCATATTGTCCTAAGATGAAAGGAAAGAGCATACACAAGACACTATCCAACTCAAACGTAGTAAGAAATATGAAATACTTAAGTACTTGTGAAAAATATTTCCTTTTAGCCAAATTTGACAGCTTAATCCTTTATAAAACTTAAATTGAAGTGTTTGGAAAGCAAAGAGGAGGTTTTTTGAAACATTTTTTGTTCCCAAGATCACCTACAAGGTGCGAGGGAAGATCATACGTGTTTCAAAAGACCCTAAAAACAAAAATGGAAACACTTAACTACGTTAGGATAAATAATATCAAAATAAAATTCAAACCATTGTTAGAAACCAACAAATTATTAGCAAAATCAGAAAAATGTACCTTAACCTGCAATAAAATTTTAGATTTTGACAAAGGTGATGCATGCATGCCCAGATGATGTATGTGCCCTATACAAAGACACATACTTTGAATCGTGGATACACATGGAGGTATAAATTAACTGTGTGTGGCTTTATGCCTACACAAGCAAAATAGAGGGTACATGCGGGTGTCGGCGGATATGCACCACGAAAGGAAGGTACATGTGTATGGTAAAATATGAGGTCAACATAGTATTTGAATAACACCTACGCATCCCGAGAGGTGGGTACGTGTGTCATCCGACACCTACACGTGGATAATAATATATACATGCACCTTTGTAAAATTAATTGACATCATAATATAGGTAGATGGGTGTGTGACTAGGATGACAGATGCGTGCTATGATGATAGATACGTGCTGGCCTGGGATGCCTAGACGTACCCCGTAAAAAACAACAAAAAAACATGGAAATGAAATTTTCAAAAAAGCAAACAGGTTAGTTTTTCACAATTAAAACCTATTTCTAGCTTTGACCCATTAAACATTCATGCAAAAGGGAGGTTTAGCCTGTTTAAAAATTGGAATCTATTAGAAAATAAGTTATTTAACCCTAAAAACCATGAAGATGGTTAGATATGGAAAATGAAAACCTCAAAAACTACTTCTAAAGGACTATGGAGTAAGTCCCTCTGGGCGTGCCAAATGTGAACAAGGAAGAGTTGCAAAAGCTATGAAAATGGGGTAAGAAGCACTTTAGAAACCCCAAGTGTTAAACAAATAAATCAATGGACCATCATGATAATAAATAAGCAAGGATTCATTACTTTACATGCATTAATCTTGAAGTAAATAAGAAAACCTAACATGTCTAGTTATCCTCTATTCTTGAATTTTTTGTAAATGAACCTAATAAAGATTCTAAGCAATCAGTTTGTCATCATGAGAATGGGATCTCACCATTAATGGCTAGAAAGTCATATGGTCCTTACCATTTACTCAATTCTTGGGTGTGTAGTGTAATAGCAAAGTAAATAGCTCAATAGAAAAATTAAAAGAATCTCTAAATCCTAAAAAAATGTTATAATTTATGTTAGAAAGGAGGAAGTGTTCTTGGAAAAGTTAGGAGGCTCTAGTTCTATTTATAGGTTTCTAATTTCATAAATGAAATTATTTGGGTGCACATAGGATAAATGAATAATCCAAAAGCACTTTTAGTGAGTCAAAGTAAGATTCGACTAGGCTTAGAAGATGTTAAGCATGCCTTAGGCTAGTTAATCTAGGTTTAGGATAATTAATCCTAATTAGTGAAGAATTAGGAATCTAAGAGATTTGTGAGAGGATTACTCAATCCAATGAAATGGATTGATGACATGGCAACACCAATCCAAAGACTCTAATAATATTTCACCAGAACTCCTCATGCTATGATTATTTTAGTAATGCACACCTTTTGGTTTGGTGGTAGTAATCTGGAAACATAATAGCAAACATAACACAAGAATACCATAGACTATGACATAAAAGAATGATGACAAATCTGAAATAAAACTACAAAATATATTATTAATATGAAATTGTTACAATCTCACCCATGAATTACTCCAAATGTTACCAACTCCACTTGTTTTCTCACAATGGTTATGGGAGAAACTTCATAATTTCTCATCTTGATGGATTTCTTAACACACCTTCACAATGAATCCTTTATTCAATAAATAATTATTACAACTTTATTCCATTATAAATGAGAGGGGGTGGCCTCTCTATTTATATCAATTTAGGCTTATCCACCCTATCTCTAAGATAGGATAGGAAATATCTTTTGGCCAATCATATTCCATGCCTAAACTCTTACCTTTACATGTAGGATTATCTTTTAAGATAAGATATACCTTATCATCTCACATGGATTCCACCTTTATAGATATTACACAAATTTAATATACAAAATATTTATGACATCACTCCTTGTCATTATTACAAATATAATATTTCTAATTCTAAATCATGTAGACCCTATTGAATTTTGACCCTTTTAACATTACCTAGACCACTTATGACAAATATTTACTTTTACCACAACATTCCTATTGTACTTTGACTCTTACCATATTATGCATTATTAGCGGCATTATATTGGTAGCATCGTTATCTTCTATCGACGCCACTACTAATTATACTTAGCAACATTCTATTCCTAATACATACATTAATGAAATAGAAATCATGGAGGAAAATTTTAGTTTCGACATCTTCCCCTCCCCTAGCCTCTACTCCGTCCTCGAGTAGACTATTATGGACATTTTAAAGCTGGTGCCTAGAAAATCCTTAACTTTTCGTGGTCGACCCATTTTATAATGGGAGTACCATCTAATTCCTCCAGTCGATATGTACCATTTTCATGCACACCTATGATTCTATAGGGCCCCATCCATTTGGGAAGAAGTTTTGTATGACTCTTTTTTTGTATCGAAATCATATACTAGGACCAAGTCATTCACATGAAATGGAGACTAGATCTTTTGATCAAAGTACCCCTTCGCTTCATTTTCTTATTATAGCTTGTATCCTTCATTATTTCCCTCATTTCCTCTAGAAAATGAACATATACCAACCTTTCCTTTACCGAATTACTTTTATCCATCCTTTCATTTTTCATTACTCTCAAAGTGGGAATATCAAACTCAATAGAAATAAATGGATCAATGCAATAAGCCAACCGAAATGGGGAGTATCTTGTTGTTGATGTTGATGTTTCCCATATTCGTAGAATGCTACATGAATTGTTTTATCCCACTTATGTACCTATAAAGCTGCATCTTTTGCTATATTTTGACACAATACATAATTTTTTCACTCCACCTGTCCATTTATGCTTGGCTTGTAAGTTTTTGACTTCCTATGCTTAATAGAAAACTTGTTTAACAGGGTTTCTACCACCTCATTAATGAAGTGGCTTCCTTTATCTGTTACAATTATTAATGGAAAACCAAATCGGTGACAACGCATTCATACATGAACCTTTTCACTTCATCCATGGAATTTGTTTTCAAGGGCCTAACTTCAACCCACATGGTTAAATAATTTGTGGTAACTATAATATACTTATTATGTCCTCGGGTAGTTATAAATGGACATAAAATATATATTCCCCACTTCTCAAAGGGACCAATTTGAAGAATACAACATAATGGAGTTGATAAAGTCTTACAATTCCCATGTGTTTAAAAATATCACATGTTTTACAATAATATAACAATATCTAAAAAGAGTGGTCCGGTGATAACTCGCATCCAAGATCCTTCTTGTTGTAAGTTGTCCAGAGAAATGTCCTCCACATGTACCATTATGGAATTATTCCATTAGCTCCTTCCATTGATCATGTCCAACTTCCTCTTGTATTGTCTATCAAGCCCTATCCGAAATAATAATCCATGCAGAATAGAATATGGATGACCGGCTTGAGTAATCTTACTCTTAGTCTTTGCATTTGCACCATCAGAAACTCGAAATCATTTAGATAATTCCAAATATCTATGTATTCACTAGGGATTATTTCAAGGGATAATAATGTTGCATCTGGGAAATCATCATCATCACAAGATGAACCTAAATCATCATAGACTCGAGAGTTTACGTCTGCATTAACATGCTTCTTTCCCGATCTATCTATAATATCAAATTTAATTTTTGTAGAAAAATTATCCATCTTTATCCTTCCGGATGGTTTAGGATTATTTACAATATATTTTAGAGTCTCGATGATCTATTACAACTGTAAATTTCTACCCTAGCAAGTAATTTCTAAAATTCTTTACAAAAAAATGATAGCTAGATCCTCTTTTTCAATTAGGGTATAATTTACCTCAGCACTACTCCTTTGTCTACTCCCAAAGTACACTAGATGATCATTCCCATTTTCATCCTTTTGGCTCGAGTGCTTCCTAAGTCTTTGCATCTCAAGCATTAGTATACACAATAGATATCTTGCTTCAATCTAGATTCTTTAAAACATGCAAAGACACCAAAACTTCCTTTATTTTTTCAAAATATTCATGCGCCTTCTTTCCGGTTCATAAGTAACATCCTTTTTCAAGAACTAGGTTAGTGGTTGTACAATATTTGAGGAATTCTTAATGAACCTTCTATAGTTACCCACATGGCTTAAAAACATTCTCAACTTACTTCTATTGATAGGAAGTCGTAACTCTTTAATTTTTGAAACTTTATTAGGATCGGTATCAATACCATCTCTAGATACAACATTTCCTAACAAAATGCCTTTTAAACATCCAAAGACGCACTTTGTAGGGTTTAGTGAGGCTTGTACTTCATCTAACTTTTGAAATACTATCTCCATCTGCTTGCAAGTAGTCTATTTTGCTCCCATATATGTAAAAATAATCCAGAATACTCGATGAAGCTTCCAATGTAGGGTTAAAACACCCTATTCATCAAGTGTTAGAATTTTTCTAGAGCATTACACAACCCAAATGGCATAACTCTATAAGGAAATTTTCCCCAAGGAGTTTTGAACGTAGTCTTTAGTTGATCTTTTCTACTATACAAACTTGGTTGTATCTTTTATAGCCATTTACAAAAATATGGCACTCCTAGCCCACCATTGCCAACTCTCCCCTTTCCCAAAAGGTGTTAAGTGCCAAAAACTCCCACAACCCGACCAACCCGCCTTGGGCAAATAATACCACCTCAGTCCACCGTGCCATAACCGAAAAATATGAAGAGTTAGGAGGACTTCTTTACCTTTTCGAAATGGGAATAAATTTCCCATCTGATGAAAAAAATTTCAGAGACCATGAGTCCTTGAAATAACCATATTTCAAAAATATTGTTTTCAATATTTTTTAGAGGCACCAACTCAAAATTTTAAGTCTAGACTTGGAAAATGGGGGAATTTTGAGGGTGAAAACAGTTGGTTCTTTCTGGGGATGACTTGGCTTGGAATAAAGACACAAGGCAAGATCAAGAACTGCAGAGACACTCTGGGAAAGAGGAGCAATGCATTATCCATTGGGCAAAGGAGTCAAATTCAAAACCAACAAGGTAACACACACAAGACATGAAAAGAAACAAAACAAACCAAAAGGGAAGCCTAAAAACAAAACACACCACACAACAAAGAACAAGAAAGGGAAACAATCCAAAACAAAAAACCAAATGCAATGTACAAAAGGAATTCCTAGCCACCTAGGACTTGAAAAACTTTAGGTACTACCCACTATAAGGAAGTGGGAGAGGAGATCTATCCATATAACCCAGATAAAAAGAGTTCTCTCCAAAAAAATGTTTGATTCTAAAAGGACTAAGTCAAAGAGAATCAAACTTACCATGGCTTCCTTGTGGCTCATGTATTTTTTCCCAAACCAGCACAATGTCTCCCACTTTGAAAACTCTGGGTTTGGATTTCTTATCAAACAAAGCCTTCACTTTCAACTTATGAGATGTTATCCTGTCAACCACTTACAATCTATCCTCATCAAGCTTCTGAAGGTAAAACATTCTCTTGTCCAAAGAGCTACTAAAACTTGAATCTTCAATGGTTTTCATCAGATGCAAGGCTAGTAATTCCACAAAGGATCGGTAGTTGGTTGAGCTTCCACACCATACACCACTTGGAAAGGAGACATTCCAATTGCTCTCTTGGGTGTAATTATATCAGCCCAAAGTGCATCATATAGCTTCTTGTGCCAATTCCTCTAAGAATCATTTACAAGCTTTCTAACTATGTTCACTAAGTTCTTGTTTGTTGATTCTTCCTATCCATTCCCTTGGGGGTGGTAATTTGAAGAATGATCAAGGGAGATCCCATACCCATAGCATAAGTCCATCATCTCGTCAGAAGAAAATTTGGAATCATTTTCAGTCAAAATTTTGTTTGGGGTCCCAAACCTGATCAATATGTTCTCCTTAATGAAGTTGTAAACTACCTCGAAGTAGTGCTCTTGATTGGGATGGCTTCCACCCACTTGGTGAAGTAATCTATGGCAGTCAAAACATGGGTATGCCCAGACTGGAATATGGATTGAGTGCTCCATTGAATTCTAAACCCCATTGTTGAAATGGATCTTCAATCACTATAGGATTGAGAGGTAAAGCAACCAACTTAGGTCTTCTAACAAATGTTTGGCATGCTTCACATTTACCAACCCATTTTGATGCATCTCTAAATAGAGTGGGCCAATAATAACCAACATGAATTATTTTATGAGTTGTTACAAGAGAGGAGAAATGACCTCCACAAGCCTGGTCATGAAAAGCAGAGAACAACTTCTTTTATTGCTCCTTGTCTACACACTTCAAAAACCTTCCATCTATGCCTCATTTGAAAAAATCATTCTCCCATAACCCATATTTTGTAGACCTCAATTTTATGGCTCTCTTCTCTTTGGAACTCAAGTGAAATGGACATTCTCCATAGGTCAGAAAGTGATCAATGTCAACATACCATACATCTGTTGAGCTGAGGAATAGAACAACAGGGACATCAACTCCATCTTTGGACAACTCCTTGGGATCACTCAACAATGAGTTCACACAGCCCTTACTCCAAACCAGCTTTGTTGGCCTGATGTCAAGATCATGCTCTTGCACCTTTGCTACCCAATTATCTCTCTTGGTTCCAAATTCTTGCTGAGTAAGAATGGATTTGATTGCTATATCGTGCACCAACACCACGAATGAGAATTAAGGATGTAAAACCTAAATTGCTTGACAACTTTGACAACGCAAAAGCATGTTTCTCCATCATCGTGTAATTCAACTCATGAGTTTTCAAGACATAACTCATGAATGTAATTTGGAGCTTATGATCTTCAACATTCTTCTCAAGGTTAACACAAAGAAATACGGTATTTTCGGTGGAATAATAATAGATAATGAAATCTTTGCTAAAGTCAAGGCACACCAAGATTTAAGTATTTGCAATACCCTGTTTAATTTCCTAAAATGATTTCTTCCCTTCGAGGACCAAAAAAGTTTTCTTCCCTTGCATTTGTAGACACTTGTAGTTTAATCAATACACTATTATTTCTAATGGTGCACTAACACTTCTTCCTTTTGAAAATTGATGACACACCGCCAGTTAAACCTATCTAACTCCCTTCTTACGACACCCTTTTGGTTTTTTTTCCTCTTATAAACCATTTAAATAGGTCATTATAGCCGTTTCTAACTACATTAGCTTCTTATTCTCTTCTAGCTTACTTCTATTAGATTTTGGAAGATCAATCCACTTTGTTGGATTGATTAAACCCTTCAAAACCCTTTAGGAACCTTTCCAAAACCCTTATCAGTCTCTAAGAGAGATTAATTAGTATAACCTAGGTTAAATACCCTAAACATAGTCAAATCACATTTGAATTGCTAAAAGTGTTTTTGGACTTTAGCCTTTGTCCTACATGCACCCAAATCTCCCTTTTATTCCAAACCAAAAACTATAAATAGGGCTATACCCCCTCCCTCATTTCCTAAGAATTCTCTCTTCTTCCTAGCATAGATTATAGCAATTTATTTAGGCTTTAGATTATATTTTCATCTTCTTCCATTTGAGCTAAAAGCATTTAATCTTGTATTTCATTAGCATTAACATGGAGTAAAAGGGAAGATCCATTGGCCTTGAAGCCATTAATGGGGAGAACTCTTTCTCTTAACACATAAAATAAATGCTTAGATCCTCTTATGTTCATTATTTCAATCTTTCAAAGAATAGAGATTAACTTCATTTGCTTAGTTTGCATGTTTATTTCAAATTAATGTATACAAATAAGAAAACCTTGCTTATTTCTTATCACATGGTCCATTGATCAGATTGTCAAAATCCTTTGGGGTTTCTTTAGAGATTATTACCCCAAATCCATGGATTTTTCAAATTTTCATTGAACACATTTGGCACACCCGGTGGGACACTTATGTCCACCCTCCATTAATGGAGGTCTTTTAGGTTTTTCAAAGCTCATTTTCAAGTTTTTGCTCAAATCACTTGTTATTTCCTCATTTTTATTTCTAACCCTAGATAAATGACCTTCATTTATATACATTTTGTGGGTTTGATATAGAAATAGGACACTTTGACTAATAACTAACTTGTTTTCTCTTGAAAATTTGAAAATTTATGTTTTTTGTAGGTTTTTCATAGGGTGTGCATAGGTGTCCAACAAGGGGCGTGTACACATTGAAACCCCAATGTACCCATCGGATCAGTGTATACCTATCGGGAGGTCCTCATTAATTGAAAATTTTCTCTCTCTGAGAGACGCGCACGTGTCTCTGTCATCTGGGGTGCATATCCACCTCTCTCGGCAAGCGCAGCAGGCGTAAAGGGTCCGTGTAAAAAATTTCACGGTTTCATGTTTCAGATTGGGCACGTACACGTAAAAACTTGAGCATCCATGTCAATATGGGCATGTCTCTGTCATGTTGTGAGCGTCTATGTTTATTGTATTAGGTTTTATTAATTTTTGACTACATGTGTATTCGTTAGGTAGGACGTGTGTCCGTCGCTTGGGAGTGATGGTGTCGATATAGGCACGCAGTGTTTCTATGTTAAAATTTGAAAAAATTTACATCTGCAAAATATTTTCTCGATCCATTACTTTGCCGCAGGTTTCTAGGACTAACAATTCAAAAAACAATGTTTTTCCTTAACATTTCAGTTTGCACAGTTAAAGCATTTTATTCTTGGCTTAGATTTAGCTTTGTAGAAGTGTGTATGCTCTCTCCTCGCGTCTTCCAAGGTGATCTTGGAGATCAAAACACTTATAAAAATGCATATCAATTGTTCAAAAACACTTTTTTATAAAGGTTTAAGTAAAACTTTCATGTGATTTCAATGGAGTTTTTCACGTTGTGTATACTCTTCCTTCACACCTTTTTGCGATCTTAGGAATCAAAAGAAAAGTGAAAAACTCTCTTTCTTAACATCAACCTATGAACTGAAAATTACTAAAAGCTTGTTGTCTATAGGACCTATCACTTGTCAAAAAAGGCATCGAAAGTAAAACACAAACCTTCTAATACACGTGTTCTTGTAGGTTGCCAAACGGTGTGCTACATAAAACCACATTAAGCTAAGTAAGATAAAAAAACACACCATATTCAAAACATTATATTGCAGGGTTTTAAAAGGGTACATCCCTATCCGCTCATCTGAATATAACCCCTTTGGCATAACACCTTAAACTACAACAATGGGGGTGGTTCCAAGAACCCTAAAGTATTCCACCGATGTGTAACCTCGTGGATGAAACAAGAAGCGCTCTGCTTACCCACTTGATTAGTTTTCCTTGTGAGATAGAGTTACAAGTTTTCCCTATCATGACCCTATTAAAAGTACATGATGGATGCATTTATTACCCACTGTGCTTGAAGGGGGCAAAGCCGAGATACTTCAAAACTATTCATTGGGATGTTTTGGGTAAATCGCTGCACTCGTGGATAAATTTGTGACACCTAGTTGAGAGAATTTATTAGGAAAGCCATTTTGTCTTGGAGCCCACTTTTCTATTCCTTGTTACGTCAAACCCATCATGAAGTGACAACTCATCTGGAATTTGAACCTTATTTGTTGAACAAGGCAAAGAACCCTTGTGAGTTTGATCTAAGTGTCTTTCATCACGAAGCTAAACTATGTCGTACTTTTTTCTTAGTCTTATTCTTGTCTTCGGATGAGGTGAAGCTCTGCCTAAGTAGCGCTTGGTTTGTTTCCATCTTTTATCGCACTTCTTGCATTCTCATCGCCCACTTTTTCGGGTGAGAAAGGTGCATACATTGCACATTTTTATTAGAGATAGTACTCATCACTTTTTGTCCATTTACGCCCATCCATGTTTGCTCATTGCTGGGTTGTTAAATGTCTAAAGTGTGTAGGTACACTTTTTGTATCTTTGATAAAAGTCCTTCCATCTTGATTTCAAGATTATCTTCACCGTTGTGTGTTCGGTTCATATTTTTTCTTTTCTTGAGTTAATAGTTTTGTTCGCCTCTTAGACGTATAATATTGGTACTTACATCATTTTCTCATTTTGTGAGAAGATGGTATAAGTCCCCTTATTACGTTGTTACATTGCTCACATGATTAAAAATCATTGTTATACTTATTACCCGGTTTCAATTTTGACATGATCTCGAGTCTTCTTGAAAAGTGTCAATAACGCCTTATATATATCATAATAAATTTGTCATGGTACAAACACCTTGCTTGCTCGGTTAATGAATCACGGTGACGTTATTACACTATATCTATTCGTGAATTCCATTTTCGAAGGCTTGGATTTCATCGACATTCAAACTAGTTTTAGGTATACCTTGTCAAAGGACTACGACAAAGATCACATCAGTTCTTATACCTTGTTGGGGATCTAACTTGACTTACATATTAATACATCATTTTCAATATCTATTTTTAGGGCATAGGCTTGGTAACAACAAATTGAGTGGTCATTACATTAGGTGTGCATATGAGTGTTCCTTGATAAAGATGACTGCATAATACTACATCTAGGATACATTGTAGTATAATTCCAACATCACCTTGAATGGCTTACAGAAAACCATACACTTGGGGTTACGCTAGCTACATAAAAAGTCCACTAGTGATGCCTAAAATCATAAAAATGGTAGCCAAATCAAATGAGTAGGATATGGGAGAAAACCCTTTCGACACCTTCCCATTCAGTGGTCACAATTTAGGACCACTCTTCTCTCAAGTCAAAGATATAGAGACATTAATTGATCATAGTGGAGAGGAGTCAGACTCTTCCGGAGAATAGCAAAGGTTAGACTTAAGTAGATTTGATGAAATCCTATATTATAACAAATATCAAGTACTCGTGAGAGTCTTGGCATTACGAGATAAACTTCCGCATGAGTGTGAAGAAGAAACAAAGGTCATTAACCCTAACTTAGGAGAGCAAATATTCATCTTAGACACAGATAATCCTTTTGATGTGGGGTATGCTTCCACTTCTAGGCAACATAAGGTCGTTGTAGAAGGTGAAACATCACCTAAACCTCACTTTAAGGCTTCGCGTAAAGTAAAATCGAGCGGAAAGCTTCCCCTCCTCCAAAATTTTATGAAGAAGAGGACCCCCTGGTTGAGGAGGAGATCCTCCAAAAACAAATCTTGAAGTTGAGTCATAAAATAGCAAACCTAGGCTCTTCAAAAAGAAACATATGTAAAGACAAAGATAAAAACAAACTTAAGGAGTTTCAATTTTATCCGCATACAAACTATACCTTTAAAGAAACTCAGGCTCAAAGGTCAATATTGCCTACAAAAGAGCAACTCATTCAGGATGAATTGAAATCTATGAAAGATACGCTTCTTAGCATTACAATAGGGAAATGTAGGCCAAAATAGAAAATATTTGTATGAAGAACTATGTCCTTACCCCTTCGATAAGGACATGTTACAACAGCCTTTCCCAAAACACTTTCTTTGTTCCCAAGTTTGATAAGTATAAGTGCAAAAGTGATCCTTGTGATCATATAAAAGACTTTTACATGGCTTGCCAAGAGGTCGTGTATAGCGATAATTTCCTAATATGACTTTTTCCTCATAGCCTAGGAGCCATGGGATTGGAATGGTTTTATAGCATACCCAAGGGCTCCATTACAACATGGCCCGCGCTAGCAGAGAAATTTGTAAGGCATTACTCCTATAATATGGAGAGTGACATCACAATGAACGATCTATGCAACACAAAACAAAAACCCAATGAGACATTTGTAGGATTTTTGCAACAATGGTGTGGGTTAGCTAGTCACTTTCCTTGTGCCTTACCAGAAAAATAGTTAGTGAGCATATTCATTCCTAACTTGAACCCAGAAATAGCCTTTCACTTGCAAATGCATTATGGCTCAAACTTTGAAGAAGTCATAGAGAAAGGTAGTCAAATTGAGAAAGCACTCATTGCCAAAGGAACGCTTAAACCCATTACTAAAAACAAACATGAAGCCAAATCCACAAACAAACCTAAATTCTTCAATAAGAATAAACATGTTGTTGGTGATGGCATTACATACTCCAAGAGATTCCAAGCCGTACAGACATGTCCACTCTTAAAACTTTTGCAAGGTCCTCGTCCCAAACGCGCCTACAAAATGTACATTCACATCCTTGACAGAATATTTATCTACCATCCTACAACAATTAGATGGTGCAAATATGGTTGTAGACACCAAATTTGTGTCTTACGACCCCCTGTGCCCCACATCTCATTCCGCAACCTAACCTCATCACCTAAACCTTACACAATTATTTATTAATTACCTTATAATTAATAAATCCACATCTCCATACCTGCCACCTCATTTCGCCACCTCATCATGACCTAGTCCTAACTCTAAACTAACCTAATTAAGACCTATAACTTGGTCTACATCCACACCCATGACTAATTACTCCTCACCCACACCTAAAACCAACCTCATAATGACTTGACCAAGCCCACAACTAATCCCTCGGGAGAAAAGGAGGGAAAGTTGGCTATTTTACTAAAAATAGCCCACTTTGACTTAACCGATACCGGTTCCTACTCGATCGCCGTTGGTTACGTAACCGCCATCGGTTCCCTGTAAATGACCTCTCCCAACCAAAAACAAGGGGGGATTTTCATTGATCCGAATCAGAAGTCATTGAAAGAATCCGAATTTACTTGGCCGAGCAGAGACAAGTGAAGGAAAGAGGAGGAGTTTGCAGAGAAGGACATCAAGCCCAAGACTGCAACTGAATAACCAGAGCTCCAGTGACATTCATCCAAGCATCGGAGAGAGAGATAGCTCATCTTGGATTGTCAGATCATCCTACCTGAACCCTGCCTTCGTCATCACAGTCCTTGAACCTGTATCTTCATCAGGAACTAGTAAGTAAGTCTTATACGTTCTTTTAATAACATTTCTTGGATTTCTGAATCACAGTAATTACAAGTCTATTCCTAGATCTACTACCCGGTAACACCCCCCATCTAACTATCATTCCTCTACCCCTACACTGCCCCAAGAACAGCTCCCATACCCTCTGAGCCTTCTCTATCACCCCGTTACCTATCCCCAATCATTTACCAGCCTTATAAACACCATAGTCATCTTATAGCCAACCTTTCACCAAACCCCTTAAATCACTACCCCTACCGATATCGGTTATCATCAACCGGTACCGGTGACACTGACCGGCATCGGTCACTGTGATTCAAAACCAAGACCAACCTTTTCTCTATTGTTCTAACAAGGTAAATAAATTGTAATTGGACAATAGCTTATTTGTTAGAATTTGTGTTAATTCATATTAGCAGGGGAACTGACCACCTTTGAAAGGAAGTCTCATATTTCCTGGGCCCAAGGCAGTTCCCTCACTTATTATCTAATTAGAATCTGGTGGTCTTGTATTCTTACTTGCAGGTAGTCCTTCCCAGACAAAAAGGAGTTCTTTGCAATCGATCTGATCTCTCTCTACGGTACGCGCACACCCTCTCAACATTCAATAGGTATTCCTCCTAGCCCTAACCCTTATCTGTTTCTCAAAGGAATGAAAGGATAGAAGCAACTCTATTCCAGGAATGGAAGCATTTCTGTGTGAAACATTTTGGCACGCCCGGTGGGACCCATTTCGGGTTTCTTTCTTTCTTGCTTGCTTTCATATAGGGAGCACACTTGTTGTTTTCTTTCATATTTGGTAAAAGAATTTGTCTTGCTTTCCCAGCTTTGCATTAGTGAAAGTCATCTTCTTTGCTTCATCAAATATCATTTTCGATTTGGGTTTTAAAACACATGCATCCCATTCTTGCTTGCTGTTTTCAATTCTAGTGAATGTAGATTAAGTAACAAGTCGTATACGTGGGGGTGATTTCCACGGTATTGACAAGAAATTAATCTTACTTTCACTGCACAACACATACCGAATCACTTCATAATTAACACAACAGCTCAAAACATCCCCCCTTTTCCACGGTATTCCTCCGCCCGATTGAGGTAACCTTATAAGCCAAAACAAACTTGACATTTCCCCTAAGTCTTTTGTTTAGGATTGACATCATTTTGTGTCTAAAGGCATAAGCCCAAATTGATTAAAACTAATCCTAGGGTTAGTCTGTTAATTTGTTTGTGCATCTTGTTTGTTTTTGCTTCTGTTTCTCTGTCATACACTGTTTTCTGTGATCACTTCAGAACAGTTTGGTAGGCATACTAAGCACTGTTAGCCCCAAATCAGCAACTTCCTTCAGCTTCTTACACCGGTCCTATTATACCGACATCGGTTAACTTACCGACGCTGGCTACATCCTGACCGACATCGGTTACCTGACCGATATCGGTTACTGTCTTTTACAGTTCCTAAAACCAGTAGCCTTCCAACTTCCAACATTTTGTTGCTGCTTCTATTCCTGATAGATTGCATCCTTACTATGTACCCTTGTCCATGGTTGTTATCACTCGGAAACAAGCTGCAGCCATGGTTTCACATGCCTGCTCCGTGCCTTTGCCTGAATCACCTCCTGCACATCCTGTGGGGAATCCTACGGACACCAGCGAGGTTCCCAAAATCCCTGTAGGAGATAAGGACTTTGTGAAATTTTTGGACGCTAATCCTAGCACTGTACAATACTATTTGTCTCATGCCCCTGACCATACACCCGATGGTCAACTCCTTGTTGGCATGCCTATTAGTATAGCTACTCATTTAGCTCCTTCTCCACCTGATAACTCCACCTTGCCTTCTTCATCCTTAGTCCCGTCTCCTACCTCAGCGGCTTCAGGGTTTATATGACACATTGGCTTTCCTTTGGTTAATCTTGGGCCCCACATATCATTACCACCGACCGCTCCTACCTCGTCTCTCTTGCAGACTGCTCCTTTCATGACTTGCTCTCTGCCACCTATCCACACGAGCTTTCCTTCTCAAGCTCCGCCCACCTTTTCATTTCCACACACGTATCCGGTGACCTCAACATCTTATATAGGACATCCCTATTCGGTCACCTCAACATATTCGTCCTCCATACCTTATCAACATTTAACCCCACCATTGTCTAGTGGTGGCCCTTGGCCCAATCTGCCTCCATTTACCGCAACCGCACCATCATCTCATCCAACTACTGATTTAATCAAACAAATGATGGACAAAATGCAAAATATGGAGGCTTCTATTTCAGGAAGTCATAGCACCCTGACATACGAGCAAGTTTTTCGGGAGCCTATCCACCCTTCTGTCCCCCTTCATTCATATCCTCCTCAATGGGAATTAAGAAAATTTACTTGTTTTAATAGTAAGGAGAATCCTCAACAACACTTGTGATCATTTAGACATGCCTGCTATCTGATTGCTCATGACGATGCCTTACTACTCCACACCTTTCCCATGTCCTTATCAGGACCCGCCTTGGAGTGGTATAGTGCTTTAGCCCAGCACTCAATCTTCTCTTTTAACTAACTAGCCCAATCTTTCTTGGATCATTTCTCCATTAACATTGCCAAGAAAGTATCTATCACCGACCTCTATGCCATCCAACAATTTGAAGATGAATCTATCGCAGATTTCGTTGGACGATGGCGGGGCCTTATCAACCAACTTACGTATGCCTTGCCTCAGGCTGAACTTATCGAACTCTTTACGCAGGCCTGCGCTAAGCACATTTCTCCTACCCTCCAAATTCAAACTTTCCGCACATTTGACGAGGCCTTTACTATGGCTCGAAAACTAGAAATTTGAGCCTTAGAGGAAGAGAAATTGTGGTTGCACAACAAAAACCCCAATTTCCAAACCCAAGACTCCACCAGCAAACCTAACACCACCAATCCTCATGCATCGACTCCTTCGAAATTAAAAGGAGTTGTCCACGTGGTGATGGTCAAATCCCAACCACCGTCTAATACCCCGCCAAAAACCACCTATAAGTATAAAGCTGAGCCCATCAATTACACTCCCTTGGGAGAAACTTATGGTGTGATATTGGAAAAATTGCTTAAAGCAGGAGCTATTACCTTACCTCCTGTTAAACCTCACTCTGGGTTTGATTCCACCCATGCTATACCTTCTTGGTACAAAGAAAATGACTTCTGTAACTTCCACCGCGTGAAGGGACATAGTCATGAAAACTGCAAGATGTTGAAAAACATTGTGCAGGAAATGGTTGATGCAGGGATATAGCCCTCGATAATCCTAACGCCCCTGCTAACCGAAATTTGAAAATTTTCAACAAACCATTCCCAAATCACTCTTCTAACAGTAACATAAACCAAGATATCTTAGCCGAGGAGAGTGTTCATGAAATCCATGCAGTCTTCGACTCCCAGCCAAAAGCCTCTATCGAAAAAATTCTGAATCAAGCCTCTTCACTAACGCAGGAACCCGAACCCCCTTCACCACCATCAAGACAAGATGAAATCCTTGTCGTTCCTTTACCCATCAAGGAATTAACCACCCAGAGTTCTCTTCTCACAGATGAGCCTTCTTACACCACATCCTTGCAAGACTGTGAGCGGATGTTATCTAACTTATCTATTTCCCAAACATCTCCTTCTACCATTCTTGTTGTACAAGAGGAAGGCTCGCCACTTCTTTTGTCATCCTTAGATGAGAAACCTCTTGAACCGACATCACCAAATTCTTTAATCATGACGGATCCTCTCAAACATGCCCTCCTACCTATTAGTTCTTCATCACCTAAATCTTTTCAGCGACCGGTTGACCTCTTAATGTCCATTGATACAATGCCTCATTTACCCCCTGTATCACACCCACAGTGGACTGGAATCACAACCCACCTTTCTTCCATACAAAAGTTCCTATTCACACGTGAGGATTGTCATCCCTCAGAAGATAGATGAGTCCTATGGGAACGTTTGAGTACGCCATATTCTACTCAAATGCAGATGACCGATCCAGACGCCTCTACCATATACCCGAAGTGTTTACAAAAGCTTAAAATGCCTATGTCCTCATCTTCACCCCCCTCATCTCTACCAAATACCTCATCCACCTCTATTAACCTAACCAAATCTTCCCCTACACTTGGGACCTCACCAATACCCAGTCTAACACACCCACCTAAACGGTTAGATTTATCCAAAAGTAAAGCCGTCCATCCACTTAGGAGATAGACTCAATCTCCTCAACCTCAACCTATGCCTCTATCACAACTAAAACCATCGTCGTCACACCTACCTTCCATATTGGGACCTCATCCCTCCACCTTGCATCAACATATCATACCTCCTGTGTTTTCTTTAAAACGACCTACGCCTTCTACACCCATACAAAGATCCAAGGGTATATCAACACCGTCACCCCACGTATCCTGTCCACCTATCAACCCTAAACAAATTTCATCATCAAAGGATTTGTTTGTTGTCACTCCTCTTTCTCCGTGGTTGTTTCCTGATACCACATCATCTGTGGCCTCATCATCTAACCAGCTAAACATAACTTCTACGCCGAAGAAGCCACGTTTAGTTAAATCCCATTATCAAAACCCCTTGGCTAAACCGCCACCCATACAAATCAACCATACCCCATCATTACCAAAAACTACCCAGTCAATAGCCTCATCTTCCTTTGACTTTGACCCACTCAAAGGGTCTTACGCCAAAATCCTTGCTATGTTGGTGGAGAATGCGACCATTTCCCTACCCCCACTTAGACCTTATGATCCATCTAAACCTCGACCTATAGGTTATGATGAGTCTAAAATCTGCGCTTACCACCACACACCAGGACATGATGTAGAGGGATGCAAAGCATTGAAAGCCATACTTCGTCAGTCACCTCTCTCAGATAGAAAGGTTAAGAAAGACAACTTACGAAAGGAGAGACCTTTAGCTTCAATTCCCTCTCCTATACCACCTGTCCCCGCCTCACCAAGATCTATCATTATTACAACTCCACCTCTTGAAGACCATGACTTATCCATACCGTCTTCCTCCTCTCGTGTTCACGAGATCAATATGATTAGTGTTTCTACTCGAGGGCAGAAAAACAATGGGAAAGCTAAAGAAAGCACACATGCGGCCTCTCTTTCTCCATCCACCATCCTGATCACACCACCACCTAAAGTTGTTATTTTTGGACCCGCCTACCTCATCTCTAATGGAGTTGCCCACCGAACCATGATCAAACAGCTTCACCAATCACCTGTAAAAATGACACTGTATGACCTCATTCAGACCTCTGAATCTCATCAACAAGCTCTCATTGAAATTCTTCAAGAGATAGAGGTCTTACCCAATGAAACCTTGCCTGTTACCTCCATTCTAACACCCAATCACGTTGCTTCGCTCACTAAACAACCTATCTCCCCAACCACTTCTGTCTCTGTACAGCAAGCCGCTGCTGTCAGTTTCTCCGAAGACGAAATTGTCGACTTTGGTGCCGAAGATCCTGACCCTACTCTTTTCATCTCAGCTTATGTCTGGGACATTCGGGTGCGTCGTGTTATGATTGACGGGGGCACTAGTCTAAACATCATCTCTTCAAAATCCTTCCAACAAATGAATATCCCTTCTAGTTGCATGTGTGCCAACCCCATCATGTTGCGGTCATTCAACGATGCTATTACTTCTACCTTAGGTACCGTGATCCTTAACATTCGTGTAGGGCCACGCACTTTACCCGAACTCTTCTATGTCCTTGAGGGAGAGTTCCAATACAATATGTTGTTAGGCCGCCCTTGGATCCGGGCTATGGGATGCGTTCCCTCCACCTTACATAGATGCATAAAATTTGAGTACGAGGGGAAGTCCTACACCGTAAAAGTTGATCCTCCCCCCTTCAAAACCTGCAATATGTTATATCACCCTAATGATGTGCTTGTACCAGTCAAGACACCCATTCATCTAACCCAACCATCCACTTCAACCACACCTCTACCATCCACCTCAACCGCACCTACACCTTCAACCAATGAAACTGCCGTCGCAAATACCACTTCCTTTCCCGCAGACAACATCCCAACCTCAGACCCCTTAGTAGATGTTTTTCAACGCCTTACGCTGGGGGAGTATTGCCTATATAACGTTAGTTCTTTCCATACCCCACAGGAGTATGGACAATTATATGCGCATCCTACCTACGACCGTCGTGTGGGGGAGGTAATCTCTTACATACCACCTAATTGCCGCACCAACCTAACGTATGGGGGTGTCGACGCATCCTCCGTTACCCCTGAACCTCCCCTTGGTGTGGTTCCCTTCCAATCTGATTTCTAATACCTGAAAAATCATCATTTCTCCCTCACCTTCTTGACTCGTTGTGCTTGGAAAGGCTTTGGTTTTGGTCTTTATGAACAAGGCCGACATACAATCATTCCCATGACTACACGCAAACACAATGATCATAGTGGTCTCGGATTTCTTGAAACACTTACACCGAGAAACCTCGTGTCAGTTGTATCCTAGAAGATGACGACGTCACCCCTACCAAACCATCATCACCCATTTTTCCATCGTCACCCATAGAGTCGATAGACCCTGAATCTATCCCTCCTAACTTTTTTTTTTCATAAATGCTATCTTCTTGGGTCCTCTCACTTATCAACGTGATAATGAGGACCCATCTTCTCTTCCCCTTCTATATCCAGACATGATCAAGAGGATTCACCTTCAATTAATGTTGTTGAGTGCCAGGATGATGAATCCATCCTCACTTACCTTGGTGTGGATGACTCTTATATTCAACGCGCCTTACCGTCTGAAACTCAAACCATGTTGAATGAGTCGACTATAGAAATCAACATCCACACAGAGGATGATCCTCACATTGTGAAGATCAGACAATCTCTTGATACATCAGAACAAGTCACCTTTACTACCTTTCTCCGTACCCGCAACCAAGCTTTCGCTTGGTCCTACGCTGACATGTCAGGAATTGATCCTGACATTGCTATCCATAACATTACCCTAAAACCCGATTCTAAACCAGTCAAATAGAAACTAAGAAAAATGAATCCACGCATTGCCCTCTTGGTCAAAGAAGAGCTTCAACGACTCCTTTTTGTTTCCTTCATCTTACCTATTGACTATCCTCAATGGATTTCTAACATCGTACACTGGCTACACTAAAGCGACGGGGGACTTTGGATATGCACAGATTTCTGAGACCTTAACCTCACTTGCCCCAAGGATGACTTCCCCCTCCCAAGTATTGATCAACTTGTTGATCTCACTGTGGGCCATGAGATGCTTTCTCTCATGGATGGATTTTCGGGATACAATCAAATTTTGGTAGCCCCAGCCGATCAACATAAAACTGCCTTCATAACTCCTTGGGGAACCTTTTGTTATCGTGTCATGCCGTTTGGCCTTAAGAATGCTGGTGCGACCTATCAGTGGGCTATGACTTACATTTTTCATGACATTATGCACACTATCCTTGAGGATTATGTCGATGATCTTCTTGGCAAATCTAAACATCGTAGTGAACATCTCGATGTTTTAACCATTATTTTTGATCACCTGTTACAATATTCTGTCCGTCTTCAACCAAAGAAATGTGTCTTTGGTGTCCTTTCGGGAAAACTTCTTGGTTTTATCGTCTCTTTGCGTGGCATTGAGGTTGATCCATCTAAAGTCAAAGCTATCCTAGAAATTCCCCCACCTACTAACCTCAAACAATTGCGTAGTTTGCAAGGTAAACTCCAATCTATCCGGCGTTTCATCTCCCAACTCTCGGATCGATGTCAACCTTTCCATCACCTCCTTAAAAAGGACATTGCCTTTCAATGGAGCGAAGAGTGCCACCAAGCCTTTGAGGCTCTCAAAGCCTATCTCTTGCAGCCACCTGTGCTTATCCCACCTCAGGACGATCGCCCTTTCTATCTTTACCTTTCTGCCACCGACCATGTTGTAGGAGCCATGCTCGCACATCGTGACTCCGAGCATCGAGAACAAGCTGTTTATTATATAAGTTGTACTCTCGTGGATTACGAAACTAGGTATACACATGTAGAAAAGTTGTGCCTAGCCCTATCATTCGTAGCCACCAAACTCCGACACTACCTCCTGAATCACAAAACTTTTGTCATCACCAACATGGACCCCATTCATTATATGTACGCCAAACCACATCTAAACCAACGCATCGCCCGATGGCTTATGCTCCTTGCTGACCTCGACCTTGAATTTATACACCAGAAGTCAATAAAAGGACAAACTATCGCAGACCAACTCACGGAAGCCCCTTTACCTGGGGAACAATTTACCAATTTTAATTTCCCCGACGAACTCATCGCCACTCTTTCACTCAGGGAGGAGTCATATCCAATGACCCTCTTCTTCGATGGATCCAAATGCCAGTGCAGGCGGAGGAGCCGGTGTTGTTCTCATTCCTCTTGACGCTGAGCCTATGCCTCTTTCATTCCGGCTTGATTTCCCCTGCACTAATAATACAGCGGAATACGAGGCCCTTGTTTTGGGTCTCCAGGTTGTGTTACACTTAGGTGTCAAATCTATCAATATTTTTGGTGACTCTCAATTGGTAGTCAATCAAGTTATGGGAATCTACCAATGTAAAAATGAGGAACTTCAAAAGTACAAACATTACGTGGATTCACTTTTGACCTTATTTACTCATTATTCTATCTAGACCATTCCCTGCTCCACTAAAAATTTTTTGGATACTATGGCTTGCCTAGCCTCGCAAATTCCTGCCTCACCAACTGACTCTGACATATTCATCTTGGTCTAACAACTCTTTGCCCCATCTTACTCAAATTTCATTGTTTGTATGATAAATAATGTGTTTGCTAATTTGCAGGATACCTGGTATCACCAATTTCATGACTACCTTACAACCTTTGTTCTCCCACCTGACCTTACTAGTAACGGTAAACATGATTTTCTTAAAACTTTTTCTCATTATGTCGTCATGGGGGGACTCCTCTGGCTTTGATGGCATCCTCCTTCGATGTCTAACCGGTGCGGAGGTCACCTACACCATCCAACAAATCCACGACGGTATTTATGGCCGACATTTTAGTGGCCTGGCCGTGGCCAAACGGATCCTTCGCCTAGGCTATTATTGGCCTACTCTTAATAACAACTAATATGAATATGTTAAACGTTGTGTTATGTGTCAACAACATGCCAACCTTCAACATACCCCTAATCATCCGCTACAGGTCGCACGAGATCTTTGGCCTTTCTCACAATGGGGTTTAGACCTTATTGGTGATATTCACCCACCCTCTTTGCAACGTCACCGTTGGATAATCACAACAACCAAATATTACACTAAATGGGTGGAAGCCATTCCACTCATTTCAACCAAAAAAGAAAAAATCGTCAAATTCATTAACCATCACATTATCTGTCATTTTGGTGTTCCTCATCGCCTGATCACAGATAATGGTAAATCTTTCAAAAATAAGTTGTTACAAGACCTTTGTGACAACTTTGGCATCAAACTTAGCTTCTCATCACCTTACTATCCACAAGCCAATGGTCAAGCCGAATCTTCTAATAAAACCCTAACCAAAATCCTCATGAAAGTTGTTAACGACTGTGGAAGAAATTGGCATGATCACATCCCCTTTGCCCTTTGGGCTTATCGTACTAGCATTCATACCTCCACTAATGCCACACCATTTTCTTTGGTATATGGTACCGAGGCTGTCTTGCCTCTCGAAATACAAATACCCTCCCTAAGAATATCTCTTCAGGATATTCTCACCAATGATGATTTCCGCCAAGAGCGGTTAGCCCAATTAGAGCTTCTTGACGAGCGTCATCTTACAGCTCTTGACCACCTTCAAATCTATCAAAAACGCATCAAGTGTGCTTATGATAAGCGACTTCATGAGCGTACCTTTAAGGTTGGTGATCTTGTCCTCAAAGAGAATCAACATGTAACCAAACTAGAAAAGAGCAAACGTGGAAAATTTGCTCCTAATTGGATTGGGCCTTACATTATCACGCATACTTACGGATCAGGCACTTACCGTTTAGCTTCGCTTAATGGTAAACCTGAGCCTGAACCCCTTAATGCCTTGCATCTTCGACCATTCTACTATTGAATTTAGTGTTATATCACTTCTTATCTACCTTGCGCTCGTCCCTTGAGCTCATTTATCACCTCATACACTTTGTTTCGTGCATCTCAAAATAAAATCAAGCTCACATGGTTTGGTCATAAACTCCTCTTAAAAAGATGCCTTCCCCTCTTTAGTCAGGTCCATGACTTAAAAGTATAAAAATAACATGTTCTCAATTGTACATTTATGGGATATTCTTGAGTCAAACTTCCTACAAACCTAGATGCTTCATGCCAAACGGACATCTAGACCTCTAAGTTATACATAGACTGCTCCCTCGAAGGATAGCTATGCACAAAAATCGCATCTGCTACTATAAATAGACTGCTCCCTTGAAGGACAGCTATACAAAGTCAGCCTTTATCAGAAGCTTCTCACATTGATCCACTTCGTGAAGACCTCAAGAACAACAAAATACATATTCCATGTAGACTTCCCACATCGATCAGTCTATGTCCAAAAACATAAAAAGTAGTATTCCAAAAGCACTTTTGAGTCATGGACTTGTCTATTTAGGTTTGGTTCTCTTTCGTCAGAATAATCACCTTATAACAAGCTCTCAGCACCCCGCCTATATCAACCACCTCACCTCACCATTTGTCAAAGCAACAAAACTCAAGGGACGTGACGTATATCCGATATATTGTGATTATACAACTCTTTTCACCTATCGACTTCTCACCTATGCAAGGTACCTAGGGATTCAAGCTCATCCTATGTTAATATGTGGTTTGTTTAGCTCTTCTCAACTACGGGACACTTTTTCCTCTTTTTCTCGACTCTAGGATTGTGTGTTGACCTTAATCAGGACACGATTCCCTACTACTTGGGTAAGCTAACTTTCGCTTTACCTATACCTACATCAACATCGCCAATACCTTACCAACACCAACAACATTACCCTACCAACATCAAATTTTTACCAACCAACAAATTACCTAACCACAACCAAATTACCTGAATTCACCTCTCCCTGGTTCTAAGGGAGAACTACATCGGTCTGAGGCCCCTCCTTGCTTTGTGCAATGGGCTATGTAGGCAGCACTTAGGAGACATGGGGTCTCCCAAGGTTAGCTCGACCATACCCTATCATGTGTTGTAAATATAAATATTTTTGTGTATTTCTATTTTGACAACATTCATCTTTATCCTTTTTCAAAACAAACAAAAACAACATTCAAAACACAACCATTCTTATTATTATCATCACTCAAAACAACATACATATTTAGTTTTATTTTAGATGTTAAACAAATACATCTTCTCTATCATCAACTCGCAGGTCGGCATCCTTATTTATTCTTATACTCCTATGAAATTCACTTAGACCCTTGCGCCTCCTCCCGAATCAGGTGGTGATCGTGATCGTCGACGCCACTCACTTGGCCTCTCCATCCTCAAAGGTGCCACTGCTATTGGTTCCTCCCACTGATCCGCCAACATCTCCTGTAACATACGAATACGTCCTCTCACGTGGAGGAATCTTACCTCCAGTCTCTCCACTCATAACTATGAAACCTCTAACAATCTTGTTGTCTCATTCACCTGTGTTTGAAGCTGGTGAACCAAATCCTGTAGACGATCTCTCTCTGCTGTAATCACAGCTATGTCAGGATGCTCACGTGCACCTCGTAGCTCTGCTACCCACCATAATCTATAGGCCTCTGTCGTTCCCGCATCCATTACCCTACGATCGGCTGCTATCTCTTCTGGCCCTTCTGGCGGTGTCGGCCGGGGAGGTGAGAATGCTGCCTCGGCGTCGATCCTCATGTATGGTCTATATGTCATAGGTATATCCTGCACAAATCCAAATTGTCGCCGCACGCGATCTAGAGGAATCCTCTCGTATTCACCTGGCCTGTGCCCTGCGATCCACCTCAATCGCTCTACACCCCTCAAATCCTCAGCTATGTTCTCTGTCACCATATAGTTCCCGTAAGGTCTCCAACAAATATCCGTAATTGTCACCATCTCCCATACCGCCTATAATACTCGATGTCATCTATCACGGCCTGGGATCTCGCCTCTTGTTCTATCTGGACCCATCATCTGAATCCCAACCTCTGCACTCCTGTCTCTCCCGACTGGATGGGTCGGCCTATCGGTCGCACACAAACAATGTGCTCATAGGCCCAACAATGTAATAAGTATGAACAATCCAGTGTCGTCCTGTGTTTTCGCCTGCAAGCCCATAAACCCTTGTATAACTCCACCAATATTCGGGTGCCCATGCGAAAGTCACGCTCCTTTCTATCATTTCCCAAATAACACTCATCAATGTTTTTAGAAATCTTCCCACCTCCATCCTCGGTAATGCATAATACCCCACCGCTATCATTAATACCACTGCCAACCTTGTTTCCTCGGGGTGTTGCATACATTGCATTGTACCATAAGTGAATGTCAAACCTCATTGTGATCAACTCCCGTGCAAACTGCACCAAATCATTGTTATCACTCCCGCCCGTGCTAGGCAACACCTGATACACTGGTCTTCCTGTAATTGGGAGCCTCAAAATTCTAAACACATCTTCCAACGTCACTATCATCTCCCCTGTTGGTAGGTAGAAGGTATTCTTTTCTGGGTTCCATCTCTCAATCAACGCCTGCAACATAGCATGATTGCGTGTGATTCGTGAATAATAGCGGATTCCACTTAGCCCCACACGGTTTATCAATGCCCATTCAGCTGGTGTTACATCCGCTCGGATTCTTGACAACAACGCTGGCACAGTATCATTCATCCTTAACTCTACTTCGCCCGCATACATCAAAACGACACACAATTATTCAATAAATCAAATCCCCACGGGTTTTTTCTCACATTCTGGAAATTCCTACGAAACCGATAAAATGATATCGGTTTACTAACCGATACCGTTATCTCTAAACAATACTCTGTCATCACAAAAATATACAAATTTCGCTTAAAAACATACACCTATGATAATTATTTTTCCCGTTTACTCCTCTCTATACCTAAAAACATACGTGAACACCCTGCTTACCTACCCATAACACTCACCCCATCTCAAACCCTTGCTTATCACCTTTTCTTTCTCATCTCTACCCTCTTACCTTCTCTCATCCTATTCATCAAAACATGCAAGAATTTAAATACAACCAAACAATTTACCTCTCGGGATGCAAGCACTTGGGTGGAACTTGTCTTCCCTCTCGTCCCTGCCTGCTGGATGCTTCTCCTCATTCAGCCATGTTCACCACCCTCTTCCAATATAATTTTCCTTTCTAACTTCTTAATCTCAGCCCACACTCACTTCACCTGTCTCTTTCCTCCTTATCACTCAATTCTTTCATGCAATTACATATCGTATCGCACAAACCGCATCACATTCGCATATTTAACTTGTTGCATGACTCTAAAAATAAGAACTCTAAAAATAAGAACTTAAGTTGCCGCCCAAGCTTTTCTATTTTTAGAAAATCTCGTTTTGAAATAACCGGTATCGGTTACATAACCGATATCGGTCACCAATCTACCGACGTCGGTTAGCTAACCGATATCGGTCACATGCCTCCTATTTATTAAATCTGGGCCTTTTCTTTATTTTTTGCAAATTTTTGTGGTGCCCGCCTCTTTTCCTGCATAACTACACTATTATCAATATTTGCCATCAACATCACATCAATATCTCATCACAATTTCATCAACATCATCTATCTATAATAAAACAACCATCAACAAAATACATCAAAACTATCAATATATACACCATTTGGATCAAACTCATCATCTACATACATTCCATTTCAAAAACCATCAACGAAATACATAAAACATTTTAAACACACCATATGGATCAAAATCATCATCTCTATATATATCAATGTTTCAAATATACAACTTGCCCTGCATAGGGGCCTCTGTGATCTCAAAATAATACAAAACCGGCACGCAGGCCGCAATAACTGTCAAAATCTCGACTCGGCTCGCAGGCCGGTATCAACTATACAACCCGTACTCGGCTCGCAGGCCGGTATATACAACAAGATGAATAAATGAATGAATCATATGTGGGCACGCAGGCCTCTATATACATAACCGGTTCGCAGACCGGTGCCTATATCCAATGTACAAGCAAAACACCTATCTCCACTCCAGGGATGTCTCAGCTCTCCCCACCACCCTCAACTCCTCTCCCTATACCCTTAACAGAGTAACCACTTCTTATTATTGTCCGTGCAGCTTTACAAGACAAGCTACACGACAACAAGGGGCTAATGTAGACACCAAATTTGTGTCTTACGACCCCCTGTGCCCCGCATCTCATTCCGCAACCTAACCTCATCACCTAAACCTTACACAATTATTTATTAATTACCTTATAATTAATAAATCCACATCTCCATACCTGCCACCTCATTTCGCCACCTCATCATGACCTAGTCCTAACTCTAAACTAACCTAATTAAGACCTATAACTTGGTCTACATCCACACCCATGACTAATTACTCCTCACCCGCACCTAAAACCAACCTCATAATGACTTGACCAAGCCCACAACTAATCCCTCAGAGAAAAGGAGGGAAAGTTGGCTATTTTACTAAAAATAGCCCACTTTGACCTGACCGATACCGGTTCCTACTCGACCGCCGTCGGTTACGTAACCGCCATCGGTTCCCTGTAAATGACCTCTCCCAACCAAAAAAAGGGGGATTTTCATTGATCCGAATCAGAAGTCATTGAAAGAATCCAGAATTTACTTGGCCGAGCAGAGACAAGTGAAGGAAAGAGAGGAGTTTGCAGAGAAGGACATCAAGCCCAAGACTGCAACTGAATAACCAGAGCCCAGTGACACTCATCCAAGCATCGGGAGAGAAGATAGCTCATCTTGGATTGTCAGACCATCCTACCTGAACCCTGCCTTCGTCATCATAGTCCTTGAACCCGTATCTTCATCAGGAACTAGTAAGTAAGTCTTATACGTTCTTTTAATAACATTTCTTGGATTTCTGAATCATAGTAATTACAAGTCTATTCCTAGATCTACTACCCAGTAACACCCCCATCTAACTATCATTCCTCTACCCCTACACTACCCCAAGAATAGCTCCCATACCCTCTGAGCCTTCTCTATCACCCCGTTACCCATCCCCAATCATTTACTAGCCTTATAAACACCATAGTCATCTTATAGCCAACCTTTTACCAAACCCCTTAAATCACTACCCCTACCGATATCGGTTATCATCAACCGGCACCGGTGACACTGACCGGCATCGGTCACTGTGATTCAAAACCAAGACCAGCCTTTTCTCTATTGTTCTAACAAGGTAAATAAATTGTAATTGGACAATAGCTTATTTGTTAGAATTTGTGTTAATTCATATTAGCAGGGGAACTGACCACCTTCGAAAGGAAGTCTCATATTTCCTGGGCCCAAGGCAGTTCCCTCACTTATTATCTAATTAGAATCTGGTGGTCTTGTATTCTTACTTGTAGGTAGTCCTTCCCAGACAAAAAGGAGTTCTTTACAATCGATTTGATCTCTCTCTACGATACGCGCACACCCTCTCAACATTCAACAGGTATTCCTCCTAGCCCTAACCCTTATCTGTGTTTCTCAAAGGAATGAAAGGATAAAAGAAACTCTATTCCAGAATGGAAGCTTTTCTGTGTGAAACAATAGTAGAATATCCAACCGCAACAATACCATATCCGGAAGATGCTCCAAAACCGGTTTGGTTTAAAGATCATGAATATTGCAACTTCCACTGTGTTAAAGGACACAAAATAGATAGAATTTTCAGATTATGCCATTATATCCAAGACCTTATAGAGGAAGGGAAGATTGCTGTGGAGTCTCCCCCTGAGACCGGTAAAAGTTCAAATGAAAAAATGGGTATTTACAAGGAACCTTTTCCTGACCATGCGGATAAAAAGAAAAAGAAAATAGATCAAGGGAAAACTTCCAACGACTATAGGACTGCTCCTATGTGTACCCTACAAATGATAGTCCTTATGATTCCCTCATTGGATGTATTAACTCATCTAATGAACAGATCAATGCCATTCAGATTTTAGAAAAGAGTTGCATAGTTAGGACAAGACGTGCCCACTTAATCATACCAGATCTTGTGCCTACCCCTGAGGAAAGTCAGTATAACTTGATAGAGCAGTTAGAGAAAACACCTACTAAGATATCTATTCTCGATCTCCTCAATATCTCTAATGCCCATAAGAACATATTGTACAAAACTTTGCAAAATTCAGGGGTTTCCATAGAAGTAGATCCCACGAACCTTCAAGCCATGATTGCACACTTAGACACCAATGATCATATTAATTTTGATCATATTGTAATCCCACATAAAAACCTAGAGCATAACTTGCCATTGTATCTTGAAGTGGTGGTTACTTGTCACAAAATCAAAAGAGTACTTGTAGATGGGGGATCTGGTCTGAATATTTACACCTTGAAGCTGGTAAAGTAGTTAGGCCATTCAGAAATAGAGTTGGGTGTTAAAACTATCACAATCACATCATATGAAAATGAATAAAGAGAGTCAAGGGACTATAGTGGTCCCAATGGAGGTAGGACCAACATTTCATGACATAATGTTTCATATCTTTGACTTGGACCTTCCATACAACATGCTCTTGGGACACCCATGGATCCATGCCATGTAAGCTATTCCATCAACATTTCATCAGTGTATCAAGTTATGTCATGAAGGGTAGGTGGTTACCATTTTGGGCAACCCAGAACCATTCACACATTATAGGGCATTGCATAGTTTTTTTCTTGTGCTTTATGAATGCCCTTTTATAGATGTTGTTGTCCCTCTACAAACGGAGGCTATAAAAACCAAATGGATTTAGAGTCCCTCACACCTTTCAATCAAGATTTTCCTTCAATTGTTAGTCCAATTGTTTCTTGGGAGGTAACATCGCAAAAATATGGCCCAAGTAATCCATTCACTCTTAAGTAGGCTCTGATATCGACTTATCGGTATCCCCGTGACAAGGGGTAAGCCTTATTTTCAAAGGTGCAAGAGCACCCGCAAGCAATTTCCTAAACCATTGGAAAAAAATTTCCATAGTGTCCTCCTATCTAAGGAGAAAATGTTAGATGACCCTACTGCGAGAGTGCCGAAGGCACCATGGATTCATGCAATCAAACACCTCAATACATCAAAGGTCCTCGCATGATGTTTGTCATGGGCTATAGCAGGTTTGTATGTGGCATTAATGCACAAGGACGGCTAGAGCCTATCCCTATCCCTCATTTTAAAACTAATAAACATTCCCCGGGAATAAGGCCCCATGACACTCTACCTTCTGAGAATGATGCCACCTCTTCTGAATGTGAGGATGTTTCATCTCATTCCGATAGTGACATAGATTCCCAATCTATCCTTTATGAAGATCTTGCCTCCATGAACCTATTCCTAGATTCGTCAGGTCCCTACCTTATCTAAATCCATCCCCCTAGATAAATATCCAATAGACCTTGTATATCCTGAACTTATAGATTGGGATCAACAACTTCACGTGCCCCTGGATTTCTTTGAAAATGATGAGGCATTCACAGAGTTCATGGGACTCAGGGACTTTATTCCGGATGGAGACCACAAGAAAGGATTTAAGATTCAACTAGATGCCTACACCTATTTTGGAGAAGAAGTAGAGATGTGTGGATGGTTGAATAAAAAGGTTGTAAATAAAAGTATACCTACTTCTGAGAAACCAAGCAAGAAGGCTCAACGGAAATCCCATAGTGACAAACTCTTTGATGAAATCATAGACAAACAGAATGAAGAGTCTAAAGATGAAGTGATTTATCCATTCAAAGATGATCATGAATTACCATAGGAGGTCGATCTTACTCTTCCCCCTAATCCTACGTAGATGGAAGATGCTTCTAAAATGCTTATTGAGGAAACAATCAACGTCAACATTGGCTCAGAGGAGCAACCTAGAATAGTCAAGTTGGGAGCTTCACTCTCATCTCAGGAACAAAAGACCTTTATAGAGCTCTTAAAATAATACATGGACATATTCACATGGACATATGTAGATATGCCTAGTTTGGACCCGGAGCTAGTTGTGCACAACCTCATTGTGCACCCAGATGCCAAACCAATCAAACAAAAGTTGAGAAAGATGCATCCTAAGGTAGCACTCTTGGTCAAAGAAGAATTAGAAAATCTGTTAGTTGTTGATTTCATTAAACCTATTGACTATTCAGAATGGATCTCTAACATAGTCCCAGTATAGAAAAACATGTTGGCATAAGGATCTACATGGATTTCCATGACATCAACAAAGCATGTCTAAAAGATGATTTTCCCCTACCTAACATCGACATGATAGTCGATTCAACAATTGGTTATGAAATGTTGTCCTTGATGGATGGTTTTTCAGTTATAACTAGATACGAATTGTGGAAGAAGATCAGCATAAGACAACATTCATCACCCCTTGGGAACATTTTGCTACAAATTCATGCCCTTCGGGCTTAAGAACGCTGGGGCTACTTATCAATGGGCCATGATAGTTATTTTCCATGATATGATAAGTGACATCATGGAGGATTATGTTGATGATATCCTAGCAAAATCCAAAAGTAGAAAAGAACACCCTGAAGTGTTGAGGCATATCTTTCAGCGTCTAAGAGACTATAAGGTTCATTTGAACCCTAAGAAATGTGTCTTCGGTGTTTTATCAGGAAAACTCCTAGGGTTCATTATCTCACAAAGAGGGATTGAAGTGGATCCTGCAAAGGTTACGGCTATCACAAAAATGCCACCACCTACCACTCTCAAGCAGCTAAGGAGTCTACAAGGAAAGATTCGGGCAATCCATTTCTTTTATTTCACAAACTTGTGGATAATTGCCACCCCTTTACTCATTTTCTCAAGAAATATGTCACATTCAATTGGGACTGACTACGAAAGCCTTTGTGTTACTCAAACAAGACTTGTCCAACCCACCTGTACTAATACCACCTACCTCTAGTGAACCTCTCCTCTTATACATTTCTACTACCCAAATTTCCATTGGTGCACTACTTTCCCAATATGACTTAGCCCATAAAGAGAGAGAGTAGTTTACTATCTTAGCACACCTTGATCACATATGAGTTAAATTATCCCCAAATAGAAAAGGCCTACATGGTGATTGTCTTCACATTTCAAAAGCTTTGCCATTATCTCTGAAATAATAAAACCAAGCTCATATCCAAAGTTGAACCTCTCAAGTACCTTTATCCAAACCCACCCTCACGGGTTGAATGGCTAATTGGATCATTCTCCGAGTGAATTTTGTATCGATTTTGTGAATCAAAAGTCTTTAAAAGGATAAGTACTGGCTGATCAGTTGGTAGAAGCTCCTCTCCTAGGAATGGAACCTTTATGCTTAGATTTACTAGATGCATCTATGATGTATATTGAAGAATCCATAGAATGGTAGGTTCATTTTGATGGATCTTTTACCTACCATGGATCTGGAGCAGGAGTGGTGCTCATCACTCCAAATGGTGATGTCATACCACGAGCATTCTCGGTTGGGATTCCCATGTACAAATAACATTGTAGAGTATGAAGCACTCATCACGGCCTCAAGATAGCTATTACATGGAACATCAAACTGTGAGTCATTGGGGACTCTCAACTTATCATAAAACAGGTTAATTAATGATGAGTACAAATTTAAAGATGAGAAGCTTATTCTCGTATAAGAAAATGGTTGAAACTTTGAAGGAATATTTTACACAAGTCATATTTGAACAAAAACCAAGATCACATAATAGATTTGCGGATGCTATGGCTATTATTGGGTCTCTCTTATGTATAGCACTTGAAGAAAGCAAGATGCCTTTCTTCATGGAACATTTCAGTACTGCGAAATGATATGTCGAATTCATGTTTGGCATGTGAGGTTGTTGGTCATTTATCCCCTTGGTACGACCCTATCTTCCAATACCTACAAGATGGCACTCTTCCCCCTGACATCACCCATTCTAAAAAGAAATCCCTTATTCACCGCATAGCCTGTTATACCCTCCTAGGAGGCACCCTTTATCATCGTGGCTATGATGGGAATCTGCTTCGTTGTTTGGATGTTGCTGATTCTATCCACGCAATTAAGGAAGTACATAGTGGTATTTGTGGAGCACATACTAGTGGCATGGTCTTAGCTAAAAAGCTATTGAGAGTAGGCTATTATTGGCCTACCATGGAATCCGATTGTTGTAACTTCGTAAAGAAGTGTGAACTATGCCAAAAATATGGAAATTTAATACATGCGCTAGCACAAGCCTTACAGCCTATTGCAACGCCTTGGCCATTCTCTAAATGGGGCTTGGATCTCATAGGGAAGCTCCATCCTTCTTCATCAGATGATCATACTCACATCATCACTACCACTGAATACTTTACCAAATGGGTAGAGGTTATCCCTCTTACCTATGTCACTAGTGTGCAGATTTCAAAATTCATCATGAACCATCTCATATGTCGTTACGGGATCCCCTCGGCCATTGTCACTAATAATGGTAAATCCTTCAAAAATAAAATGGTTAAAACATTATGTCAACGCTTCCATATCCAGATTAAGTGGTCTACCCCTTATTATCCTCAAGGTAATGGATAGGAAGAAGCCAACAATAAGACCCTTGTATGGATTATGGAGAAAATGGTCAGTAAAAATTGGTCGTAATTGGCATCTATAGATACATCCCGCCCTCTGGGCCTATCGTACTTCCATCCGCACTCCTACTGGTGTGACCCTTATTCACTTGTCTATGGCACTGAAGCCATCATACCTTTGGAAGTGGAGCTTCCCTCTCTGAGAATATCTCTCAGAGACTATCTTGATAAAGATGAAGACTACAGAGTTTCTCACCTAGCAGAATTAGAACTATTAGATGAAAGGCGTATTAGAGCACTCAATCACCTATAATTCTATCAGAATAGAGTTTCCAGAGGATATAACAAATGCATCATTCATCGAAATTTGATGTAGGAGATCTAGTTCTCAAATAAAATCAGAAGAACACCGTCAAAGATAGAGAAAAGAAAGGAAAGTTTGAGGCTAACTGGTTAGGTCCTTATGTTGTAATTGTAAAATATGGATCAGAGCCTATAAACTTGCATATTCAGACGGTGAAGAGCTTCTAACCTATGAATGCCATGCATTTGAATTAGTTCTATGCTTAGGCATGACGAGAATATCAAATAATACCTTAAAATTTTGGAAAACCAAGAAAAACAAGCAAAAAAATGGGAAAATGAGAAAATAGTAAAGAAAAAGTAGGCCTTCCTCATGTGAAAACCATGAAATTGTGACATAGCGGGTAGGTCTTTGACTGAAAACCAATTTTTGGCACTCAAGGAAGATTCACTAGACACAAGTTACTCTTATGGAAGGATGGGTAATCATTACCACTTTTTAGATACAACTTTTTCTGCTAGGTCTAGGAACCCTAGTAGGATTACCTTTACTCGCCATGATCTGGTTTGTTTGCTCTTATATCTACATGGAGGACATCACCTTTGTATACTCCCATCCAACACTAAGCATGAAGGTACCATTGCCACCTTATTACACATACACATGTGGCATTTTGCCTTTTGTATATTCCCACATCATGAAGGGGGCATCCACTTCTTTTTGTTCTTGTACATTGCTTTCAAAACATAACCTTGAAAAATATAAAAACATTTAGAAAATGATACACAAAAATCTGAACATCTGGAAAATTTCCTTTTCGGGATAAAGCTACATTCACCTCACAACTTTATCCTAGGAACACCTAGACAACAATGGAAAAATCTAGTCTGCTGAAAACTTATCTTTTTTAGATAAACCCAAAACATTAGAAAATATGTCAATGTTGTCCCATAAAAACAAAGTAGTGCTTTAATTACTTTTATTTGTTGGTTTTTATAGTTTTGGTGTACTTACTTTATTGAATTGTTGGTTCTTTAAATGGATCATTTGCTTATCTAATTTTGAATCTTGTTTGATTTAAATTATGTATTGCATTACATACATTTGAGAACTCTCATGCTTGTAAACAATTGTTGTAGGTTTCTTTATTTTGTTATGTGTCTTTTAAAAAGTTCATTTTTTTTACTTGCTTAGATTAGATCTCATTTTAATCTCTTGTTAATTTTTTGCATGTGTTTGTTTAGTAGTAGTTTGTTGTATGTGTATATTTGTTTAGTTTTGTTAACTTTTTCTTGTGTGTTTTTGCACAGTTGTTTGTTATCACATCTATCATCTATCATTTCATCACATTTCTAAAATCATTCACTACATCATATATATACAAAAAACCTAAGTATTACATCATGCATGTATGTTAAGCTAATCATCAAATATCATATCATCAATGGGGGAAAGAGGGGTTACACATAATCACAAATCTATCCCCCCCACACCAATATCATCTAGTATCATCCCAAGTGCTAGCATACAAACTTAGAAACAAATCATGAATCCAAAACATGTGGTATAGATGCATCATCAAATATGAAAGTAGGAAATACACACATTTTTGAATCTAAGATATGCCAAATACATGAAGGAAAGAAAAATCATACATCATAAATCCATCATAAAATAATACATCAAAATGTCCATATATATACATGTATAACTGTCTAGGTCAGTACTCAAAATAATACATCATCTATACAATGTGCCATCAAAAAGGGGCATGCATCAAAAGAATCGATCCTTCATCATGATGCATCATCAAAATAAAGATATAGACAGCTATACATCAAAATCAGCCTTCATAAGAGGCATGTATACAAAATATCTGTACAAAAAAGAATGTAGAGCTCAACCACAGCTCTCACCCTCGCCAGGGCTCCCAGGTCTGTCACCTAGTCGATGGAATAATGGTGGTTGTGATGGACCTACACTAGGAGTACCACCAAACTGTCTAGATGGCCCCTATCCAGTGGCTACTCGAGAAAATGATGCCTAGCTGATCTCATTCAATGACCTAATCTTTATGACCTAGAGCCTGTCACTCGAGCCTCACTTGCTGAAATGAGACTACTCATTGATCTATCAGAACTTCCCTAAAGTAGGAAGTCCTATAATACAAGGCCTCGCCACCGGATCTCATCGCATCTCAGTATCGTCTACATCTCCGTAAGCAAGAGCTAACTATAGGGTGGCATCTTGTTGGCCTATTAAACTACCAATATCAGCCTAGGCTGTCTCGGGAAGTGGCCTTTCAATCTCTCTCTGTAGTAATAACCTACACCTGGGCTCGTGCCTCGATCCTCTTTGTGTTAAAATTCCCTATGATTATTCCTATACATGGTCCCTCTGGGCAACAACCATCCGCACCTGAGTCTGGGACTAGTGTAGGAGGCTCAATATCTGAGCACCTTGTGTGGCCATCTCTCACATGTGACTCTGCCATGAACCACTATCACCACCCTGAGTGGCCTGTGCTCTAGCCTGGTCCCTCTCTACTGTCAAAATCTACACCTAGGTGAGTTCCTGATCTCGCTCTACTGTGAGGACCTATACCTAGGTCCTCGTTGTGTCTCTCTCACTAGCCACATGTAACTATATAGCAATGGATTCATGTAACTACTACTGAAGAGTAGCTTGCTACCCACCGATGCTACTCTCTTGAATATCAAATGGCGGGCCTTGCTCTGGAAGTACCTGCTGAAGAGGGGTATATATCCTTGTTGGAATTCCCATTGGGGGCAACTCTATATCCACGCCCATGTATACATGTCTCACCCTTATCCTAGGGCCTTGTCCCTATGGCTATTATGGTATGAGACCTTATCCCATAACTTTAACATGTTGGTCCGCATCAAGCCCACCCTCGTCATCGTCATCATCACTATCATCTCCACCCTTACCACCACTAGGAGGCCCCACTAGAGGGGGTCTCACACCGATGCCATATGCCACTCTGGGAATGCTCAAATGGCGCAGGAGCACACTGTGGTACCATGGCCCATCTTTCTCAGTGGCACCCAAATAATAGGTACCACCTATCAAAAACTATCTAGTGCTCTGTCATGTGAAATTTGTGGTCCCATATCAAAATGCTCTCTAGCTCTACGAGCATACCATATATCTCACCTAGGAACATCTGGTAAGGCCAAACTATCTCCTGCAGCACCGAACTACTCTATATAGCTCCCGCATATAGTTGTGGCTACCTAAGATAAAATGCTCAATGGTAGCAGTGCTGAGCTCTAAACCATCCTCTGGCCACTGAAAATGTCTATAAGGCCTCCATACAATGGAAGCCTGTCCACACTCATCCAACTCATGCCTATAGTGGTATGTAACTCCCATAAATGGTCACACATCATCCCTTTCCGAAACCCAGCCCATCATAGAAGGCTCGTCGGGAGCCCAAACTCTCAGAACACCTAAGGGGTGACCAATGGCAATGTGGTCCCATGCCCAAATCTGTAGCAAGTGAGTAGGTCCTACCATCTTCTGACAGTAGTATGTGATCAAATGAAGGTCCCAGTATAAATGTGCTAATATTCACTGACCACGGTAGTAGGTCTGTCCCTCCACCAAACCAAGAATCACTCCTAGGAGTCCAAGTAGAAATGAAGCACCAGTCTTGTTAGGGAGTTGAACTCCACTGACAAGATCCATCATATAGACCACTTCTTGGGCTAACTCTAGATCATCTATACATAGGGATATTCGATGGACATCGCGTGTCATGGTATAGTAGGAACACCAAACAAATGTATGATATGACACCGAATATCGGTCTAGTGGCTCGTAGTCTCAACAAGTTGTCCCTAAAGTAGGACCCGCGTGATGCGCTATACATCCTCCAAGGTAATGGTAATCTCCCGGTCGGAGGTGAAATCACTAGCTCTCGCTATGCCATCACTCTATTATGGTTGTCAAAAGGCCGTGATCTAAGGCATCTCGGCCACATGATTCAGTCACGTCACATGCAAAAGGCTCGGCAGGGTCACTCTGCCATCATTGTCAAACTATGCCTCTATCACAGCTAATTGATCAGTAGCACTCTGTGAGTCTCAAGAATGGGTAACATACGCTAAAATCAACACAAGTGTTAGGCATCTAACATTTCTATGTATTTTTCTAAGGAAAAATAATTCTTTTAATACATCTAACTTACTAATTATTCTTTTCTTCTAAACTAATCTCACCTTTATTCTTCTATACTTGGCTATTTTCTAGCCAAATTGTCTTTTCTCACTTCATTCCAGTGCATATGTGCCCCCTTTGGCACCTACGCACCCTAAACGACATGTACACTCCCTAACCGATGCATACACACACAACCCCTTCTTCTCCTTTTGGCGCAAGGACATATAGGATGTATACGTGCCAGATGACACCTACGCACTATTTCGCTTCGACATGCACGCATGTGTGTAACCATTCAAAACCCTAACCGATGCATACATGCCCCCTTGCCATCTAAATTTTTACGGATGCGTGTGCATGTACTGCCTCTCTTCTAATGGATACACGTGCACATACCCGCTTCTTCCAAACAAATACGTGTACGCGTCCCTATCTCCCACAAACGGATGCACGTGAACGTTCGTGTCTATCTTTTGACGCATGTGCATGTGTGTTCTCATCAACCGACGATACGCCCATGTGCATGTGTCAAAATTCATCCTACTTACCCTAGAAAACCCTAAAAATGGCATTAAATGCATAATTAATAAGGGGGTTAGGCCACTCATGAATGGTCCATCCGACGGGTCCCGCATGTACTCCCAAATGTGATCCGCGTGCCTTTTCCTCCTCGATATCCTCACCATCTCACTCCAGGGCTATCACTCTCGCTCATGGTAAAAATTTGTAAAGGTTTTGGTTGAAATGAATTGGTTGTGATTGTTTTACCGACCCCAGGTGGGTATATTAGCCCTACGCAATGCCCCCGGGCATGTTTTCTCCGTCGTGGTCATTCTAACCTTCTTCTATCCATTGTGATAATTATTTTTGTATTAAAATAATTGTTTTTACTAATTTTCACATGTTGGGGCACTTTGTGTCATCCAACGGTCCCTTCTCCGTCGCACTGAGATAATTTACGAACCTTTCAAGCACCTTTTCCTCTATTTTTCATCTCGTGATAATTATTTACTAATTTATTTAAAATAAATAATTTTTGACCCATCTTTCTTCTTGTGGGTGTATATCCTATCTCTCTGGCACCTCTCCTTCCCATTACCGCCTATGTGCATATTTTTAGAAGATATTTTATCTTTTGAAATTCTTCCGACCTATAAAAACCTAGAAAAAAAAAAATTTACAAAAATATTTTTAAAAAACAAAAATATTGATATATCAAAAATGGCTCAAAATTGGTTAAACCGATCATCTACAGCTAAAATACGTGTCTATTGCATGGAACTCATCTCAGATCTTGCTGACGTTTTCAAATGTTTCAAAACAACAACTTGCGCATCACCAAAATCTTCAAACACCTACACAAGCTATGTTGTTTACTTCTGCCTATACTACGGGGCACTATCAATTTCCCCGGTACTATTTTCACACGCAGATTGCTTTTTCACCGGACCCAAGTTTTCTCCATTGTTCTCCTTGCATAATACACATTGTTTGGGGCATAATTTTTCACTTTTTTCATTTATCGAACATTTAGGACTTCATCTCAATAACAAAATATTTGTGCAACTATCTTAAACATTGTTGGTTTAAGTGTGTGTGATTGTACTTATTTCCCTATTAGGTGATTTTATTTATTTCTCATATTGCATTGCATTCGTGTATGTTGCATGGAGTTGGTCATTTTTAGCACAAGATGGTTGTTTGTATCTTGGCTTTTCATGTCATTTTACGCTTTTGTCGCATGCTCACATTTTAATAAGGACCCATGAGGAGGATTCTAAGCATTATGATGATTGAGTATTGTTAGAAATTAATTTGCGAATCGCTTAATATCCCTTTTTTCTTCTATTTTTCCATATTCTCTGTCAACTTTTATTTCTATTTGTTTCTTTTTCGATCTTCATCAAGTTTCTTCGTCACCCCATCGACACTCGGGGGCATTCATCATCCTTCATCATGTTAATTTTTCTTCTACCCCTTCATAAAAATTCTATTTGTTTGCGTTTGTCTAATTTCTTTGAAGTGACGTACCTTACGTCAATCAAAAACGGCAAATGTAGACACACTGTGGTTTAATCAATACACTATTATTTCTAATGGTGCACTAACGCTTCTTCCTTTTATAAATTGACGGCACACCACTAGTTAAACCTATCTAAGTCCCTTCTTACAACACCCTTTTGGTTGTTTTTCCTCTTATAAACCATTTAAACAGGACGTTACAACCTCGTTCTAACTACATTAGCTTCTTATTCTCTTCTAGTTTTCTTCTATTAGCTCCCTAGAAGATCAATCCACTTTGTTGGATTGATTAAACCCTTCAAGAACCTTTCCATAACCCTAATCAATCTCTAAGAGAGATTAATTAGTCTAACCAAGGTTAAATACCCTAAACATAGTCAAATCACACTTTGACTTGCTAAAAGTGCTTTTTGGACTTTAGCCTTTGTCCCACATGCACCCAAATCTCCCTTTTCTTCTAAACCAAAAACTATAAATAGGGCTATACCCCCTCCCTCATTTCCTAAGAATTCTCTCTTCTTCCTAGCATAGATTATAGCAATTTGTTTAGGCTTTAGATTATATTTTCATCTTCTTCCATTTGAGCTAAAAGCATTTAAGTTTTTATTTCATTAGCATTAACATGGAGTAAAAGGGAAGATCCATTGGCCTTGAAGCCATTAATGGGGAGATATCTTTCTCTTAACACATAAACTTAATGCTTAGATCCTCTTAGGTTCATTTCAAGATTTCAAAGAATAGAGATTAAAGTAATTTGCTTAATTTGCATGTTTATTTCAAATTAATGTATGCAAAGAAGAAAACCTTGCTCATTTCTTGTCACATGGTCCATTGATCAGATTGTCAATAGCCTTTGGGGTTTCTTTAGATATTCTTACCCCAAATCCATGGCTTTTACAACTTTTCATTGAACATATTTGGCATGTGTATATTTGTTTAGTTTTGTTAACTTTTTCTTGTGTGTTTTTGCACAATTGTTTGTTATCACATCTATCATCTATCATTTCATCACATTTCTAAAATCATTCACTACATCATATACATACAAAAACCTAAGTATTACATCATGCATGTATGCTAAGCTAATCATCAAATATCGTATCATCAATGGGAGCAAGAGGGATTGTGCATAATCACAAATCTATCCCCCACACCAATATCATCTAGTATTATCCCAAGTGCTAGCATACAAGCTTAGAAACAACTCATGAATCCAAAACATGTGGTACGAGATACATCACCAACTATAAAAGTAGGAAATATACACATTTCTCAATCTAAGATATGCCACATACATGAAGGAAAAAGCAAATCATACATCATAAATCTATCATAAAATGATACACCAAATGTCAATATATATACATGTATAAATATCTAGGTCGCACTCAAAATAATACATCATCAATACAATGTGCCAAAAAAGGAGCATACATCAAAAAGAATTAAGCCTTCATCGCGAAGCATCATCAAAATAAAGATATACACAAATATACATCAAAATCAGCCTTCATAAGAGGCATGTATACAACATATCTCAGTATAAAAAGAATGTAGAGCTCAACCACATCTCTCGCCCTCGCCAGTGGCTCCCAGTGTCTATCACCTAGTCGACGGAATAATGGTGGTTGTGATGGACCTGCACTAAGAGTACCACCAAACTATCTAGATGTCCCCTATCCAGCCAGCTGCTCAGGCATAGGCTGCCTAATTGATCTTGTTGAATGACCTGGTCTCTGTAACCTAGAGCCTGTCAAGCTAGCCTCTGATTGCTTAAATGAGACTGCTTGCTGATCTGCCATAATTGCCCTGAAGTAGGAAATCCTATTATACAAGGCCTTGCCACTGGGTCTCATCGCATCTCGTATCAAGTCTGCATCTCCAGAAGTGAGAGCTTCCTATAGGGTGGCATCTAACTGGCCTGTCAAACTACCAATATTAGCCTAGGCCTGCTCGGGGTAGTGGGCTCTCGATCTCTCTCTCGTAGTAATAACCTACACCCGGGATCATTCCCGATCTATCTATGTCGAATAGCCCTATGACTATGCATGTGCATGGTCCCTTTGGGTAGTAACCATCCTCACCTCGAGTCTGGGACTACTATAGGAGGCTCAATATCTGAGCACCCTATGCAACCATCTCTCGCATCTAACTCTTCCATGAAGCACTATTACAGCCCCGAGTGGCCTCGTGCTCTAGCCTCGGTCCTCTCTCTGTCAAAATTTACACTTGGGTGAGTGCCTGATCTCGCTCTATTATGAGGGCATGTATCGGGTCTTTCATGTGTCTCTCTCACTAGCCACATGTAACCGTATATCAATGGCTGTCTATAACTCCCGTTGAAGAGTAGCTCACTTCCCATCAAGACTGCTACTCTCTAGAATATCAAATGGCGGGCCCCGCTCTAGACAAGTACCTTCAAGAGGGCTATATATCCCTGCTGTAATTCCCACTAGGGGAAACTCTATATCCACATCCCTATATACATGTCCACTGGGCCTAAGGCCCTATCCCTATGGTTGTTGTGGTATGGGACCCTTTCCCCTACCTCTAACATGTTGGTGCACATAAGGCCCACCCTCATCATCATAATCATCACTATCATCTCTACCCTCGCCATTTTAAGAGGCCCCATTGAGGGGGTCTCACGATACGCCACTCTAGGAATGCTCAAACGACGTGGGAGCACACCGTGGTACCATGGCCCATACTCCAGCGTAATGCCCAGATCTCTAACCTTTCTCAGTGGCACCCAAATAGTAGGTGCCACCTATCGAAAACTAATCGGTGCTCACACACGGAAATCTATGGTCCCATATCAAAATGCTCTCTAGCTCTACGAGCATACCATCTATCTGGCCTAGGAACATCTTGGGTAAGGCCAAACTACCTCAATCGATCTACTCTATATATCTCCCACATATAGTTGCAGCTGCCCAAGATAAAATTCTCAATGGTAGTCAGTCTTTGAGCTATAAACCATCCTCTGGCCACTAAAAATGTCTATAAGGCCTCCATAAAATGAAAGTATACCATAGCTCATCCAACTCATGCTTATAGTGGTATGTAACTCCCATAAATGGTCACACATCATCCCCTGCCGGGACCCAACCCATCGTAGAAGGCTTGTCGGGAGCCTGAACTCTCAAAACACCTAAGGGGTGTGTAACACCCTGAACTGTTGTTACTTTCTCCTGGGCATACAAGTGTTGATATGTGATTTCTTGTATAAGGATGTGTTCCTCGATTTAGAAATCATGCTTGATATGTACTGTAATTTCTTTGCAGATTGCAGATCTTGACTGAGTCAGAATATGATTAGACTCTTTTATCTATTTCATCTTGTATCTGAGTTTAATCTGATCTCGGAATAAATTATAGAGTTATCCATCTATAATACCTAGTCTTGGATCAGTGGAATTGATCCAAGTATTGCTTTAAATTTGTTCGTGATGAATTAAAATCACAGACCTTGAACAGGTTGCAAGGTATGGAAGCATTGATTTAGCTAGTCAGGAGTATGACTCAGGCTGATCTTTTGAAATAAATTGGTTCCCGATATCGAAGTATATCTGGAAGGTCTCGATCGTGGACCAGGTAATAATTCGGTTACATACGATTCTGCAGCAGAACAGGAGCTAACCCTGTTCAAGAAGGTATGATATAGGTCTTTTCTGAGTGTACAGAACGTAGACCTAACTGGAATTATTAATGGTTAGTAACCTAAAACTAAAACCTAACCTAGGGGTTAGATTAGTGTTAATCTAACCTAGACCTAGGCTATGTGTTAATGTCCTAAGTAACTACATGTAATGTGGTTAGAATATGTGTTATCCTAAATTCTAACCTAAGATACTAACCTAACTATGAACAAGATTGTAAAGGGGCCTATGGAGGGGTGCGAACCATGGGCGGCGTTTTCTATGACAATTAATGCATGGATAAGGATGAGGGACAGGTCATGGCGGAGGTTTAGGCAACGGCTAACCTGTTCAGACGTGGCAGGTCGCCAAAACTAGAAATGAACTTGAGTTTTCATTGGACTGTCGCCAATTCTGGCGGTCGGTGGAAGTGGAGTCTTAGCGGGAAAGTTGGTTTAATTGCATTCAATATTCTCGGTAGTCGAGCTCGGAACTCGCGAGAAGGCATGCAAACGGGAAGTTTGTTGGTTTGTTTGGCTTGTCGCGATTTTCGGATTTCTCTCTGCCTGTTCACTGGTTCTTCGCACCAGTCTTCTTTGTGTTGCATGGCGAACATGAGGTTATCTAGCTCTTTTCTCTGGCAAGGAGAATATATATGCCATGGAGATAGCAAAATTTTGTTGATCGCTCTAACTTGGAAAAGGAAAAGGAAGCACGAGCTCTTCCAGTGGTCTGCCTCAGAAATTTGAGCAAAAATACAGGCATGTTAGGCCCTAACCTTTAAATATCTTGTTGTCTTTCAAGTGATTTCATTAGAACAACTCTGTTCAAATGATTTAAGAAATTAGATGTTTATCTATGGATATCTTGTGTGATTTTTCTTGGTACTGTATCTCTTCTGGTTCGAAATTTCATTTATCTTCTGATGGGTGTTTATTAATTTCGAACTGTGGCATTATTTCCTTGTGTTTGCATTTTGGATTGATTATGCGAAACATGTGAAATGTATGATTGCTCGGCCTGTTCGGCGTGAGCCCATGAATCGTTCCTGTGATGGGTATAGACCATTGATTGTTATGTTGTCGATTTTTGGTCGTCGATTCTTGTTTTGGAAACAGTCGGAAGAAATATTAATGGAACTGTTTGATTGTTCAGTTTGTTGAACCTTTGAAAGCCCTGTTGTGGTTTTTAGTGACAGTGGCTAATGATACTTTTTGGGTGTCGCTCTGTCTTTTAAAATGGTTTGGGAACAGGTAACTATTGTGTTACAGTTTTCCTTTCGACTCAGTGGTAGTTGTTTTTCCTTGTTATTTGGGTAACGGGATCTAAACCGTTGACAGTGTACAGTATGGATATATGTATTTTATTCGGACGACTCTGTTGAGTCCATTGAATGATTCGTATTGTGGACCACTGTTGAACTTCGTTTGAATATCTATTTGGATACTGGTAATTTGATTTTGTGCTCGAAGAGTAACGAGTAGCACGACCTCTGTTATTTTACCTTCGTGTTGCAAGAGTTTGTGGTTTATACTCTTTGGATGAAATTCTACGTTTCTTTCCTGTGCCATCTTGTGCGAAAATGTTGGTAAGGGTATCGTTGGATTCTTTGTTTTGGAAATTCAGTATTCTGGTTTGTTTTTGCCTGATTACAATGTTGCCATTGTTGGCACGGATGATTTATCATCTTACATTATTTTGGTTACTGATTGTTAGGACTCAGTTGAATTTTTGACAGATGGACAGTGTAACTGTTTCAATTAGGACTGTTGGGTTATCCTGTTGTTTGACCCTGTGGAGGGTATCTTGCTTCTTTTGGCTTCTGTATAAGCCTGAGATTGAACTCGTGATGTTTATTTTGGCCTTGATGGATTTCTGTGAATAGTTTGACATCTTGTATATTGGCTTAATGAGTTAGGTCATGGATATTAACCCGTAACAGTATGCAATGTAAATATAGAATTACATTCGTTTTTAAATTGAATGACTCTGTGGAGTCGATTGAATGATTTATTTGTTTAAATCACTGTTCATGGTTGATCATAGATGAATTTTAGAAATTGTTGTTCCAGCGACTTAAGGAAATAATTTGTATTTTGATCTCTGTTATTCGTAAGAATACCATTGTGTCGCATTGGCAAGGGTTCAATTGGATTCTTTGTTTGAAATCAGTGATTAAAATTTCTTGCCTGAGTTTTAATATGTACACCATTTACTTGTCCAGAAGGAAACATTGGCAATCATTTGTCATTCCACTGTTGTTCGGGTTCAGTAGAATTGTGGAAGTTAACCTGTATCTTCTTTTGCCTCAGTTGAGAACTTGACTTGATATACTGTTGTTTGATATTGGGAAATTTTGCCTGAGTAATGGTTTGTATCAAGTAACGTGACTCTGTATAAGTAAATCGTGAGTGCTATTTGACCAACTCCGATTACGTACAGATGTATGTACAGGATGATATGTTCCTTTCTGATTTACTAATTGGATGAGGCAGTGTGTGTTACGGTATTAGTAAGGTAATCTCTGCATGGTCTTATGGAAGCATCAGTATTAGTGTAATAAAGCCTGTTGTTGACCAGGATATACTAGAGGTTCTTTTGATTTCGAACTTGGTTCGAAAAAGCCTTACTGTGTAAAAGGAACTAGTATTGGGCTTAAGGTTGATATATGGATTGTTGATGTGTTAGTTCTTTGTCAGGAGTTTTGCTGTGTTTTATTTCTTGATTTAAAACAGCGATCCTTCTGTGGCTTGTCTGACTTGTTCATATACATACTGGTTGAATGTTTTTCATATGTGAAGACGGTACAGTAATGAACTAATGTGAAAGGAAGTATGAATGATTTGGTTCTTCCTCTTCTTTTATTTAATATTTGTTGATATCTGTCTAACAGTGGGAATTGTTTTGTAACATATTGGTGGAATCCCGAATTGTTATGATAATTCCCTTTTTGGATGAATGAAACGATCTGTCCAATGTTGTGATTTTGGATTTAATGATTGTTTGTGTACATTCGTTCCTTGATTTTTAATATTTGATGAAATATTAGAAAGTGATCAAGACTATTTTGTAACAATGATAGAGTTACATATTTGTAATCATTTTGTATTACAAGGGCATAGTCTGAATATGTTTACTTATGTGGATATTTGATCTCATTTAAACAGGGTGTTTAATGAAAACAATTGATGGATTGCAATTGTTTTAAAAGTTAGTGCTTATCATGCTCAGTTCATCGAACTGACTCATGTTGACTATTTTGCAGATGGTTGCCGTAAGTGGTAAAAGCAATGCAGATCTGACAGGATGATCAGATTTATTAATGTGTTTCATAATGAATTACAGCTTGATTATATAAATGTACTGTATGCGAAAAGATGTTTCTTTTCCATTAAGCATTGTATCAAGTATGCTGCTTGCATAAAATGTAATTGTATAATTTTGAAAGGAATGGAAATAAGTGTTTGATACTTATGTGTTGTATTCTCATTCTGATAGTTGACCTTCTTCGGTTTATGTAACGAAGGGGCATTGTTACCATTGTATAATTTGGATGCTTTTGTGATTGACAATGAAAGCTTACAAGAAATGTGGTTGAATTCATATGAGTGTTTAGCAGATCTTATTGTTCTAGCGAAAGCAATATTGGATTTAAATAATTGTCTTTCTAGAAGATAGGTTAAAAAAATGAACCTAAGCAGAACGCTAAACAAGCTGGATTAAATTACTAATCCCTAGTCCTGAGTATGACAGGACAATATTAAATTGGATTCTTAATCATTTATATCTTTATACTAGTAAGTATGATATAAATTCAGTTAAGAGAACTGATATAAATCAAAAGGAGTTCAGATGGCAATCTCAAGTAAAGGTTATGAGATATTGTCCAACTCTGTTGCTTTAGAATCAGGTGTATTCTAATGACTCCTTGATGAGAACTTGACCTTAATACCTCTACCATGTAATGGGTTTTATAGAGGAGGGTCGTCTTAAGACGAAGAATCCAGGGATCGGGAAAGGCTAAACTTAGAAAAAGTCTTTAAAGTAATTTAAACTCAAGTGCGTAACGCATGTTGTTAAGTAGATCTTTTCGAGGCGGATTTAAAGGTTGACGACACAAGTCAGCTGCAGGGTTGTACCTCCGAGAAGATTAGGATCTTCTCGAAGTTACAACAATGCAGGTGATTTTTGGCGACACCCTTTGCATTGATCGCTAAGATTTACACTTTGATCTCGCATGAGTTACTCAGGGTCCGATTAAGAACGTGGTCATGTTATAAGGCTGCCTAGGAGATTCGGGGTATCATGACACACTGGTTGAATTGCAAGGTTGAACCAGTATGTCACCATATCCCTAATCCTCGTGGGCATCCATATAACATTATCACCTTGTTAATCTGCCTCCGAGTGATTCAGTTGTGAAAGGAAGGACTGACAGTAGTCAGTGTAGGACATTCTATATAACATAAGAATGGGGTGAAGGACGTATTCCAGATTGACGAGTATGTCGTTAAGGAATACGAGACATAAACAGTATGTTTCAAATCTTTGGCCAAAGTATCGCAAGCTGCTGATTGCGTTGTCCTAATTCACCTAGTCTAAGGGATGAGATGCCGATGAATAATAGTAACAATTATTCAGTTAGATTCCTTGGACAGAGCATTCTGAATCCCAGATTAGGGAAGAGAACCGCAAGAGTAATGTGTTAAATAAAAACACCAACTCTTATTACTCATGAATAGATCGGTAGATTACCGAGTCATGGAATGAATAGATCGGAGGTACTCCGAGTCATTACAGCTGCATATGGTTGTCTGTTATATGAATGGTTATTGATTTGTGAGTTCTAAATTATGTATTTAGAACCGTGGATGCATTTATCAAAAAAAAAAAAAAAAAAAAAAATCACTTGTTCTAAAGTATAAAATGAGGATGTTACAGGGTGACCAATGCCAATGTGGTCCCATGCCCAAATTTGTAGTAAGTGAGCAGGTCCTACCATCTTCTGATGGTAGTATGTGATCAAATGAAGGTCCCAGTATAAATGTGCTAATATGCACTGACCCTAGCAGTAGGTTTATCCCTCCACCAAACCAAGAATCACTCCTAGGAGTCCAAGTAGAAATGAAGCACCAGTCTTGTCAGGAAGTAGAACTCCACTGACAAGAGCCATCATATAGACCACTACTCGGTCTAACTCTAGATCATCTATACATCGGATAGTCTGATGGACATCCCACACCATGGTATAGTAGGAACACCGAACAAATGTATTATATGACGCTGAATATCGATTCAACGGCTCATATTCTCGATAAGTTGTCCCTGAATTTAGACCCACGTGATGCATCCATACATCCTCTAAGGTAATGGTAATATCCCCGATCGGGAGGAAAAGCACTGGCTCTCGCTATGCCATCACTCTGTTATGGCTGTCAAAAGGCCATGATCTAAAGTGATTTGGGGCATCTCAGCCACATGAGTCAATCCCATCACATGCAAAAGGCTCACTAGGGTCGCTGTCATCATCATCAAACTACACCTCTATCACAACTAATCGACCGTAGCGCTCACGAGTCTAAAGAATGGGTAACATACGCTGCAAAATCAACGCAAGTGTTAGGCATCTAACATTTCTATATATTTTCTAAGAAAAATAATTCTTTTAATGCATCTAACTTACTAATTATTCTTTTCTTCTGAACTAATCTCACCTTTATTCTTCTATACTTGGCTATTTTCTAGCCAAATTGTCTTTTCTCACTTCATTCCAAAGGCATACGCAACCCCTTTGCACTCCGCACACCCTAAATGATGCGTATGCACCCTAACCGACACATACACGCACAACTCCTTTAAGCACAAGGCCATACAAGATGCATATGTGCCTAGTATGACACCTACGTGCCTTCTTCGACACACACGCATGCTTGTAATTGTTTAAAAGCCCTAACTAAAGCATATGTGCCCCCTTTCCATATAAAATTTTTGACAGATACGTGTGCGTGTACTGTCTCTTCCAACAATGATACGCATACACATACATGCTTCTTCCAAATAAGTACATGTATGTGTCCCTGTCTCCCACAAATGGATGTGTGTGCACATCCATGTCTATCTTTGATGCATACGTGTTTGCGTACCCATCAAACCGACACATATGCCAACGTGCATGCATCAAAATTTGTCCTACCTACCCTAGAAAACCCTAAAAATAGCATTAAATGCATAATTAATAGGGGGTTAGGCCACTCATGAATGGTCCATCCATGGGGTGCCACATGTACTCGCAGATATTATACATGCGGCTCATCCTCCTCGGTATCCTCACCATCTCACTCCAAGGCTATCACTCTCACTCATGGTAAAAATTTGCATAGGCTCTGGTCGAAATGAATTAGTCGTGATTGTTTTACCGACCCCGGGTGGGTATATTAACCCATCGCGATGCCCCTAGGGCATGTTTTCTCCATCGTGATCATTCTAACCTTCTTCTATCCACTGTGATAATTATTTTTGTATTAAAATAATTATTTTTACTAATTTTCACACATTGGGGCACTTTGTGTCATCCAACGGTCCCTTCTTTGTCGCATTGAGATAATTTACGAACCTTTCAAGCACCTTTTCCCACCTTTTCCTCTATTTTTCATCTATTTTCCCCGTCATGATAATTATTTACTAATTTATTTTAAATAAATTATTCTCGACCTGTCTTTCTTCTTGTGGGTGTATATCCTGGCTCTCTGGTAGCCTCGCCTTCCCATTACCACCTATGTGTGTATTTTTTTGGAAGATCTTTGATCTTTTGAAATTCTTCTGACCGATCAAAAACCTAGGAAAAAAATTCACAAAAATATTTAAAAATAAAAAAATATTGATATATCAAAAATGGCTCAAAATTGGTTAAACCGATCATCTACGGCTGAAATTTGTTTCTATTGTGTGGCATTTATCCTAGATCTTGCTAACATTTTCAAATGTTTCAAACAACAACTCGCGCATCACCAAAATATTCAAACACCTACACAAGCTATGTTGCTTACTTCGTCTGTACTCTGGGGCACTATAAATTGCTTGGTACTATTTTCATCGTGCACATTGCTTTTTCGCTAGACCCAAGTGTCCTCCATCTTCTCCCTTGCATAATACACCTTGTTTGGGGCATCATTCTTCCCCCTTTTCATTTATCAAAACATTTGGGACTTCATCTTGATAACAAAATATTCGTGCAACTATCTTAAGTGTTGTTGGTTTGAGTGTCTCGTGATGTACTTATTTCCCTGTCGCTGTGTGATTTTGTTTATTTCTCGTATTACATTGCATTCATGTGTGTTGCATGAAGTTGGTCATTTTTAGCACAAGACATTTGTTTATATCTTGGCTTTTCATGTCATTTTATGCTTCATTGCATGCTCACATTTTAATAAGGATCCATGAGGAGGATTCTAAGCATTATGATGATTAAGTATTATTAGCAAGTGATTTGTGAATAGCTCAATATCTATTTTTCTTCTAGTTTCTCATCTTCTCTGAACACTTTTCTTTCTATTTGTTTATTTTTTTTTATCGTCGATCGAGTTTCTTCATAACCCCATCGACACTCAAGGGGGAATTCATCATCCTTCATCTTATTAATTTTTCTTCTACCCCTTCAAAAAAAAATTCTACTTATTTACGTTTGTCTACTTTCTTTGAAGTGACGTAGCTTACGTCACCTCAAAGAGGGAAAATGTAGACATCTGTAGTTTTTTCAAAACACTATTATTTCTAATGGTGCACTAACACTTTTTCCTTTACAAATTGATGACACATCGCGAGTTAAACCTATCTAACTCCCTTCTTACGACACCCTTTTGGTCATTTTTCCTCTTATAAACCATTTAAACAAGTTGTTATGGCCTCGTTCTAACTACATTAGCTTCTTATTATCTTCTAGCTTCCTTATATTAGCTCCTGGAAGATCAATCTACTTCGTTGGATTGATTAAACCCTTTAGAAACCCTTCTATAACCCTAATCACTCATTAAGAGATATTAATTAGTCTAACCTAGGTTAAATACCATAAACATAGTCAAATCACACTTTGACTTACTAAAAGTGCTTTTGGACTTTAGCCTTTGTCCCACATGCACCCAAATATCCCTTTTCTTCTAAACCAAAAACTATAAATAGGGCTATACCCCTCCCTCATTTCTTAATAATTTTCTCTTCTTCCTAGCATAGATTATAGCAATTTGTTTAGGCTTTAGATTATATTTTCATCTTCTTCCATTTGAGCTAAAAGCATTTAATTTTGTATTTCATTAGCATTAACATGGAGTAAAAGGGAAGATCCATTGGCCTTGAAGCCATTAATGGGGAGATCTCTTTCTCTTAACACATAAACTGAATTCTTAGATCCTCTTAGGTTCATTATTTCAAGCTTTCAAAGAATATAGATTAACTTCATTTGCTTAGTTTGCATGTTTATTTCAAATTAATGTATGTAAAGAAGAAAAACTTTCTCATTTCTTATCACATGGTCCATTAATCAGATTGTCAAAAGCCTTTGGGGTTTCTTTAGAGATTTTTTCCCAAATCCATGGCTTTTGCAACTTTTCATTGAACACAACATCATGTGAGCAATGCTCATAGTAAGTTCTATAAAATTGGGGATGAATCTTCTTAGGAAATTTATCTTGCCAAATAAATAATGGACACCTTTCTTACTTGATGGAAGAGGGATTCGATGGATGGCTTGAACTCTCTTCGAGATCAATCTTGATTTCTTTCTTTAAAATAATGTTTCCCAACACCTTTCCTTCGTGACACAAAACACAGACTTTTTAGGGTTTAAATAAATTTTGTGCTCTCTACACTTCGTATTAATGTTTCAAGGTGTTAGAAGTGATTTATTCTTGCTTTAGAAAAAACTATCAAGTCATCCAAATACACAACAATGCATTTCCCTTTCAAACTACCAAAAGCCAATTCCATGGCCCTCTGGAAAGTAGCACCAACATTGATGAGACCAAATGGCATTATCTTATATGTAAAGGTGCCCCAAGGTGTAGTAAAGGTTGTCTTATGTTTATCTCATGAGATTCACCTCTACTTGATTTTACCCCTGTAATCCATCTAATATAGATAGCATCTCCAAGCCTATGACATCTTGCAATACTTGGTCCATCTTTAGGAGAGGGTAGTTGTCCTTCAAAGAACCCTGATTTAGATTTATGAAGTCCACACAGATCCAGATCTCACCATTCTTCTTCCTAACATGCACTATATTAGAAATCCACGTTGAATGGTGGATGGGCAAGATGATCTTAGCCTTCAAAAGCTTTTGTATTTCTTGGAAATTTGTAACAGCTATATTTGGATTATATTTCCTTTGCTTCTGTTTGAAGGGTTTGATCCCAAGCTTAAGAGGAATGAAATGTTGCATTTCTTTAGGTTGAAAATCCTTAAGATCATCATAAGAGTAAGCTAGAACATCAACATACCTCTTTAATAGATTCACCACCTTATTTTTCTCTTCTTGAGTGAAGTATTTTCTAATGTTGACCATTTTAGGATCATAAAGACTCCCAATATTCACTTTCTAAGTCTCAGCAGATTTTCGGGCTCCGTGGGAAACTTTAGACTTCATATACCTATCATGTTTATCAAAAAGATCCTCTAAACTCACCATCCCTTTAGGAATTTTGTTTCCTTTCAATTTGATGCATCTATCTTGATCCATCTCTTCTTTGACACCCTCTTCATTTGATGACACACACTCTCTAGGCATATTATCACTTATTTCAAAGAACATCCGATCAAAGTTGTCTCGAGCTCCAATAAAGAAAGCGGATGTTGGTCATCATTGAAAACTTTCCAGCTTATTTGCATTTTTAGGCACACTGCGGGTCTATGGATCATTTCAATGGTGAATTTCTCTTGAGGGAAATCGGGATGAGGAATCAACAAGGATCCCAAAACAACTAGAGATTCATCCTAGTGTTCATTTCCCTTGGCACAACTTCAATGGAAAAAGCATCAAGGAATTCAATGAAATCCCAAACTAGATTCCTATATTGCTTCAACATTTTGTTCTTTACCTTATAAAGGTCTCTAACTTGTTTTACAATTAGCTCTGCATCTCCATGAGCAAGAAGGTTCTTCACACCCATTTCCTTCCCCACGCTCAACCCAATAATTAGGGCCTCATACTTAGCAAGATATTGTTGGTATTTTCAAACTGAAACTTGAAGGAGAAAGGATGAACCTTACCCCCAAGAGAAATGAACACTACACCAGCTCCGAACTAGCTGAAGAGAAGCTTCCATCAAACTCCAAATTCCACACACCATTAGGATCAAGAAACACTCCCTTTGACATACTTTTCTCCTCTTGTGACATGATCATGTAGTTCCCATGCCCAATGTCTTCATACAATATTTTTGCTTTAGGATCATCTGTCTTTTGCACAATATACTCTGCTTGTTTCTCAGGAAGCAACTTCTTCATCTTCCCATTGACAGGGATCAAGGCATGTGACCAATCCATTTGGATCTCACCTCCAACATCTTTGCAAAAGTTCCTACTTAGCAGCATGCCATAGGAAGGAGGGATATCAACAACCAAGATGGTAGCCAAGACCTTCTTCTCTGGTAAAGTAGCAAAAGCTACTTGTACATCCTTGATTCTCCCAACCAAATGCACTTCTCTACTTTCCATGGAATAGCAAGAGTCATAAGTGAGGGTTAGGGTTAGACCTAAAGTATGAGTCACTTTTGTAGGCATTACATTATCAAATGCACTAGAATCAATGAAACAATTTGAAGCTTTTGGCTAGCTATGAGGAGATTCACATAGAATGGTTTAATCTTCTCATCGGTGTGAAGTGACTGCAGCCAAAATTATGGGTTGAGGTGGAGAAGGAGTGGGAAAAAGGCCTTTAGAATAATGGGCTGGGGTTTTAGATTTAGAATTTACAAAGTTAACCATTTTGGCAAAGGCTTTAGGATGGGTTTGATAGAACTCTGCCTCATAAATCTGAATCTTGGTCTTTTTAAGATGGTCTATAATGTCAAAAGATCTAGATGTGGATGGGGAATCACTACTAGGAGTAGGAGGATATTTTGATCTATCAACTTTATCATTTGTTGGACAAGAATTCTCAGAAGCAGAAGTAGAGGGAGAAGGACTAGTAGATCTTACCTTTTGGGTGGAAGTAGTAGGAATAGGATCTCCTCTTCTTGCAATCACCAGGATGGTGATGGGGTACTCCTTGGATCTTTTTGTAGGTTGCACCACTTTTTCCTTTTTATTGGTCTGCTCCCAGTCATAACAACATATGACTCACTGTTCATCTCAGCCACTACATCATCATAGTCATCTTCATCATCCACACCTTCAGTGGTGAGGAAATGAACTTAAGAACCACTAAGCTCCTCTAGTTATTCATTAGCTTCCTCTTCTTGTTCATCATAGAGCCCATTTTCTTCCTCATCATCAAGCTCAAGAACCTCACAAGTAGCATTGACAGACACCTTGAGGGTGGACCTTCAATGGCCAACTTGGTTTGAGAAGAGGGCAAGCGGTTCCTTGGCAAAAATTTCTTCCTTGGAATATCTTGATATGGAGCATGCTTTGAGCCAATTATTTCTTGATGGAAATGACGCATTAGCTAACTTTTTCACTAACTAATCTGCATTACCTCCGTGGAGAAGAGGAAAAAGAAGATGCTTTGGATTTGAAATACTCCCTTTTCAGCTTTCCGGCATGATCAAGTCATCTTCCACATTGACAACCAATCTCTGATCAACATCCAAAGTTGCAAGATTTTCTCTCCTCAAGGCATAGCTTACTTCTGGAAATTGAGCATTCAAGAAGAAACACTTCTAAATATGATCAACATGCCTAGTATTTTTGGAATCTTGTTAATTAACTTGTTGAACTTAGCCACAAATTCTCATAGGCTCATGTGGCTACTTCTTGATTTGATAAATCTAAGCTAGCAAAGCATGTACATCTTTAATGGATTTGAAATGCTTCTAAAATTCAGTCCTCATAGTATTCCAATCGCTAATGGTCCTAGCATGAAGATGGTAAAACCAATCTGTAGCATTATCTTTTAAGGTCTCCATAAACAGCCTAACAGAGACATCCTCATGCTCAACTCCAAGGACCCTATATGCAACAATGAAGGTTGTAATGTGTTCATCAGGGGTGCACTTTTCCATCACCTCTAAATTTGGGAAAAGTCTTCTTGTTACCCCTAGGAAACTCATGCAATGGTTGAGGAAGAGCCGAGAGGCCCAACTCTTTATCCCCAAGGAAGAGGTTCTACCATTTTTGGAAAGATTACTTGAAGTGGAACCGAGACACCAATAATAATTAGGGCACGTAGATTAGGGCTAAGTTGTGCTTGAGGAATTCTACTACTGTAAGCACTTTGTCTTCAACAGAGGTGTGCTTGTGGAACAAGCTCTTCTATTTCTTCGTGTTAGAGGAAGTTAAAAACCTTGTTGATCTAAGAGTTAAAATTGGGGATCTTCAATTCCAAGAGCCCTTCTACCATGAGTGTATCTTAGATTTGCTAGATCAAAGAAATGATCAAATTAGTTGTTCCTTTTAGAAAGGAAATTTGTTGAGAAAATTCCTAGTGGAGTCACCAAAAACTGTTGGGTTTCAGATTTGCACTTGGAATAAAACCACAGTCATGGAACAAGAAAGTCCCTCCTCTTTAATGGGAGAGGTCCCCTTATTGAAAGTAGGGGGAAAATCTATGTACAAATACACAATATTTCATTTAATGGTGGTTTCTCGATATCTTGAAATGTGTTTTATGCCTAAAATTTATCAATACATGAGGATAGAAGACTTGAAGAGAGGAGGGAGGTAGAAGAAGACAATACTTTTAGGGAAAAGAGATGGTAGAGAAAACCCTTATATGTATTGAGAAAATGAGATATAGAGTAGAACCATTCACGTTTATAATAGGCACAATCCGCAGACTCAAAGTTCTTGAGATTTTATAAACTAGAACACAAAGTTTCTAAGAATGCAAGGATTAAATGATTCACATATTAGAGCAAGAAGGAAAGAGAAAACAGAGGAAAAAGGGGAAAACCCTTGTATTGATTTCTTCAGATTCGAAATTACAGTTCCAGAATATCAAAATTCCCACCCTATACAATGGATTTGAAAGCCTATGAAATAGCTCGCAAGAGACGGTTACAACTTCCTTGAGTAAGTAATAAATGGTTATAAATCATTCCAATCATTCACACCCTTTCAATTCTTGATTCGTAAAGAAACGTTAATGGTAGAAAAACAACATTTTAAAATATACGGCCGTTACATTATTTCACCAGTTTAAATATGGGTCATTCGATTTGCTTTTACAACTTTAAATTTGGGCCGCCCACGTGGAAGAAATTGATTGGAGTGGGCGCGAGGGGGAAACTTTACGCTTTATAACTTTTACAGTGAAAAGGCATTTTGGAACATTTTGGCCTCGCTTGCCCGCTTTGAATTTTCAATGGTCAGACATGTGGTGTTATCTACTTGGTGATGGAGTCATGGATCACTTTTTACTTTTAACTCTTTTTTATCAAAAAAGCGTAAAACTTCAAAATTCTCCTTCAACCCACATCCTCGCTTTGAATTTTTAATGCGGCTACGTGGCACCATCTGATTGGTGGCGAGGCCTTAGGCATTCTTTTTTCTATCTCTCTACATGGGCTCATAGGCCCGCCATTTCCAACTACACCTTTTTCCAAAAGGTGTTAAGTACCAAAAAACTCCCGCAACCCCACCACCCTGCCTTGGGAAAATAAAACCACCTCAGGTCCGTCGAGCCATAACTTGAAAAATATGAAGAGTTAGGAGGAATTCTTTGCCTTTTCGGAAATGGGAAGAAATTTTCCATCCGATGAAAAAAAAATTCGGAGACCACAAGCCCTTGCAAAGAACCATATTTCACAATTTTTGTTTTGAATATTTTTATAGAGGCGACAACTCAAAATGTTAAGTCTAAACTTAAAAATGAGGGTAATTTTGAGGGTGACAACACCATTAAAATATACCTCGGTTTGTGGAGCGTAGGGATCTACCTCTACTTCCAAAACAAGGACCTCAACTTCCTTCCTTCATCGAGCACCGATTCCACTTTGAATCTCCCTCCACTTCTCAAAAGACATAACAAGAAATTGACCATATGTAATATTTGTAGGCCTTTTGGACAGATCTTCTAAGATAGAGTATGGTCTTTGCCCTTATGAAATAAAAAAATATTGCACACCCAAATTTCCTAATAACATCATATAAAGAGTATAAGATGTTGTTTTTTATTTCCCATATTGTCTTTAGATGCGAGGAAAGAGCATACACAAGACATTATCCCACTCAAATGTAGTAAGAAATATAAAATACTTAATTAATTGTGAAAAATCTTTCCTTTTAGCCAAATTTGAAAGTTAATCCTTTATAAACCTTTCAAATGAAGTGTTTGGAAAGCAAAGGAAGGCTTTTTGAAACGTTTTTGGTTCCCAAGATCACCTAGAAGGTACGAGGGAAGAGCATACATGTTTCAAAAGACCCTATAAATGAAAAATGCAAACACTTAACTAAGTTAGGATAAATAATATCAAAATAACTTTCAAACCATTGTTAGAAACCTACAAATTGTTAGAAAAATCCATAAATTTGACCTTTGACATGCAATAAAATTTTGATTTTTGACAATGATGCCCTGCGTGCCCGAGAATGAAAGGTACGCACCCCTATACACAAACACATGCTTTGAATGGTGGATACATGTGGAGGTATAAATTAATTGTGTGACTTCACACCTATGCAAGTAGAATAGAGGGTACATGCGGGTGTTAGCGGATATGTACCACGGAAGGAAGGTACATGTGTAGGGTAAAATATGAGTTCAACACAATATTTGAATAACACCTACGCATCATGAGAGGTGCGTATGCGTGCCGGTGACACCTATGCATGGATAATAACATATACACGCTCTTTTGTAAAATGGATTGACATTCAAAATACAGACAGATGGATGTGCAACCAGGATGATAGATACGTTCCTATGATGATGAATACTCATTGGTCTAGGATGCCTACATGTACCCCTACAAAAAAGCACCAAAAACATGGAAATGAAATTTTCAAAAAAGCAAACAAAGCTAGTTTTTCACAATTAAAACCTATTTCTAGCTTTAACCTATTAAACATTCATGCAAAAGGGAGGTTTATCCTGTTTAAAATTGAGAATCTATTAGAAAATAATTTATTTAACCCTAAAAATCATGAATATGGTTAGATATGGAAAATGAAAACCTCAAAAACTACTTCTAAAGGACTATGGAGTAAGCCCCACCGAGTGTGCCAAATTTGAACAAGGAAGAGTTGCAAAGCTATGAAAATGTGGTAAAAGGCACTTGAAAACCCCAAAGCTTTAAAAAAAGAAATCAATGGACCATCATGATAATAAATAAGAAAGGATTCATTACTTTGCATGCATTAATCTTGAAGTAAAGAAGAAAACCTAACATGTCTAGTTATCATCTATTCTTGAAAGTTTTGTAAATGAGCCTAATAAAGATTCTAAGCAATCCGTTTGTCATTGTGAGAATGGGAGATCAACATTAATGGCTAAAAAGTCATATGGTCCTTCTCATTTACTCAATTTTTGGTAGTGCAATAGCAAAGTAAATAGCTCAATAAAAAAATGAAAAGAAGCTCTAAATCCTAAAAAAATGTTATTGTTTATGTTAGAAAGGAGGAAGTGTTCTTGGAATATTTAAGGAGCTCTAGTTCTATTTATAGGTTTCTAATTTCATATATGAAATGATTTGGATGCGTGTGGGATAAATTAATAATCCAAAAGCACTTTTAGTGAGTCAAAGTAAGATTTGACTAGGCTTAGAAGAGGTTAAACATGACTTAGACTAGTTAATCTAGGTTTAGGCTAATTAATCCTAATTAGTGAAGAATTAGGAATCTAAGATATTTTTGAGAGGATTACTCAATCCAATGAAATGGATTGATGACATGACAAAGACCAATCCATAACTCGATAATATTTCACTGGAACTCCTCATGCTATGATTATTTTAGTAATGCACACCTTTTGGTTTGGTGGTAGTAATCTGGAAACACATTAGCAGACATAACACAAGAATAACATAGACTATGACCTAAAAGAATGATGACAAATCTAAAATAAAACTAAAAAATATATTATTAATATGAAATTTTTACAATCTCACCCATGAATTACTCCAAATGTTACCAACTCCACTTGTTTTATCACAATAGTTATGGGAGAAACTTCATAATTTCTCATCTTGATGGCTTTCTTAACACGCCTTCACAATGAATCCTTTATTCAATAATTAATTGTTACAACTTTATTCCATGATAAATGAGAGGGGTGGCCTCTCTATTTATATAAATGCAGGCTTATCCACCCTATCTCTAAGATAAGATAGGAAATCTCTTCCAGCCAATCATATTCCATGCCTAAACTCTTACCTTTACATATAGGATTATCTTTTAAGATAAGATATACCTTATCATCTCACATGGATTCCAACTTTATAGATATTACACAAATTTAATTTACAAAATATTTATGACATCACTCCTTGTCATTATTACAAATATAATATTTCTAATTCTAAATCATGTATACCCTATTGAATTTTGACCCTTTTAACATTACCTGGACCACTTATGACAAATATTTACTTTTTATCACAACATTCATATTGTACTTTGACTATTATCATATTATACATTATTAGTGCACCGTATTGGCGGCATCGTTATCTTTTATCAGATACCACTACTAATTATACTTAACAACATCCTATTCTTAATACATACATTAATGAAATAAAAATTATGGAGGAAAATTTTAGTGTCGACATCTTCCCCCTCCCTAGCCTCTACTCCATCCTCAGAGTAGACTATTATGGACATTCTAAAGCTGGTGCCTAGAAAATCCTTAACTTTTTGTGGTTGACCCATTTTGTAATAGGAGTACCATCCAATTCCTCCAGTCGATATGTACCATTTTCTTGCACACCTATGATTCTATAGGGCCCCGTTCATTTGGGAAGAATATTTCTATGACTCCTCTTTTTGTATCAAGAATCATATACTAGGACTAAGTCATTCACTTAAAATGGAGACTATATCTTTTGATCAAATTACTCTTTCTGCTTCATTTTCTTATTATAGCTTGTATCCTTCGTTATTTCCCTCATTTCCTCTAGCAAATGAAGATTTACCAACCTTTCCTTTACTAAATCACTTTCATCCATCCTTTCATTTTGCATAACGCTCATAGTGGAAATAAAAAACTCAATAGGAAGAAATGGATCATGCCATAAGCCAACTGAAATCAAGAGTATCATGTTGCTTGACTTTGATGTTGCCCTATATTCCCACAATGTTGCATGAATCATTTTATCTCGCTTATGTACCTGCAAAGCTGTATGTTTTGCTATATTTTGACACAATCCATAATTTTTTCGCTCCACCCATCCATTTGTGCTTGGCTTGTAATTTTTTGTCTTCCTATGCTTAATAGAAAACTTGTTTACCAAGGGTTCTACCACATCATTAATGAAGTGGCTTCCTTGATCTGTTACAATTTCTAATGGACAACCAAATCTCGTGACAATGTGTTCATACATTAACCTTTCCACTTCATCCATGGAAGTTGTTTTCAAGGGCCTAGCTTCAACCGATATGGTTAAATAATATTTGGCAACTACAATATACTTATTTTGGCCCGGGGGTAGTTGGAAGTGTACCTAAAATATATATTCCCCACATCTCAAAGGGGACAAGTTGAAGAATAGGGAATAATGGAGATGATGAAGTCTTACGGTTCCCATGTGTTTAAAAATATCACATGTCTTACAATACTTATAACAATCTCTAAAAAGAGTGGGCCAAAGTGATAACCTACATCCAAGATCCTTCTTGTTGTAATTTGTCCAGAGAAGTGTCGTCACATGTACCATTATGGAATTTTTCCATTAGCTCCTTCCTTGATCATCACATCCAACTACCCTCTTGTACTATCTATCGTGCCCTATCCAAAATAATACTCCATGGAGAATAGACTATTGATGACCTGCTTGAGTAATATTCCTCTTAGTCTTTGCATTGGCACCATCGGGAAACTCAAAATCATTCATATAATTCCAAATATCTTTGTATTCACTAGGGATTGTGTCAAGGGATAATAATGTTGCATCTAGGTAATCATCATCATCAGAAGATGAACCTAAACCATCATAGGCTTGAGAGTTTGCATCTGCATTGACATGCTTCTTTCATGACCTATCTATAATATCAAATTCAAATTCTTGTTTAAAATTATCCATCTTTTTATCCTTCCTAATGGTTTAGGATTATTTATAATATATTTTAGAGCCTTATGATCTGTTACAACTATAAATTTATATCCTAGCAAATAATTTATAAACTTATTTACGATAAAAATGATAGCTAGATCCTCTTTTTCAGTTAGGGTATAATTTACCTCAGCACTGCTCATTTGTTTACTCCCAAAGTAAACTAGATGGTCATTCCCATTTTCATCCTTTAGGCTTAGAGTTCTTCCTTGTGCTATATCTAAAGAATTAGTATACACAATGAATGTCTTGGTCCAATCTGGATTCTTTAAAACACGTGAAGACACCAAAACTTCCTTTATTTTTTCAAAAGCTTCATGTGCCTTCTTTCTAGATTCATAAGTAACATACTTCTTCAAGAAGCTGGGTTAGTGGTTGTGTAATATTTGAGAAATTCTTGATGAATCTTCTATAGTAACCCACATGGCCTAAAAATGTTCTCAACCTACTTCTATTGATAGGAAATGGTAACACTTTAATTTTTGAAAATTTATCGGGATCGGTACCAATACCATCTCTAGATACAACATTTCCTAACAAATGCCTTTAGAACCTCCAAAGATGCACTTTGTAGGGTTTAGTGAGAATTGTGCTTCCTCTAACCTTTGAAATATTGTCTCCATCTGTGTAGGTGGTCTATTTTTCTCCCATATATGTAAAAATATTCCAGAATACTCGATGAAGCTTCCAATGTAGGGTTAAAACACCCTATTCATCAAGCGTTAGAATGTTGTTGGAGCATTACAAAACCCAAATGGCATAACTCTCTAAGTAAATTTTCCCCAATGAGTTTTGAATGTAGTCTTGATTGATCTTTCTCCGCTATATGAACTTGGTTGTATCCACTATAGCCATTTGCAAAACTATAACACTCTTGGCCACTACTTTTTCTAAGATCTGATCTGAGAATGGAAGAGGGTAATGATCCTTTTTTTTCCTTGTTGATCTTCTTGTAATCAATACAAATGTGTAGCTTCCCATTGTTTTTTATTGAGATCACAATGGGAGAAACCCATTTTGAATTCTCCATAGCAAATGTGAATCCCGCATCAAGAAAATTATCTATTTCTTCTTTTAGAGTCTTGGAGAAATTGGGATTCATTGTATATGGCATTTGCTTTATGGGCTTAACACCATCTACCAGTTCAATAGAATGTTCTACCCAACTTACTCGACAAATTTCCTTGTAATCAAAAGTGAATAAGTGCATGTATCTTTGAAAGAGCTAGAGGTAAGATTCCTTCTCACTCTCCATCACAAAGTCACCAATCTTTATTTTTGGAGATGATTATCAATTTATTAGTTAGAAAATTTTATGGGTTCATGATTCAGTGTGACTAGAAGGATATCCATGACTGAAACATCAACCTCACTTTCTTCATATTTTATGTCCAATTCACTTGTACTAGAGTAATCAGAGGATGTCTAGTCATCAGTTTCATCACTTGAATCCATAGGTCCTAACTTTTGATGCTAAGGGATTGCATTTATCTTCACCCCTCTCGCCACATCCAAGTGTCATGAATCCTTCATTCTAGTGAATTCTTACAAGTACTCTCCTTAGCCATGGCCTTCTCAACAACATTGGGTACACAAAATTACCATTCTTCATCACCTGGATGTCTACCACACATACAATACCCATGAAAGATATTACCACATTTGAAACAACACCTTATGGTTTAGTTTTTCCCATATTTAATGACCTTAACATATGTGTTGAGGGGCACTCAATTTTTAAACCCAACATATTAATTACAGACTCAATCATTACATTAATCGTAACACTTCCATCTACTAAGACATCATGAATTGAGATAACATTACATAAGACCTTAGTTTTGGAGCATAGGGATCTGCCTCTACTTCCAAAACAGGGACCTCAACTTCCTTCCTTCTTGAGCATTGATTCCAATTTGCATCTCTCGCCACTTCTTAGAAGACATAGCAAGAAATTGATCATATGTAATATTTGCATGCCTTTTGGATAGATCTTCTAAGATGGAGTATGTTCCTTGCCCATTTGAAATCAAAAATTATTTCACACCCAACTTTATTCTTGTATGTTTCTTACTAGTCTCTCCTTTTATCTTCTTAGGATCCTTTCCATCTTGGTTATCTTTTTCTTTCTTTTTTTTTTGTTACAAACCCATCTCGCTTCATTATTTATACTTCTATTTACTACATCAAAAGAATTCATAGGTGTTTTCCTTTATCATTATCTCTTATGCCAAATGTATAAGCTCTATCTGGACAATTATACTTATAATAATCCTTTTTATAATAACCATAACATACAACTTCAGATATATTTCTTTTTGGACCTCTATCTCCTCCCTATGAACTAAATTCCTTTCCTTGAAGAAGATTAATAGTTAATTGGCCCATCTTCCTAAGGATATCTTCATACTTAGTGGAAGTACTAGAGGGTGGATTTTTTCTCACCAATAGTGGTTGTGGTGTCTGGACCAAAGGTGTTGGTGTAGGCTCTGCCTTAATAACAACTTCTTTGGGCTCCTCTTCCATGCTTTCTTCTTACCTTCTTGCAATCTCCTTTTCTTGTTTGAGGGTCATTGGTGGTCATACTTCACTCTTTGTTTGATGTCTAGCTTCATCCCAAAAATGAAGTGCTTATAGAGGAGATTATCCACGCCATTCATCAACACATCCGATAATCCTTCCTTTCGGATCCAGGGCATTGAGCTTCCTCCTTAACTCTAGAACATGAGCATGATAATCCCTTATCTTCTCCTTCTCTCCTTAGGATAGCTCTATGATCTCAATCATGAGGTCTACATATTTTTTTTTCACCAAATTCTTCAAGAAAACTTGTAGTTAATATATCCCATGAGTTTTCAACATTATCACCTAGTGTTTCAAACCACCTAAGGGCTAAACCATCCAAAAAGGTAGGAAAAATTCAGTCCATTGTTCCCTTCTTATTAGGCCATTACAAATGCAATATCATTTAAATTCTTAAATGAAAGAGGGAGCATCACCATTAGATTGGGTTAAATAAATAGGAATCTTTCCCATCTCCAAAAGTAACCACAAGAAATACCAACCCAAAAGTATAATCAACAAGACTTATGTGCAAAAATAATTGGAATCACCGTAATTGAAAGTGACTTTACACCTTTCTACAAAAAAATAGCAATGACCATAGTAAACTTACATTTACTATGGTAAAATTTGACTTACTGCGGTAAAAAATGACTTTATTGTGGTAAACACTATTCACAGTAAAAAGTGAAGTTAATGTGGTAAATACTATTCACGGTAAAAAGTGAAGTTACTGTGGTAAATACTATTCACAATAAAAAGTGAAGTTACTGTGGTAAATACTATTCATGGTAAAAAGTGAAGTTACTATGGTAAATACTATTCATGGTAAAAAGTGATTTTACCATGGTAACTACTATGCATGGTAAAAACAAGGTTACCCTCCAAATGATTTCTAACTAAGTGGGAATATCTCTCCTAAAATCCACCAACGTGGAATGGTCCTGGAAATGGAACCAAAATTTCAACACCAATCCGACACTCTAATAATATTTCACCGAGAAATCTTTGTGCTATAATTATTTCAGTAATGCACAAATTTTGGTTTTGTGGTAGTAATCTGGAAACACAATAACGAGACATAACATAAGAATACCACAGAATATGACATAAAAAGAATGATGAAAAATCAGAAATACAACTATAAAATATATTATTAATAAAAAATTATTAAAATATCACACATGAATTAATCCAAGTGTTACCACTCCACTTGTTTTCCAACAATAGTTATGGGAGAAACTTCACAATTACTCATTTTGATGGCTTCCTTAACACACCTTCACAATGAATCCTTTATTCAATAAATAATTATTACAAATTTATTTTATGATAAATGAGAGGGGTGGCCTCTTTTATTTATAGAAATTCAAACTTATCCACTTTATCTCTACGATAGGATAGGAATTCTCTTCTCGGCTAATCATATTCCATGCCTAAACTCTTACCTTTACATGCAGACTTATCTTTTAAGGTAAGATATACCTTATCATCTCACACAAGTTCCACCTTTATAGATATTACAAAAATTTAATATACAAAATATTTATGACATAACTCCTTGTCATTATTACAAATATAATATTTCTAATTCTAAATCATGTAGACCCTCTTGACTTTTGACCCTTTTAACATTACCCAGACCACTTATGACAAATATTTATTTTTACCACAACATTCCTATTGTACTTTGATTGTTACCATACTATACATTATTTGTGGTGTCATACAGGCAGCACCGTTACCTTCTATCGGATGCCACTACTAATTATACTTAACAACATCCTATTCCTAATACATACATTAATGAAATAGAAATTACCGAGGAAAACTTTAGTGTCGATGCACCTAGGAAGCTATTAGAAGTGGTTTAGAAGGATATTAGAAGAGGGTTTAGTTGATAAGAGGTTATATTAGCTCGATTAGTTAGTTATAAGAGAAAATGACCAAAAGGATGTTGTAAAAGGATATTTATATATGCCTAATTTAGGAGGTGTTGTCAATTTGTGAGGAGTAGAATGATAAGTGCAATATTTAATAATAATATTACTTTGATCAAACTATAGGTGTCTACAGTTTTCTTTTAAAAATTTTAACTGTTCCCCAAAAGTATGAAATTAATGTTTGCAACATTTATTTTCATAAGATTTTCCAAGAGGCCGCCTAAAATTTACGTATTGTACTGGAGTAAACACAAATAAAAACTATAGATAAAATAGAAGATCATATATGCCTAAGTAGACATGCAAAAGTACTTAAGCACTTGTTATGTTGGAAATAGACTTATTCCTATCCTACATTAGCCAGAGAGAGAGAAGACTTCAAACAAAAATTGAAACATGTAGGAAAAGTAATTTCCCCTTCTCAAAACTTGAAACCACAAAACTGATTTTACAATGAGCATGATTTGTGTTTGCGTGAAAAACTAGTGTATAAGTAAATTTCCACCCACACCGTTAAGGAATATACTTGAAAAAATAACAAATACCTCCTTAGAATGATCTTAATGAGGCTTCTTGAGGCGTTGTAGCTAATGGACCTGATCCTCGGTACTATGAAGATTGTCCTCATGTTGGGAATTGAACATGACCGGTTATGGAAACTATGATTTTAGTTTCAACCAAGATAGATAGCTGATAGGGCATGGCCTAGTCTACCAAATGTGCCCGCTACTTAGAGATATAATTTCAATAAAAAAGTCTTGATGCGAGCTTCCTAGAAAAGGTGAGTGTATATAAATTGATCTTCTTCCTTTTGCACATTTATAGATGACTGATGTGCCACCTTGGTGAATGGTATGAAGTGGATGACATATCCATGCTCTTTCCCTTCATTAGAAACATATATTCCTTCTTCAAGATGAAACTTCATGGGACTACTTACAACTTCTTGTTGGACCATTGCTTGACTCACTTTGCAAATAGCCGAACTCTATTGTTTACTAAGTTTCTCACTTGAGAGTTCATCCTCTTTGTCTCGCATGTTGTTTGGAATATTTAATTCCTCCAATATTGGCTTAAGAGAATTATTATGAGAGACAAGATGCCCTTGTATGTGTTCCTCCATGGCAATAGGATCTTGTGATTGAAATATGGATGATGGAGAAGAAAATTTGGTGATTTCCATGGGCTCTACCCTATCAAAACACTCTTCCAAATCTTATAGATAATCAACTTCTTCATTGCATACCTATGCCAAAGGTTCAATATCCTCCATGACACCTTCTAGATTTGTAATTTGTTTGTTATGGTCCTCCTCATCTTCTAACATGAAGTTGGAGAGTTCAAACTTGTCCCCAAAATAAGAATTTAGAGAAGATGTTGGAGAAGGGTTGAAAAATTATTGTATAGCCTATTCTACATGTAAGAGCTGCAGACTATTTTTATCTCCTCCATAGCATGAACATGTTCCTTATATTTTGGAAAAAAATATGATTTTCTCTTTTCCCCTTCTAATTTTACAGCTTGTGGTTGATCAACAATATCCAAAAATAGAGTTCCCTCATGGACACTACATTCTGAACATTCTGATTGTTGATCTTCTTCTATATTTTATTGCTTCACTACTATCATTATAGCAGGTTTCAAATTTCACCACCTAGTCTTCCACCTTGGCTTCCTCTGAAAGGCTTGACCAACAAGGTAATCTTCTCAATTCTAAATCTTAGGGATAAGATTACCATGTTTTTCATCATTTCTTCTTTTCTTGGCTCTTCTTCTTGTTGCTCCTCTTAACTTATTTTTGGATTTCTTCTCAACATGGTTTTGAATTATGAGAGGAGTGGTGGGTGGGGTATCCAATGATTTTTATTTTTGGTGGTGGATAGGAGGTTAATTTTATTTCTCTTGTGGAGTGGTCTTGGGTTTGGAAGGGAAAATGGTAGAAAATTCCATATGAGATGGGAGATTGGAAGATGAATAAGTGGGCCTCACAATGGGGGTAGTAGGAGTGAAAATTGGGAATTGGTGTTCGAGGTTGAGATGGATATGATTGTGGGATGAGGGGAGGACTATATAATGGAAATTCAAGTGTCTCCCATAATGTTGGTCGTCAAATAGGACTTTTATGAAAAGCAATCAGTGGGGACAAGAAGTCCCTCCTCTTTAATGGGAGAGGTTCCCTTATTCAGAAACAAACTTATTTACAAATATACAAAATATAATTTTCTGGTTAAACTTGGATATTACGAAAGTGTCTTTCATAAGGATCATCAATTACAAAAGGACTGAGGAATGAGAGTGCGAGAATGAGCAGAAAGGCAACATGCAGAATTATAGATAGCAGAGTAATTCTTTATGTATGCGAAGTTACAGTGAATTTAAAACAAGATCATTCGTATCGTATAAATAAGATGGAATTTAAAGACACAAAGTTCTGTAAATAACATCTGCCAGAACACAAAGTTTCTTAACGTAACACAGATTCATTAATCAAGGACACAAAGTTCCTTCTTGGTTGTACAAGATCACCATGTATTGCAAAGTTGAAGAGTATGCAATCAGCGAGACTAACAAACTAGTAACAAATGATCTTCACAAACATTAAACAAAAGTCCAGAGATAAGAGAGATTAGATAGACAAAGAATGGAAAGCCCTTTTGTATTGATTTCTTTGTAATCTATTTACGCTTTCAGAAAATATGCCATGTTCTTCCTCTTCCTCGAATGGCGTAGAGAGGCTATTATATAACTTACAAATCAGTTACTCTTTTCAGAATCAGCTTCTTTTAACCAAGAATAGTTAAGGACGCCAACCGCAATACCTCAACTTCTTACCAAAAAATGGAAAAAGAAAGGGAAGAAGAGAAAATAATAAGGAGAAGAAGACAGGTGGCCGGTTACTGGGAGGGACCCACTGACTTAAAAATCTACTGCCTGAATTTCTTCAACACCTCAGCTATGTCTCTGCCACGAGGGAATGACGTGTTGGCCGCAGACTGAGTCCAAAATCCCAGAAACTTCTCCATCTCTTTATCAAACTCGACATGAGTATGATAATCTTTATTTGCTTCTTCAATGGCAGATTGAAGAGAGCAAATATCCTTCATTTTCTCCTTGGAGATGGAACTTTCCTTGAATAAGTTATCTTTGACAAAAGCTCTGAATTGAGCTTTGATTTCTTGCAAGGAAAGGGGCATACCAGAAGTTTCATCTTGAAGATGACAGTGTATGTCTTTGAAAGCAGAGACCACCAGTGTCTTGAAAGCTTCACCCTTCTGCCAACTGTTCTTCAGCTCTCCCAAAGCCTCCTCCAAGACTTTGATCTTCCACTCCACACTGTAAACCCAGGATTTTGATAGATTATCCTTTGCATCATCAAAAACCTTATTCTCCAGTAAGATGTTCTCATCTGTCTGTCCCATAAGGTGGAGGTCTACTATGCAACTACTCCAGAGTTTGAGCTCTTTATCCATGATCCCGATAGTAGAGGACAGCTTCTGTTGCAAATTGTTCACTTTTCCATGGAGTTTAAAAGCTTCATCGATGAAGTTCAACCCTGCAACAAGCATATCATCCACCATGGCTTCCATAGCTCTGCCATAGATGGAATACTTGTGCATGTCTTTGATACTTTGTACTTCATCTTGGCTCAAAATTACAGGTGGTGGAAGAGTGGTCAACGGAGTAGGGTCCAAAACTTTGTCCTTAGACAAAAGAGACTTGATGAAGCCTGTGAGAATTTGGGCCTGTTCTTCCAACTGTTCAATAGTTTGCTGCCCTTTCTCTACCCTCCCAATGACTCATGTGACCGTTTCCTGGAGGTTGTGGATCTCACCTTCAGGAGTAGACTCTCCCATTGGAATTCTTGAGAGCTCTAAGTTAGATGACTGTAAGTCCTACTCTGATTTGTCCACTGTAGGCTTAGCAATCTCCAGGAATTGCTGACCTTGAGCATCAGACACTATTCTGGAGGTGGTTCTGGCTTTCTTGGCACGAGGAGTGGTGCCCAACAAGGCTGCGACAGCATCAAAGTTTGGCCCTGAGCTCCGAGAGGAAGATTTCCTCTTTCTACTGTCAACAAGAGGCTGAACCCATGCAAAAGAAGAAGAGGAAGCAGCAGGAGGGGCAAGAGTACCAAGAGACATAGAGCTCATGACGCTCAAGGTTTGCACGGCTGTGGTCTCAAGTTGAGATGTGAGTGGGGCGCTGGAGACAATTGCTGCAGAAGAATCAATAGCACTTGGAAGTTCAGTGCTCTGGACCTCTTTGTCCTTATCAGTTGGGTCTTCAGGAGCATTTGCAGGGGTTGGCATTTCACTTTCTTCACTTTCACTGAGAACAATGATGTTCTCTGGTCCCATAGGCACTTCTACCTGCTTTCTTTGAGGGTCATTTTCCATAGGCTCCTTCTTAACCTCCTTGAGTTTCTTCTGGTACACTTGAGTGGATGAAGAAGGAGTGGAAGCTGCAGGTCCTTGTGTTGATGAGGCAGGTGGGGTTTGCACTGGTGTTTCTGACCTAGGAATTGATGCCTCTCTCCTTGGTGTTGAAACATCCTTGGAAGAGGATTCTCCTGAGTGCCTTCTGAGCTCTCGAACTTTCCTGTCAAACCAGACCTTAGTCCTGACTAAGACTGGAGCGAGGATCTCAGCCAGATCATCTTTTTCTTTCCTGTTCCAATCCAAGTCCTCCAAGGGGGTGTGCTTAATCACACTGTCATACTCATATGAGTATAGATCAGAATTGTCATCCTGGAGTCCTTTGGGAACTTGGTACAAGCCGAGTTCTTGGATCAATTGCAGGGAGAACCTGCCACAATGCCTTCTCCTGGCCTCAAAATCATCTGCACAGTCAGCCCAGTAGTCTTCTGTATCTGCCCTATGATGGTAGATTATCTTGATGTTCTGTTCAATGAACTTCTTCAAGTCAAAGCAGGTTCTTGGCTTGAAGAAATGAACGTGATAGGGACCAGGGCTCTCTCTATGTTCTGTGCATCCAGGGCTGTTTTACAAGTGTAATTTCCCAAAGAGATGGGAAAGTGCAAACCAGAAATCTTCTTGTCTCTGCAGGTTCTGTGCAGTTTGTCTAACTGCCTGCATACTTCAATCAAAGCCATCTTATCATTGCAGAACATGGGAAGCCGCAGAGGGGTGCTCTCATAGCCGGCAAGCCTGATATAGGAGAATTTTCTGAATTGTATGAAATAAGCACCGTAGCGTGATATCAGATTCATGGCTTCATCAGAAAATCTCCTGGCAGTATCACCTTCAAGCAGCCTGACCACGTACATGGTGAAAGCATCATTGACCCTTCTGAAATTACGATTGCTGGTCGGGGTGAACTGCGCAGCAAGAAGCATATCTTCGGATCATCTTTGTGAGCGTCAATGTAAGAAAAGCCAAACCATTGCCGTGACGCTGCCAGGGTATACATCAGGTAAGAAGTCATGTAGAACTTCTTCGTTTGTTGTACATTGGACAGCTGCTCTGCCAAATTCATGCTGATGATCTCTGCCCAGTTGATATTTTGCGTTCCCTCGCACACCATGCTGATGAGCGGGCACATCCAGAAGTGAAATTCGTTGGTAGAGGGAAAACCCATAACCCGAGCCAGTAGAATTATAAAGTCAGACAATTCTTCATTAAAATCTGCCTGGAAAAGAGTTTTGGATAGGCAAGAGGCTCCTTTCTTAGGGTTCTTCAGCCAGGACTTCACCACCCGCACCTTGTATTTGTCATTGTCTTGATTGAACAGAGCCTGTGCTTGATCCCGAGAAACGACTATGGCATTATCCATCTCTGGGATTCTCAGTGCGGTACTAATGGTGGCAGCGTCCAGCTTGGCGATGAGTTCCCCGTGTATATTGGTTAATTCACCGAAACAGGGTCGAAGTGAGCTCCGCATGAAAGTACAGTATCAGCGCACTGTACCGAGATTGGAAAACCTCCAGCAAAAGCCAAACCACTATCGTGAATCATTTGTGCCATTGGTGTAGGGTTTGCATCTACCACCCTCGCCCAAAAATCACCGAAGTCAAGATGCCGAGCTTCGCTGTCTCCAATATTGGGAACGGCAGATTCTAGTGGCGAAATTTGTTCCTATCCCTGGAACTTGATCTTCATATTGATAGCAATAGAGCTGTAACCTAAACTCGGGAAGGAATTACAGAGAAAAGGGATACACATGCAGGGAATTAGGTTGCAAGGGTTCGAGCAAGGATAGCATGGAAACAATGTGAAAAATGCAAAGTGGGGATGCCCGTTATATATCCGTTTAGGAGAGAGAAAGGCCATGAATGCGCATTTAATACATACCCACCAATTTAAATAGGCTAGATATTCAGGTAGAGCGGCAAAAACTAGCACGAACGGCACTTGGTTCATTAGGGACATGTGAGACGCGAATGCGTGAAACACGCGGCTCGGCCGATTCGGGCAAAGCGGGGAAAAGACACACAAATGCCTTTTGGGACACGCGGGACATGAGTGTGTGAAGTACGTGATTCGGCGAATCGGCCGAAAAGGTTACAATGGGTCCGGAAAAGTTTGGGACATTTGGGACGAAAATGCGCAAAGTACGCTGTTCGGGTGAATCGGCCGAAAATGGAACAACTTGCACAATTTGACTTGGGACATTTGGGACATGAAAGTACAAAGTATGCGGTTCGGGTGTATCGGCCGAAAATGGAACAGCTTGCTCGATTTGACTTGGGAAATTTGGAACATGAAAGTGCGAAGGGCCTGAAAATGGAACAACTTCGGGATTTCGCCGATCGGGAATAGAACGCACTTTTGAACTTGGGATAGTTGGGACAAAATTTTCCGACAGCCCAAAAACACACAAAAAAAAACCCAAAATGCGACTTTTCTCAATTTCACGAATTTTAACAATTTCAAGACAACAGAGAAGACACTAAAACTCAAAATTTTGAACGTTCACTTTCTTTAAGAGTAGGGAATTTTGAGTGGACAACACATAAACAAGATGAATCAACATTATATCCATAAGCTTTTATCTCCATTATCCACTACTCAAGTTGTGGTAGCATCTCAACAATGAAACCAAGATTTTAGTGTGGGTTTTAACACATTGGAATTGGACCGACCCATAGACATGGTGCCATGAAGATAATCCTAAATGGCTTCATTTGAGATATGGCACGGCCTGCACCATACCCGCCACCAATTCTTGAAATTTCTGCTCTACACCCAACATCTTGAGGTGAAGAATAACCTCTATAATCTATATGCCCCGACCCTAAAAATTAACATAGTTTGGTGGATAGCCAAGCTGGTCTATGTCCTACTCATAAGCGTATACATATGGAATTTGATTTTAATTGTAGGACTCATAAGGAGGAGTTTGAAAATAGCCTATGGATGAATTTTACAAATTGGAAGGCGGATTGAAATGATATGGTTGTTTCCTCATATGTGAGTCCCATAATGAAAATGAAGTCATCATTGCATGATGTTGGGCTGAAAAATATGGCCTAAGTCTACAAATTATGTAAGATTTAGGTGCGCAAACATGGGGTGCGTAAAGTGCACACAAAATTATAGCAAAACATGAGCACACCTAGAAAATAGTTGGAAACATGACTTAGCCACTCTTACAGATTAAGGATAGTTTTAGAAGTAGAGTGTGGAGCACAAAAAAATATGGAGACTTTCGAGATCACACCAAGGCTATTTTCGAGTTGCGGTAGTTCAAGAACCATTTAGGTTTTTGGTCTATTAATAGGATATATACTAGGAGTTAACTTTAGAAGATCTATTATTAGCACTTGCATGCTTTTGTATTCTCTTGTAAAGGTGCATGGCTAATATTAGCATGTAGAATATTTTTGGAAGGTACATAAGTGGTGAAGGGAAAGTACCCACCCCTATATATGTATTGATTTGCATGGTTTAGAGAGCCCGTTGATATTGTTTTGATTGTAGAGTTATGTTGTTGGTTTTATTCATGTGCATGACTCATGATGACATTACTATGATGTATGAAACTTCTGTGTTTTTAGTACTTAATATAATGGATCATATTGGCTGGATATTGGTGTTAGATATGACTAAACATGGATCTTGTATGGTAAATCTCATTATAATCATTGTTTAGTCAATATTTCATATGGTTTAGATCTAGATCTAGTTTATGCATTGTGGATTATTTACTATTTGTTATGCGAATGGATATATACATGCTCAATCACGTAAACATTCTAGACAAGAAATTCTAAAGAGGGACCTAATACACTTGTGTGCTTCAAGTGAGCACTCGCTTAAGGTTGAGTGATGTACTAGTGCGCCTTGGGATATTTATAGTGAATTCTAGGATATATCATTAGTTCCATTCTTAGGACCTATTTCTCAATTATTTTTAGGATGTTGTGTGATGAAGACATACCAATTAACCTTGGCCATTATTGAGGAGTGGTTAGAAGATCTGGAAGAAGAGTACACTCGTAGATTCAACATTGGATGTAATTTTAATGCATGCATGTGGGTTGAGTACAATTTGTATGATACATTGTATGAGACATTTTTGGTATCCTTCCTATAGAGTTGTAGCAATGGCTAGTTACTTATGCATATAAGAGGAATTGGAGGTTTCACGCACTTGTTTAGATGCAAGAATAATTCCAGGACTTATATGATGCAAATTTTATTTGGATCCACTCAATGGATGTCGTGTTCCATTGTGTTTTGAACAGCTATATTCTTGAGTGCATAGTTTTAACTTATTCTTTCCCAGAGGTTGTTGAGTTTTAGTTTTTGCACAAACCCAGAGGATCATATTTGTGTGGTACTCGATCGAAAATGAAGATCCTAATGTTAACCCTAGATTTGGAAGAGAAATCAATGGATAACTAAACCCCACCACGTATGGGGGTAGGATAAGGTTTGGTAACGATGGTGGACCTATAAGCATAAAGACAGAGGGAAGAAATGAGAATTAAGTTTAATGAGGCATGCGAGAGGGATTTAGAGAAGTAGTGGGAAGTTGTAGAATGGATGGCGTTGTGGAGAGAGATGGTTCGTGAAGGATTTGGAGCTCACACGAAGACATACAACATGAGCATCTAGATCTCCTCCATTTGGGAAATCATGATAGGGAACCCTCTTGACATCATATGAGAGCATGCTGGTAGAGACAACATGGGCTGTAAGCGTGCATCTGAATCTACCTAGTGACCTAGCCCTTGTGTTTGGTTTTCTAGTTTCTACAATAGTCGGTAATAAAAAAACTAGTGTGAGTAGTAGAGTTACAGTAGATAGAGTTAATTTGTAGTCAAGTTCAAGAGTTAATCAGGGATCTTATTCATTTATGGTGTAATTTTCATCTACTTTATTTAGATGACTAGTTGGAGGTATCTTTTATGGTGCATCGTCGGCATAGAATATAGGCGCACGAGAACCTTGGCATCACATCTAGAAGTAGTGTAACTTTGCATAATTTGGGTTTTTTTAATTTAGGAAAACCATCGAAACATGAGACAGTGCATCCTCTAGTACTTTTCCTACTACATGGGGTGGATCGGGAGGATCATGTGGCTTACACACTAGAGAATTTGGTGGATCTAGAGGTCATGGAAATACATGAGGAAACACATCAAGCTCTATTTCCAAAGTGGGAAAGGTCCACACCAACCTCAACAAATTTACATGGAGATGTATCTTCATCTTCCAAAGTATAGAGGTATTGAATATGAAGTAGAACATGTGCATATGTGTGAGATATTGTGACGCATAAAAGGGATTATAGCTCTAGAGTACAAGGAAATTCATTTTGTAACTACGTTGTAGGGATGCACACACATCTAGTATAGAAATTTTTATCCTGATCAGACTTGTGTGGACTATACAATGCTTTGTGAGATGCTTTCTTAAAGGAATTTTACATCCCTAAGTTTAAGCGAAAAAGCATAAGCATAGCATGCTCAAAGACATTAAGCAGAGCACTACTGAAATTGTTTAGGAATATGATGTTTGGTTCAAGACATTTTTTTCTAAGTTATCTTTTGACATCCACGTAATCCATCATGCACAATGGTTCATTGGGGAAATGATCACGTCTTTTATAATAGTTCTTTCCCACAAGACTTATACAGATCCACATGATGCACTTGAAGCGATTTGTACAGGAGGTGGAAGGAAGCGTTGACACAGAAGTGAGCCCATTCTTGGAAGCATAGATAGCAGTAATGGCAAAGCAGTTGGAAAAATTATCTGCTAATTCAACACATGAGATGCGCAATGGAATTTAGTGTACATATTGTTAAGTAGAGGGGCATACTAAGGATAGTTTCCCTTAGAAATTATTGTGCTCTATGTTGCTGGATTGCAGATATGTCACTTAGACCATAGTTTAAGCCGGTGCCCATTATTGTAATGTGTGATAAGAAAAAATGTGTCCAGTTATTGTAAGATTTGTAGGTCTTCCACTCATGATACTAAAGATTATAGGTTGATTGATTATATCCATGATGTAATTGATATTCGCATATGAAAGACTAGTGTTGCAAATAATTCCAAGAAAAATGGTGAGCATCATGACTATGATCATAGTGAGGGACATTCTGATGGTGGACATGCTAGAGGATGAGGTTACAGAGGCAAATTCAAAGTTTTAGGTTGCGAGGGTGGAAGGAGTGATTTCCCTCATGGAACTTGTTATAGATGTGGATCTCCTTATCACTACAGTGCGAATGTCCACATAATATTGTGTGTTCTTTTTACGGAAAGAATCATAGTTATGAAGAATCTCATACTTGTATGAACACTTAAGAAAGAAACATAAACAGGAAAATAAGGGCGTAAGAATGGTTAGAGTACAACCTATCGTGGAAGACCAATGGATGCCAAATTTAACATTAGATATTGAGTTGTTTCCTATGAATATTACTATACTCGCTAAGGCTACACGTACTAGGGAAATGATACAACAAAATCCTACCATTACTAAAGAGGATGTCATGCATGTTAGGTATCCAAACCCTATGCATCATAAAGAGGTTTATTAAGAAACCATGGAAGTAATTCATAATTTACAGGGTGAGATACAATGTTTGAAGTAAAATTCATGTAAGTTAGAACAAAATAAATCAGCTAATCTCCATCGAAAGATGTTAATGATTTGAAAGAGGTTTGCAATATGTTGCACAAAGAAAACATTATTCCATTGTTAGGGAGTTAGTGAAGGGAAACAATCCACGCCTGGGATTGAGAATGAGAGATAAATTTTGCATGCTAATATTCCTCTAGATAATTTTGATTATGATAAGGAGATTACTCTAAATGTTGTTGTTGATGGTTGGCTTTTGAGTAACATCTTGATTGACCCAAGCACAAAAGTGAAAGTACTCACTTTGAATGCTTGGGTTCAAATGGGTAGTCCTCCATTACAACCATCTTCCAATGTGTTATTCATGGAAAAATGAACTAAGGAAACTCCTATTGGAGTTTTAAAATATGCATCCATTACTATACATGGGACCAAGTTCACTTGGGACTCTTAGGTTTTAGTGCTTGGAGAATAAGATGATTTTCCCGCATTACTCGGGTTCCTTGGTGTTATGTAAACAATGTTGACCTATGTTTCAATAAGGGTTATATCAGCTATGAGAATAATAAAGAAAAAGTCATTATCCCTTTGAGAGATGGGAAATATGAACCTTATGTAGAGCCATTAAGCGAAGAAGACTCGAATAGAATTTATGTGCACACCATTCAAGATCCATAAGTTCTTGAGGCATCAAAAGAAGGATTTATCTAGTGGGGTGATGCACAATCCATGAGCAATACTAAAAGTGTTGTATGTGAAAATTGGGAACACATAACCTATGAAATAGTTGGGCACAAGGTAAGAATTGTAGGTGCACTCGTAAGTAAGCCACACAAGATATCAAGCATTTGGACAACAACTAGGTACCAAAGTACACATGTGAAGAGAATCCAGAAGTATTATTACTTGCTATGGAATTTCAATGGGAATGCCAGTAGAAATAAGGAACATACTAGTGTATACACTACATGGAATGGAAGCGCGCTAGAGAATAGTTCATAGGAATAATATTTTGGAGCGAGAGAGAAGTAAAGATTGATTTATCTACTCGGTTTGTAAGAAGAAATGCACCTACTCATATTTATGCATTTCATGGTAATGATCCTATTCATCAGTGTGAGATACTTTGGACAATGGAGTAGGAAGCTTTACCACCTTCATTTTGTGTGCACAAGTTTTATTTCACATTACATGGCTACGCATGCACATGGTATGTCTATGTAGAGTTGAATAGGGTGACTAGAAATTGGCAAGAACTTACTGAAAGTATGACTCAGACCTTTGATTACTTTTCTTATAAAAATCCTATGAATGAGGTGTTACAAGTTATGAAGCTCTCAAATATGGGAGACAATTAAAAGTTGAAGAGTTACTTCAGGTGCTCTTAGGTGAGTCGACTGGTGGCATGCTTTGGAGAGGAAGAAACATATACTTGAGCAAGTTGGGCATGCCTTCCTAGAAAGAGAAAAGGGTAAGATGAACTACATGGTTGGTGATGAAGAGGTAGAGAACTTGGACATTTAGCACACGAGAGGGTACACACAAAGTATTATACGAGTGTAGATGAGAATGCACATGCCTACCATGAGCCTATTAAGACCAAGAAATTGAACATTGGAATGGATGTTGGACCTAAAGAATCCATTATCGAGAGATTACTAGTCGACTCGAAGTTGCTTAAGTCATTGAGCTCTGTGCAACTTTCAATATTTTTTCCCTAGGGGCTATCATGAATTGAAAGGCATGCATGAATCATTGGGAGAGATGAAGATAAAACTAAAAGAAGCTACATGCCTAGTCCGGAAGAGGCCTTATAGAATGAATCTAAACTTTCACGTCAAAGTAAAAGAAGAAATTAAAAAAATATTAATTTCTAGAATCATTGTGCCCATCGAGGCATAAGAATGGGTGAGCCCTATGGTGATGAACATTAAGAAACATGGTAAAAATAGGATTTGTCTTGATTACAGGGAGTTAAATGTTTCATGTGTGATTGATCTCTTTCCCACACCATTTACTAAGGAAATATTGGAAGGCATTACAGGGTGTGAAATATACTCCTTCACTAATGAATTCTCTAGATATCATTTGGTGAGGATAGCTAGTGAGGATCAAGAGAAGACAAATTTCACCACCGAGTGGGGAAGTTTTTCATACATGGTTATACCCTTTCTCTTAAAGAATATGCCTACAGTATTTTCTCACCTAGTGGTATAAGCATTTTAGAATTTGATTCACAAATTCTTGTGGGTGTATCTAGATCATTGGACAGATCTATGGGCTTGTGAAAGATCACTATGATAATTTGAGACTGATGTTTGAGAGGTTTCGGTAGTTGAGCATCTCCTTAAACATTAAGAAGTGTATATTTTCCACACCCTTTGGAATTTTTTTGGGACACATCATCTATAAAGAGGGCTTACTAGTGGATCTTACTAAGGTAGTTTTCATTTTGGGCTTATAAGAGCCTACCCGAATCAAGGTGCATGGATTCTTAGGACATACATTTTATTATAGAAAAATTATTTAAGGGATATGTCAAGATCATCACGCCCTTAGAATAATTAATCAAGGTAAAAGGAAAGTTTTATTGGGGTGAGGCACATCAGCGTGCATTTGAAACACTAAATGAAAGGCTTACTACAACGCCTATTTTGCACTTTCCTTCATGGACCAAGCCTTTTCACATTCATATAGATGCCTCTAGTGTGGCCATTGCTGCAAAGATTAGCTCGAGTTGGAGAAGTGATTATCGATCATCCTATTTTCTTTGCCAGCAGAAATTTGACTCCAACATAACATAAATATACAACAACAAAGCACGAGGCCTTTCCTATGATCTACGCACTCCATAATTTTTGATAGTATTTACTAGCTACACCTTTCATATTTTATACATAACAGATGGCATTGAAGTTCTTGGTGAACAAGCCCATTTTTCAGGGTTGCATATGTCATTTGGTATTGTTGTTTTAGGAGTTCTATTTTACGGTGGTGGTTAAGCCAAGTAAGAGAAATTCTAGTCCAAACCATTTATCAAAGATTCAATTAGGAGAGGATCCGTAGAGCATTGAGGAAACAATTCTAGATACCCAATTTTTCAAGTTGAACCATATGCCTTCAAACTTGGAGTATATTGTTATATTTTTATGCATAGGTGTGGAGCCCAAGGGAATGAAGGCCTTAGAAAAGAAACTGTAACGCCTCCAACATGATTGGTACCTATGATGACTTCTACTTTAGAAGGTACAAATGTTGACAAGTGGTTTTTTCTTAAGACAGTGTACTCTTATGAATTTGGAAATCATGTTTTTATTAGAAAATAATTCATCTCTTGAACAGGTACATTATGTCATGTTTTGTTGAATTTAATGGAGTAATCCACCTCCTTACGTAGAATTAATTCACTATTTGAATTGAGAAATTTGGTTTTTGTTTTCATAAATTATTCTTTCAAGAAAACCATTACCTTGGATCAATTCCATTGATCCAAGGTATGCTTTTAATTCATGACTTTGTGGTCATAATGACCAAGTTAGTTAGATCAGGTGATCTCTGGATTCTGATTGTGCTAAGGAAAGGATGAAGTCTTCAGATCTTGTTGTATAATTTTAATTTCAATGTTATGACTGGTTCTTATTTTGTTAGTGGAATGCAATGCTTTATTTGAGTTCTAATGTTAAGTGACTATAGCCTAAAGCTAAGTCTAACCTATGTCTTTGCAATCTTTTGTTAATTAGGATGTTATGACTTAAACTAAGGACCTATGTTAATTTCCTAAATTAATGTTAACCTAACTAAGGGAATGGCTAACCTAAGGGGGCCTATGGGATGACATGGTAATTGGGTTGGTCGGTGGCATCATTTTCTAGACATTTATTGTGAGTTAAAGCAGTCTTATCCTTTGGTGCTGCCAACTTTGGCATGGGCATGAGAAAATATAGGGAAGGCTGAGTTGGCACCTCCATTGAGTTTAGTTGCATGAAAAATTTAAATTTAGTCATTGCTAAATATGGAGATGGCGGTGGCATGGGAATTGGAGGGAACTGACATTCCTTTACATTTAATGTTTTTGAATTTGGCAAAAACTACCTAGGAAGGTGCATGAGGGGTTTTGGTTGTTTTGATCTTTTGGTTCATTTTCAAGTGAGCTCTACATGAGGTTGTTTCGCTCTTCAAACCCCGCCAATTCTTGCATGACTGTTATTCTTGCATAGCATAAAAATATTAATGGACACTGTGAAAACTATAAAAATAAAGGGGAAGTGTTGAAGGTTTTGTTGACGTTTCGTGGAGAGGAAGAAGCTATTGAATTTCTTCTTGGAGATCTTCTACGAATCAGTGAAGGAGAAGTGCTATCAGGAATGATAGGATCTACCCATTAAGTTGTTTTTGATTTTACTTAAATGATTCATTAAGAGAACTCTGCTCTTGGGAATAATCTAGTTTTTGTATGGTTGATTAGATCATCTCTGCATGTGATTTTTGTGTTGTTTAATGTGAATGATTTTTTGACTCCACTTGTATGAGGAAAAGTGTGATCTGGGTTTTCGATTTTCTTGATTTGATTTGTTGGTTTATGCTTTAATCCTTCTGCATGAGCCTGGGATGAAGTCAAAACTGTTAGTAATCTTGTTTGAGTTGTGTAAAACTTGTAAGTAACTTAGTTTCTTAAATTTGTGGAACTTTTTCTAAGAGATCTTGTATCACCACTATGAGAACACTTCAAAGGATAAATTTTTAAATATCTTGACTTTGATTGAACCTTTCATGATTCTTCAGGAAAGAGGATTTTTCTATAATTGTGAATCTGGGTTTTGTTGTATTGTTTTTAGTTGCAGGACCTCTGACTCTGGCATATTTAGGAAAATAAATTGTAGGGTTTTGCTTGGAAAGTGATTAACGTTTCATGGACTTGTTTAAGTCATACGGTTATGTATTTAATCCTATAAATGTATACTTCTTCTTTTCACTTTGGAAATGCTTAGTAGTTTTCGAGGCCTGATTTTTAGAAGCCCGTAAGGAAATTATTATTCTATTTTCTTCTATTTCTTTAGGTTTTTAGATAACCTTTGGAGGATGACATCTGGTGTTATGAAGAAGGGAAAACTCCCTTGGATTTTAGTCCTATATTTTGGTTTTATTGTCAACTTGAACCTCTTGGTAGTTCTTTTGACATTGTATTGTTGTATTGTGTTAGCCTGTTTCTTGGTTATTGGGCCATTAAACCATGTTTCACTTATTTCAAATATTAGGAAATACTCCTTCGTGAAAATGAAACTAAGACTCTAGTTTTGGTTAAAAATTTTATATACTTATTTTCCCTTTACGGATCTGGATTAAGAGGACTATGCAAACTTACCCTTCTAATTAATTCTCTTCCTTTCTCCACTGTGTCTCATTGGGGAAATATTTCTTGTCTTTACGAATATTGATGTTATATTTACCATTCCCTTGAATGATGAAAGGTAATGGAAGGTTGGTTTTTCGTCATTTCTCTCCTTTCTCCTGGTTTGTGTTCATTCAATTTGATCCTGATTAGTTCTCTATTTGGGATTTTGGTATGGGACAGTAGAGACTGAGCTTGTCAATAATTGTTCTTGGTTATCTAATGGTCTCTTCCTAATCATGCTTAGAACTATGAGGAAGTAATCTCTCTCTCTCTCTCTCTTTGTCTCTCTCTTTCCTTTAATCTTCTTTCTACTTCAAACTAGATGAAGGTGTTGTCCTTCTTTGGTTTGTTCCGTTATTCAACTCTTGGACCTATTTGGTAAGATTGAGTTCAGGTTGTGCTAGGGAAGTATAGCTAAAGTAGAGAATAATTGGATGGATTATTGTGTTTGGTTGGAAATATTTTGAGTAAATCTTTGTGTTTAGTAGAAAATATTTGGATGGTTGATTGAGTTGAAGTTGATTGTTAAACCTTACCATTCTACTCTCTTGACTTAACGATGGTAATGTTGTATCTTTTTGGGGATTGAGTGTAGTCCCAATTGCATGCTAATTTGATCTTACCCTTTGATGAGGTCTATTTTAGTTGTTGGACTTTAACTTAAATTGGTTCCTAATTATGAGTTTGAGTATTAGGATACTCAAATCGAGACACATTTTAATTTATGTTGTTTGGATCATCCTAAACTTATTCTTATGTTTTTATTTTGATTTGGCATCTTATATTTTAGGATGAATTTAGGTGAATGAAACTTTGAGTTCAAAGTTTAGTTATGATCGTCAACTTCTGAACTATGCCTAAAATATAGTTAGTATAGTTAATTCTTTTGTTAAATAGGTTTAACTGAGAAGGGAAACATGTAAAGTAATGTATGAAAATAATATTGGGATTGTGATGAAATGTTACTTATATGAATTACTGTTTTAATTATTTTGATAAAATACAATAGTATGGAAGGTTGAAGTTGTTTATTTCAAGACCTAATCTTACTTTTGTTATGGTTTATCACTTTTTATCTCTCTTTTATTTGAGTATGGTAACTCCTATGGCTATGTCTTTCTAGAATTTCTCAGGACTGTTTCATAACAACAGAGTTCTTTTTATGAAACAATTAGCTAAAATCACATTGTTTTAATGTTTAGTGCTTATCATGCTCAGTTCAATGAACTGACTGCGCTAGCAATTTTGTAGATGGACTTCATAAGTGATGAAAGGAGAAAATATTTATAGGAAGTTACATTTTTTATCAAAGAGACTGGATATTTTTATGATGAAATATGGTTCATTACTGAAATGTATTTGATGGAAAAGAAATTTGTACTTGAAATTGATCTTGTTATTGTTGTTTGACATTAGGAATGTCTGAAGTGTTTGGACTTGTAAATGTATGAATCCTCTTGATGAATAAAAGATATGTGAAATTTATTGTACTTGATGTATTTCCTTTTGGCATTCAGTGAGTGGAAATTCTCTATTTTTGTCAGTAACATACTCTTATGGTTTGGAATAGAATAAATAGAGATTAGGGGTGCTAGATGTACTACCCTCTCTAGTGAACATGCAACTTACTAAGTTGACATTCTTGCATTATTATCCAATAATAACACTATGACTATGTTTAATTCAAATGTTTGAATGAGAATAAAACTTGATGTTAATTCACAATGGACTATGAGGTTTTAAATGAACATTAACCCTCTATAAGGAAAAAGGGAAGAAAACTGCCATGTAATTAATCATAGACTTGTCTTAAGACCTTTTGGGAATGAATTCAAATGTTATCTTTGGATAGTGGAAGGTGTGCTTCCTCTTGAATAATTCCGTCACCGAATAGGAATGTAGGAAAGGAAAATAAATGGGATTAGACTTCATTCCATTGAAGTCTAATATAAAAAGGACTTACTCAGAACTTATGTAAGCTAAGGCTTGAGTAAGTAATAAAACATCTCTTTAATGTGTGCTAGATCTGTTATGTAAAACATAAATCAGAATGTTAATGGTATAAAATCATAACTTTTGAAATGGTTAGGGAGTATATCTATTTGCATACCTACTTTTATTGCAGTTTTAACTTGGAATTGTAAGCGTTAATGAACCTATTTATTTCATAGGGTTAGTGCAATTAATCCTTAATGAAGAAAATTATCAAGTCATTAACTTCCAACTAAGTTATGTTCATCTAGATGAGGAAAGATCATATGGATGTTGACACATGCCAAGCTGCGCAGTGCAGTACCTTCATGAAGACTAGGGTCTTAACAAGGATACTATGTTGTAGTTGACATGTTTCACCACCCATTCGAGATTTTTCATCTAGAATAACATAAATTCTGACTTGATCACATTTCTTCCCTAGGTAGAGATAAGGGCATGACCTAGTGTCATGGTCAACTCATGTTGGCTTAGGATAAATAAACACGCCCAATCGACATAAGTCAATTGAGTATGTATAAATACCCCTATTCAACATGTTGGTTGTCAAATAGGATTCAATTGAAAGCAATAGTCAGGGGACAGAATTCCCTCCTCTTTAATGGGAGAGGCTCCCTTATTTAAAGGAAAAAATCTATTTACAAATGTACAACATTTAGTTTTAATGACGAACTCAAATATCGTGAAAGTGTTTGATATAATAGATTATAAATACAAAAGGATAGAAGCATTAAGGAATGGGAGGAGGTAGAATAGAAATCTTAGGAAATATAGATAACAAAATAACTCCTTACGTATACCACAATGGAATCATATAGAACAGTATCATTTGCATTTAAACCCACAATATGTTATTTCACAGACACAAAGTTCCAGAGATGACATCCACAAGAATACAAAGATTCTTGAAGTAAAACAGACTAATGATTTAATAACTTTTAATAGATAGCAATGAAAGAACAAGAGCATATGGAAACAGAAAGAGAGATCTTCTTGTATTGATAGCTTTTTACTCCTTTAAACTTTCAAAAATAAACAGAGTTCCATTTTTGAAAATGGCGTAGAGAGCCCATTATATAGTTTACAAATTGGTTACACTTGATAACTGTTTCTTTTAACTAAAATATTAATTAAGGAAGTGCTCAACATAAGGTCCTTAATTAGTTTACAATGAGCTCATATTTAGAAAAAGAAGGAGGAGAGGAGAAACTAGGAGAGGAAACATCCGCTTATTGCTAAGGAGGGCCCACCGACTTGAGAATCTATTGCTTGAATATTTTTAATGCCTCAGCTATCTCCTGCCTCATGGGACTGATGTGTTGGTAGTGGCATGAGACCAAGTGCCTAGAAATTTCTCCATGTCCTTATCAAACTCGGTATGTTCCAGGTATTCTTTATTATCCTCTTCAATGGCAGATTGAAGAGAGTAATTATCCTTTATCTTCTCTTTGGTAATTGATTCCTCCTTGAACATGTCTTCTTTGATGAATGTCTTGAACTGAGTTTTAATCTCTTGAAGAGAGAAAGGAACACCTGAAGTTTCATCATGAAGATGACAATGAATATCCTTGAAGGCAGATGCAACACAAGTCTTGAAAGATTCTCCCTTCTACCAACTGTTTCTCAATTCTCACAAGGCTTCTTCCAGAACTTTTATTTTCCATTCAACACTGAAAACCCATGACCTTGACAAGTTATCCTTGGCATCACCAAAAAATTTACTACCCAACAATATCTTTTCATCATCCTCTCCCATAAGGTGGAGATCTATGATGCAATTACTCCAAAGTTTCAGTTCTTTGTCCATAGTTCCAATAGAGGAGGAGAGTTTTTGTTGCAGAATAGCCACCTTCTCATTGAGTTTGAAGGCATCTATAATGAATTTCAAGCCTATAATGGTCATGTCATCAACCATGGCTTCCATATCCCTTCCATAAGTGGAATATCTGTGTATATCCTTGATACTTTGAACCTCATCCTGACTGAGAACCATAGGAGGTGGAAGGGAAGCCAATGGAGTAGGATCTAAAACCTTATCTTTATTCAACAATGACTTGATGAAGCTGGAAAGAACTTGATTTTATTCTTCCAACTATTCTATAGTCTATTTACCCTTCTCCACTCTCTCAATAACCTTGGTTACTATTTCTTGGAGGTTATGCACCTCACTCTCAGGGGTAGATTCTCCCATTGGAATCCTAGAAAGCTCCAGATCAGAGGCTAATAGATCTTGCTCTGCCTTATCAACCTTAGGCTTTGAAACCTCTAGAAATTGTTGGCCTTGAGCATCTATCACTATTCTTGAAGTTTTTTTATCTCTCTTTCTTTGGAGGAGGAGGAGGAGTACCTAATAAAGCTAGATGATTCAAGGGTAGTCAAGATGAGGTTCAAAGTATCAAGGATATACACAGATAGGAAGAAGGTGTTCTCTTCCTATACTCAACCAAGGATATACACGATAGGAGGAGGAGTACCTCTTTTATCTTCTTTTGGTACACTTGAGTAGAAGAAGAGGGAGTAGATGATTCAGGTTCTTTAATTGAGGAAGGAGGAGGGGTTTGTATAAGTACTTCTGTACTAGGTGTATGTGACTCCTTCCTAGGTGTTGAAGTATCTCTAAAAGAAGATCCAATCTGATTATTCTTAAGCTCTCGAACCTTTTTGTCAAACCAAACCTTGGTTCTTACAAGGACAGGGGCCAAAATCTCAACCAAGTCATCCTTCTCCTTCTTGTACCAATCCAGATCTTCCAAAGGAGTATGTTTGATTAATGTCTCATATTCAAAAGACAACAAGTCTACATCATCATCCCGGAATACTTCAGAATTCATTAGAGTTTGAGTTATTTAATCGGTTTGAGAGAATCTGCCATAGTGCCTTTGCCTTGCTTCAAAATCATCTACACAATCAGCCCAGTAATCCTCAGTATCTGGCCTATGATGATAATTTATTCTAAGGTTCTACTCAATGAACTTCTTCAAATCAAAACAATTCCTAGGCCTGAAAAAGTGGACAGTGATGGGAGTAAGGGCCCTTTCTATATTTTGGGCATCCAAGGTTGTTTTACATGTATAGTTTCCCAAAGAAATAGGGAAGTGCAGACCAAATATTTTCTTGTCCCTGTAGGTTCTATGTAATTTATCCAATTTCCTACATACTTCAATTAGAGCCATCTTGTCATTACAAAACATGGGGAGCTTGAGAGGTGTGTTTTCATAACCAACCAACCTGATATATGAAAACCTCCTGAATTGAATGAAGAAAGCTCCATACTTAGCTATCAAGTTCATGGCTTCATCAAGAAAATCTCCTGGTAGTATCACCTTCTAAGAGCCTTATAATATACATGGTAAAGGCATCATTAACTCTCCTGAAATTTTGGTTGTTAGTTTCAAGGGTGAATTGAGGGCGGTATGCATAAATGGGCTCATCTTTCTAGGTCTCCATGTAGGTGAATCCAAACCACCGTCGGGATGTTTCTTAAGGAATACATGAGATAAGAAGTCATATAGAACTTCTTAGTCTGCTACACATTAGACAATTTCTCGGTCAAATTCATATAAATGATTTCTACCCAATTTATGTTTTGATTACCTTTGCAGATGATGTTGATAAAAGGGCACATCTAGAAGTGGAATTCATTGGTAGAGGGCAATCCCATGACATGAGCTAGCAAAATGATGAAATCAGACAACTCTTCATTGAAATCAACCCTAAATAATGCCTTGGAAAGTCAGGATGCTCCCTTCTTAGGGTTCTTCAACCATGATTTTGCTATTCTTGCCTTATATTTATCATTTCCTTCTCAAATAGGGTCTAATATTGATCCTAAGTGATAACGATGGATTCTTCAGTCTCTAGAATGCGTAGGGTGGTAGAAATGGCAGCAACATTTAGTTTGGCAATCAACTCCCCATGCACATTAGACAATTCTTTGGTGTCTGAGTTAAAGTGAGCCCCACAGAAAGCTAGCACGGTGTCGGCACATTGTATAGAGATAGGGAAACTGGCTGCATAGGCAAGTCCACTGTCATTGATCATTTGTGCCATGGGGGAAAGATTAGGGCAAGTTAATCTATTCCAAAATCCCCAAAATCCAGTTGTCGAACCTCGGTATCCCGATATTAGGAACACAGGACTCAAGAGGTGAAACATGTTCTTAACCTTGGAATTTAATCTTCATGTTTGCAATGTACAAAGAAATAGCCTTCAGGATCGAATCCGCAATGAAAAATGCAAAGGGAATAGGAGCACGAGCAAATGACCTTAATTACAGGAATTTGAGCAAATGATGGCAAGTGAGAAATGTGCCAAATGCATAGAGAATAGTCCCGTTAAATATCTGTTTAGGAGAGATAAGGTCATTAAATGTGCATTGAATTCATATTGCACCGACTCAAAAAGATAAAAATCGAGAAGAGCTGAAAAAACTAGCCTGGATGGTATTTGGTACATTTGGGACATGAGGGACATAGAGACGCGATCTGGCCAACGCGGGTGATGCAGGTAATGTGGGCCAAATGAGCATAGGTGGTCCAAAAACTTAGAAATGCGAGGGATGCAAGGGACGTGAAGACACAATTCGACGGATGTGTGTGATGTGGTAAAAGTGGGGTACAGAGGCACGAGACACTTTTGGGATAGATGGGATAGAAGTACGCAAAGGACCTAATGTGGGCAATGAGGGTGATCATGGAATAGATGGCCCGGAAAACTTGGGACAAATGGGCCAAAAAGTTTTGACATAACTGAAAGTTAAAGAATTTCAGGGAATGTGGCTGATCGGGAACAAGGCCCGGCAGAACTTGGGACATGAGGAAAAAAATGTCCGATAGACCCGCAAATCACCAAAATAACTCCAAAAATGTGAATTTTACTATCTCCTCAACTTTTCACTTCACTAGAACATCACTAAAGAGTGTCAACTCAAAATTTTCAATTTTCGACTTTCAAAAGAGGGGAAATTTTGAGAGGACAACACAACGTAAGCAATCCTCCACAATAGGCCATGTTACTAACCTTGGCTAGGGTTAAACCTTGAACAAGTGGACTGACAGAAGTCAGTGAAGATCATTCTAGATAACAGATCAAGTAGGGGGAAGGACGTATTCTCGTTTGACGAGTATGTCATCTAGGAATATAAACATGAACATTATGTTTAAAAATCTTTGGCCAAAGTATTGCAAGTTGTTGGTTATGTTGTCTTATGTCACCTAGTTTCGAACCAGAATTTTAGATGAATAAATGCGGTATGAGATACTCGAGATAGGCCTCTTAAAAGATTATTTGATACATCTAAAAGGGTAAAAGAACCAAGTATACATGGTATACACATTATAAATTTAACATGAGAGATCGGTATGATATTGAGTCATGAAATGAGGGATCAATATTTCACCTAGTCATTTACAATTGCATATGGTTTTCTATTATGAGATTTATTGGATTTGGAATGTGTGTTATAAATTATGTTAATTTAGAACAGAGAACATTATGAAAAAAATACCTTGTTTCTAAAGTCTTAAAATGGGAATGTTACATCTTGGTATCGAGTGAGGTTACACTCTTGGACCTATTGTGTCCATAATCTGATAAAACTTAAATTTTCTTGTTAACAAAAATGGTTAGAATGAGAGGAAATTTTGCAAACAACCCACCACCAGGTGGAGAAGCAACAACTTCCCAAAAACTCGATGAGATCCTTGTTGCCATGTTAGACAAAAGAGATCATCTAGTTGTATTAGAACAACAAGTAATGGGCAATGAGGAGGATGAAGAAGATGTTGGTAATAAAAATTAGCCACCTCCTAGGGACAACGCCAATATTGGAAATTTGGGTGTTGATAACAATAATGTTGTCAATGCTAATGCAAATTTACCCAATCAGCCTGAGAACAAAAAGGTGAGATTGGAAGTTGAACTAACTAATTATATAAAAGGATAACTCCACCCAAGTTTGATAGTACTACACTAGGAGATGGAGCTAAGAACTGGCTCAATGAAATGGAGAAGTACTTTGCTATAAGGAACTTCTCAGAGGAAACTAAAGCAATATGGGGAGCTTATCAGATTTCCCATGAGGCATATTCTTGGTGGGAAAACTATAAGGATGAGTTAAACATTGATGAAACAAACATCACTTGGGATCAATTTAAAAATTATTTTAGGCAACGATGGCTGCCACAACTTTACTATGATAAAAAAATGACTGAATTTCAGAACTTAGCTCAAGGGAAGTTAACTATAACGGAGTACTGGGAGAATTTTACTAAGCTTCTCAAGTACGTACCTCAGTATCAAACTGATGAGAATTTTAGGATACATAAGTTCATTATGGGATTAAATCTCATTATAGGTTGTGAAGTAGAATTCCACATCCCAACCACTATAGAAGGGGTTGTTTAAAAAGCCATAAGGCAGGAGCAGAAATTGAAAGAAATCTCTGCCCATAAGGAGGAAATCAGAAAGAAAATTCCCGTCCCTTGCACCCAAAAATGAACCATGGAAAAATTTTGGTATGAAAAACTATTTTTTTGCTGATAATAACAAGAAAACTACAGCAAATAAACCTGTTGCTAATGTACAAAACAATTTTTTCAAGAACAATAATAATAGACAGAAGTCTTATGGAGGACAAAATGATAACTTTAAGGTTGGAAATAAATTTGAGCCTAAGAAAGGACCTGTAGGAGGCTGCTACAATTGTGGAAAATATCATTATGCAAATTAGTGTCCTCTAAGGAAGGATGACCGCAATCAGTAGCATAAGATACATGTTGCAGTAGCTAAAAAACAAGATGAAAAGAAAGTTACACCTATAGAAGTGTCAGGTAAGTTATTTGGTATACATGTTACTATAATTTTTGATATTGGAGCTTTGAATGCTTTATTTCTACTAAATTAGCTTCAAAAATAAAAATAAAAGCTAGAAAAATGGATAAATCATGGGTTGTACATTATGGAAATAATGTTGTCCACACAATTAGTATGTGTCTTTTAGAGCATTCCTTGACTTGCCTAGTTTTTCCACTGAAGTTGATCTTTATGTTGCTCCTTTGGGGTCTTATGATGTAATCATAGGTGTTAACTGGCTTGCTAAACATAAGGCAAAGGTTGATTGTTTTAAAAACATATTAGTTGTCTAAATGACTTACAGCGAAAAACAACAGACAATCGGGGGGGTCAAACATGAGATTTCAGTTAGAAATTTATCTTCCATACAACTTAAAAGGGCCAAAAACAAAGGTTGTACCTTGTATGCAGTAAAAATTTCTGAAACAACTGAAGGGGATAGTGATTTCTTGGAAAGATACCCGTTGTTAAGAAATTTCAGTGATGTGTTTCGGAAGAACTACCCGGTCTTCTACCCAAACGGGAGTTTGATTTCATGATTGAGATCAAGCCGGAACTGAACCTATTTCCAAGGCACCATATCGAATGACTACCATTGAATTGGTAGAGCTTAAGGCACATTTACAAGAACTATTGTCTAAAGGTTTGATAATACCAAGTGTTTTGTCTTGGGGTGCACAAGTAATTTTTTTTTAAATAAAGATGGAACACTTAGATTGTGCATTAATTATAGGATGTTAAATAAGGAAACAATCAAAAACAAATATCCACTTCCTATAATTGATGATCTATTTGATCGATGCATAGTGCATCAATATATTCTAAGATAGATCTTCGATCTAGATATCATCAATTAAGAATCAAGGATGAAGATATTCATAAAACAAATTTTAGGACAAGGTACGGACATTATGAATTCATAATTTTACCTTTTGGTTTGACAAATGCACTTGCAAATTTTATGAATTTAATGAATAATATTTTTCAAGAATACTTGGACAAATTTGTGCTTGTATTCTTGGATGATATTCTCATATATTCTAAAATCATTGATGAGCATCATGAGCATTTGAAGATAGTTCTGGAAATCTTAAGAAAGAGAATATTGTATGGTAAGTTGTCCAAATGTTCTTTCTATGAGACGGAAGTGCACTATCTGGGACATGTCATAAGTAAAGATGGAATAGTTGTAGATCCATAAAAAATTATTGCAATAACTGAGTGGCCTACACCTAAGAATGTACATGAAGTTAGAATCTTCATGGGTCTTGTTGGTTACTATAGAAAGTTTGTAAAATACTTTTTGAATGTTGTTGTACTAATAACTTCATTGCAAAAGAAAGATAAGAAATTTGTGTGGAGTGAAAAATGTGAATCTGCATTTAAGACTCTAAAGAATCAACTTACATTTACACCTATTTCGTATGTACCTGATCCAAATGGAGACTTTATTGTAGTAACATATGCTTCGGGAAGGGCTTGGAGGTATTTTATTGCAAAATGAACATGTTATAGCATATGAAAGTAGAAAACTCAAGTTACATGAACTGAACTATGCTCCCCATGACCTAGAGCTTATTTCCATTGTTCATGCACTTCAAGTATGGAGGCATTATCTTTTAGGGAGACCTTTTGAATTAAAGACTGACCATCTTGGGCTGAAGTATATTTTCACTCAGCCAAATATGAATGCAAGATAGCGAAGGTGGTTAGAATTTATATCTCAGTATGATTTTGACATAAGTTACATAAAAGGAAAATAAAATAAAGTGGTAGATGCACTAAGTCATAGGAAACATATTTATGCACTTATAACGTTGAGAAATCAGTTTAAGGATGAAGTAAAAAAGTGTTATGGAATCTGATTCTTATTTTTAGCAAATGAAAAAAACACTTGCTACGAGATCCAAATGATGTGAGATATAGAGGTTTTCACTTTGATGATGAAGGAATTTTGAGATATGATAATAGAGTATATATACCTTCGGAAATGAGTTAAGAAGGAAATTGTTAACTGAATTTCATAATTCACCTTTTTCAAGGCATCCTGAATTACGAAAATGCTTGTTGATATAAAACAACAATATTTTTGGAAAGGGATGAAAAAATATGTAATTAATTTTGTGACACACTGCTTAGAATGTCAGCGTGTTAAGGCTGAACATATGCATCCATTTGGTTTACTATACCCTCATAACGATACCTCAGTATAAATGGAAAGTAATTAGCATGGATTTTTTCAAGGGCTTCCAATGTCAAGAAATAAGCATGATGTTATTTTAGTTGTTGTTGATAAACTAACAAAGGTAGCACATTTTATTGCTGGTAATCTTAAGGATGATTCACCTATTTTACAAAAATATTTGTACATGAAATTTTTAGATTGCATGGTGTACTAGAATTTATCATATCAGATCGAGATCCTAGAATGACATCTAGATTTTGGCAAACACTCAATGTAGCCTTAGGAACTAAACTGAATTTTAGTTCAGCATACCATCCGAAAATGATGGGAAGACTGAAAGAGTTAATCAAGTTTTGGAAGATATGTTACGAATGTACTGCATGGATCAGTAGTACAAATGGGAAGAGTACCTTCCATTAGTTGAATTTTCTTATAATAACACGTATCACACCTCTCTGAAAATGGCACCTTTCGAAGCATTATACAAAAGGAAATGTAGAAATCCAATTAGTTGGGATAGCATAGAGGACAAAGAGGTAATTGGACTGAGATCCTTACTAAAATGGAACAACAAGTTAAAATGATTCGTGAACATTTAAAGGAAGCAAAGTAGATAGGAAAAAAATTATGCAGACTTAAAAAGGGTTGACAAGAAATTTGAACTTGGTGAGAAGGTATTTTTGTGGGTTAAACTGAAAAGAGTTCTATAACTTTTGGCAAGGCTGCCAAGTTATCACCTCATTATGTGGGACCCTTTGAAATTGTCAAAATAATCAATCCTGTAGCTTATCATTTAGCTTTACCACTTGCTTTATCACAAATGCATGATGTTTTCCATATTTCTTTACTTAAGAAATACGTTTCAGATTTATCACATGTGTTAAATTGGAATTCCTTGTAGGTCCAAGACCCAGGAATAATCATGGTTAAACCCATTCGAGTGTTGGAAACTCGCTAGTTACACTTAAGAAATCATGAAATAAGTCAATGCAAGGTCCAAGTGGGACCAGTTTAATGAAGAAAGTGCAACCTGGGAAAACCTCGAAGATATGAAAATTACTTTTCCACATTTATTTGAGCAGAATTGATTCTGTTGATTGATAAAACTTGAAGATTTTATTCTTATCATATCAATAAACCTACCAGTTTTGGGAAGATACTAAATTCTTTAGTATTGAAACAACTATTTTAATGTTGAATAATTATGAAAATTTGAATTTCTCAAATCTGGTTCTATTATGAACTTATGAATGAAAGAATTATAATTTGATTATATTCTTGATTAAATTTATTAGACTAAGTTAATCATCGATGATGATGCTTTTTAGGAGGGAGGTATGTAACACCTACAACATGACTGTACCTATGATTTCTACTTTAGAAGGTACAAACATTGACATGTGATTTTGTCTTAAGACGGTGTACTCTTATGAATTTGGAAATCATGTTTGTAGTAGAAAATAATTCATCTGTTGAATAGGTACATTCTATCATGTTTTTGCTGAATTTAATGGAGCAATCCACCTCCTTATGTAGAATTAATTCACTTTGCTTGAATTGAGAAATTTGGTTTCGTTTTCATAAATTATTCTTTCAAGAACAAAATTACCTTGGATCAATTCCATTGATCCAAGGTATGCTTTCAATTCATGACTTTTTGGTCATAACAACCAAGTCAGTTAGATCAGGTGATCTCTAGATTCTAACTATGCTAAGGAAAGGATGAAGTATTCGGATCCTGCTTTATAATTTGAATTTCAACATTATGACATGATTCTTATTTTGTTAGTGGAATTCAATGTTTTCTTTGATTAGGAACCTATTTTAACTAAGTTCTAATGTTAAGTGACTATATCCTAAAGCTAAGTCTAACCTATGTCTTTGCAATCTTTTGTTAATTAGGATGTTATGACTTAAACTAAGGACCTACCTATGGACCTATGTTAATTTCCTAAATTAATGTTAACCTAACTAAGGGAATGGATAACCTAAGGGGACTATGGGATGACATGGTAAATGGGTTGGTCAAAGGTATCATTCTCTAGACATTTATTGTGAGTTAAAGCAGTCGTATCTTTTGGTGCTAGCCAACTTTGGCATGGGCATGAGAAAATATAGGGAAGGTTGAGTTGGCACCTCTATTGAGTTTAGTTGCATGCAAAATTTAAATTTAGTCATTGCTAAATATGGAGATGGCGGTGGCGTGGGAATTGGAGGGAACTGACAGTCCTTTACATTTAATGTTTTTGAATTTGGTAAAAACGCCTAGGAAAGTGCATGAGGGGTTTTGGTTGTTTTGATCTTTTGGTTCATTTTCGAGATGAGCTCTACATAAGGTTGTTTTCACTCTTCAAACCCCGCTCAATTCTTACATGAATTTTATTCTTGCATAGCATAAAAATATTAATGGACACTGTGAAAACTATAAAAATAAAGGGGAAGTGTTGAAGGTTTTGTTGACGTTTCATGGAGAGGAAGAAGCTATTGAAGTTCTGCTTGGAGATCTTCTACGAATCAGTGAAGGAGAAGCACTATCAGGCATGATAGGATCTACCCATTAAGTTGTTTTACTTTTACTTAAATGATTCATTAAGAGAACTCTACTCTTGGGAATAATCTAGTTTTTGCATGGTTGATTAGATCATCTCTACATGTGATTTTTGTGTTGTTTAATGTGAATGCTTTTTTGACTCCACTTGTATGAGGAAAAGTGTGATCTGGGTTTTCAATTTTCTTGATTTGATTTGTTGGGTTATGCTTTAATCCTTCTGCATGAGCCTGAGATGAAGTCAAAACTGTTAGTAATCTTGTTTGAGTTGTGTAAAACTTGTAAGTAACTTAATTGCTTAAATTTGTGGAACTTGTTCTAAGAGATCTTGTCTCACCATAGTGAGAACACTTTAGAGGATAAACTGTTTAAATATCTTGACTTTGTTTGAACCTTTCATGATTCTTTAGGAAAGAGGATTTTTCTATAATTGTGAATCTGGGTTTTGTTGTATTGTTTTTAGTTGTAGACCTCGACTTTGGGGATATTTAGGAAAATAAATTGTAGGGTTTTTCTTGGCAAGTGATTAACATTTCATGGACTTGTTTAAGTCATATGGTTATGTATTTAAGCATGTAAATGTATACTTCTTCTTTTTCACTGGAAATGCTCAGTCATTTTCGAGGCCTAATTTTTGAAGCCCGTAAGGAAATTATTATTTTATTTTCTTCTATTTCTTTGGGGTCTTTGGATAACCTTTGAAGGATGGCATCTGGTGCTATGAAGAAGGGAAAACTCCCTTGGGTTTTAGTCTTGTATTTTGGTTTTATTGTCAACTTGAACCTCTTGGTAGTTCTTTTGACATTGTATTATTGTATTGTGTTAGCATGTTTCTTGGTTCTTGGGACATTAAACCTGGTTTTAATTCTTTTGGATCTTAGGAAATAATCCTTCGTGAAAATGGAATGAAGACTCCGGTTGTTGGTTAAACGTTTTATATAATTCTTTTCCCTTTATGGATTTGGATTAAGAGGACTCGTGTAAACTTACCCTTCTGATTATTTCTCTTCCTTTCTCCACTATGTCTGTTGGGAAGTAGTTCTTGTTGTCTTTACAGATATTAATGTTATCTTTACCATTCCATTAAATGATGAAAGGTAATTTAAGGTTTGTTGTTCATCTTTTCTCTCCTTTCTCCTGGTTTTTGTTCATTTAATTTGATCCCTGATTAGTTTTCTATTTGGGATTTTTGTATGCAACAGTAGAGACTGAGCTTGTCAATAATTGTTCTTGGTTATCTAATGGTCTCTTCCTAATCATGCTTAGAACTATGAGGAAGTAATCTCTCTCTCTCTCTCTCTCTCTCTCTCTCTCTCTCTCTCTCTAATATTCTTTCTTCTTCAAACTAGATGAAGGTGTTGTCCTTGTTTGATTTGTTCCATTATTCAACTCTTGGACCTATTTGGTAAGATTGAGTTCAGGTTGTGCTAGGTATTATAGATGAAGTAGAGAATAATTGGATGGATTATTGCATTTGGTTGGAAATATTTTGAGTAAATATTTTTGTTTAGTAGAAAATATTTGGATGGTTGATTGAGTTGAAGCTGATTGTTAAACCTTACCATTCTACTCTCTTGAATTAATGATGGTAATGTTGTATCTTATTGGGGATTGAGTGATGAAAGGAGAAAATATTAATAGGAAGTTACATTTTTTTATCAAAGAGACTAGATCTTTGTAGTATGAAATATGGTTCAATACTGAAATGTATTTGATGGAAACAAAATTCCTACTTGAAATTGATCTTGTTATTATTGTTTGACATTATGAATGTCTTAAATGTTTGGACTTTCAAATGTATGAATCCTCTTGATGAATAAAAGATATTTGAAATTTATTATACTTGATGTATTTCCTTTTAGCATTCAAAGTGAGTGGAAATTCTCTATTTTTCTCGTTATAAAAAATACTCTTATGGTTTGAAATAGAATAAATAGAGATCAGGGGTGCTAGATGTACTACCCTCTCTAGTGAACATGAAACTTACTTAGTTGAAATTCTTGCATTATTATCCAATAATAACATTATGTCTATGGTTAATTAAAATTTTTAAATGAGAATAAAACTTGATGTTAATTCACAATGGACTATGAGGTTTTAAATGAACATTAACCCTATATAAGGAAAAGGGAAAACAACTGCCATGTAATTAATCATAGACTTGTCTTAAGACCTTTTAGGAATGAATTCGAATGTTATGTTTTGATAGTGGAAGGTGTGCTTCCTCTTGAATAATTCCTTCACCAGAATAGGAATGTAGGAAAGGAAAATAAATGGGATTAGACTTCATTCCATTGAATTCTAATATAAAAAGAACTTACTCAGAACTTATGTAATCTAAGGCTTGAGTAAGTAAGTAAGAAAACATCTCTTTAATGTCTGCTAGATATTTTATGTAAAAAATAAATCGAATGTTAATGGTGTATGAAAAAACATAACTTAGGAAATGGTTAGGGATCGATCTATCTACATACCTACTTTTATTACATTTTTAAATTGGAACCCTAAGGGTTAATGAACCTAGTTGTTCAGTAGGGTTACTGTAATTAATCCTTAATGATGAAAATTATTAAGTCATTAACTTCTAAGTTATGTCCCTCCGGATGAGGAAAAATCAAACGGATGTTGACACATGCCAATTGAAGTGCGTTCCTTTGTGAAGACTAGGGTCTTCATGAGGATATTATGTTGCAGTTGACATGTTTCAACAACCATTCGAGCTTTTTCATCTAGAATAACATAAATTTTGACTCGATCACAGTTCTGCCCTAGGTAGAGATAGGGGCATGACCTAGTGTTAGGGTCAACTCATGTTGACTTAGGATAAATAGACACGCCTAATCAAAATAAGTCAATTGAGTATGTCTAAATATCCTTAGTCACCGTAAGAAATCCTCCACACTAGGCCATGTTGCTAACCTTGGCTAGGGTTAAACCTTGAACAAGTGGACCGACAAAATCGGATAATAGAAGACCATTCTCCAGGATTATCCATTTGACGAGTATGTCATCTAGGAATATAAACATGACTAGTATGTTTAAAAATATTTGGCCAAAGTATCGCAAGTTGTTGATTACGTTGTCTTATGTCACCTAGTTTAAGAAGCGGGATTTCAAATGAATATCGGTAATAGATACTTAGATAGGCCTCTTAAACAGAACACTTGATACCTCTAAAAGGGTAAAAGAACCAAGTATACATGGTATACACATGATAAAGTTAACATGAGAGATCGGTATGATACCGAGTCATGAAATGAGAGATCGGTGTTTCACCGAGTCATTTATAGTTGCATATGGTTTTTTATTATGAGATTGATTGGCTTTGGAATGTGTGTTCTAAATTATGTTAATTTAGAATAGAGAACATTATGAAAAAAAAAAATCCCTTGTTTCTAAAGTCTTAAAATGGGAATGTTACGAAAACAACTTGTTATTCACACTGCGTGCTTTACATGTTGATTAGCAGAGACTTATACAAGTTATGTCGTGATGAATTTTATGCCGATGTGTGCTTGAGCATGAGCATGATGTAATTATGGGAGAGGATGATGGTGGTATTGCATGTGGACACTATGCATGGGATGCCACCATGTTTAACATTCTAGTAAATGGGTCTATAGTGGGAAACATTATACAAGGATTACAAAGCATATTATAAGGCATGTGACCATTGTGAACAAGATAGAATTCCTTTTAGGCCTATTGCTAGTGCATGACCCTTTGAGAAGTCGTAAATTGACTTTGTGGGCCATATTTCCCCTGCCATGTGTAGGACAAGATCGTGCTATATTATAATTTGTATAGATTATCTTATGATGTGGGAAGAAGTGGCGCCTACAAAGGATTTCACAACAACTACAGCAGTAAGGTTTCTGTGGTAAAATATTATTAGCAGGTATGACTTTCCTTTAAGTTTAACAAGTGATAGGGGTACTCATTTCCTAAATGAGACTATCAGGATATTATTGGATGAATTTATGGTTGCACACCATTGGAAAACCCCTTATCACCCTCAAGAAAATGGAATTGTTGAGGCCTTCAAAAAAGCACTAAGGCATACTTTGAAAAAAATATGTGATGTTAGAAGGAGAGATTGGGATGACAAGGTTTTGAGGTACTTTGGGCATAAAGGGAAACCTACATGAGGTTAATGTTATCCATTTTTACCGCCTTTAGTAAAAATGGATAACTGGAGAAAACCGAACTTGGGAAGTTGAAAGAGCTTCATGGTTGATCCTGGGGTTTTTAGAGGGAAAGGAGTTCATTTCTTGGCCAAATTTGAGAAAATCGAGTAAAATCAGAAAATGTGGCTTTGAGGCACTCTACTTCATTTTTCCTAATTCCCCAATCCAAGAAAATTCTAAGTTAGTGAAAAAAGATGTAGAAAAATCCATAGAAGCCGAAGAAAATTCCATGGAAGACGTAGAAAAAGCAGCAGAAAATTCCATGGAAGCCACGAGAAAAAAATTTGGAAGCCACGGAAAAGTCCACTAAGTCGAAAATTCCTCGAAAAATCCATGGAAGCCGCAGAAAAGTCTGCAGAAAATTCGCGGAAGGCTGCAGAACAAGGTCTCATGGAAAAAGACACAAAAAGGCCACGAAAACCATAGGGAAAAGTGCTACGTAAAATCCACGAGAAAAAAGTACGTAGAAAAATCCACAAAACAAACTCTACAAAATGTTGTAAAAATTTGAAAAATCTGCAAAACAAAGGAAAACGACAATTTTTCGTGCGAAACTTTGGATGGGTATAACTTTTGATCCAGTGCTCAAAATTTGACAAACTTTGTATCATTGGAAAGGTCTCAACATTCTCTATGCAATGGGAATTGCATTTTTCAATTTTATTGAGGTTAGATGTGCACAAAAATGGAAAACGTCTCTAGAATAGAAATACACAGTTTCAAGCCCAACAACCGCATTTAATGAAGTATGACACCCCTTTTTCTTCTTCTAGAAGCTAAAGTACATATGTAGGATGATTTTTAAGGGTGCCCATGCCATTTTAGAACATTTAATTGTATTTTTTTGTTGGTGAGAGAAGAAATCCAAGTTTCACTCTTTCTCTTTCTCTCATTCATTTTCTATATATTGTAAACACTTCTCATTTGAGAAGGGAGATATTCTGGGATGTGGGGAAACTATGTAAAAAAAAATTCTCAACACCATTGAGCTGTAAACCCTCTCATGGGCCTAACAAGTGTATTTGTGCCTCTATTTCAATAATGTAATGGACTATGCATATTCTAAGAGTAATAAAATTGTGTTCATGGTGTTCTTTCAACCCTTGCATTGTTTTGTTGTATCTTCTTGCCCTTTTTTTTTTTTTTTTTTTTTTATGTGCATGTATGTCTCATTTGCAGGTGTAGGATGTTGTGTTTCATGGAGATTTAGTAGTAAATTAAGATCTGGGTTTGTGTCACATTGGTCTAGTCTCTCTCTCAACTCCATTTTATTTTGTATTCTCCCTCAACATGATATTTCACCCCCTTTTCTTGGTGTTATCACCTTTGTAGTGTAGGATTTCTTAATTTTCATGCTCTCTCTCTCTCTCTCTCTCTCTCTCTCTCTCTCTCTCTCTCTCTCTCTCTCTCTCTCTCTCTCTCTCTCTCATTGGTCCCTTGGAAAGGTTATATTAGGAGTAGATAGTCGCATTTCCTTCCTTAGAAGTATTTTAGTGCTAGGATTCGGTAGAAGAACCACCTTCCTTGGAGGATCATCTCAAGCCCGCAAGTCCCACAACTTGAGAGATGGCCCAATGTTACCCAAAAACATTGGTTGCTCATTCACATAGGCATGAAAAATTGGAGGATTTTTTTTTGTGATAAGAGTTTTGGCATGCCCAGTGGGACCAAGAGGTCTTCATTTTAATTGCAGCAAGATTGATGTGCACTTGTTGTAAGTCTTTAGCTTGTAAGAAGCTCTGAAATTGCACATCTGGTGACTCCTAAGAGGTAGACTCCACTATTTTTATCAATCTAAGTTTGGTAGATTCATGAGAAGAATCCAAACAAGGTCAAGAACTAGAGAAAAGGGACTCTTTATCTATCTACACTTATCCCCAAATAGAGCAAGAAGGGGAAGAAGAGCTCAAAGGTCTCCATCTCCATCAAATAGAACCTTATCAACACCTCCACCTAGAAGGCCTTTCATTTAATCAACTAGAGTTCTTCGACCAATCAAAATGGAGCAACCCAATCCCTATGTTAACTTCACTGGCAGCAGCCCACTTGTTCTCAATGCACAAAACCTAGTTCCATTGCGGTATTGAAGACAATTCCATATTTCAATCTTTGAGAGAACCAAACAACTGATTGACCACATCCAAGACATTACAAATTCATGAAATTACTGGAATGGACATTACTTGTCAAGTTTTTGGCATCCTCCTTTAAATGTAAAGCTTTGCAATGGTTTAGAATCCTAACAAAGCAGGTCTATCCAGCACTGGGATCATTTGTGTGCACCCTCCATAATCAATTTGGAGAAAAGGGGATAATATATCTCTAGTGGAAAAATTGAAAACAATCAAGAGGGCTACTAATGAATAGTTGACTGACTTGACTTTAGATTTCGAGGACGTGGGATAAAATTCCATTGGCCATGAGACTAACAAACAAGGTGCTTTTCTATACTTCCTTAAAGCTTTAAATTTTAATATTGCCATGATGATTCAATATATGGGAGGTATGACTTTACTGCGCAGCCTATAACATTGCCATCGAGCTGAAAATTTCTTAATTCAAGTTGATAAACTTACACCTAGGCCACTTATGTCTCTATATCCGAACTAGAAGCTCCAATCACTAGTCAAACACCTACATTAGCTCTAATTCTTGCTCCAAGAAATTATAATTCAACCAAGCTTCTACTCCATCATATAGTACCTCAAATTAGCTCCAAGAGGTCATGAAGCAACTGCAAAACTTGGGTAATGAGTTAGTGACACTAAAGAGGCGCAAGCTCAAAATTTCAGATTATATTAGCCTCAAACTCAACCCAAAGATACCTCCATATAAGCCTAATAGGCCACTCATTAAAACTATAAATCAAAATCAAGCCAAACCTCCTGCTAATAGACCATTCCATCCTTACAATCCTAATGTTGCATCCACATCTATAGCCCTGGTACTAGTGCAAAATAACATGGAACAAGAATATAACCGGTGTTTCCCATGCAATCAACCTCATAATCATTCAATGTGTTTCAATGGTGCTTTGAATCAAGCTCGATGGTGATAACAAGGGGTGTAGAAAAAGAGACAAGCCAAGAAGGAAATCAGCGATGATGTAACTCAGCAAGAAGCACCTCCAAACAAGACCATGCTCATCAATTGGCGGGATGAGGATTTCTATAGTATAAATCAAACACCTTCTCAAAGTGTAGCTTCAATACACGGTCCAAGAAAAGTAATATCGAGAACGACAGTCATCAAATTCAAATGATCCACACCCTCTATTACTCCACAAGGTATGGATAATCAAAGTGCAGCCCCCAATGTGTAAATTCAGCCCAAGCCACCTTCTAGATCAGCTCAAGCACCGGTTACAACAATCCATGTGCAAGAGAAGAATCTACAAGGAAAGGGGCAGCTGACAGATAGCTCATATCCATTCAACATCATTGATAAGATGAATAAAATGAATGTAAACATATCAATGTGGGAATCATTAGCTATCCCAAGACAAAGAGACCTATTGCAAGCTGCTATGAAAAATTGGTCAGCATCAAATCAGCCACCCAATAAACAAGAAAAAGTTTTTACCAATGCAGCTCAGCAAGGAGAAAATCAAGGAATCCATCAAGGTAAAATTTTGAAACCCCACCATTCTACATCTCATTGATCATAGGAGATAATTTGGTGCATAATTGTATGATTGATTCGAGAGCAAGTAGCTTAGTCATGCCAAAGCAAATAGCTTATGGTCTTCAATATGAATTCATCTCTAAATGTGTGGTGCAATTAGATTGGAAAACAATAACAATGATTGGAGTAATCAAATATTTGAGCCTCACATTGCATGCATGCCCCAACATGACTATATTGTAGGATGTGTCAGTCATAGACTTGCCACCACTCTTTGCATTGTGTTTGTCAAGAGACTTCACCACTAGAATTGGAGGCTATTTGTCTGTTGATTGATTGTGCACATGCTTTTCAGAACAAGGTATGGAGCTAAGGATACAATCAGATCTGAGCCCATTGTGAACTTTCACATAGAGCCTCATACACCAAGTCCAATCAATGTAAATTGTTCAGCCTTTGATCATGAAGATCTCCCAAGCACTTATGAAGCAGATACTAAGGTTGGATGCATCCTAGACTTGACTCTTGATGAATGGGAAAATAAGAGGCATGATTTTGACCCTTACAAGGAAATGGAATAATCTGAGCTAGGATTTTATTGTTTACATGAAGAGAACCATCCTCTCCCTAGCATCACCAAGCCAAACCACAAAGATGATAACAAGGTATGAAAATTATTCTTTTATGGTTCAAGGAGTAAAAAAGGTGCAAGAGGAGGAGCTATGCTCTTTTCACCACAAGGTACAAAATATTACTCACCTTTCCATTTCTAGTTTTCTTGTTCAAGCAACATAGCTGAGTATGAAGCCTTAGTTCATGGATTACATTGGGCAAGAAAGAGAAGAATTAAAAATTTACAAGTATTTAATGATAGTGAGCTAATTGTGAACCAAGATAGAGGAAAAAATGCTACCAAGAATGATCTGTTAAAGAACTACAAGAATTAGGTATGGGATATCGTTGAAGATTTCAAAGCTTTTGACATCAATTCCATCCCAAGAAAGAAGAATGAAGCGCAGAGACAAATTGGCAACAATCGGGGTAGAATTTGAGGTTGTAGAAAGTATCAAGAGTGAGAAATCTCAACCTCATATCAAAGCGGTTGTGAGACCGGTTGTTCCGGACAACAACACAAGTTAGAAAGTCTTCAAGAATGATCAGAAAATTGTCAATTTTCTATAAGAAGAAGCTGAGTTTTCTGCTAGAAACCAAGACAAGTTGGAACAACAATATGGTGACCAAGTGGTATAGCTGAGAACTAACAAATTACCAAAGGTCCTTGTAACTTTGGAGTCAATATTCAACCCGAATGATCAGTTCTGAATGGAGAAGGAAAACATTCAAGTAAAGGGTGGGGATTTATAGCCCATTTTAATAGATGAAGGCAAGACATTGAAAATTGGCAAAGTAAGTACCCCACAAGAAAAATATGAATTTTTTCAACTTTGTCAAGAATTCCCAGATGTCTTTGCTTGGACTTATAAGGATTTAAGAGGTTTCAACCCAAAGTTGGCACAACATACTATTAACCTTGATCTAGAATCCAAGCCTATCAGACAGAAGAAAATGTCAGTGAATCCTCACATTGAACCTCTCATGAAAAAGGAGTTGAACAAACTGATTGAAGCTAGCATCATCTTCCCCATCAAACATTCAAGTTGGGTTACAAACATGGTGCCGATGAGGAAAAGAAATGGAGAAATTATATTGTGTGTAGACTTCCATGATCTAAATAGAGCATCACTCAAGGACCATTATCCACTTCCACCAATGGAACAAATTTTATAGGTTATAACCGGTTCTAAAAGGTTTTCATTGTTGGATGGCTACTCGTGATATAATCGATAATGGTGTAAGAAGAAGATCAGTTCAAGACAACCTTCACTATGAAATGGGGCACATATGCTTACAAGAAGATGCCATTTGGACTATCAAATGCCGGAGCAACATTTCAATGATCTATGGATATGGCATTCAAAGGATTAATTAACAAGATGGTGCTAGTATATCTAGATGATATCACTATCTTCTCAAAGAATGTGGAAGACCACCTCTTCCACCTCGGAAAGTATTTCAGATATGTTGAAGGTTAGGAGTGTCATTTAATCCAAAGAAATGTGTATTTTTGGCACATAAGGGCAAGTTTTTGGGCCACATTGTCTCAAAAGAAGGGTTAACAATTGACCTTGAAAGAGTTGAAGCCATCTGAACACTTCCTTTGCCACACCACAAGAAATCTCTCTAAAGATTCTTAGGAAGGATAAAAATTTTCCATAGATTTATGCCTAATTTTTCCACTCTTGTGAAGCCTTTAACGATGATGTTGAAGAATATTCTTGCATTCAAATGGAAAAAAGAAGGTAAATAGAGTTTTGAGGCTATCAAGCATGCCATATCACAAGCTCTAACTCTTATCAACCCATAATTTTCAAAAGACTTCATGTTGTATGCTTTTGGAGGATCTAATATAATCTCAGCTATCTTGGTATAGCTGAATAGAGAAGGTTCAGAACAACCCATAGCATTCTTCACCAAATCCTAGAAGATTATGAAGAAAAGTATTATTTCATTGAAAATCATGTCCTTGTTATCATTAGGAGTTTGAAGAAGTTCAGACACTTGGTCTCGAACAATAAGATTCAATTGCTAGTGTCTCATGTTGGTGTCAAGGATTTTCTCCTAAACAAGGATTTGAACAAGAAAAGAGCAGGTTGGATCACTCATGTAATGGAGTATGATATTGAAATCAAAGTGACCAAGCTGGTCCATGATAAATGTTTGTGTGAGCATCTCGCTTTCAAATAACAAGCTGAGTCAACGAATGAAGAAGAGGTTGTCCTACTACTGCAGAATGAGTAAGAGCAACCAGCTAACAATGCACCCATTCCATGTTGGACTCAAGACTTGATGCATTATCTCCAAACAGGTTTGTGCCCCCAGAAATGAGAAAAGCAAAGAGAAGATATTTTAGGTTGCAATTCATCCCATATGTGCTTGTTGATGGTGTTTTGTTCAAGAAGGATGTCAATGGTGTTCTATTGAGATGTATTAGAACAGGTCAAGTAGAGAATATATTACATGATTTCCATGACAGAGAAGCAAGAGGCCACTTTTCTCTGAGTGAGTTACAGCTCTCAAGATCATCAAGGCTAGTTATTACTAGCCTACGGTGTTTAGTGATTGCTACTCATGGATCATTAAATACAAGAAATGTGTATTCTTCATAGGGAAGGAAAGGTTAGCGATCGCCCTTCATCTAATTTTAGTAGATCAGTCATTCATGCAATGGGGATTGGACTTCATTGGAGTTATCAACCCAAATTCAAGACAAGGCCACAAGTGGATACTTACAGCAACTGACTATTTCACCAAGTGGACTGAAGCAATGGCACTTAAGGAGGCAAATGAATCCAGCATCTTGGATTTCTATGAAGGTAAAGTCACAAGGTTTGGTGTCCCTTCCACCATTATATCATACACTGCATTGGCATTCCTTGGCACCAAAATCATTGAATGGGCTGTTAAGAATGGCATGTATCTCAAAGACTTCTTCTTGAATTATTACTCTCAAGGCAATGGCCAAGAAAATTCCACAAATAAAAACTTACTAAGAATCATCAGAAGGAATATTGATGAGAATCAGAGAACTTAGCACACAAAGCTCAAATCAGCTCTATGGGCTTATAGGATCACATCCAAGAGGTGTACAGTAGCTCTCCATTCAATCTTGTATATGAGAAAGAAGTAGTTTTTCCTATATCACTTGAGTTTCCAGCATTGGAAATCATGAAACAAATGGAACTAGCTGAGTTTGAGCCTATGGAAATCAGGTATGCAACGCTGATAGAATTAGAAGAAGCAAGATAACATGTAGTGCAAACCATGGAAAAGGATCAAGCATTGATCAAGAAGATCTTTGACAAGAAAGCTAAGGCCAAGACATTCCAAGTTGGAGACTTGGTACTAAAGTGGGATGTTGATCATGCAAAGCTAGGAAAACATTCCAAGTTTGATGCCATATAGAGTGGTCCATAGATGATCACTGAATGAAAAGGTAGCAATGCCTTCTAACTAGCTAAGTGGATGGTGAAGGATTGCATATTCCAGTCAATGGAATCTATCTCAAACATTGGTACTAGAAGGAGAATTTCTCACTCTTGTACATATTAGTCTAGGATTTCCAATCCCCAAAGTACTTGTGCACATTTTTGTTATTGTTAAAATAGATTTCATTTCCCTAAGTCCCAGTGCACATGCTATATTGCTTCTAGTATATGTTTTGTATGCAGTTCATCAAGCTTCCAAAGGGGACTACTGCGGTTGAAAAATCATGGTTTCTATGAATAGTTGTAAAGTTAAAGATTTAAACAAGTGCGAGAGTAACTAAAATCATATGTTAAAGCAACATTCATAAATACTCATCATTCAGCCCCATGGATGAGATCCAGCTTGTCAAGCAATCTTCTACTCTCACAAATATTATTTTTAAGACCTTATCAAATTAAGAGTGCAAGAAACAGAGGGTATTTCGGGTTCGAAGCGGTGTTTGATGACCCAAGGATGCGGGTCTTCAAGTTCCAAATCAAACGTAAGACTACCAAATAGACTCAGTAAGCAATGGATTGTTACAAGAAGCTGGTCATACTTCATCTAGCAGGTAGATAACTCTACTGATTCACCAAATTGTTATCCCAAATTCACCCTCAAGGTGAATTGGATAACTTATATGATTCTTCAAGCTCAAGTAGGTTAAAATGGCTCGAGGGTAAAATTCAGGTTTTGGAGCTCCCTTTGGATCTTTTCTAACCCCTCCATCCAAGGAAAAAATTCAAGGAGTTAGAAAAAATTAATAAAATCCAAAAAAGTACGGGTAAGTCGGGTTTTGGAGCCCAGTGCCAAAAGTACATGCGGGACATCTATGACCCAAAAACTCGAAATCACCGCAGTAGTTCAAATCGAAAATTTAGGTATATTTGGTCTATATGGTCCATAGGACATTGGGACACGAGGGACACACAGAGCCGAAATGGCCAAATTCCTTTGTTGTGTAGCAAATTCGGGTCGAAATGGTCTAAGCAAAGACAAGTATGCGGGGGACAAATGGGACCCAAAAACTTGACTTGTCTGATTTTATAGGGTAGGTCGAAGGGATGCAGTGAAGCAAGAGTCAATGGCCCCGACGGCATGGTCAATGGTAGGAAACATGGGAAACGAGTTCACCAAGGACCCAATTTTGTCGATTTTGCTATGGAAGGAGGCTTACGGGTGGATCGGAGGTTTTTGTCCGAGACAACTAGGGACACAAGGACCCGATATAGCTGAAATACCCGCATTCAAAGGAAAAATCAATGCCTGACCCTCCCGAACTTCAAATGGCCATAAATTTTACCCCTAAGCTCTGATTTTCACAAAATTTGACTTAAATGCTCAGTCTCGTCAAATGACAGAAATGCCTAGCAGACCCAAATTAGCTGCCCACACTTAGAAGGCCATACAGTTTGCATTTCTTAACAAAAATGCACAAAATGTATATGGATGGTGATTTTGTAAGAAACGTTCCCGGGTTCATAACAGTGTTTTATTTGGTAGTTGGAATGCATTCAATGAAGCATGTGCACATATCTCATTGCTGCAAGTCATGGAAGAGTATGGGGATCCTTTTAAAAGAAACAAAACATCATTTCACTTCATTTACTACATCTTGCAAGTGGTAAGAAGACATATTTATGGATTTTAACTTTCCTCTCTCTCTCTCTCAAATTCCTATAAATTAGAGTGTTGTGCTCATTGTAAAAGGAGGTAGTTTTTAGTAGAAAAAGTCTATCAAAATTGATTTTTGAATCCAATGTGTTGTAGGCCCTTATAGTGGACTCCTTTCATGGTGATCCAGGCCCTTATCTTGTAATAGATTGAACTATGCATACTTATGAAGTAATAAGTGCAAGTTTTTGGATGTGTCTTCCCTTTCTATGTTTGTTTGCATTCCTCTTGCCCCTTCAATCTCATTGCATATATATTGTGTCTATCTTATACTCTTGTAAGGATTCATTATCATTGTGCATGTATTGAATATTGTTGTGAATGAATTTTCTAGTCTTTAGAGAACTATTGTCACCCCTTCTAGTATGCACTTTGCTCCTACTTTCCACACATTGAAAGACTATCCTCATGCTCTCATTTTTTGGTGTATCACCACTTTAGTGTAGGCTTTGTTTTATTGCACTCTCTCTCCCTGGTCCCTTAGAAATTTAGAATAGGATTAGATATTTTTTCCCCGCATTAGAGTAGATTATAACAGGTAGTTTGGGAGCAAGAACCAACTTTCTCTGGAGGTCTATCTCAAGTAGAAAGTCCCACAACTTGGAGATAGTAACCATGTTATCCAATCACACTGTGAGCTCAAGAACACACACTTTTGCAAAAAATCAAGAGTGTTATGATTTGGTGATAACAATTGAATAAAGCAACACCCTTTCAGTTGGTGATTGGCATAGAGACATTTCTCCCCATGGAATTAATGTTACCTTCTTTTCATATTGCATGCGTGGAAGGTATGGCTGATGAGAAGAAATTGGAAGAACGTATTAATAAATTGATGTAGCTAGATGAAAGGCATGCCATAGGAAGATGGATTCAAAAGCAAGAAAAATCCAGGAAGAAGGCATGGCATTATAGGCACATCAAGGATAAGAAACTTGAGGTTGGGAAAATGTTACTTCTATATGATTCAAAGTTTTTGCACCACCCTAGAAAGCTTAAGGTGCATTGGTTAGGATCGTATGTTATCACTCATATACTTGATTCAGGTGCTTTCTAGTTAGAGGTATTGGATGGAACATGGTTTCTGATTACTTCAACGAGATTAGGATAAAGCCCTACTATAAATAAGTCTTCTTGGTGTTTTTAATAAGTCATTATTGCCACTTAGATTAGGTTTCCCTTAATGCATTTATTTTATGTGTTTCCTTCATCATTGCTATGCTTTGTCAATTTAGTTCATTTTTTGTGTAATAAGTGGGCTTACGTGCCTAAAGTTGATTACTATCTAAAGTGTTTCATGTGCAGAGGACCGTGCATACCCTTACTATAGGGTGGTTGGAGAAGGATTGACTACTAGTACCATATGATGGATTATGGTGCATAATAAAGATAAACTCACAGTGATTTACAAAAGAAAAAATCAATAAATTTTCTCAAATTTTAGACCACACATAGCGAGATAGACCCTCAAGATAATGCAAAAGGGGTTACAAAAATGGAGACTACTTAGGAAGAATCACATTTGATAGGTACTTCGACGCAGAAAGTGTGGGAGACAAGATCTGTGACAAAGAAGTAACAGGCGCGCGAGTAAGGTTATGACTAAGGTGTGAAAATAAGAGCCATGGATGTGAAATTAATGTTGTGTACAATGGTAGATGGGAGTAATTAATTTGAAGGATTTTTAAATTTTTATAAATTTGGAGTTTTGTAATGACATTGTTAACTTGCATGTTTGAGAGTGAATGAAGTGTGAAGTGCGAAGAAGAGCTAGAGATAAAGAGAAATTTGTAGATCGATGAACCAGGTGGGATTGAGACACGGTGTTCAAGAATTCGGCATGCAGAATTTTGATTTAGGTGGTAGTGTGAAGTGTTTTGAGAAGGGTTTGTATGATTAGGGTTTGAAGGAGGCAGAGTACAGCTAGGGTTTGGAAAATCAAAGATGGTTCACACTCATGGAAAGTAGGGTTTTTAAGGTAATAGTTTTTGAGTTGCAAAACACTTCAGAAATTAAGGAAAAGAGGATGGCACCACCGCGAGCTCTAATTTTTGAGGTAGAGGTGGACAAAGCGGCAGAATAATGATTGGTGGAAATTTTGTATCCAGAGGAAGTGATTGAGGGGAGATCGTGGAAAAAGAGGTAACACCGTGTAATATTTTGGATACCAACCACATAATAGACAAGTGTATGAAGGATATTGTTGTCGAAGTCGTCGTAAAGAAAAAATCAATGGATAGTAGATGGAGAAAGTATTTTGGATGACTCTGTGAGGAGATTACTAAAGAATGTGGGGGTCATATAAATCCTCAAGTTTCCTTACTTTGGGAAGCTCCGAGAAGTTATATCAGTGGCTTATGTCACATGTACATGAAGATTTCTTTTACTTTGGGAAGATGAATATGGATCACCGTGAAATTAATTGGGAAGATAATAGGGTTTCACAACATCGGATGGGAAATTACAAGTGACTTATCAAATGATGAGGGGATTGATGCAACAACCATTGCACTCAAGTATAAGAAGGTTGATCGAGCATTTAAGGTGATAAATATTGAGGATATGGCTACAAGGGTGAAACGCAGATTGGCATGTTATAAACTGGGTGCCTCCAAGAGATGGAATGAGGTGAATCAACATTGGTTGCACATAGCGCACAAGATGGCCAACAAGACTTACTACAACATCGCTAGATACATTATAGAGATCTTGGTAACCGAGGCATGTGTCCAAGTAGACAAAGGTGAGAAGATAACTTGGGGTGTCATCCTTCTATTGATTGTTTTTAGTGAGATTGGTGTACCTAATGGGCCAAGGGAAAATGTTTGGGAATTTCCTTAGACAATAAGTCCCCAGAGAAATAAGTTCTCAAAGTATATCTTACAGGGTTCAATTTCCAACACCTATAAAGAGCGCCAACAAAAATGGTTTAGGTGTCTCTGCCATGAATTTTAAGGAGAGTAGCGCATTCCATGTGAGCTTCCCATAGTGTTGAATAGAGAAGCGAGTTTTCCATCTACCAATATTTTAGCTTAGGGAAGTTCCATATGAAGACATGCGAGAAGATCCCCAGTGCAAGATACAATTCATGTTTACTACACAATATTTTAGGGATTCTATCAATCAGTTGCATAACGCATGAAAACTTCAGCTTGACATCGACAAGGTAGACGTGGATACTCATATCCTGCGAAATACATATGTGTTAGTGCAAAATCAGATCACCCCGAATGTCCGCAACTAGATGGGTTGAGATTCTCAGTGTGATAGCATAACATGGAGCATCTCTCAAAGTGTGGGACTATGAAATCGAGAGAGCTCTCTGGATAAAGGTCGGTTCCTATTCCTCTGTTTAGGTGCATATAAATAAACTGTAGAGGATCTACTCTAAAACCTACTCTATCTTGCCAAGGAGACAAGGTTGAGAAGATGTAAGGAAAATAAACCTAAGCTAACAAGTTGATGCACCAAAGGAATGTTAAACACCCATTTTTCAATTTAACACAAACCATAGAAATGCAATATAACCACCATGCACGTATAAAAAAATTCAATGAGAGATCAAAGATAACAATGAATACATGAGATGGTCGATAATCAGCCACGTACATATATTATTGCTCTAGAGTTGATATAGTACATTACGAGCTAAGAGGCAAGAATTTTTATTAGAACTTGAATGGGAGGTTTGGAAAACTCCAAAAATTCACTTGCAAACAAAGGAAGAAGGGAGGGCACAAAACAAAAATGTTCAACCCTTTACAATGAGCCAAGCTCCTTCCTTTATAGACGCAATGAAGAGAGAAGAAGAAAAGAGGTAGAAAACCTGATTTTGGAGCTTAGCTACCGGCCATCAATGCCCTTGCAAATCCACCCACAATGCCGATTCCGCTGCTCTATGTTTGTTCGATGTGTTGAAGAAGGAAGAACAGTGGATCAAAACAAATCTGATCTGGTTGTTGGAGCAATCGGATCACATATTAATGGCGTGAAGACATTTTCCCAATTCTCACCGACCTAACATCATCAAAATTAAAGTTTCGTGTTTCCATGGTGTGAGACGAGGTCCAGACCTTTCCAATGGTGCCAAATTTTTCAAATTTTGGGCACTGGATCGAAAGATATGTCCATTTGAATGTTTGAGTCGGGTTCATACAAAAATGGAAAAAACTAGTTATCGGAATGGGTCCGCAGGCCCAAAATTCACTTTGCGCCTTTTGGCACTAAAAATAAAATGTAAAAATGCCCCGTAATTAATTTTTCAAAAACCATCTTTGTGGCTATCACCCGCATTTTCCATTTGGGAAAAATTCCTCCCCTTGCCTATCGGCCTACATGTAATTTAGTCCTGACACATGGCTCCTTAGGCGTCGGGAGGTGCGGCTCATTTTTATACTTTACACCTTTCGAGCCAAAGAGTTTGAATTACCTCCGACGACCTGCCTTCTCACCTTAACTTGAAGCATGGCCACGTATGGAGTTAGCGCACATTTAGGGACCACTTTTGGATTTTGTTTTTGGAGTTGTGTTGAAGAGACACGTGGCACCCTCCACGAATTTTCTCTATTTCTTTATGTTTTGGCTAAGTCTTTTTTTTAGCGGGGCCATATGTTTGACCTGAGACATGTGGAGACTTGGCACTTGTCTAAGTCTGGCCCTTGGGCCACCCCTCTTGAATTTACATGGTTGAGACATGTGGCACCCTCTGTTGAATCTGCCCATCTTGAATTTTCAACTTTCGAATCTATCCCTTTTCAAACCTAGGACATGTGGAAGGCCAGCACTTTTTTGGGGAAACCACTTTTAGATTTACCTTTAAAGATGTGCTAAGCTGACACGTGGTGCCTTCCACAAGTCTATAATACTTAGCCGATTTGGGCCGATGCCCTTTTTGAACCCTAGACACGTGGAAGCCTCACGCTCATTTGAGTCTCCACTTTGGGCCACACCTTTGAATGTGCACTATTGAAACACTTGGTGCCCTCCATCGACACTCTTATAGTTAACCGATTTGGGCCCGCTGCTCTTCAAATTCTGTTGGACCCTGACCATGTGGAGAGCTGGAGATAGTTTGGGTCTCTACTTTGGGCTCCTACTTTTGAAATTACGTCGAGCTGACATGTGGTTCTTTCCACTCGTTTGGACTTTTCAATGGTGGCTCTATCCCTTTTTGGGCCTGGGACACGTGGAGACTTGATGCTCATTAGATTCTCGCCTTTTGGGTGTAATCCTTGGAGATGCGCCAATGAGGCACATGGAAGCTTCTGTCATCTCCTCCATACTTAGCCAATTTAAGTCCTGCTCTGAATCGTTTGTGAAGCCTGAAGCCTTTGAGCCTTTTCCCATTTTCCTCCTTTGAGCCTCTGGTTTCTTTGACATTATTTGCCTCCTTAGCTGACCCTACTCCTCCATTTTTGATCCCGCAACCTGATCGTTAGATTTGAAACGTGGGCTTGTGCGTACGTAGTGACCCTTATATTTTTTCCCGCATAGGGTCATGTTTTCACAATTTTCCGGGGGAAATTGAGATAAAAATATGTGTGATCGAACTGGGAGGCATATGTTGAAACACTTAAGACATATAACATTGATATCACCATGAAGACTATGGCCATATGGAAGATCGAGCCAACGTGTGTGTATGTCTATTTGAGGCCGTGGTTTAACGATGGAAAAGTGCTTAGAGGAGAGGACATAGATCTCCGGGTCCACCAAAGAAGAAACATAGTGGAAACTTCAAGGCCGGTTGCATCGGTGCCACCCACTCAGAAGAACCAATGCCTACAGGGTTAGACAATGTTCTTGAATCGGAAGAGGAGCCAAGTAATAGCACTCAACTGGACCACTCACAAAGTGTTTTGCATAGGAGGTGTATGTCAGGGATGTTGGTGCTCAAAATCCACCACCGGTAAGGATATCACCACGGGTCACTTTGGTGAAGAATGATGATGAGAAAAATAAGAAGCACTTTGTAATTATGTGTCGATAAGAGATAGCAAGGAGGATAAGTCCTCTCCGCTGCACGCACCGCATGAAGTGGCCCCTCCTAGTCTAGAAATGTAGGATGATGAGGACATAGGTGACAAGGTGGTTTATGAGGAAGTTAGCCAAAGTGTAAGCATCCGGAGCTGGTTGGAGATCAAAGTAGCATTGGTGGGGATATAGAGATTATAGTACACCCAGTGCGTGAAGGAAAAGAAGGTGAGGAGGAAGAAGTACAATAGTGCATGGGCGTTGAAGGACAACAAGATGTAGGTCCTTCTACACAAGTAAACATAGGTGAGAAAACAAGAGAAAACATGGAGGAATATGTGGTAAGGACTCAAAACCTGGGCTACATTGATGATGCAACTAAGATTATTCATGCTTAGTTTCGAGTATAGTTCCAAAAGAAAACTTATATGGTTGGGATTTGATGGACCCAAAAATGGCGATAACATGTACTCGTAAAAAATTTTCTTGGAGCATGCACTCACATGGATGAGCCTAATTGTGATTTCTACGAGGATGCATGTGTATCATGGAAGATGAAACAGTGCCACACACCCACCATATCACTATTAATCCTACACAACTATTAAATGAATAGGTAAGAAATGCGCTTGTTAAAGTATCTACAGAAGTTGTGCACCAAAATATTGATAAATCATCACTTGTAAGGGAAATTATGGAGGATAAGAAGGACAAGGACACTAAGATCAAGAGACTTACCGAGGAGTAGGATAAGGCTATGGTAGAAGCACATAATGTTAAAAAGATGGTCAAGAAGATAGCTGACAAAATTATGTAGAAAAGGCCATAATTTCAAGAGAAGGTACCAAGGTATTTCCCATCCTCCCTTCATTATTTGCGAACAGCAGTTATTTATCTTCTAGAATAAGGTCTAGACACCACTAAAAGCGAAGGATGCTTTGCGAAGAAGCATCTAGGAAAAATCCACAATTACAAGAAATATTGCCGATTATGAGTCTATTATGCAGGATTTGAAGGATGAATTAAAGAAAGTGGATCTAGTTTTGACCATGTGTGTAGTGCCAGATATAATCATTAAGACAATGAAACTAACGAAGAAGATGAGGTACTTCAGGTGGCCAAGAATGAAACACTTGGGCGCATGGAAATAATTAAGCTAGTAGAGACTAAGCGCGATGTGCTTGACGCTACCAGGATCCCACACAAGGAGAGAATAAAGGAAATTGGAAAGGTCATCACAGAGAAGATGGACATAATGGAGGGGATGGTCTCAAGTATGGCCAATATACTCAAAATTCTACAGAATGAAGGTGGTAAGATGATTCTTGATGAGTTGGACACTTAGTTGCAGACATCTCGGAAAAAAAATATAGTGTTAAATGCTTGGTATGTATTTGAAACAAAATTTCAAAGTGAGTATCCGAAGTTGATTTTTCCAGAAGATGTAAAACATACCAAATAGTTTGACTTGCTATATAACACTAAGTAAACCATTCCATTTGAGAAAATTATTTATTCTTTCAATCATTATTATGTATTCTTTTAGAGAGATAAGTTGGCTACCCATTTCCGAGGGTGGAAATATAGTTAAGTGTGGGGTAATGTTGGGATAAAAATATGGCCTAAGTCTAGAAAGCATGTAAGGTTTGGGCACGCAAACATGGGGCATGTAAATTGTGCTTGGAATTATAGAAAAACATGATCGCACCTAGAAATAGTTGGAAATCGGACCTAGCCACTCTTACAAATCAAGGCTATTTTTGGACGTAGAGTGTGGAGAACACAAAGATATGGAGACTTGTAGATCATGCCAAGGATATTTTAGGATTTATAGCAGTTCAAGCACCATGCAAGGTTTTGGTCTATTAATAGGATCTATACTAGGAGTTAACTTTAGAAGATCTATTATTAGCACTTGCATGCTTTTGTATTCTCTTGTAAAGGTGCATGGCTAATATTAACATGTATCCTATTTTTGGAAGGTGCATAGGCAGTGAAGGGAAATTCCCCACCCTATATATATTGATTTGCATGGTTTAGAGAGCTCGTTGATAGTGTTTTGATTATAGAGTTATGATGTTGGTTTTGTTTACGTGCATGACTCATGATGAAATTACTATGATGCATGAAAAATTTGTGTTTTAAAGATACTTAATATAATGGATGATATTGGTGGATATATGTGTTAGCTATGACTCGAACATATATCTTGTATGGTAAATCTGATTATAATGATTGTTTAGTCAATCTTTCATATGGTTTAGATCTAGATCTGGTTTATGCATTGTGGATTATTTACTATCTATTATGAGACTAGATATATACATGTTGAATCATGCTAACATTCTAGAAAAGCAAATCTAAAAAGGTACTTGGTACCCTTACACACTTTGGGTGAGTGCTTAGTTCAGGCTGAGTGATGTGTCAACACGCCTTGGGCTATTTGCAATGAATTCTAGGCTACACCACGCAACCTCATTAAATGGAATAAAATGTAAGAGATGAAAGGGAAAAATGATGGAAATGTGTAGAAAAGAGAGAAAACTCATTACTCGTAGACTAGGTCTTTAAAACATATGGAGGCGCTAGTTGTGATTTGCATGTGTGTCTCTAAAAACTTAAATTCTACCAAGTGCACAACAACTTGATGAGATGGATTTGAATGCCAAAATGCACACCTTGAAGGGCCCAAAAATGGTTGTGGGGTAAAAGCTGGTTTAGCTACAAATGATCTCCAAAATCCTGAAATGCCATAGTCTCGTGCAATGTCCGAAGTAGAAAAACTCTTAAACTTAAAATTGCAGCATCTCTGAAATTGAAAACCTTTGAGATTGGAAAGCAAGTAACCACTCGAAGTCCTAACTTCAAAAGATATGAACTCCAAAACACGAAATTCTCAAAACCTAAAAGGTCCGAAATTGGAAAATATCCAAAATCCAAAATGTATGAATCTTGAAATTTCAAAAGCTTCAAAATTTTGAAACCTTAAAACGTCTGAAATTCTAAAACCTGAAATTCTAAAAGCTAAAAATCTTGAAATTTTAAAAATCATTTTTAAAAATTTGAGAATACCCTTTTGAAATTTATCCCGATATATTAATTATGAATTTTTTATCCCAATTTTCACATTTTAAGCCCTCCAAAAGTTATTTCATACTTTTACCTTACAATGAAACCTCCAAAATCCAAAATTGCGACTTCGAAAGCCGAAGTGCAAGGAAACCTTCAAAAATTCCTTGTCTTACTTAGCTTCCATGTGACTCAGATATGCAAGGAAATAACTAGTAAAATATGAAAACTTTGACTTCAATATCATCCCACTGGGCGTGCCAAAACTATTTTTTCAAAATCACAACACCCCTTGAATGGCCAAGATAGAGATGGGGTATTCGACGTGATTACACAAAATGAAGCTATCCTAAGTGTGAGACCTTGCAAAGTGGGATAACTCTCTAGAGAAGGTTGGTTCCTACTCCTAATCCTACCTACCACAAACTACTCCTAATGTAAGAAAAACTAATAACGAAACCTAATCTAACATACCAAGGAGATAGGGAGAGAGATTGCATGAAATGAAACCTACACTAAGAGTGGTGATACACCAAGAAAACAAGTTCTTGTTACTTCCGCTAGCCTTCGAAAAAATGAAAGAAATGAAACTAGAAAGGGTGATCTTACACCATAAACTAGATCACATTCAATACACCATTCCTAAATGAGCACGACACATCAAATCTGCAATGAACAAGATATATACACAACCACCTATATAACAATGAGAGGTAAGAAAAAAAAAAACAAACCATGAAAGGCTAATAAGTTAACACAAGCATAATTTCATTACTCTATTAATATTTACACAATACATTGTCTAATAGGGAAGGCATGAAGCCATTACAATGTTTGGAGGAAGGCTTAGAGCCCGAATAATAGGGGTGCATGGGAGGAGAAAATGACAAACCCCTTAAAAATAAAACCACATTACATTTATAGAAGAAGATTCAAGAGAAGAGAGAAGGGAATAAACCCAAAATTTCTCCAAAACCCACTAAAATTCATCATTATTCGCCTTCAAAGGTGGCCAAACTTGCAAAACACCATATTCTCGGTACCTTTGTGTTTGAAGAAATGGTTTTATGATGCACCTAGGTATGGCCTTATTTTTCTAAAACTAATAATGGTTTTTCACCCAACAAATACATTAATTGTTCATATCTGATTATCCCATGCCATAGGGCTTGAAATTAGCTTTCCATCAACTACAATTTTGTGAAAAATGGTGGAGTATGGAAGAATTTATCATTATTTTTGCACAGTTGCTTATGCTGAGTTCAATATCCACCTACCCACATGATCACTAAAATATGAAGTGTCCATTAGATTCTTCACTAAGAATACTTTCAACTGAGTACAATTTCATCAAATTTTGCCAAGCATTGCTCAAGTTATGAAATTTTGAAAACGGGCCATGATTTAGGGTCGCATTCATCCATCGAGCTCTAAACTTCAATGCGAGTTGGTTTCATTGCACACCATCGAGTTGGATGAATAGATCAGATCCTAACACTCCACCTACCCACTTGATGTATCAATAATGTAGCTCAGCGAACTTTGTTTAAAAAAATTTGGGCGGGAGTTCAATGCTTTCAGGGTTTTGGGCCATCCCACTTTGGACATTAGGCATTACACTCCCAAAAAAACCTTCTCGAGTTGACCCACCGAAGACCCCCAAAATAACCCTCAACTTACCACATCAACCTTGCTTTCTAACTTTGAGCCTTTTGGTCTTCAAACATCTCAAGCGCGCCATTATGGATTTTACCCCGCCGAGTTCTAAAATGCTTCGTCGTTAACCTCCAAACTCAAAGTTTACCCCAAAAACCCCGAGCCCTTTTGGACTTCGGGCATGTGGGGTTCGGGATTTCAGATCATTTTTGCATTTTACGTGGTGAAATATATGAACTTCTCAATCCCCAAGTCCAAAATTTCCAACTTTGGGCCTCCTCTATTTTCTCGACTTGCTCACTCTACCGAGCTATCTTCCACGCACCTTAGGTGAGCTCGGCTCGTCATCAACCTAACGACTCATTTTTTTAACCACCTCCCTTCACTCGACAACCAACTTTATGGCTTGGTTTCACCTCACCGATGGCCTTAATGCCTCGTTGTGGCGAAATGAGCTCAAACAAGCTTCTTACTACCAAATCCTCTTGTCTTTGACTTATTCGAGCCACCACCTTTGAGTTAGGCCCATTGTGATATCTTCGTAACCCAAACTTCCATTTTGTTCTTTGACTTAGCCCTTTTGTGTTTCCTCATAGCTTGTTGAATTTCTAAGCTCTTCCGAATCGTGCATCGCTCGATCTTTACGCTAAGGAAGTCCTCATTTCCCACCAATGCATCCACTAGATGAGCTCGGGAATCTTGGCCCTTAGTCATTGTTTGCAACCCCGATACTCCATTTAGAATCCGAGCCATTTAGAGAGTGACCTTCCTTGTGTGGCATGATCATTCGATAGATCGATGCATCAAGCCATTCCATTATTGATTCAGCCCCTCATAATAACTCCAATCTTCCATTTATGAGCTTGAGGCTATGATTTGAGCCATTTTCTAACCTTCCTGCCATTTTTGCTGATGTGGCTCCTTCATGTAGAGTCTCTCTAGATCCAACATGGCTCGAATGAATTACATTGAAACTCATCTCATTGAGTGGCTTGTCGAGCTACTCAAGATTCCCTTCATCAACTCGCTCCCCGATGCAAACTTCAACTTGTCAAGTTGCTCGGTGAGCTACTTTTCTAGCTCGCTCTTCTCCAAGGCCCAAATGTAATTTTCTTCCCCACAGAACCCTATCCCTTAGAAATTTTTGAATTTCTTAATTTGAAACCTTGATTAGGGTTATATGCAAGGTGTTTTGAGCCTCGTCACATTTTCCCTCCCATTTTTCTCATTTTTTCTAGATGTGGGCCCACAGGGACCACTTTTCATCATTTTTAAGTTGATCTTTAGTGTCAAAAACCAAGAAGAGGAAAAAATTCCTCAATATTATTTTTTCTCTTGAATTCCCCCTGAATGTGTCCCAAGCCCCCATAAACTTCTTGTATCTCATTTTTTTCCTTTGGTGCCTTGTTCAATGTCTAGGTCTTGTCATGTCCCCGTCATCCAATTTTGGCGCTAGGGAAAAATTCGATAACAACCATATCACCTAGTTGAAAGGTGCACTTAGAGTGGTTTTGGTCAGCCTACTACTTTATTCAAGAATTTACTATATGGATATTCTCCCATAAGGTATGAATAATTTCATCCTACTTTCAGAGAGTAGTGTCAACTAACTAAACCAAAGAACTTCCGGTGGTATACGGGAGAAGAGTTGGTAGCACTTGACCATAAATATTTCATATGGAGTCATTTTAGTAGAAGTGTGGTGTGATGTATTGTACCACCATTCTGCTAGGGGGATCCACTTTTCCCACTCGGTGTTGTTGTTCAAGCAAAGAAACGAAGGAATGTTTCCAAGCATTTGTTGACAATTTATGTTTAGCCATTTATTTGTGGGTGATACCGAATCTCATCTTTAGTTATGTGTATGTCATTGGAATAACTCTATCTAAAAATGGTTGGTGAAATTTTTGTCATGATCAGAGACGATTGAAGAAGGGATGCCATGAAGGTGGAAGATCTGATCCAAGAAAACTTGTGTGACCATGGAGGCTGTATATGGATGGCTGAGGGCACAAAAATGACTATATTTGGAGAGGCGGTCTACCACGACCAGGATCATTATTTTTCCTCTAGATTTAGGGATCCTCTTAATGAGATCCTCACATATATGTATAGATTCTGGTAGGAATGGGAACAGGCTCGAGAAAATCATGATTAATTGTTATTTCACATTTTCCATTGGTAGGTATCACATTCGCCCACCATCTCCTTTCAGTCCCTTCCAAAATAAGTTTTTATGTGCCCACTCATATGTTTTAAAAATCATGAGTGCCCTACCAAGGATAAGCATCAATTTCATAGAATACATCATGATGAAGGTCTACGCTATGGGGAAGCACCAAAAGGCTCTTGTATGATAGAGAAGCACCATGTTAGGGAATAAGTGATAAAATATGCGGAATAATCCCTTACAGAATCGCAACAGTAGAAACTAATATGCAAAAAATATTACAAATCTCAAATAAAAGTGTAGAATAAATAACACAACACAGAGAGACAATATTTAACGTGGTTCACCCAATTTGGGCTACGTCCACCAAGAATCACTTGCTCATATTTTATTACAAGCCTCCACTCTCTTAATACAATACCTAGATCCGTTTGGAGCTATGCTCAACAAACTCTACAAAATTCACACCCAAATTCAAAGCACATCTGCAATACATTTGCTTGTATATCTATCATATGCATAAGACCATATAAATAGACAATTGCTTAAGTAGTTTGATACAAAACCGTGGGTATCAAAACCATGGGCAAAAAACTATGGGTATCAAAACAATGGGTACCGAAAAAACCATGGGCCCAAAAATAGCCCATAACGGTTACCCATTACCCATGGGTTAATAAACCACCCATGAAAATTTGCTTTGGGGCTTCGCCCCTGAACCCCCGATCCGCTCACCGGTGAGCAGGACCGCCGTAAAAATACCCAAGTGTAACACATAGAAGGTGTACCACACTCTAACATGAAAATAGGCTCCACAAACATAACACACCGTCCCATGAATAATTTAGTACTACATAGGGATCAATGGCCACTTATTTAATGGGGGGTTGTAAGAAGGGATATTTTACATACCCTTGTTATATGGATTCGATAAGTTCAAAATGGGCATAGAGATGGAAAAAAATGAATCCCGGTCCTCGAATGTGTGTGAGAGAGCATCAACCACGACATTGTCTTTACCCTTCTTGTAAGTGATCTCATAATCATAGCCCATGAGTTTTCTGACCCATTTCTATTGTGTTAGTGATGAGACCCATTATCTCAAGAAATATTTTAAACTTTGGTGATCGGTTTTGATGAAAAAATAATTCCCAATTAAGTATGGCATCCATTTTTATTACATGTAGAATTGCCATCATCTCCTTTTCATATGTAGACAAAGCCAAATTTCATTCTAGAAAGGGATTTTCTAGTGAAGGAAATTGGATGATCCTCTTGGAGAAGAACAACACCCAAGTCATTTCCACATACATCACTTTCGATAGTGAAATTTTTGATGAAGTTTGGAATGGTAAAAACTAGATTGCTACACACACTTTGTTTGAGTACCAAGAATGGTTGGTTAGCTACCACATCCCTTGTGAATGCATCCTTATTCAATAAGGAAGTAAAGGGAGTTTTTATCTTTCCATAATCCCTGAAAAACTTGTGATAACTTATACTATAATTCCTAGGAAACCATGAAGGATTTTAAGGGTTGTTGGATGAGGCCGATCTTGCGCACGACCTTAATTTATTCTAAATCCATGCGAGATCACATCGATGAAACAAATTACCCTATATCTTTAACTTCCTCTTGACCGAGTACTTAGACTAATTGGAACATAATTGATTGTTTTCTAGAAGTTTTAATGCATTGTCAATATGTTGGAGATGCTTGACCCATGTGCAGCTATAGATAAAAATATCATCAAATAAAACCAAAACAAATTGACAGAGAAAAGGCCAAAATATTTTATTCATTAGTCCTTGAAATGTGGAAGAGGGATTTTTAATTCCAATGGCATGACCAAGAACTCATAGTGATCATCATGAGTGTGTAATTTTGTCTTTGGAATGCCATCAACATGCACCTGTATATGATGATGGCCTAAACACATATTTGATTTGGAAAAAAATTCCCCTTGGAGCCCATAAAGAATTTCATTGATGATTAGAATTGGGAATTTATATTTGATAGTGAGGTAGTTAAGGGCATAGAATTCAATGTAGAGGAATCATGACTCATCCTTTTTGTGGACAAGAAGCACTTGGGAGGAGTATGGGCTAGTGTTGGGGAGAATAAATCTAGACTTGAGGTGTGCCCAGACTAGCTTCTCAATCTTGGTCTTTTACAGATGGGGATATCGGTATGGTCGATGTTGGGTGAGGTTATTCCTAGAAGGATTGAAATGAAATTATATTTAGGGCGTGAAGGAGGAAAACACACCGATCTATAAAAATGGTTGTATGCTTGTTGAGGAGGGATTGTAAATCAGCATGGAAGTTAGTAACGGTGGGGGATGGAGTGCGAGATGGGAAATGATCCCATGCGATCCTTTCTTCAAAATATTTTCCATGCGATGGGAACTAATGATGCTAGTAGATCCTAGCAATAACCATTTTAAGGTGTGCTTCTAGCCACTATTTATGAACTACATCCAAATCTCATAGAAGTCCCATAGAATAGGTCCCAATGTGCATAACCACCGTACACCTAAAACCAAATTGTATCCTCCTAAGGGTATAGTAAACATATCTTATCAAAGAGTTTGATTTCCTATTGTGATACAAACATTCGACATATCTATTTACATAAAATTGTTCCCCCATTAGTAACCATGACTTTAAATATATAACAAGGGTGTACGAAGCAATCTGCTTGCTTAACAATGTGGAGATCGATGAAATTATGAGTGTTGTCAGAGTCAATGAGGATTGTGAGAGGGATATTTTTAATGAACCCATTGACCTTCATGGTTTGAGGCGTAACACCCGCTATTACATGTAGAGAGATATGAGGTTAAATATTCTAAGGAACTAAGCCCCGTGAGCAGCATTATTCCTCTTGAGAATCCTAGAATTCCTAAAGATCGAGTTCATTTTCCTACTCGGAAGTGATTCCACATCTAGCAAGTAGATATTTTGTGTGACACACTTGTGACCCTTAACCCATTTTTCATCATAGTTATAACATAATCCTTTCTCCTTATGATCCCACATCTATACACCAAGAAGGCACTTGACCGAGGTGGTTGTGGTTGGTCGTTGGTTCATAATGTTTTTTACAGGTGGGAATGTGGGAGGTCAACACTACACTAAGAATTTATCTTCTACTAACTTATCCAGGACCAAGGTGTCCATCATGTTGTTGGGATGAAATATTTTCACCTCTAAGTGGAGTGTCTCTTTGAGGCCACTAACAAAATAACTCTTGAATAATTTTTCTAACAATCTTTCAATGTGATTATTTAGTTTCTCAAATTCAATTTGGTAATCACAAACAATACATGTCTAATGGAGTTTAGTGAGAGATCTTGTAAAGTCCTTAAATGCCAAGGGACAAAACCTACCCAAAAGTAAGGATGAAAAAGTTGTCCAATTTGGTTCATCATTTGATTTGAGATACCAATGGTACCATTGGTTTGATTCTTGTTCCAATTGGAAGGAAGCAATTGGGACTTAGTTTACAAAATAAGTATTGTGAAGGTTGAAGAATTATTTGTCTCGATATATCCATCCTGTAGGATATGTACCATTGAACCTTGGAAATTCCATCTTGGGCCCATGGGATGTGTTGGGAGAAGAGAATCTATTCTCTGAAGAAGACTCTTTTTGTAATTTTTGATCAAAATACTTTTCTACTTGTTTATTTCAGGGAATCATATCGGTTAACTTGGTGATCTGGGACTTCAATGCTATGAATTCTTCCTCCACTATATTTTTCTTGCATGGTGGCTACCATAACCAGTTTTTTTCAAGGGATAGAAAAACTTGTTCTAATACACGGTCAATAAGGAAAAATTGTAATGTGAGCTCAATTGAAAGGGGTAAATGTACATTTTTACTCATTTTTTGTCACCTCCTATTTAGGATTGACGAATGTAAGGGAAACTTCAGAACAGTAATGGAAAAATGGGAAATTTTCCTAAGAGGGATAAATGAACAAAAATATAGAGGAGTACTATGGTAAAAGTTTGAAGTAATTGGGGAAAAACTAAAGAAGTTGACAAAACCTTAAAAATCTAAAAATTGAGATTTATGGCTAATAAAAGTGGAATTTGGATATGGACCCTCAAGGAAAGAAATGTGTAGAATGGAATTTTAGGTGTTCCAAGAAATTTTGAGAGTCAATGGAACTATAAAATGAAATATATGCAAAAAATGGAAATTTTGGAAATTGAATGTTCTTTTGTTGTTTTTGCAAACAATCATTTGTAAATGCGTGGTTACCAACTCTTCTCAACCATGAATGATCTGTTGTTTTATCATTGAGCTATTATGTTGGATATGGGCTGATCAATTAGGTTTCCTATGGTTTTTAATAATTTTCTCTTCCACCAATGTTTTTTGAATGAGTACCACTCACCAAAAATTTTATGGTCATTAACTTACCCCTTAATCAATCGGGATGGGTCCATTACCATAGTCAACTGTTGGCTTACCTCACGGGTGTAAACTAGTCAATCGGGATGGGCCATGGCCCTTTTCGTTGGCAGGTCCTCTCAATGGGTCAGCTACTTGATTCTGTGGTACTCATCAAAATGAGTTTTAGTGCTTATTCCCAAGTACTTCTCACTATTATGTGGATGGGTTTTTACCCTTATCCAAACCTTAAATGAATATGTAGAAAAAATATGCAAGAAAAATGTTTATGTAAATGTCATAGTTCCTAAAAATAAACTCTAAACAAATCCTCATAATTTACACTCAAGGCCAAGAAAGTTCTCTAATATCAAATGTAACGAATGGTTACACCAAAACCTCAAGGAGTTTTTGAATCCGCACACAAGGATCATAACAATTGGAAGAAAAAGGTGAGATATGACAAAGCCTCCTACAATAGCTAAATATCAAGTCAAAAATACAACATTTAGTTCAAATGAGGATAGTATGATTGTGGCTCCTACCCCTCGGACTATGTGTAATTTATATTTATACCCTTTTTGAATACCCTAAAATCATTCAATTTCATAATACATCATCTAACTTACAATGGTGAAGGTGAGTTGTAGCTCGTCTTCCGCTTCTCATCCTTGTGAGCGGTTATGGATTGGAGCTTTCGCTCCTACTTAATGGCCTTTTAAAAAATTCTTCGATGGTAGGAGGACAATGGAAATCAACTTCACCCCAAATGACCTGGTTAAGTCCCATAAAAAGTTTGTGTATTAAGAATTTTTCATCCATTTGATACTGCAATACATATTTAAGAATTTTTGTAAACTTTTACCAGTATTATGTTACAATCAATTTTCCTTGTACCAAGGTTTGAAATTTAGACATTTTTTGGTTGTATTGCACTGTGGTAACCAATGCTTTCTGAAATAAAAATTTGAACTAATCCCAAGTTATATCAGCTACAATAACTCCAAGTTCAACTTTTCATCTATCGCACCATGAGGATTACTCGTTTGAGAACCGATAAGCACCCCAAAACAGTCTTTGTTTCTTTTTCCGAGAAATCCCTTATCTCAAATTATTTCTCCATATCACTAAGCTAATTCTCATCTCTCGTCACCAATCATTTTCACATCAAACTTAGGAGGACTAATTCACTTAATGTCTTTTGACTCAAATATAAGGAGGGATCACACATTCACTTTGGTTGGTTTGGATTCATAGTGTTATGAACAATTGCATTTACATTTTCAGCATTAATGTAATGATTAAAAGTATTTCGATTATGCTTCTCAAGATGTTGCACCTCAACTTCACTCTCATCGTCCTCGGAATTTACCCACTGCTCCAAACTAGTGATGCGATTGCGAGTGTCTTGTAGGACAACGAGTATCTCATGAAGTTTCTAAGTTGTCACTTCTTCAACACCCACAACTTGATTGTTCACAACATCCCCTCTTGTTCTAACCATTTTTTTGTTCCGTTAGACGATAATTTAAACTTTTTGTTAGTGTAAGAACCCATTGTGTCCAAAATTTGCAACCTTCGGATCTCGATACCATAATGTATCACCCTAATTACACTTCAACAAACTAAGGGAATTTTTTTAATAGAACTCATTAATTACTACGGTTTATAGAATCCCTTAAGATATTATAATTATATTATGAATATTATCGTTCTTAACCATTATTGAGTTATTACAACATTACTTAATATTTAGAATCCATCTAGACAACCTATGATGCCATGTGTAACTACAAGGGTCATTTGGATTTACCCGATCCCCTCAAACACCTTGTTTACGAGCCAGTATACATTGTATACTATTTGGTTAAGCCTTATTATAGGATAAGAGAACCTATGAATCTTCTTAGTGTCAATCATAAATTCACCATTGTAACATCCATATGAAGCTGACACCACAATAAGGAGATCCAGGTGAATGCAGACAATGCAATTATCTAATTGCACTACTATGGCCATAGTTATTTGACGTTGCATTAGCAAGCCGGTTCCGAGACGCACACAATCCTACAAATCTTGTCTTCCTTTTACCTCACAAATTTCTCAATATATTAATCAAGATTTTTTTGTTTATTAAGTTTATGGTTAATCATTTTAAGTATTCGTGTTCAACAAATGATAAGATCAAGTTTCAAAGATGCAGATTTCAGAACTTATCATTTGGGTCATGTGGTTCATGTCAACGCCGCCTTGGTATGACTACAAAAATATACATTCACCTAATGACCTAAGTCATTACACGTCTGCCTTCCTCTCCCTATAGCCATCCCAAATTGGTATGGGCATGACTCAAACAACACGAAGGTCGGGTCATAATGTTTGCCTTAATTTATAATTAGTTAAACTTTAGTTTCATTAATAGGTTAAAAAGTTTCATTATGTTATTCATATCACGATCGAGGTATGCGGTGATCCATTCGATTCAATGATCAATGTATGTACCTCTATATAAGTAAATCCATATCAAACAATGATCATTAATTAGCTTTAGTCAAGTATGAGACTTCGTCATTTTATTAAATTAATTAAACATTATTAACACTCATTAATATACACTTTGGTCTATTTAGTTTACTTAAGAAAATGTGTATATATGTACTACTTCATGTGTTCACAATGTACCTTCATACTTTGTTCCATATCGTCATACTACTTTCACACTTAAGTATAAGGGAATCTAGTGTGATCTTACGATGATAAGACCTAATCTTAAAAGTGTATGTTTCTACTATTGAAAAGGCATCAATTTTTTTCATTTTTCTTTAAAATAATCTAACAATTTTCATCGAGTTTATCTCGTGTCTAACAATTACATCATAATTTCTTATCTCTTTTAGTACACATTCCATATTTCTTGTTTTTCTTTTTTTTTTTCGTTATACAAGTATTAGATCATGACGATATCTCATAAACACTAGTATTATCTCATTTAAACATCATTTCACAATGATTACCTTGTTTTTAAACAAAGATTAAACAATGTCTTAAAAACACAATCATGGTGACATGAACAATCCATCTTTAATCTCATAATTTAACACACAATACATAATCTTGATAATGAATATTGAAGATGATCAATTAATACATCATGCTCTCTTGATTTTCACATTTACGGTAATACTTCCGCATAATTTTAGATATAAATACATTTAATACAATCATGTGAAGTAGTGCACTAACAATCAAAGTATTTCGATATCCAATCTTTTAACCATTTCATATTACTTTTCCAAACACCGTAATCTGAAAATAAAAATTTATACATGGTCGACTCTAAAGAAATGACATGGAGTCACAACTTACATTCGAATTTTTATATTACAAACTAAATGAATTTAACATGTTTAACCATCAACAATGAATTAAATTAAATACACTAAGTTTTCATCAAACATAACTTCGGATCAACAAACTTAGTATTTTTGTCTTGATTTAATTAAGTTGATTTTGTTTCTAATCCTCAATAAGTATCATAACTACATTAGGTTATATTACTAATGACCGATTAGTAGACCTTATCACTATACATTTCTTAATTTTTCTCATAATTTCTTTTAGATTAGGAAATTGTATGGTTTTGAGGGGACCAAAAACCTGCGCAAAGATGAAAGTGGAGAAAAGATATAATAATAGATGATCCAAAACCAAGCCTCTATCGGTGGCCAAAAGAAACAACACAAATCGTAAAGAAGAGAAAAAGAACAAGGCCCAAAGAAAACAAAGGTAAAATTGGGTTAAAAAATCTTAATCCGGAAATAATCGAGTCCCAATGTCGGTGGCCCTCCGTGAAAGTTGTGCATAAGCCATATTGAGCGCTCCGCTTTTTATTGGTGGACCATAGTCCAACCTTCCCCATCCATTCCAAGGTCCGCTACCCAAGCGGGGGTTAAATTGTGACGCCACCTATGCACCACAAACAATTTTCAAGGGACGGTAATTTTTCAATACTGCCCTTCAAAAACACAAAATAATGTTATTTTTTTTACCGATTATTCTATATTTATTATATCTTGTTTATATATATTTACATATATTTTTATAATTTATATACAAACCTATATAAAAATTAACGGTCGCGTTTTAAATGTGCAAATCCTGTATGACAATTAGATAAAATATTTACAAGTATTTTACGTCTAAAATCACGAAAAACATATAAACGGCCTTCAAATTTAACCCCAGGCTACCCCCTCAAATACTCAACTTCTAGAACTCCTTCCTTGAATTCAGTCACCGAATCAACATTTTTCCCCACGTTGTAGATGAGACTTCCCCGCTTCCGTAGTGCATCCAAATACTCCCACCGTGTCATTAGGCGGAGCCTGCCCAATGGATCCGTTGGAAGGGAAGGATTCCCCACCAACACCTCTCCCGTTCACCGCCAATCCTCCGCCGGCTCCAACAACATCGTTATCATTGCAGGCAACACTCCTATCTGCAGTAGAAAACTCATCTCCAGTCAACACCCCATCCAACATCACAAGGTTCACAGGACACCCCCAGTAGCAGGATCATCCACGTCAACATCGCTATCAGACTAATCATCAAACTGAAATATAGGTGAACAATGACAAAAACCTTCTATCTCCTCCTTAGACGGATTCTCCTCACAGCAACAAGACTTAGCATCATAACCTATATTCTTGCATTTTCCGTAAATAATTGGTGAGGGTTCGAAATCAATAGTTTGTTCCCATTTTCCGCAGGGTGCGTTCAGGATAATACGCTTGGGTACCTTTGACCCTTTCATTATATTGATGTATAACCTAGTAAAGACTAATGTAGACATGGATTTGGTAGAGAGATCGACAGCAATCAGCACCCCCATCGCCCGAGCAACCCCCAAAATAACCTCGGACTCCCATAATTCCAAGGGAAGAGATGGGAGGCAGATCCAAACTGGAAGTTCCACAAAATAAAAATCTTAATCCATCCTAGGTTGCCATTGAATAATGTTAAGAGCATCCCACCCATAAAACCATGGCAAGCCCATAAGAACCCTTTCTATATCTTTCTCTACTTGAAAAGAAAAGAGGAATCCTTCCCCTGCCAGTTCCCTCAAATTCATCTTGCAATCCCATTTCTGCTTGCACCAATCCCTTACAAATTCAATGTTGGGTCTTAACCCAGCAAACCTGCCCATTGTTGTATATTTGAATCTTTCCTTAGCTCTGTCCATGATGTCTGCCAAAATCTCCAGCTGAGGCTCCCGATTGCTCCAAGAAGGCAGGATCTTCAGTGTTTTCTGTTGGGTTTTTCCAAAGAGTTTGGCCTCCCATGACCTGGCCACAGTGGAGATCAGTGAACCCCCAATCGCTTATATTTTTCTCCCCACCCACAACCCTTTTCTCGTAGCCATCCTTACATCCACTCCTACTTTCACCCGCTCCCGTCTCCTAGTCTTTCTTTTCACATAATAACTTAAAGAAGAAACGGTGTTCTTTTCACAAGTACGCATTGATTAACAAATCATTTTGATAAATGGTGTCACAACCACACTCAATGTAACAAATTTCCATAGCCATCAACAATACAATATCACATTAACGGTAATGGTCTAATGATAACTCTAGCATCATAATTTAAACAATGCTTCCCCTCTTATCTTAATAACAAATCTAACAACTATAATTACTTACACAAACTTAATTAAAGAAATAGTGCCCTAATATAAATATTAATTTATTCACAAATATCATATTATTTAACTCTTTCGAGATCATTTTCCAAGGGTGGGTCCATTTTATATCCCACCAAGTTAGCTACCGAGTTATATCCTGACACATTACATTGTCAAGGTTGAGCTCAACCGAGTTCGAAGAAACCTACATGAGAAACTCATCAAGTAACAATGTTCGAGCTCGTGAACAAACAACCGCTCAACAACCAACAAGGTCAACTAAACTCGAGGACCAAAGGATAGATAAATGACGAGCCCTACATCTAACTGAGCAGCCCAATCCAAGCTATGTCCCGAGCCGAGAATGCTCCCAAATCCACCATTGAGTGCAAGGCTTTCCAACTAAAAGGTTAAGGTATGTTTGAAGTCACAGTCATCCAAGTATGGCATGAAGACATTAAATATCATTTTACTAAACTTGAGTCGCATAAAAATCAAACCCTATTACCGGATTAAATCCAAACTTACTACCCTTAAAGTAAGGAAAAATAAAGACAAACCATTTAAAATAGTATATTCATACACAATCAAAACCAGAGCCCCATTCACAAATCCAACAGAGACCCACAAATGACTCTATTTTAATACAACATGTAAATAAATCCTTGTGAATAATAGAGTTCAAGCACACAAGAAAAATCCATTTAGCTTATTATGTAATAATAGAAGTGAGAGATTCCATTCCTGTAGTCACAGAAAACTTCTGAAATCTCTTACTAATTTATTTACAAAATCGTTCCAACAGAATTCGAGGAGCTTCAACCAAAAAAATCTCAATATTTTTCTTTTAAAAGTAAACAAATTTTATATTTCCTTAAAGAAAAATAAACCCCCAAAATAAATCGGTTGGAATTAGCTTGCAGCCCTCCCATGCACAGCTCGCTAGATGAGTTCGACAAACCAAAAACAGAAAAAGAAATTTACTTGCATGTGGTTATCTTCCTAAGGAAGTTTGATGCTTTTCGAGGTGTTTAATGTCATTTACTAATGCACATGTGCTATGTAGTGGTGTATTAAAACATATCACCGCCTTTTCCCTTTTTCCCGCCATACTTCACATGAAATTGTTTATGAATGGTCCCAGATTAAATACCAACTAAGTTTCCATAATAATCAAATACCTCTTGCCAATAACTGTTTGCATGGAGCTCTACGAATAGTCAAAGAAAATAATCAAACAAACACCATTTGAACCGATGCCTTTTTCCAAAGCTTGCATGGTGTCCTCGTTCGGTCCAAGACTTAGATCACACAACAATCAAGTTTCCATGGTATGCATGGTAGGTTCCAATTTCCCATTTAGGTTAACATTTAAAATATGCCTTAGGACAATTTTTATAATTCAATGTAAATGTAGTAAGGTCATTGACCATTTAATTTTAAACAATAAAATTCTTATCCCCATAGTCATTTTCTCGATAATCAAGTGCCAAAGACTAGAATCAAGACCATAAATTTCCAGCACTATAATGTCTTATCAAAAAGACCATGTTGTTAATAATCGCAACAATGACCACTTAACATGGAGTCATGATCGGTCGAAGGAAAAAATTAATACAAAAAGTTTCACTCCAATTTGTGATCATAAGATCATCTAAGTAAACATCATACGAGGTAAGTATGATAACCATTGGTATAGTTTTTAAATATACCAAGTATGTAATAAAATATCAATAAATTGATATTAACTTACCTTGTAATAGTTTGACAAACTCCATGTTCTATAGGTGATATACTTACATTACCGATAAAATTTCATTACATTAACTTCTTAAACAATTTCCTTGACAATCACCACTTTACTTGTACCTTGTTGAGAACCACCATTATGCTTTACGATCTTTAACCGTCATGATAAAAAAAGATTAGTACCTTTAAATCATCGTAATCATTTATTAATGATGAATAATACCATTGCTTCTTAGTACAGATTTACTAGTCCTTAGCAAACCATCAATTAGATTAGAAAATCTCATAAACAAGTACAATAATCAATACCACATCGATGTTACGAAATCATTGCACACAGAAGGTAAAATAAATTCATACCATAAGCATAATAAGATTAAGTTTTAGTTGTCAAGTTCTCTACGAACGTTTGACGACAAGCACTATTACGAGGTTGGGTATGCAACTACACGTAAGTGTAAATATCCTTTTAAGGATATAGATACACATGTATAACGGTATACTACTTAGTTGTGTAGCGATATTATCCCCCGCATCTCAGTAAACCACTTTCTATACTACCACTTAACCTTGCAATGAAACAAAATGAAATTGCGGGATGTGACACCACTTCACTAATTTTGGGCCGATTTTTGCATCAATCTTGACATAAATGCAGGGCAAAGCTTAAATTTTTTTCTAAAATGTAAAGAGTAATCCGAGACTCTGCAAGTAGTTTACCTAATAACTTGCGCATTGTAAAGGCATATATTCCTCATCTTTCGGTTGTAGTTCTCAACTCTCTATCCAATGCTTTCCTTCATTGTATATGTTCCTTTCCATTTAATATTTTCAGCACCACAAAACCGAGTAGCGCCACACCATAATTGTATATGTCACTCTTCTAACTCAATTATTATGTCATGAAATAATATGGCTTCGAAACCGACCCAATCACACACCCATCGATTTCAAATAGAAAATGGATTCGAGATGATTTAAGAAAACTAATAGATTCTATTTAAAAGAGTTCATGTACTTATCATAGTTCACTTCACTTGAGTTGTGATATGATCTCCTCTTCATGTGTATTTTATCTCTTTGGAAAGGCCAAAATATTCTACCTTTGAATTGAGACTTTTATCAAGGAGGAGGATGTTGGACTTCCTGTCTTTGTGAATTATGAATGGAAGTTCATGCTCATGGAGATATTTTTAACCCCTCACCACCACCGATGTAATTTAAATTATCTTTCGTCTCCATTTTCTACCATATAGTATGATATAATGTGTTTAGTGGAGAATAAAATCTTGATCAATTTTAACTTTAAAGCCAGAGTAGAAAAAAGGTGGTTACCGGAGAGATTGTCAACAAGTGATTTTCTTGGCAAGTTCTCATAAATGAGCATATATTACCCTTCTTCAAAATAAAATCTGATGAGTCCCACTAGATTCATGTTGTTAACATGAGAAATGGAAAATTATAAATAGAGAAATAAGGGTATGTATGCCAAAATCTGAAAGAAAGAGAAGGTAAATAACAAGGTAAAAGTAATATTGCATTATAATTAGAGAAAATATCACGAAGCATGAAAGAAGATAATATTTTACAAAGTTTGTTGAATTTGGCCCCTATTTTACAGCATCAAAAGTAGGTTGATGATAGACTCTGTGAGATAGAATTGATGTAAAGGACAACTACAACTCTATTAAACATGATGCAAAGGTACTTAAATAAACTACATAAATCTTAGCAGATTCTCTTGTAGCTCACCTGGCAGATTCTCTTGGATCATATTTTGGCTCATATTAATTTTGATAAAATAGAATCCAATTAGGATAGCGAAGGGGATAAGCAAGGATTAATATCAAATAATATCTGAATTTTCTGGGAGTGGGCTCATCACAAGAGTGAATTTACAACACATATAACAAGTTTCACTTAGGCTCAGAATAAATGGATTTAGTGCCAATATCAATTTGTCAAATGATACGCAAACACAAATACACTGAAATTTGAATAGTGTAAGTTTGTTTGACATAGACATCAAGCTACAATCATTATTATTTTTCCTCTACTTTACTGTTAGTAGTGTAGAAACGAGGGAAATGACAGCAAAAAGGGTAAATTATATTCACTCTGGCATCATTTCATTGCAAGAGGAACTGTCCTAGATTAGTGGTATGTGTTGATGGATCCCTAAACTCCATGAAAACTCAGTTTATACTATGCTCACTATAATGTATGTGAATCTATAGTAATACTTCTGTGGATTTGAATAAGGGATGATGTCGGGTTCAGTTTCGGTGAATTCAGTAGAATGTATTTTCCTCTCTAATAATTGATTATTGTCCAGTACAAACCAAAACAAGAAATTTTAAGGATGAATATGGAACTTAAAAGGTTACCAAATGGAATTATGAGACATGTTATGGCTATCATTCCAAAAGTATGTTTTGTACTCTTGCTTTTAGTAAAATTGACCAGTTTTATGTGTACATGAAAAATAGATTTGATGCAGTTTCCAAGAATTGACTGCAAATCTAAGCAGTGGCTTACAAACAATGTACTAAATGGCAATTTCATTGGAATGGAGACACAAACTTCTGCAAACGACTATAAAAATATCCCAAAACCATACAAATGCAAAAATATAATGCATTGATAAATTTATATTGATTAACATATGGAGACCTGGTCAATCCTAGAGTTTTAAAATTAGCAGATGATTACTGCGTGTACCATTGTTTAACACTCCTATTTTCTTTAATGTATATTTCTTTGAATCTCAATTTCGTAAAAATTGTCAGGTAGTCACAAAAATTATTTAGTTTCTGTAGAGATGGAGTTTCAGGAAGAGTTTGAAGACTTCAAAGATTGGACCACCATGGTGGATACAGACGAGGAGGAATCTCTCTCCTTGTGCAACATCCCGCTTAGATTGCCAACCGCATGAGAGAGTCTATTACAGGATTTGAACTTGGGATCTGCAAATTTTGACTTCAAGTTCAGCCACTCCAGTTCAGCGGTGTACAACATTTTTGCTACTGATGATATGTTCCACCAGTGTCGTATCCTTCCCATCTTCCTCAACAGATCTCGGAGCAGCAATTACGGCACGCAATTTTCGAATTCCCGCAGCAAACATTGTCTAATAATGAAAAGTTGCAGTCTTCGAGAACGTATTAAATGAAAAGTTTGAAAATACTGCAATCTTAAGAGTTTATTTGTTGGCAGACTTGCATGTCTTTCCGGCATTTATATTGGAACGTTACGGGAGAAAAAAGAATTGTAAAACTGTAAATGCAAGGAAAAAGGATAACCTAGACCTAATATCGTACAACTCCCTCTCCATTTCAATAGTATCTAAAAACTTACATAGAGTCATATCGACTTTTTCATTCATCTTGACATTTCAATCTGTATTCCTTCCATTTGCAACATTTTTTAAAGCAAAAGTTTTAGAAATCAAAATAAAAAGTAATTTAGAGGCTAACAATAGTTACTAATTTTTTCATTAAAAAAAAAAAAGCGGGGGTTCTCATAATTTACAACTAACTCGAAAGGACCACACTTTGTCATCTATAATGAAGATTCGTTAATTATTGAACCAAATGGGCCACAACTAATTACAAGTAAGTCTAAGAATTAATAATTAAAACAACGTAGATTCACTACTTACATCAAATCAATTTACCAAATTCCACTCTAAGGTTTCACATAATTAAATAAAAGAAAAAGTGGAAGTTAGAAGTAACGGCCAAGCCAACGACAAAAGTAACATAGTGGCCAAGCAACCAAAGATGTGGCCGGCCTCATCCCGCTATGAGGGAGTGAAAAATAATAATTATAATTAGGATTGGAGCCATAAAGGCTCTACATACCCTCCACATCATCATCATCATTAATTAAAAATTAGAAATATGATGATTTATATTCTAAGTTAATTTAAGTACGTAAAAATGTAATAAATGATATAACCCAAAATACCGTTAAGTATCTTATATTGATATTTAAATGTAGTGGAATAAATGAAATAGGAGGGATAAGGTACTAACATGTAAGTAACTTACTTCACCGTGTGTTGGGACCGAACAGGTGATGTGCGGATGGAGAACAAAGTGTGACAGAACAACCTAGAAAATTGTAATGAGATGGTGATGTGCCCAAACTAGGGCACTGGAGGAGGACTGGGGCGCCTATGGGTGCTCTAGTCTTTAGAATATCCCAAGACCTCGAATTGGAAGTGTCGCTAGATCTTTGCAATATTTCACTCCTTTTCGTGTTAGTGTCGTAATACCTTTGTTTATGATGTCGTAGACCTGTAATGAAGATTCACGACTAAGCATTACACTACATTCCAAACCCAATGTAGTTCAATGTGCTTGTGTGTTCAATTCATGTGTCTAGGTTTCTAGCGTCAATGACATAGAGATAGGGGAAATAACTTGATGTAAAATACAAAATGGTGGATGGATTAGAATAGACTTCCCTTTCTTATGCAAAGGTGTATGATGGAATGATGCCCAAAAGAAGTCTACAAAATATCCCAGACCCGAATCTGGAAGTGTCGCTAGATCTTCACAATATTTCACTCCTTTTCATGTTAGTGTCACAATACCCTCGTTGATGATGTCGTAGATATGCAATGAAAATTCACAACTACGCATTGTACTACATTCCACTCCAATGTAGTTTTGTGTGCTTGTGTGTGAAATTCATGTGTCTAGGGTGCCCTAGCGTTAATGACCTAGAGATAGGGGCAATTGCTAGATGTAAAATGTAAAATGGTGGATGGAATAAAATAGAATTCCCTTTCCTATGCAAAGTGTGTGTGATGGAATGATGCCCAAATGTAGTCCCTTGCCTTAGTAGATAGCTAGCCCTTGATGGTAAATAGTCCGCCCATAAAATAGTGAGTATGTTATGTTTATATAGGGATCTCTTGCTCAAATTTCGACACTAATGACCCGACATGCCGACTAGTACTTAGGGAATGAGAGGGAAAATGACAAAGACCGACCTCAAACAAATAAATTAAATCTAAGTGATGTTATGACCAGGGTGCCTAAAATAAGGGCCGAGGTGCCCACGGGCACCCCAATACTACCCTAGGCACCTTAGTCAAAGACTAGAGACAAAAATCAAACAAATAATGACACCTAAGACTCCCTGAGAGACAAACAGAACCGTGAAAACAACTCGACGACCGTGTGTAAGACACAAGACGACGATGACCCAACTAACGACGACATGACTAGGGGATGGGTCATTAGTAAATAATTTTATCATGCGAGATCCAAATATAAAATAACATGTTTGGCGGTATAATTTTAAAAGTAAGTGTGTGATTTTGTGACTACATTTTCCCCCACTTTATGTTGGTAAGCGAAAGCTCGATAACATAAAGTAGATAGAGATGCATACTAGAGAGAAGTCGAGAATCCCATGATGTAGTAGAATGCACACATGTTGTAGTAGATAGTGTGTCGAACCATAGATCAATGGTTGATCCATGTAACGTAATGAGGCACGTAATTTTGTGATGAAGTGCACTAAATGCCGTGATGATTGTAATGTAAGATGATTGATGATTTCAAATGTTAATCATGACGATGAGATGGGGAAGGGAGTGATCAATTCCCAACCCAAACGCATGTATACAAATAATCGACCGGAAGATTTGGGCATCCTTCTACCAGAGGAAGAGTGTAGGGAGAAAAGTGTGTTATTCTCCAATCTCTAACTACATCCTCAAGATCTAGCCATCAGTAGATGACTCGCATCAAATTTGTGGTTTTGGATCCAAATAATTTTGATCAAACAATTGATCCATATAGAGTGGTATAGGAAAGGAAATATTTCCCCCACTCCCGAGTGTCGTTACAATGTGATGGATTCCAAGTTAGGTCATCTAGAAATGAATGAAAAATGTATGATGCCTTCCAAGTTAGGTCATATGGAAGAAAGCACAAATATATATGATGGCTTTCAAGTTAGGTCATCTAGAAGCAAACACAAAATCTAGAAAAACTTCCCAAGTTAGGTCATCTAGGAGGCCGGTTGTGTTTTATGTGTATTGATGATATGATTTCCTTCTCTAGGTGCCCACTCATGCATCTAGACTCCATAGTCCGTAATGTGTGTAATTCGTGTATAATGATGAAAAACAAGTGTTTAGTGTATAAGAATGTGATAAGCGAATGTATTTGGGCTTGTAATGTGTTCTAACTCCTTTTTGTTATCGCTTTGTGTTATGTAGAGGGATATTCACTCGAGGGAGTTCCACGAGGTCATCATATGAGTACGTTTCTTGAGATTAGGTTTTTCATATGAGGATTGGGATGTTATAGACCGTGTCACTGCAGTACACATAACACGAGATGGGTGATGTGTCCCATAATATGCCCATGTTGACTGCATTGTGCGAGAGGTGGTGTGCAAATACTTGTACATTTTGGTTTCTTACTGGGAGATGATCATTACTTTGGAGGATGTATATCTCATATTGTGATTCCCTATTGTTGGGTAGAGATTAAAAGTTATACCAATAGATAATATGAGGTGATAGGTGAAAGCCACAATACAAGATTTTGTGGGGACTCGAGTGCTGCCAGGGGCCCATATAAGTTTAGATGTTATTTTACGATCTAGGGTTCGACACTTGCATGGAAGTTCGAGTAGTTGTTATTGTTTCATGTATAGCCGTAGAGGGAAGAGGTGTAGACATTTTGTATAAGATGTATAACATATGTTAGCGGATAGGGGCGGAGGGTACTAAGTACGTGAGGAAACTTGATGAGCCAAGGAGGTTATAGTTGGTGGTCTCTTCGTACAAGATGTGTTTAAACGATATGTAGATGTGTAGCACAAAGGTGTTCCAAGAAGACTATAGATATTACCTTGTTGTAGAGGCAGTCGAGATATATTGAGGCCACGAACAAAGGTGGTGTCACATTGGTGGAGAGGTATCTAGTTATAGGGCTTTCACAAAGGCTCTAGAGGGATAGTGATGATGCGGTTTGATTTGTACTAGTATATGATGTAGGGATTTTCCCCTAGAAATGAAAAGTGTTTTGTAAGGATGTTGGTATTCGCTATATATATGTAGGGACACATATGATTTATATATGATGACATTATTTTGTTGTGTATATATGTTGCAATGTGGTTGATTATGTATGATTTGGTAATTTAGTGTTGGAATGTATGTGATTTGTTGTAGATTGTTAGTGTTTATTGATGTAATATGTGCATTATGATGACAGATAGAATGTGTAATGTGGATGATGATAGATAACATACATATTTTTTCAATGTATTGAGTGATATGTATAGTTTTTGAACGTAATTGGTAATGCATAGTTAATGTAAATGATGGTGGTAGAATGTATGTAAAAATATATAATATATGATTATCGAACTAATGTGTGGTGTTGAATGTGTGTCATGATAATGGAATGTGATCGTAATATGTTAGCATAATGAATAGTAGGGGGGGATAATATGAGCAATGCCACCCAATGTAAGGATGGTGATGTTCATTTAGTTAATACCCCTCAACATTCAAGAATTAACTGTGTAAGAAAGAGTACGTCATCAAAAAATGATTGAGTGCACTAGATGAAATGATGAAGCACATGATGAGAGATTCTTATAGCAATTCCATCAACATTTTGTAAGAACCATAATAACGCAAGTGCATCACCGGTGGGTAAGGTGATGGTAATCACCTACCAAATACGAAGACAACGTGAAGTAGTGGAAGCATGTGGAATGGAAGCAGCATGTGAATATGTGTCAAATTGTATGTCATATGGAGTTGTAGTGGGATATGTAGAGAGTTATGGAAGCCAATATGAAGTAGCAGTGTGATGTGGTGGATAGTGTGAATTAGGTGGATGCGATGGATGTAATGAATGTGATGGTGAAGCGATGGACACATGCGGTGGAGAGTGCACATGAGTGACATATGGTGGTGATGCATGACTTATATCCCGATTACTTGATGAAGAAGAGGACTCAACCATAGTAGATATTTTCTCGATGACATAGAGGAGAACTAGACCACTCACGTGAAGGAGGGCCAAAGGATATGATGCCCTTTTCTTCTAATTATAACAATCTATCATGAAGGGCAAGATAATTTTTATCGTGATGGCTATTAATTCGATGATAATTATAATAAGGTTGATTTAATTGACATTGTAATCAATCTTACAAATGATGTTGATTGGATGGTAAACGAATGAGGCACTTTTCAAGAAATAAAAACAACGCATCATGAGGTCTAACGTGAGGACAAAAATTTAAAGGCTCATATGACCGAGGCGGAGTGAAGGAGAAGTATCATGTTACGAGTAGGAAAAGGAGTGTGTTGTGGTGGTGGAGTAGGTTGAGCTTGTTTCCTTTTCTTGTGAGGAAAAGATGGAGATTGTGTAGGACACTCAAGCACTTTTGGTGGAGGATGACTAGGTGCTATATTAGAATTTTATGCATGTGGAGGGCCAATGACATGCACCGAAAGGATATCTTTCTCTAAATGGATGACTTTGTAGTATATAAGAATAAACGACTCACATATGTCATACAAGAATTGTTTCTTAAGTGCGGGGATCAATCCACGACATAAAATGAATTGTTTCTCAAGTTTTATAGGTTGGAATACTAGTTTATGCAAACATGAATTAAATCGCAAGATATAATCCTTAATAGGTTTCAATGAGCCTTGATGTAGAGTAGGTATGTGATCATAAGTGACTCTAGGGCCATTGTTGATGATGAAACAATGGAGGAAAGCATCCTCCATATCATAGTAAGTACTAATGGACCCAAAAGGAAGATGAGTGTACCATTGTAACACCTCATTAATGAGACTATGTCTAAAATCTTTAATTAATAACCTATGATTAGGATAAGGAATCATAGCCATACGGTAGTGTAAGAGATGAGCATGACGATCACCAGTACCATCAAAGCAAGTGAATTTAGGCATGATAAATATTGTAGTAAATTCTGAATTATGAATCCTCTTTGGAATAGGGTTACCATGTAATGAGTTATTATCAAGATAAGCATAGCAATCAATACTCTCTAGAGTAAGAGATTGAACCCGAGATTGAAATTGTCCTATGGCATACATGAGAGAGGTGATATCTTGTAAAGGAATAGTGGAAGGTGGTAATAATGTATTAAGAGGTTGTAACTTTTCATTTTGTTTTATCATAGGGATGTCAAGTGATGAGAGAGGATATTCGATGCTAAGGGAACACTAGTAGTAGGTGTCAAAGGAGATATAGTAGATGATGTAGATGGAATATCCATAGAAATGGTAGGAATAGCATCGAAACATCGCTAGGAGGTGAGGTGACCAATGGAGATAAAACCGTAGAAGAAGGTGAACTAATAGCTTTAGATGGTGTAATAAGAGGAGATGAAATTGTAGGATAAAAAGAAGTGATTGATGGAGGAGATTCATACATAGTGGTAGATGGAATCTCGGAGACAATAATGATAGAATAAGAGATTAACATACAACAATATGAAAATAATTCGAATCATGACTATCAACCGCATCATCATGATAAGATAAGTACTTCAAGATGAGAATGTCACTAAGAATGCTATCAATAGGATCATCAACCTAATGCAAAGGTGAATGAGAGCTAGTATGCGATAAATGGTGAGAAGCAATATCACATGCAGAGAATCGTAAGATGGAACTATAGTAGTATGCTGAGTAGGAGAAGAATCAGAATGCACATGTGAAGGATGATCAATACCAAGCAAATAATCAATAAGAGAGTCATCTAAAATTTCCTTAGAGAGATCAAAGGAGGATCACTAGTAGTTATATAACATGGTGTACAATGAGTGAAGGCTATAGGATCCTCAACAATGCTAATTCCAATAGGAGAGTCTTCAAAGTGAGTAGGCACATATTTTTGACCCTCTAAGAGTTCTTGTTGAGTATGAGCTGGCTTAGGAATTAGTTTACCATAAAGGGTCGTGAGCTCAGCAATAATAACAGCCTCATCATATATAGGATTGACACTAAAATGAGACATGATGGGTGAAGAAGATGAACTATTCTTATCCATTAGGGTTTGAGATGGATCCTAGGGAAAAATATTCTAAAGTATTGTTAGCATAGTCTACGTATGTTATCTTATTATTAGACTAGTTGTTATCTATTCCATTATTCTCTCCTTCTTGTTTGTATCTTCTCCATCCATTCAGGGGAATATTTTTTATTCAATGTACCTATAAATATGTACCGTGCTTTTGATATTAATAAGAACAAGAGATATATAATCTCTATTATCTCTCCATTGTTTCAACCTCTCAATCTGGTATCAGAGCTAAAAAATCTCTGCCTGTGTGTTTGAAGAATTAGACCACTCAACGTGGAAGAAGTTGTGTGGGAGTTTGCATGAAGTCTTCAATTTCCACGTGAAAAGGCTTGGGAATGTTTGTGTTGTGTCGAGGAGCGGTCTGCTTTTATTTTTCTTGACTATTCGTCTCGCTTGCTATGTGGAAATAATTCTTCACAGCTTGTTTCACTATTGATGTGTGGAGTCTAGCTTTATCTTCAACAAAAAATTTTAACTTGGAGATCAATGACCTACGTAGACATTTGGGCTTGCATAGAGGAAGAAAACATGACTCTGTGTGAAAGATCATTTTATTTCTTGCGAGCAAGGCATTCATTATTGTGTGAAGAGCTTTCATGCCTACATGTAGAGTTAGAGAATAAAGAGGAGAGGAGAGAAAGGATGTTGAATGTGTTCTACTAGTTGATCCTTTTGATGCGTGGTGGAGGAACAAATTACATGGAATTTCTTTTCTTTATACTACACTTCATCGTGGGAACAGAGATCCTAGTAACTTAGGAGTTTCATCATCAAATTGTTGATTTACTTGACACCCCGTAACTAACACTAGCATCCCCTATGTGAAAGAGAGAATCCGTGAACAATCCACCATGGATTCTCTCAAATCCAACGTCGAATGACGAGCGTGAATATCAATATCGAGACTGGTGAAATCTGCAACATTTACAAGACTGTTAAAATCTGCAACATCAATGAGACTGTTGATAGTTGCAACATCAACTCGCATGCCGAAGAAAATAGTCTAGAAGCCCTGAAAGCTCGGGTTTTTTTTTCCTTGCTCAACAAGCTTCAAAACACAAGCAATCTAGTCTTTGATGAGCTAGTTCAAAAAGGGATTCTTGAATATTTCCTTTTCGACGTCAACCGCCAAGAAAAGTGATTTTGGGAAGAATAATGTGCCCCAAAGCGTCACCATCTCTCAACATACGAGTATCGTGAGCATATACTAGCTGGTACTTCTCATCAGTGAGTAAAAGTTGTAATAACTCCTGAAATAAATAAATAAATAAATAAGTTTACTTTTTTATTTTATTAAGATGTCTACTCTGAAGTTGCTTCTTTCCGATGCTCAGTTACTTAAAGGGCCAAATTATGCATCCTGGAAAACAAAAATGCATACAATCCTTCAATTTGATATAAAGCATTGTCACGTGGTCTCGCACAATTTCCAAAAACCCTGATGATCTCATTAAATATGAGATCGCAAGTGCTAAGTAACTGATGATGATAATGTTGAGTATCACCAATGATGTGCAACCACATGTTCAGATACGAGAAACCAAAGGAGATATAGGATAATCTAGCTACCATCTTTGAGGTGAAGAATAAGACTAAGGTTCTCCATCTTCACCAAAATTACATGCCTTATCTATAGGATCCGATGAGAAAGTTGAGGATTTCTTACTTCAAGTTACTGAGCTTCAAACAGAGTTAATATCTCTTGGTGAGAAGATAGAAGATATGATTTTGGTTTTGATCACCTTGAGGGCACTCCCTTCTCAGTTTCGATTCTTCATTACAACACTGATTGTATCCAATAGGGTAGTGATGTTCAAAGAATTCGTGAACTTATTGTAGTAGGAAGAGGCAATCAATTCAGTCCAATATGAGGCCCAAGACAAAGCCCTTTTCTCAAGGCCCCAATGTGGCCAAAAGAATTGAAAAGGTCCCCCAGTGAAGCAATCACAAGTAGATCAAAATCAAAATCTGCAAGCTCAAAATTCCAAGTGATGGTGTCAAATATGCAAAACCAAATACTCGTAAATGAGAAATTTATGGCTTTCTACCACTCCATACCTCTTCCGGCATTTTATTTTGTAGAATCTTTGTCGGTGCCCTATTGAGAAAATATATAGTTATGTCTCTGCGTTCAAATTTCAATAGTGTTTTTCTAGCTTTACTCTTCTTACGTACAATAAAGATCTTTGGCTCAACCTTCTTTCTCTTCGAGTTGGGACATGTATTTATGTTGTGCAATGAAATACTCATAAATGATAAATTGATGGAATTCTACCACTCCATACCTCTTATGGAATTTTAGATATGGTCACTTGTCGCTTAGTTCATCGCATCGATGATTTCAAAAGCAATGGTCTATGGACTACCCAAATTGTCCAGTTCCTTTCCTATTTTCCCTACTTGTCTTGCAGAAAATAACACAGGGATCCATTTCACGTGATCACCTTCCATGATAGTAAGCATTCGGAGGTAGTTCATATCAATCTGATTGGCTAGCTACCTGCTTTGTTTTCGTGGATACAAGTACTTCTAATTGTTCATGGATGACCACTCTCGCAAGATGTGGGTGTTTCTCCTAAAGAAGAAAAGTGAGGCTCTTCAAAATTTCCAGAATTTCTATCATCATGTTGTGAAAGAGTCTAAACAACCACTTCTTCTACTTCACTCAAATCGAGGGGGGGAATTCACAAAGAATAAGTTCTTGGCCTTCCCGAACCAACACGATATAAAACAAAACCTAACTTCTCCCTACACACCCCAAAAAAATGGCATTGTTGAGTGTCGCAATCGCACATTGATGGAGATGGATCATTGCATGTTATCAACAAAAAATCTAGAAGAACATTATTGGGCTAAAGCAAAGATGTAAAGTTATATATTCTCTCAACAAGGCACCAACAAAGATTCTACAAAATAAAATTCCAGGAAGAAGTATGGAGTGTTAGAAAGGCATCAATTTATCATTTATGAGTATTTGGTCAAGCACAACATCACATTTTTCATCTCCAAGATAAATTATGCCAAGACACTCCCGAAAAATACACAGAATGTCATATTATAAACCTATATCCACTCTAATGGAGAAAGGCTTGCAAATTTGAAGATTCCAGGGACTCACCTCAAGTAGATTCTACTCTCTACAAAAATTTGTTGACGGCTCATATAGTTGACATATACCAACCGCATCTATGCTATGTTGTCACCTATCTTTCCAGTTCATGCAGAGCTAAAGAAATGTCACCGAACCGCAACAAATCATGTTTTGAGATATGTCCGAGGAACAACTAATTATGGTCTGGAATATAAGAAGAATGATCAATTATTCTTATAGGGATACGTCGACTTAGACCACGCCAGATCTATTGATGACAGAATTCAACCACAGGATACATTTTTCATCTTAGATCTAGACCTATCTCATGGATAAGCAAGAAGCATAATATTGTTTCTATCTCATCCACAAAGGTAGAATATCATGCCACATGAGGAGCTATGTGTGAAGTGATATGGTTACGTCACATTTTGGATGACCTGGGAATTCCTGAAAAATAATCACCTATTCTCTATTGTGATAATTAGAGTGTGTTGAAGCTCGTGCAGAATCTAGTTTTTCATGAATGAACAAAGCATATTGAGATTGATTTCCATTTCATTCGAGAGCACATCTTAAACCATCACATTTAGCTCTAGTACTTTCCTACAGAAGCACAAGTTGCCGAAATTCTCACAAAATCTCTTGGAAAAGTGAAATTTAAACTTTTCAGGGGTCACATTTACAAGAATAATGTAATAAGGGGGGAATGTTAGCATAGTCTATGTATGTTATCTTATTATTAGACTAGTTGTTATCTATTCCATTATTATCTCCTTTTGTTTGTATCTACTCCATCCATTCAGGGGAATATTGTTTATTCAATGTACCTATAAATATGTACCGTGCTTATGATATTAATAAGAACAAGAGATATCTAATCTCTATTTTCTCTCCATTGTTTCAGCCTCTCAAGTACGGGTTCACCAAAATGATTAACTAAAAATTGTAAATATGATGATCTATATTCTAAGTTAATCTAAGTAGGTATAGAAATGTAATAAATGATATAAACTAAAATAATTATGCTAAATATTTTATTTTGATATTTAAATGCAATGGAATAAATGAAATAGGAAGGATAAGGTACTAACCTATAAGTAACTTACGTTGCTCTATGTCGGGACCAAATAGGGTGATGTGTGGATGGAGAGAAATGTGATGAAACAACCTAGAAAATTGTAGCAGATGGTGATGTGCCTAGACTTGGGCATCTAGAGGAGGACCGAGGCACCTATGGGCACCATGGTTTGCATATGGGCATTTTGGTTTGCGTAACAACTCAAGACCTGAATTTGGAAGTGTCGCTAGATCTTTGCAATATTTTTCTCCTTGTCACGTTAGTATCACAATACTCTTGTTGATGATGTCGTAGGAATACAATTAAGATTCATGACTAATAGTTGCATTACATTCCATGCCCAATTTAGTTTTGTGTGCTTCTATGTGAAATTGTGCCTTAGGGTACCCTAGCATTGATGATGCAAAGATAGGAGAAATAACTAGATGTAAAATTCAAAATGGTGGATGGAATAGAATATAATTCCCTTTCTTATGTAGTGCGTGTGAAGGAATGATGCCCAAATGCAGTCTCTTTTCCTTCGTAGATGACTAGACCTTGATGGTAAATAGTTCACCCATAAAATAGTGAGTATGATATATTTATACAAGGATATCTTGCTCAAATTTCAACACTAATGACCCTACATGCAGACTAGTATCTAAGGGAATGAGAGGGAAAATGAAAAAGACTAACATAGAACAAATAAATTAAATATAAGTGTTGTCGGGAAAATTATCCTAAAATAAGGACTGGGGCACCAATGGGTTCCCGTAATACCCTAGGCACCCTTGTTAAAGACTAGAGACAACAAATAAGAAAATAACAACACCTAGGACTCCTAAAGAGATGACTAGAACCGTGAAAACAAATGATGACTATGCAAGACACGAGATGATGATGACCAACTAATTGATGAGAGAAATGGGGGATAGGTCATTAGTGAATACTTTTATCATGCAAGATCCATAAATAAAATAACATGCTTAGTAGTACAATTTTAATAAAAGTGTGTGATTTTGTGACTACATAGATTAACCTTTCTAGTCCCGATAGAGTACTAGGATACATTATTTTCTTCACATTCGTATATCCTAACCCCGATAGATTCCTTATTTCATGTGTCCCAATGGATTCCAAATCAACCACCGTCACCATAGAATCCTCTTTTGCATTAACGCTCCATGACTTCGCTTATAACCAAATGGAAACACCCGCCCTTCTACCGTAAGTCGTGTGCCATCATCGTCAAGATGCCATCAAATGACTCACGATGTCATTAATTGTTCCATGTCATAAGTTGATGCCTAAACTGACATTATCTATCTACCGTCATTATTTTTCTACCCTTTATATGGTCATTTATCCCAAAATGTATCCGAAAAAACCTATTTTATATATTCTCCGCGTTTAATACTTGCAGTACATATTATTAGCATATACTTTATTCAAAGGATGGTCTATTTAGGATAAGGTTGATCTAAAAATCTTGTAATGACATATGCAAGCCATCGTTGTTTTTTTCAAGAGTTTTCTAGCTGAAACTTTTACAACCACCCTTACGGTTACATATCCACCGCACTTCACATAGTGGCAATTACACAACCACCACGAAAGTTACACAACTTCCTTACAAAATACCGATAGTTTTACTTGACCACCCCAAAGGTTACATAATTTCTACTTTGTTGTCATTAGAGGTCTTGTCCCCAATGACGCCAAAATGGGAGTTCGAGCGATTCAAATGTTTGGAATTCACATATTAGTTCATTTCCTATTTCGCTCCATGTATGGGGAGAGAAACTATAAATTTAAGTTTGATTATTCATTCTAGTAGGTTATTTTTGAGTGAATTCAAGTATAAGCATAGAGCAGAGTTGGAGTTCTTTCTTGTTTTGTTTATTAAGAGTGATTTTTTCATTTTTGAGAATTTGTGAGCAAGTTATACAAGGTGTTAGAATCCTTCAAGGCCATCAGATGACAAAAACTTTAATTGTTTGGTTACTTTCATAATGAAGGGAATTAATTTGCTTACCCACCGGAGTTGTTCCAACCTTGGGTTTCTACAAGATAAATTATTGTGTCTCCTTTACATTCTATTTCTCAATTTGTAGTATAGTTGATATTTTTCATCAACAATATATTAGTTAAAAGGAACTTAGTCAATTTCCATTCAATTATTACTAAACAAGAGTTGTTAATTGTAGAAAAGAGGTAATTTATAGATCATAGTGGTATCAGAGAAGAATAGATCAATTATTTTGTGTGGTTAACTTGTGTTGAAAGTTTCAGTTACATGCCCATTACCGAAAAGGGAAAATAAAGCGATGAAGGTATACTCATTCCTTTTGAAGAAAATATTTGCACCAAGAATTGGAAGCAAGGAATATGAGACATGCCTCATAGAGAATATGTAGATGAGACTAGATAATATCGTTTCTATGAATTGGAGGAAAATGTGGAAATTTTTTCCATGGACATGGGAAATATTTCCTTGTCCATAGGGAAATTGGAGTCCATCATGGGTTTTGTCATGGAGAAAATTGGTGTTCCGAATGATGCGCTAGGATCCCATGAAGAAGATACTCATGAGTATGAAGAAGATAAAGCTCGTGCCATCCCTCCACCTCCTCCATTCAAACCATAGGAAAATATATAGATTCAGCCTTATGGTGGAGATGTGCATGCTTTGAGAAGCTATACTATTGGCTAGCTCTACTTGAGGTATATTTCAATTTTCATTAAATCAATTAGAGTTAGCAGATTTCCTTCACAAGGTTAAAATTAACCAATCGTGCTTTGAATTGGTTTGAAAGTTATGTCATTTTTTTTTGTTAAGAAGCTTACTCCTATTAATAAGTGGGGAAAATTAATAGGCTAATAAAAATAATTTTTTCCTATTTTTATGAGGAAGAGAGGTCCATGTATCGCGTATCTCGTAGAAACAAGGCTAGAACATGCTATAGTACACTATTGATTTCGGAAGAAATTTGTCCTGAAGGGAAAAGATGTAGTGGATCAGACCTTTTGCTGAAATCCATAGGTGGACTCCATAGCCACTTGAGGAGACACATTCTATTGTTTAAGCCGGTGAATGTAGATGAGGTTTGTTCACAAGCCTACTATTTAAAGATGGAAAAGAATAAAATTTCATCTACGTCTCCACATACTTCACCAATCAAAGTGACATCAAGCTAAAGGAAAAGAAAAGGGGAAAGGTAAGCATAATGCTACTTCCATTTCTAATAAGGATACTAAATTTCATTGTGGGCATTGTGATGTTAACACCCATTCCAAGGGAAAATGTTGGAAGCTTCACCCAAAATAACATCTTTCTAGAATAATAAAAACAAGAAGAAGGATAGGGCTTCCTCCAAGGAGAGGAAGTATTTTGTAGTGAATATTTTTATGATACTATGTGGTGTAGCTCATCCACGAGAGAGGTATGTTTGGGTAGTAGTAAAAATTTTAAAGAGAATGAACTTACTAAACTCTTTCATATAAAAATTTAGTTGAAGAAAACCAAAGTGGATGTTCTTTTAAATAATTTTTCACAAGCTAACTTAGTTAGTAAAGAGTTAGTTGGAAAACGAATGTTGGAAACTTATAATAATCCAAGTCCATACTCATTATGTTGGGTAAATAATGACATAGAAATCAAGGTTACCAAGCAATGCAATATTACTTTTGATATTAATAAAAAAATTATTCATGATGTTATTTTGGATGTTGTTCCTCTTGGTGTGTGTGGTGTAGTGTTTGGAAGTCCATATTTGTATATCATAGATGCCATGTTCATGAGAAGAGTTAACTAGTACCATTTGGTGAAGGATGATAAGAGCAATGTCATTTCAACATTTGCATGAGACTCGAAGATTTCTTTGCTAAGTGTCACTGAAGACTAGAAACTTAATGCTAGTGGGAGATTTTATTTACTTCCACTAAGGGATAGAAAATCTAAGGAAGTTATCTATGATACCACTCATAGCATGGTTACTACCAAAGAGTATAAGAAGATGGAGGACTTTTTTAGGATTTCAGGGAAGAGTCTATGGGGATGCACCCAGATAGGCCAATTGAGAATGTGATACAATTATTACTCAATGGTCCACTTCTAGACTTAGGATTCCACAAGAAGTCCATTTAGGATGCCTATGAAAAGAAATAGCAGATTGCAGATTTTTTTGAGTAAAAACACACTTCGTGGGTTACTGGTCACTCGTATGATAGATTTTAATGAGCACCTAAACATTATGTTTTTGGCCAATCATGTAGATAGAAGTTTATAAATTTGACAGAGGTTTTTTTTTATGTAGTGAAGGATATTTGGGGTTATGTATTCAAGTATCGCTTTCTTCCCCGATCAGGTAAGTTTCTCCATATTTTTCATGGATAGTTTTCCTACTTCCAAGCACTAGTATGAGTATGTTTTTATGGTGGTATAATGATTTGGTAAAATGGGTATTCACATTCCTTTCCAAAATACTAGTAATATAGCAGAGTTGTTGGTTGATGGTGTGTGGGTTCATTTTGGTTTGTTTAATGCTATTATTACAGACAGAGATGAACAGTTCATTTGTTACTTTTTGGACCATATTTTGGGAGAAGATGGGTACTACGAGGTCTACCATGTTTCATCCACATCCAGATGAGCCAACAAGAGTGGTAAGCCATACCTTGGTCCAATTTTTGAAAGATCCTAGGACTTGGGATGAGAACTTGGCATATATTCAACATCCTTATCACATGGTATTTCATATTACTACCAGTAAAACTCCTTTTGAGACATGTTTTGGTTATTTTCCTAGGAGTGCAGTTGATGTTGTTTTGAGATTACCATGCAGAGACAACAGAAAAGTGGAACTGGAATTCCAAAAAGATGAGAAATTCATTGAGATAATTCAATAGATACACCTCTAAGAGTAGGAGAGGTATTCCAAAGAGGATGTGGGAAAGAAATATCCTCACCTTATCACCCTTGAAGCTTGTAAGTACTTAAAAGCCTCAAATTGTGGAGGTATGGTGAAAATATGGATCTGAAATACCCAATTCTATGTATTCTCCTTTTTTGATACTTGAAGTACATATTCTCAGCATATTCTTTATTCAGAGGATGGTCTAGTCAGTTTGACGGTAATCCAAACACTTTCTAATGAAATTTGTGGACCATCATTTTTTTGTTTAGTATTTTTCTAGGTTACAGTTACATAACTTCCCCGATGGTTACGTAACCACCACTCTTCACATAGCTATGGTTGTGCAACCTCCACGACAAGAACACAACCTTCGGCTATAGGTACTAATAGTTTCACATCCACCCTAGTTATTATGCAACTACCACTATGTGATCATCGGCGGTCTTGTCCCTTATGATGCCAAAATGGGATTTCAAGTGGTTGCAAATGTTTTGACTTCCCATATCGTTTTGTTTCTACCTTCCTTCCATCCGTGGGGAGAGAAACTATAAATACAAGTTTGATCCTTCATTCTAGCAAATGATTTTGAATGGATTCAAGTATGAGAAAAGAGGAGTTGGATTTTTTTCTTTCTTTTTTCATCAAGAGTCATTTTTTCATTATTGAGAAGTTGTGAGAAAGTTATACAATAAGGATTTAAAATCCTTCTTCAAGGTCATTGTATGACAATGTACTTGTATTGTTTAGATATTTACATAGTGAATCTAAGTAATTTGCTTACCCATTGGAGTTTTTCCACCTTGGGTTTCTCTAGATAAATTCTTATATCTCCTTTGCATTATATTTGTAAATTCACAATATAGTTGTGATTGTTTCAAGCACATTATATCGGTTAAAAGGAACTTATTAAATTTTAATTCAATTATCACTAAATAGGATCTATTAATTATTGAAAAGAGGCGCTTTACTTAATCACTCATCGATGCAAAGAATATGCACCGTTGGATATTGTCAAAAAGGGAGGGGATTTCTACCGTGTAAACACCTTTGAGCGTAAATATTGTCATAAGTATGTAAATGTGTCATAAATTTATGTGTGATGCAAGTTCATTGAATTTTTAACCAAAAATCTGATTTTACATATCGTATGGTTTAAGGACTAATTCATTAATTTTATCACCTCATAAATGCACCGAATATGAGAACAATAGGCATATAAGGAAATTACAATCAAACTCCCTTTAAGTGGACATTGATATGTATTTTTTTTTAAACAATCCACTTCTTAGTGTCACCATCTCGAGGATTTTATTTGTTAGGGCAAACCAAGATAGATTATTCTTTTTTTGGTTGTACCTTTTCTCAAATAAATGTAAAATTTGAATTTTGATTTTATTTCGAACTTTTTATATTATTGAAATTTTATACTAATAAAATTACTAAAAAGGTGTTTTATATTTTTGTTAGAACCATGGAAATTATATTATTGAAAAAAAGGTTACGATAAAAAATTCAAAAAAATCATAGTTGAGTCACCAAGCCAAGCAATGGAACAAAAGAATCAGTCATCAAAACAACAAGAAAATAATCATAAGCGTCTTCAACAAAGTAGGTGGAGGAGGCATATCATCCTAAGGGGAGAGGGCTTCTGCAAAAATGACTCATCATCCAAAGGATTGAAAAAAATCCAATGATCTTGAGGGTACTAAGTAGAAAGAGGAACCATCATTTTCTAACTAGGAGGTGGTGAAACCATAACATTCATCCCTTTCATAAAATAAGGCCAACGATACATAAGTAACAATGGAGGGACTAATATTAGACTTCCCCGAGGTGGTGGAAGACTCCAACCACTAAGATGTTGAGCCGACATGGTGTTGAATTAGCCACGAACTAGGGATGGGGAAAGAACTTGGAAGAAACTCTTCCAAAACCTCATAGTAGGCACTTGGGGAACCCAATCGAAACTAATCCAATGGCACTCGAGTCATTATGTAAGGGACACTCCCCTAGTTTTCTTCAACTCGTGATGATGCAGGAATTCAAGAGCAACTTTCTCAACCTACCCTTAAATCTGGTGGAAAATAGAAGAAATGACATTAATTTTTTTATTACATTGGAAATGGACATAAAATAGCCTCATTACTAAATATAGCATAATTTCTAGCTTTTCATAGTTGAAAATTAATGTTATTTCTAAAAAAAATCCACAAAAAGAAATGTAAGTAGGCCACCGAGAAGAATATCTAAAAAGGCCATTTTCCAAGTGATATGTGTGAGATGATAAGTATTCCACAATGAGTGGAATAGCTCTAGGAAGCTTACACAAGGGGGCAAAACAAAAAAACATGCTTAAAGATCTTAGGGTTCCTATAAGTAAGAAATTTGGGAAACTAAATCCCAAGGTGTTTAATTTTTTTCCAAGTGGGAGGCCTTAATACACAAGAAATAAAATAAAATGTACATTTTAGGCTCTAATCAAGAATTCAAACACCAATTGAGGTAGTGTAGCCAAGAATGAGGTGAATAATTGATATTTCATTTAAAATTAAGTTTGCAGATGACATGAGAGAAATGGATCATAAGATAGTAAAGCACATCAAAGCGTGTAATTTTTAAACGGTGTATCCAAGTTCCATATCCAATCTTTCCACCAATAAATTGGTATCTAAAGACCGAACTTGTGAAGCATAACATCGAGGAGAATCTCCTATACTTAAATAATTTAGGAGAGGTCTATATTAACCAGACTAAACTTGATTTTAAGTTATGTCCAAGGAATCTAATCTCTATAATGCATAAGCCTTTTAATTGAAGTAATTACATTTTTGAAGATATAGATAGCTTTAATTCATAAAGTATCTACCAATCGATGTAGTTTCAACTCATGATTAGAGACCACCAAATGTTTTATTTTTGAATAGAGCCATGACCTACATTCCTATCAAACCCAATGCATGTACAGTTTGAAATCATAATAATATTTCCATAATATCTTGGCAAAAAAGTACCTTCAATTTTTATGGGTGTCGATGTGACCAATACAATCTACAAATCTATATTATTCTAGTATTTGTTTTCAAAAGGATCATTGGTAGAAATATAATGCATCAAAAAAAAAAATCCATTCCTCCTACCCTTCAACATCTTGAACAATCCATTTAGCACATAAGGTAAAGATTTTTCTCAAAACTTTTATGATGCCCATGTAACCTTTATCCCTAGGAATTGAACAAACATCCCATGCCATACAATACAAACCCATGGGGAATTTGGCATTAGCCCATAAGAAATCTTGAAGTGACTTCATTGGTTTATCATAATCCACCTTGGATGAAACCCATTTTCAAGTGTAGTAAACATGATTAATGAAAATAATCCTAGTGTAAACCTAGAATATTCCAAAGAAGAAAAAGTGGTCTATCGTCTAGAACAAAATACTCTTTTCCACTCAATATAGAAAATATTTCCATATAATTGAAGGTATGCAATCAAAGTTAAAAGGAATCCCTAGACATTAATTTATGTACATGTTTTCATTAATAAAATGTTGCAAGTATATGTGATTTTTTTGTGCAAAATTTATTTTGCACCGATAAACATTCACAAACACAAATAAAACTATTAAATTGTAAAATGACTTATTAGAATTAGAATTTGGAAAGATAATGACATAAGGGAAGAAACACATTTTAATTCCTTTAAATTTAAAAATTACAATGAAAATTTAAATATAGTCCCACATACATTTATTGTTCTTTAGAAAACTAGAGATAAGTAACATGGGAACCATTTGACACACTAAGGAAACTTTTTTCATATAAATTGCGTTCAGAACATAAAAGTATTGTAATAATGATCAATGTACTAAATTATTTGTATGTATGAATTATAAAGAATATAAAAGACTTAATTTTGAATTCTTTCGAGAAACAAAAGTAAAACTTCTCCAAATATTATCAAAATAAGTTATTTGTTCAAATTGATACAAATATCAAAATAAGAAAACTTGGAGTCACACGAGTATTCAAAGGAGGAAGATGTTGTTGAGGTGATTTGGAATAAAGGTCCTGCGAAGGAAGGGAGGACCGTGATTCAAGATTTGATCTAGGGGTATCTGAACAATAGTTGGGATCCAAATCTTTAGAAGAAGAGTGGGAGTCTGAATGGTAGTTTGGATCTGAATCAAGAAGAAGAGTGGGGGAACTCTGAATAATAATTTGGATCAGAAGCATCCAAACCATACCACCGACTATGAGCTGAAGGTGGGGAACAGGGTACCTAAATGAGCCCTCTAGCACAAAGAACCAAATGAGGTTTAGTTGTAATGGGAATCTTTTGATTTGAATTGCTAAACCTAGGTTCCGTATTGTTGTAAATGTGAGAAACCATGCATAGTTAGTCATTGTTGGCGTCATTTAAGCACAAATGTCTAGACCTAGATAGTGTGATGGAAATCCTTCAAAGGGAAGGAAGTGACATGTCGATTCGAGTAGCATAATGACAACCAACTAGACATTTCGTAAGTATTGATATGCGTCCATGATTTTTTAAGAAGGTATAAGGAAAATAGACATCATGATGATGCAACATCGACTAGATCAAAAATGATTTGTCCTATAAAATAAGATTTCTCGATGAATGATCACAAGGAACAATCATGCAAGTGTGAAACACAAAGCCAATCAATAAGGAAATACACCCTATGTAAAATGTGTGTGCAAAGTGATAGTTCGATGCAAAGATGATCAACACAATGTCAATATTTACGTCAAGCTCGAAATGAACAAGGCGTAAATATTAACAAAGGGTAGATGTGAATCCCAATCAAAGGATACAACGACACGTTCAACAACTAACAATGCCAAAATGTTAAAGGGTGAGGTTTACAAATGTAAGCCACGTAACCACACCAATTGGAAACGTCTATCCAACTTCACGGAGAAGTGAGATATTAGTGCCAAAGTGGTATTGAAATGATGCAAACAAAGTAAGTGACACCTTTCAAGATTTGGGAAAATGTTTGAAATCAAACCAAGAGGTGTTAAAATGTGCGCAGCGTAATGCCACAATGTGGATACTTAGATCATGTTTATGAAAAACATGACATAAGTATCTTAATTGTGTCAAGACAATGCGAACAAGGTAACACGTCAAAGGGAGATCAAATGATGAATCAATCTGAACTATGATGATGATCTTGAAATCAAGATCAAGTGGCCATCAAAGATATAAGGATGCATCCACACACTTTAGATGTTTAACAACTCAGCCGCAAAAATGGATGAGCATAAATGGACAAAAAGTGGTGAACACTATCTATGACAACACTCCCGAAAGATGCCTTTTGTTGCCCCAAATGGGCAACAAGAATGCAAAGGTATAGATCAAAAGATGAAAAATAAACTAAGCGCCACTTGAGCAGAGCTTCACCTCGTCCAAAGATGTGAAAGAAGCTAAGCTAAGTGAGACGTCTAATTTCCGTGATGAAAGGCACTTAGATCCAACTTAAGTGGATTCTTTGCCTTGTTCGAAAAACAAGGTTCTGAATCCAAACAAGTTATCACTTTGTGATGGCCAAGACGTGACAAAGGACTAGTAAAGTGGGCTCCAAGAAAGAATGGCCTTCCTAATAAGTTCTCTCAACTAGGTGTCACAAAGTTATCCACGAGTGGGGTGATTTACCCAAAAAGTCATAATGACTAGTTTGGGAGTATCTCGGCTTTGCCCCCTTCAAGCATAGTGGGCAGTAAATGCATCCATCGTGTACTTTTAATAGGGTCGTGATAGGAAAACTTGACTCTATCTCACAAAGGAAAACTAATTAAGTGGGTAAGTGGAGCGCTTCTGTTTCATCCATGAGGTCACACAAAGTGGACTACTTTAGGCATTATTGCCTTAAGGCATTATGCCAAAGGGGTTATGTTCCAAAGAAAGTAGAGTGGGACGTACCCTTTTCTCAAACCCGTAATACAGTGTTTTGAATATGGTGTGTTTTTTATCTTGCTTAACTTAATGTGGTTTTAAGTAGCACACCATTTGGCAACCTGTAAGAAACATGTGTATTATCGGGTTTGTGTTTGTTTTTGGGTTTGACATCTTTCTTTGACAAGTGATTTTGGTCCTACATACCAAGGTTAGTAATTTTCTAAAAAATTCATACAAAGGAGATAAAACGTTGTATTTTCTTTCCCGCATCGTCCTAAGATGTAAGGAAAGAGCATACGCAACAAGGCATCTCACTCAAATTTGCAATAAATAGAAAATTCCTAAGTACAATGTGAAAATGAGTTCCTTTTAACCAACTTTGAAAGCTAAATAAACCATTTTGCAAGTATGAAGAAAATGATGAAACGTTTCTGTTTCCCAAGATCACCTAGAAAGGCACAAGGGAAGAGCATACACGTTTCAAATTTTCACGAATAAATATGCAAATGTTTTTAAACAAGTTAGTATAAAATAACTTAATGCAAAGGAAACCTATAAAACCACTGTTAGAACATTGTAAGAGTTAGAAAACCAAGGAAATCAAAAATTTCTAGAAGTCCAATTTTTGCACTTTTTCATAGTTTTTGGTAATTTGCATTTTTAGAGGTCTTCAGAGCACTTTGCGAATTTTGTGATATAATTTGGTATACCAAAGGTATCTAACTTTTGGAAGTTCCCTCACAAAGTACGCTTCGTTATCTTTCTGATGCCTATTCAAACTCTGAAAACGGGTTAACGAGTCAAAAGATATGATCAAAACAAGTAGCACTAAAAATAAAATGTATAAATTCGACTACACAGAGACACCTAAGTGCCCAAAATGACACATATGTGCCCCAACTAACGGATACATGCCCAAAAAGATAGGTATGCAGGAAAGGTAAAAAAATGCAAAGTCCACAGAGTGAAACAGACACTGCACGCCTGCAGTGATGCATACGTGCCCCAACCAACGGATACGTGCCCTAGCAAAAATAGAAATTTGTCAAAAATTTTACACGGTCGGACCATTTACGCATGCGCGGCCGGAGAGACGAATACACGGCCTAGATGATGGAGATGCATGCGCATCCCTATAGAGATAAAATTTTACAAATGATGAAGTCCACTAGACAGTGCACGCGCCTAATGACGAGTACGCCGGGGTTTCAACGTGTACGCACCCCTTGTTTTACACCTACACGCACCCGTGAAAACCCGTAAAAAACACGGATTTTCAAATTTTTCAAGAGCAAACAGGTTAGTTGTTAGTCAAAGTGTCCTATTTCTATATCAAACCCACAAAATGTATATAAATGAAGGTCATTTATCTAGGGTTAGAAATAAAAATGAGGAAATAACAAGTGATTTGAGAAAAAAACTTGAAAATAAACTTTGAAAAACCTAAAAGACCTCCATTAATGGAGGGTGGACATAAGTGTCCCACCGGGCGTGCCAAATGTATGCAATGGAAAGTTGCAAAAGCTATGGAATGAGGATAAAGAACCTCAAAGCTTTGCTAACTCATCCATGCATCATGAGATGAGTGCTAAACAAGATAACTTCTACAATAATGAATTAAACTAAAACACTATCATTTTATCTCTAACTACTCTATGATTACTTAAAACATAAATTGAACCTAGTTAAACCTATGAGCAATCAAATTAGATTTGTTGTTTATTCAATGGAGGTGAAGAGGTCTCTCTAAAATGGCCAAGTTAGATACCCTCCTACTAACCTACTATGAAGTTATGGATGCAAGATGGAGGAGCTTCAACAATGGAGGATAGCCAAGATCAAATGCCTATTAGCTTAGCTAATGCAAATGAGGTCTAATGCCATTATCTCTAAATGTGAGAGAGATTTGTTATGAAAATAAGGTGTAAGGTTGAGAGGGAGAGGTGACCCTTCTATTTATAGTTATTGGTTTGGAAGAATTTAGAATTTGGGTGCATGTGGGACTAAAGTCTAAAAAGCACTCTAGGATTAGATTAAGATAAACATGCTTTAGGCTTAGTTAAGCTTGGTTTAGGCTAGTTAAACTTGATTAGTAAGTGATTAGAGACTCATTGAGAGTTGGGAGGGGTCTGGATAACCAATTGTGACTGATAGATATCCTACGAAGCCATTAGAAGTGGTTTAGAGAGAACAAAGGAGGTTCTCGAATGGTTGAAGGAGGAATGTTTAGCTTATAAGAGACATATTAGCCAAATAAGTTGAATATAGGAGGAATATGACTAAGAAGGTGTTGTGAATGGGCATCCGAGAATGGAGCGAAGAATGGGGGATTAACAAAGCGTCATTAATCAATTGAATTGGAGAAAATGCTAAGTGTAAGCATGTTTTAGGTGTCTACATTTGCCCCTCTTTGCTTTTGAATCATCATCTTTAACTTTTTCATTAATACCAGCAAGTTGATTTAGTAGGGAACGAAACTTACTTATATGATCTGCCATTTTTTATTTTCTCCCATCTTCAAGCCATATAATCTTTGTTTTAATGTTGTTTTGGCGCTCTCTGCTTCAGATCCAAAAATTTTTTTAGCGACTCCCAAATTTCCCGAGAAGATTTTGTGAAGTCCATGTGATGCAAGTAGGATTTTGAAAGACCAAGGCCAATGGTTCCCAAAGCCTTTTGATCTTTGATATTCCATTTGGCAAGTTCATTTGCATCAGTTGGTGGTACTGATTTGGGCTTGACAACATCCCAAAGATATTTTTCTATCAAGTGTAATTGCATTTGTAGCTGCCATGTATGAAAATCTCTTCCTTCGAATTTCTCAATAAGGCTTAATTTATCCATTTTCACAAATTTGGTGCAATAACCAGAAAAAATATTGAAAACAATCTTTTCAAGATGGAAATGGAGCATCCACACAGAAGGGTGTCTTTTCAAATCACATGTGCAGAAAATACAAACTATAAACCTATCTTATACAGAGCATACCCGTTGTGCATACCACATGATTGGTATCATCTGCATGGGTTGTTGTAGAGAGTCGCTAACGGAGGAGTGTGCAGTACACGAGATGTGTTGATTTTTATTGTGATGGTCCAAATACCAACTTAAACCGTAGTCTTTTAACAAATAATCACAGTTAGGCTGCACATTTGTAAGCAATGGTCAAAATATTCTCCGTCTACTAATATAACAGTCGTTGGTCAATGCTTTGAAATGCGGGTGCATACAATGTCGATGCCAGTCGAAACGGATCGAGATGGATGGCCCGAGTATAACGATGGAGAATCCAAAGCTGTTTGAACAAGGCCATTGAGAAACACCATGTTTAAATGCAAACAGGCTGAGCAATACAGCTTGAATCCAATGAAGGAAACACCAAGTCAATGTCGTTGGATAGTGTGTTGAAAGATAACGCCACCGAGATCTACAGAAGTCTGCGTGGAAGATGGACTCAATATATATCCTCGAGTGGAGAAGTGGATTCGTCGAACCAAAAGAATACAGTTACCAGCAGATTTGCACATGCAGTGGATCGTGAATGGAGATGAATGCACTCTTAATCCTTCATTAAGGGCACAAGACCAAATATTTCGCTCTGATGCCAATTGAAAAGGATCGTAGCTCTAGACAGAATAATGTTTTGTCGATCTGAATTATATTAGACAATTATATACATAGAGAGAGACTAGGAGTGTTGCTACAACAATAATATCCAAGGATATCACATAAATAACATATTAAACCATATACATGAAGTTGTTAAAACAACTTCACTTACATAACAACATTATATTACTCTTGAAACATTAATATTCCTAACACTTCTCTTCACTCATTTCCATAGGAATTCTTAGTAGTGGTGATCTGTGGTATTCACATTGAATGGTCCAATGAGTTCAATTTCAGTAGGAGATTGCTAAAAATTCTAAAGAAATATTTTATGTCATCAAAAGTGGGAGTGATGAATTTTTACTAGTTATTCATAAATTCATCTCCCTCTTGATGTCAATAATGAACAACATCAAGTCAATTCTACGCAAATTTCATGAAGAAACTATGTAATTTGGTCGAGTGTAATTTCAATATTCTTCTTATCTCTAAATTCATCAAACTCCATTTCTAATTCAAGTAAGCATAGAAAGGATAAAGTGAGTATCACCTCTTCCATGAATTGATTGATAAACCAAAAATATTGTTTGAAATTTATTTAAGTCTCTAAATGTACTGGAACTTCCATAATGAGATATTCACTCAATAAGTTTAGAAGATTTAGAATCATGAAAATTAAATTTCAAAAGAAATTCATGGGGATAACCAATGTGCAATAAGGAGAAAAATAAAATGTGATAGGGTATACCAAATCCAGCTTCAAGATATTTCATTACTCCACTTTAAATACTCATAAATTAAGTTTGTTTTAATTAGTTTACTTTCTTTTATTTTCAATAAACTTGAAGTAGTTGTAATAAATAGAATTATTTTATTGTTATAAATTTATTTTAAATCATCCTTAAATTATAAGTGGAAGCCTATGTTTTATAACTACTTTGATCGTTATAAAAAGATGTTGGCAATTCATTGTGGGGATTTGGATGTTACATGGATTTTTTTGGAATGAAAAGGAGAAAACGAGAAAAAAGAAATACATTTATATTTCATAATTTGTTATCCTCGAATGTCTTTGCTAATGTTATATATTTCCATGTGAAATACATCACCGACTTTCTTTCTTTCATGCATTACAAAATTTTATCATTTAATTGTGTATATGTATATGTTTTACTTTCAAGCATGTATGACCAAAATCTATATTTATTTATTCATGTATTATTTCTTTTCCACATTTTCTATCTTTTATATTTTATTTTTCAAGTTTTTATATGGAAAACCCGTAAATATGATTTTGTGTATTTATATTGTATATTTACCTTTCATTTTTTAATAGGTTTCAATAAGAGAAACATCTCTTCATAATAGAGGAGAGACTTTTGTCTCCTCCGTATAGAAAAAGTTTATAATTTATCATAGTACAAAATATTTTGTGGACAAGTTTATAACTAGTAATTGAGTTGGGATCTCTTGTTTAGTAATGAACTTTTTATTTCATTTATTTACAATATATCATAATTTTTATTTCCAAGAAATTTTTAATAAATATGAAACAAGTCTTAACGAATGAAATACTAATTGGATGCATAGAATTTGCAACAAAAATCATAGAAGTGGGAATTTTTTTGCCAACATTGCTTTGAACAACTACCATCACATTTTTAAATTGGGAGACTAACTTTAAATTTCAAACATAAAGTACATATACATGTGTGTGTGTGTGTGTGTGTGTGTGTGTGTGTGTGTGTGTGTGTGTGTGTGTGTGTGTGTGTGTGTGTGTGTGTGTGTGTGTGTGTGTGTGTGTGTGTGTGTGTGTGTGTGTGTGTGTGTGTGTGTGTGTGTGTGTGTGTGTGTGTGTGTGTGTGTGTGTGTGTGCGTGCATATACATACATAAATTAAAATGGAAAAAATATTGTATACAAGCTACACAAGGATATAAACCGTCCATTTCCGAGTGCATGATATTTTGGAATGTTCCTTTGCTTTTTTTGTTTTAATAATAAGTGCATAATTAACCATAAGAACCACAGATGAAAAGATGCTACCATAAGGGATTTTGAATCCCTTATGTCGTAAGATTAAATTTGGCACACACACACATATTATTGATTTTTGTAGATCAAAAGGTGGAATGTTGAGTTGCTTCAAAGCAACTCGAGTTGATTTTCATAAATAGATTTTTATTTATTCATAGAATTTTTCCAATTTTGTGAGGTTGAGATAAGACCTAGAGTGATTTTATGTGTGATTTAGCTTTGAGTAATCTAAGGAAAGTATATTTTCTTATATGTTGATGTAAATCAGCGGGCTCTATATATGTAAGATTGTTGTAGCAAACTGGGTATTATATTCTAGAAGAAAATTTTGTTGTTAGGCTGAATTGAGGGTCCGACATTTGCAGGTTTTTCCCCACACTTTGGGTTTCTGGATATCTATGTTATTGTCTATTTTTGATTGGCTTCATGTTATGTTTTCTTCTGTTGTTATTAGTTGTTAATCAAGCCAATGTATTAATTGTCACAAAACAGATTTCTTTTCTATGATTTTATTGTGAAATTAATCGGTTAGTAGGTTATAAGAAATTAACATGGTATTAGATCTCTAAACTATGAATACGAAGCCAAGATTTGTGACGCGGATTTCAAATTTTAAAAATCATAATTTCATCTCTAGGTTTTTAAGTGACTATGGCAACCAATGTTTGATATGAAGATAGGCTTGAGGGTGCATCTAACTTCTTACAAAGTGGAAGGTTCAAACTACATCTGTCTCAAGGAGAATAGGTTGTGGATCTATGCTAGTACAAAAGTGACACCACTAACAAATGATCCTATTGCCCTAGATTCTCATGAAGTCAAGGAGGCCAAGGCTTAGAGGATTGTTTTTGATGGGGTAAGATATCATCTAATTCCTCATCTATCGGAAAGACACCACCAAGGAGATGTGGGATACTCTCACAAAACTTTATCAGAGCGACTATTAGAGTCGTAAGATGATGCTCAAGGACAAATTACATAACACCAAGGTGTCTAAAGGTGATAGTGTGACCTCTTACTTGTCCAAGTTGAAACATATCGGGGATAAGATGGTTGTTGTTGGAAGACAATTGCTGACAAAGAGTTGGTGCATATAGCCTTGAATGGTTTCTCAAAACAATGGGAAGTGTTTTTAAGTGTATTGTCAATGGAGATCGCCTACCCAAATGGGCAAGGATTTGGGATGATTTTGTTCAGGAGGAGATCCGTGAAGGTGCTCATCGAGGAGATCGGAAGAAGAAGGGTCAAGATGAAGAAAATAGTGCTCTCATAAGCAAGGGTAAGAAGAAGTCCAATAAAGAGAAAATGGTAGGTTCTCACGATGTGTAATCACAACACCCCCCGATTGTTTTCAACACGATAGATTGAAACTGTCAGTATGATTTCATAACATGGAGATTTTCCCAAAGTGTGGGACTTTGCAATCGGGAAAGATCTCCGAAGAAGGCTAGATTCCTATCCTATCCTAGTGTGAACTACTCCAAAGTGTAGAGAGTTACATATCTAACCCTAATCTAATATTTCCAAGGAGACATAGATAGAAAAATGCATGAAAATTAAAACCTACTCTAAGGGAAGGTGATGCACCAAGAAGGAGTGTTGAACAACCTACACAATAAACACAACACAACTAGAATCTTGCAATGAAAACAAAACAATACACAATAACCTTGCATGTAATGAAAGATCAGAAAGATGCAATAGAAAACAAAGAGGGTTTGAAACATCCACGATCTTATTTTATTGCTCTCAAGTTGATACAATACATCACATTTATGGCCAAATGAATAGATTTTGCATTGCAATGCCTAGTAGGGAAGTTTGGAATCTCCACAAAATCTCTTACAAACAAGAAGAATAAGGGAGGGGAATATACAAGGTGTCCCAACCTTTTGAAATGAGCCCCTCCTTACAATATATAGGAAGAATGAGAGAAGGGAGAGAGAGGAATTTGAAATCTTTCTTCAACCACCTAAAAATGTATTAAAACCACCTACAATAATGATGGATGCCACTGCAAAACCCATACCTCCATGTACTTTTCCTTGTTGGAGAAGAAAAGAAACCCATACCTCATCATTTTGGTAGGTGGAAAACCTAGAAACACCCTCTAAAATGGTGGACTACAAATATGAGCTTCCATTCAAAATTTATAGCCATCTGAAGATGAGGGTGTCATATTGTAATAAATGTGAGTGGTTAGCTCTCTTTTTTGGACTCCGAACTTGCATCACAACCTCCGAAATTTGAAATTTCTGATTTTCCGGATTAGGAACTTTTGGCACTTTGATTTCAAAGTTTGGGTTACTACTCATAACTAAAGAGCTTCAAACCTCTCAAACTTTGAAACCATGAAGTCCAAAATTCAAAAATTCGGTTTCGGACTTCAAGTTTTGATTTTTTCACATTGGGGCTTTAATGCTCGAAATTCGGACTTCGAGTTTGAGATGTTTACATTTTTATATATTTTTGGTTTTAGGGTTTTACGGGGTTTTGAGTTTTGGGGTTTCTGTTTCGGGAACTATTCATTTGCTCAACCTTGTTGCCAACTCAACTCCCGAAAGCCCAAAGTCTAAATTTCAGACTTCGAGTTTCAGACTTTTCTCCCTCCCATGTGGCACTATTCACCATGAGCTCCCAAGACTCTAAAACTCTGAATTTAACCTACCTTTTATGCATTGACCTCTGAATTTTGGAGCTTTGCACTCCTTATCTCTAGGTTTTACCATTTTTCACTTGGGCCTATCTCTGAACAACCTCACCTCCAAAGTCCAAATTTCAGACTTGAGCTTCTTCATTTCTTAAAATCCTTTGTAATGTGCTTGGCCCTCTTTAACTTGTTCGGAAAATACCGAAGTGTGAGTTCCCAAGACTCGAATCGATCCCTCATTTTTATGTGCGGAGTCACGTTTGCCCAATTTTTCTTAAGGGGAAAAATTAGATAACATGTTCTTCTTCCAAGAGTGGGAAGAGGAAATATCTAAGAAAGATAAAAAAATTTGCCATCGGTTGGGTCACTATGTGTGTCAATGTCCGAATAAGAAAATAAAGGACAAGAAAAAGAAGCAATTTGATACTACAAAAGAAGTGGATGAGTTTGCATCACGATTTGAGAATGAGTTTTCTCTCATTGCCTATCTCTCAAGTTCAATTTCTAATAGGGTATGGTATACGATAGTGGGGATTCTTGCCACATGATGGGAGTCAAAGAATGTTTCACCAAGTTGGAGAAGAATAATTTGAATTTCTTTATTGATCTAGGAGATAATGCCAAGTACCATGCAACTAGTGTTGGATTGATCAAGTTTTAGAGGGAGTCTAGCAAACCTCTGTTGGTGGAGGACGTGTTCTATGTTCTTAGCATGATGAATAATTTGATCTTCATTTCTACTTTTTATGAAAAGGGTTACATCATGACCTTTGAGAGGGGAAATGTCTATATTCATCCGAAGGATTCCAAGGTTGCAAAAGTGATTGGAGTCAGGCATGGCAGCTTGTTTCGGTTATAGTTTGAGCCAACACATGCCTTGGTTAGTAGTTGTAGAGAGCTAGAAGAATTGTGACACATGAGGATGGCTCGTTATACACTCCCAAATTTGCATGTGCTACATTGTCATAAGACGGTCATAAAGTCCCGATGATGATTCATGTCTTTTACGAAGGTTTTGAGTTCCTAAACCTCATTACAGCTTATATTTATAGCCTAGTATACTTTATTTAGCCTTTCCTTGATTTTATACAGACTTTCCACTCTATTTTCCTTATGTTTTGGCCTACGATTTACAAAACCGCCACCCTCTGATGGGACGGTGAGCATGTAACTACTACCCTGTAACATGGCGGCACTCTAATAACCATCACCCTACAACAGGGGCAATAGTCCTATAACCATCGCTCTGCCAGAGGGTGACGATCCTGTCTCGAATTTTCCAAAATTTTCACTTGCGTTTTGATATGTGATTCTCTCACTTGACACCCATTTTAGATGATTCCAAATCCCAACTACCTTGTTGCATGCTCTTATCTACTTCTAATTTGTGATTGATTGTTATTAATAGTTTGAAATCCCACTTCATTATTATTATGTCACCCTTTGGCTACCAAGTGGCTTCAACTATTTCCCAGCCAAATTCCTATAAATACAATGCTTATATTCAAGAAAATGGCCTCGAAATTTTTGTGTATCTTGCATAGTATTAAAAAAATCTTACTATAAATTACATAGCCAAGCTCAAATCTCTTGTTTTTCTCTCTCTACTTACATTACAACCAGACTACCTTCAAGTTGTCACTACTAAAGCACTTTCTCCTATTGTTTCTTCTGTAATCCCAAATTCCTTGAACTCGTGTGGACACACATAGAATGAAATAAAAACTCGAGGGGAAAAATCATCACACACTGGATTTACCTTTGTTCTATAATTTATTACCATCACATCATATCAAATAGAGTAGAAATCAATTTTCTTTCATCTACAAATAGTTAGTCAATTTCCAAATGGTTTACATCTTTCATAGCAACTCCCGGTGACGGATCCTCTTCTTTCTATCCCTGTGGATTTGGAGGAGAGATTATTTGTAGGAAGTTGTCTACATATTGTAGATAAACTGGAAAATTTCTTGCTTTATGTCAAGATTAATTAGAATATACTCAAGCATAGGTGATTAACCATACCGATTATTTTTCTTGTTTAGTTTTAGTGTAGAAGTAATTTAATTGCTTATAATAAAAGTAATTTTTGTCTGTGATTATAATATTTCAGTTTTGTGATTTGTTTATATTAGTTTCCCTTTGAGTAGTAGTTTAGATTGTTAATTTCATCTTTGTTTCAATGGAAACTTCGACCTAGTTTAGCATTTAGAATCAACTAGGTAATTGTTCATGCAGAATCACAACACCCCGAGTGCTCGCAAATAGATGAGTTGAGACTCTCGGTGTGCTTGGAAACATGGAGCATATCTCAAAGTGTGGGACTTTGAAATCGAGAGAGCTCTCTAGATGAAGGTCAATTCCTATTCCTCTGTTTAGGTGCATACAAATAAATTACAGAAGATATATTCTAAAACCTACTCTATCTTACCAAGGAGACATGGTTGAGAAGATATGAGAAAATAAACCTAAGCTAATGAGGTGATGCACCAAAGGAATGTTAGACACCCATTTTACAATTTAACACAGACCATAGAAATGCAATACAACTACCATGCACAAATAACCAAACTATAATGAGAGATCAGAAGACAACAATGAACACATGAAAGGGTTGGGAATCATCCACAGACATATATTATTGCTCTAGAGTTGATATAGTACACTATAATAGCCAAGAGGAAAAACTTTGTATTACAACTTGAATGGGAGGTTTGAAAGCTCCACAAATTCTCTTGCAGACAAGGGAAGAAGGGAGGGTGCAAAACAAAACTGTCCAACCCTTTACAATGAGCCCAACTCCTTCTTTTATAGATGTAGCAAAGAGAGAAGAAGAAAAGAGGTGGGAAACCTAATTTGGAGCTCAACTACCAGCCATCAATGCCATTGCAAATCCACCCACAATCTGTCGAGTCTACCGCTCTATGTCTACTCGACGCATTGAAGAAGGAATAATGCGACCAAATCAAATCTGATCTAGTTATTGAGAGAAATCGGATTGCATATTAATAGTGTGAAGACATTTTCCCATTTTTCACCCACATAACCTCGTCAAAATTAAAGTCTCAGATATCCATGGTGTAGATGAGGTCGACATCTCTCTAATGGTGAAAAATTTGTTGCATTTCAGGCACTGGATCGAATGATGTCCATTTGAGTGTTTGAGTTGGATTTGTACAAAAATGGTGAAAACCAGTTGGTAACACAGTCTCATGCGGCCCGAAATTCACTTTGTGCACTTTGCACAAAAATACAAAAATGCACAAAATGCCCCACAGCCCTGAAATTCATTCTTATCAAAAAACCATCCTCGGTCCTGTTTGTCTAAATTTTCCATTTGGGCAAAAATTCCTCCCAAGCCCGTTAGCCTTAGCCATGTGTGATTTAGGCCTAACACGTGGCTCCTTGGGTGTCAGCGGACGTGTGGCTCATTTTTATACTTTACGCCTTTTCGAGCCAAAATTTTCACATTGCCTCCGATGACCCGCCTTGACTTGAAGCATGGCCATGTGTCGAGTTAGGCGTGTGTTTGGGGACCGCTTTTGGATTTTGTTTTTGAAGTTGCGCCGAAGAGACACGTGGCACTTTCCGCCGACTCTGCTCTGTTTCTTTATGTTTTGGCTAAGTATTTTGTTTGGTGGGGCCATATGTCTAACCCGGGACACGTGGAGGCGCAACACACATTTGAGTTTGCCCTTTGAGTTTTACCCTTTAGAGTTGTGTCAGGCTGATGCGTGGTGCCTTCCACGGATTTTCTATACTTAGTCGATTTAAATAGCCGGCTATGTCCCTTTTCTGACTTTTAGACACGTGGAAGCTCCGCGCTCGCTTGAGACTGGCCCTTAGACCATCCCTATTGAGTTTGAGTTGTTGAGACATGTGGCACCTTCCGCAACTTTTCCCCATCTTAACTTTTCAACTGCTAACTTTGTCCCTTTTTGGGCCTCGAACACGTGGAAGGCTAGCACTTGTTTAGGAGACCCACTTTTAGATTTACCTTTGAAGGTGCACCAGCTAACACATGGATCCTTCCGTGAGTCTTTGATACATAGCTGATTTGGGTTGATGCCTTTCTCAAACCCTAGACACGTGGAAGCCTTGCGCTCATCTGAGTCTCCACTTTGGGCCTCACCTTTGAATGTGCCTTGCCGAGACACTTGGCACCTTCGACCAACACTATTATACTTAGCCAATTTGGGCTCTTACCATTTGACTTCGTTGGACTCGACCACATGAAGAGTTGGCGCTAGTTTGAGGCTCCACCTTGGGTTCTCCTTCTTGAAATTGCACTAAGCTAACATGTGGTTCCTACCGCTCATTAGGAATTTTTAACGCTCGCTCGATCCTTTTTTGGGTCTAAGGCATGTGGAAGCTCTGCACTTTTTCGAGCCTCCACTTTTGGGTTTAACCTTTGGAGAAGTGTCGATGAGGCACGTGGAAGCTTCTGTTGATTCTTCCATACTTAGTCAATTTGGGCTCGTTCTAAATCATTTGTAAAGCTTAAAGACTTTGAGCCTTTCTCTGTTTCTCTCCTTTGAGCCTCTAGTTTTCTTTGACATTGTTTGGCCCTTCCTTAACCCCCGCTACTCCCATTGTAGAGCCTGTATGTAACCTAACTATCAGATTTGAAATGTAGGCTCGTTCGACGGAAATATCCCTTGGATTTCTTTTTGTGCATGGTCGTGTTTGATCAATTTTTTTGGGGCAAAATTGAGATAATAGTCATTTATCCATAGGGAATTTAGGCTACCTACTCATAGCCACTAAATCTCCCCTTTCAACTCAGCTACTAGGAATTCACACTATGAGGTCTTAGTCACGTATTCTCCTATAGTTAACCATCTATATTTCCACATCGGCTACCCAAGGCATGACCTCGAGGGGTCGAGTGCAGGTTAAAGGTCCCGTTTCAATCTTCATCCCTAAATATTTGTGATCCCAACGTGAAGGATTAATTCCTTCTTGATTCCTTTTCTTTCATTGTTATTACCTCACATCTTCATTTCTTCCCTATTTTGGTTGGTATTTTATACTTTCTAAAATATTTCTTGAAGAGAGTTTGGTAGGCCATTTGGCTCTGATAAATATTACACCAACATTCAACCACAATGGTCCCCTTCCCTTTCCGGATGGGCTAACAATTACACAAGCAACGTGTAAACGTCCCTAGTTATACTTCAAACCCCATTAGCTATGTAAAGATGGAGGAGGTTTACTAACCATTAAACATGCAATACGTTCAACCCACTTTTTTATCACAAACGGAATAAGGTTCTTACCACGAGTCTTGTTAAGACCTCAAATTTCCATGAAATCAACAAAAGATGACATATTTGCATGAATAGATAATCCTCTTCACCAAATAGATGAGTCTTTGGATAGAATGAAGGCTACATCCTCTCGAGATGTACAATTCCTATTCTAAGATTATTACTTCTTAGAAAGATAATAATTATAACACCAAACAATGTATGACAAGGCATCATGAGCCTGCTCAATCAAACCCTATGCCACAAGCATCCCAACAAGGGGCTCAATACTCTCCCAATTATCTTATTTCTACCTTTGTATGAAGGATTAAAGAACTATAAAGTGCTCAACCATCGCAACCAACACATGGAGTAGGTCAAAATACAGATATCCAAATGACGAAAAGGATACATCCTTTTTAATGGAAAAATAATGCAACATCTTGTATAACAAGGTTATTTGGTTTAGATGAATCCAAGTGATTTTCTTACGAGGATCCAACACACTAGAGATGGGTCCTCATCCTTCTCAATATTATCCTATGGAAGGGATGGTCAAAATTATGTTCTCGAATGTTTCTCCATTAGGGAATGCAACGTTCCCTAGTCTTACGCTTGTTAGTCCATATCCTAGTATCATCCCACCTTACTTACATATGTATTCAAAGTCCCCCTAGATGGACCCATATGCCATCCCTACTCCTTATGCACCATATCAAGGAGCTCCATATGTTCCATTCAATGCTTATAGTGCAGCTATTTTAACTCCTCCTCATCAAGGATCTTCAATGGTGGAATTTTATGAAATGGGTACTTACACTAAGTACTTAAAGGAACCTCTTGACTTCACTATACGTGGTGTCATGCTTCCACGCCCATTTCCTGATCTTCCTAATTTTAAGGGAGAAGGAGACCCAATTCTCATATCAAGGCTTATATTACTGCTATCAGGGAATTACTTCCTTGGGATGTTGTGGTAGCTAAAATATTCTCAAAAATCTTGAGGGAATGACATTGGACTGGTATTATCATATACCAAAAGCCTCCATACATTCTTTTAAACAAATTGTCTCGAGAATTCATTAGATAATTTTACATGAAAAAGTTGTTGTGTATAAAGATTAGGGAGTTTATGTATATTAGATAGGAGAAAAATGAATCTATTGCCAATATCATCTAGAGATGGCATCAAGTTTTTTACTCCTCTATAAGTGCACCCAACATTGACCAGATGGAACTTTGTGATCTTTTTCTGCACTCGCTCAATCGAGAGATTAAGGAAGAGGTCCAAAAGTTTCCTTTCCATAATTATGAGGAAGATTTCGAAGGTGCGCTTGAATTGACCAAACCAATATTGATGGTGGGTGTAAGACCTATGGTCTCAATGGGAAATTTGTATCCCCGAATTAGAACAATGAAAACTATCACAACAATGGTGCCAACAACCAAGGACCTAAGGGTGTGAATCGCAATCAAGGTGCTACCAAAAATGGTACTACTGATCAAACCAAAAATGCTAGTTTTACGAATAATAGTAACACCAATAACAATAACAATAACAACTCAGGTAATCAAATATGCCCTAATGATGTGTCTTATGTCAACACAATTAATGTAAATCACCCTCTACAAAATTAAATCAAACCCAAGGCCCAAATCAGTATCAAAACTCCAGCCAAGGGGTAATGAACCATGGTTATAACAATCAGTTCGAACTATAATCGAGGTTATAATCAAGAACAACAAGACACTTATCAAAGGCCAAGAGATTACGATCCCAACATGTATTGTGGTTTCCATAAGGTTTGAGGTCACGATGATAGAACTTTCTCGTGATTGTAACAAATTTCTACAAAGACTTTATGAAAACCAAAGACAACTCTTTGTAGACATGTTCCTAGAAAATCCGGAAATAAATTCACAGTCTAACTATACAGGACCCATAGCTCCTCAAAATGCTAATGTGAGTATCTTTTAGGATCCACTCCCTATGCATCCTAAAAATGTCAAGGTGAATCCTCAAAACATAAAAAAGGCATTCCTATAGGGAACAATGACCATGAGGCCTCAACTTCCAACAACTCTCGAGTTTCCCCCAACCTTGGTTTGAATGAAAATACAAAGATCATGGGATTAATTGAGTTAGAATTTGAAATGAAATTAATGCAACAACTTGGGTGAAGGAATACTTTCCACAAACCCTACCCACTCTTTCCTTCTCATAGGATGACATTCCTATAATCACAAAAAAGTAGGATCCCATGATTTAATGTCGATTTAAACAAGACTTCTCTCACATCTCTTTCCTAGATTTGCTAAAGAATTCCCCTGCACATCGTTCTACACTACTCGATGCACTAGGTCTTGGTCATCTAATCTAGGTTACGCCTCATCCTAGTGATCAAATAAATCATATTGACTTTGGCATACATCATCTGGGAAAAGTGATAGGGATATTGGGTTTGTTTTCGATATAGAAAAGATGCCATCTAATGTTGAAATAGCCCGAAGAGGCAATCCTACCTTATATTTACAAGTCTGGGTTTATAAAAATTACATTAAGAGAGCCATGATCAATGATGAGGCTCTTTGTAAATGTGGTTCCCTTCTCTTTCTTGTAGAAGTTACGATATGGAGGGACCAATTCCTCCTCTACAAGAAACATGTTACAAGGGTATGACATTCTTAAGGCTACTTCAATCGAAACCATAATTCTTCATATCACCCTTGGTCCAAAAACCATCTTGATGGATTTTTACATCATCAATAGGGAAAAAAATTACAACATGATCCTTGGGAGACCTTGGATTCATCGAATGAAGGCTATTCCTTCTACCTTGTTCCAAGAAGTTAGATTCCTCCATTTGGGAAAGGTCTTCATCACCCAAGGGGATCCTAAGCCCTTCGATATACACTTAGAGAACCTCAAGAAGAAAATAGGGGTCCATACGGAGTATGAGCTCTATGCAAACAAGTTAAAAAGTTGCCACCATCAAACTAATTGGTTACAACCACCCCAAGTATTCCAAAGGCTGAATTTGTTGACCCAAAAACATTTGAGGTGGCCAAAACTAATAAGGAAAATCAATATCTATGGAAACTATGTCGACCAAAACAATGGTGGATATCATGAAACTCGATTGATGAACCGGTCTTCCTCCCTTTTGAATCATAAGGAATAGGTAGCCTTCTTGCACGGACTCTCTTCCCATTGATGGTCTTTTCCTAGGTATAAACATGATAGAATTAAAAAAATATGAAGAGAGGATGAAATCGATATGGTATCCATCAAGGCCATCCCTAGGGCTTATTCTATTCCGAACCTTGGTTTAGATACGAACATGTCAGAAATCAAGTATGTCATCTCCACGGGATGTGATCCTATAGCACAACAAAGGTCACGTAAAGTCACTATTCTTCATCAAGATGACCAGCATAGTCATGCTCACTTGTGCACAATATGTCTAGAACATGACAGAGAGTTTCTCGGATACACGCATCGGATAGACAAAATTAGATAAACATATATACACGATCATGGGTAAGGGTTGTAAGTTTAAACCTTGGATAGAAATTCCTTGTCAAAAGAACAAAAACTTCAAAGGTTGTGTTTCTTCATTGTGTACTCTTAGGGGTGAGGATTTTGACATCCTTCAACTCTTCTTCACCTTAGACATTTCAACATGTAGTCCACTGCGCATCTCTACATGTATATTAATGCATTCTCATCTTTTAGCTCGGTTTGTACAATTTTGTAATCAAGGAACTTATTTTCAAGTAACTCTCAAAAAATTCTACAAAACATTGGAAATATTTCAAATCATATCTCTTCACACATTCATGACATTATCATCAACATTTCTTATCACTTCATCGGTTCAACAAGACAAGACAAAGTTTTGACACTAATCCTACCAAGGCCTACATACTTGGTTCTACCTATACCTTTCTTCTAGCATAGTTATTTTTGCTCATGGTTAGTTCTAGAAGCTTCATGATGTCATATCTTTCCCTAGAAAACCCTCTTTGGTACAAAAACATTCTAAACATTTTCACCCGGATGTTTTTTCACCTATCTCAACCTTCGATGTTAAGCCCTCGCATCTTCTTACTTGGCCGCATGTGGTTGAGGCCGGGGTAATCTATCCTTCCCAAAAGCACAAGTTAATGTACTAAAAACAAACAAAAATTATATATCTCAAGTCAAAATCAAATCAAAATTTTTATTTACACACTTCTTTGCCCCACCAACCTTCGGTGTTGAGCCCACGCCTCTTACGGTGGCGTGAGGTTGGGAAAGGAAGGGAGTGCCCTTACTCACCTATGCCTTTTCCTTGGTGATGATCCCATGCTTCCTACTTGGTAGCATGGGACAAGATGTAGGGAGGATCTGCAAATAAACTAATAAATTAATAGAAACTTCATCTAATAAAAATGCTTTGAAAATATTAAAAGTCCCAAGGAAAGTTAATTTAGATGTACATGTTCCAAAAGAGAGTTAAAACCTTAAAACCTGATTGTGTCAATAAAGAAGCCATCCACATATCTAAGTCTAGATAAATTTGCAAGAAATTACATTCTAGTCTATCTAGTAAACTATATGTAGAATTAAGTTGTATGTTCCTAATTGAGTTTATGTCAAAATATTGTCTTTCTCTCACCATTTCCGTGTTTATCAAATCCATACAATTCACGTCCCTCCTAATCTGTTGGTGTTGAGACCTTGCATCTTACTGGTTGCATTGGGTTAGGAGCAGAGTGAATTCATTTTATCATCATGTCATTATTCATCACACATTTCCAATAAACAAGAAGAAGTACTAAACATTACTTGAAAAGCTAAAGTTCAACATTACAAAACAACAAAAAGAGTTCATTCTGTTAAGTGTACATCATCCATTGCATACATTCTGAAAAGCATACAAAATTAGAGATTCTAAACATATAGATTACACATGTGAAGTAAACCATGAAAAAATTCAACTCTGATGCAAAGGAATAATAGAATCAACAAGAGATATTTGTATATAGCATGGTGAATCAAGTCTATATACAATACCATCACACGCCAAGTGTGGTCAAAATTCTCATTCATGAGCCAAATATACATATATACATACATACATACATACATACATACATATATATACACATACATACATACATACATGTATATATACATACATACATACATATGTATATACATATACATATACATGTGTGTGTGTGTGTATGTATATACATATATGTATATATACATATACATGTATATATATATATATATACATAGATGTATATACATATACACACACACACACACACACATATATGTATGTATATATATATATATATATATATATATATATATATATATGTATATATATACATGTATATACATATGTATATGTATATGTATATGTATATGTGTATATACACATATACATATACATATGTATATGTATATATATATGTATATGTGTATATACACATATACATATACATATACATATACATATGTATATGCTATATATTACATATACATATATATATACACATATACATATATATATACATACATATATATATACATGTGTGTGTGTGTATGTATGTATATGTATATATATGACTAAGTGTGTGTGTGTGTGTATATACATAATACCCTTACATACTACATACATACATCTATATATATATATATATATATATATATATGCATATATTTTAATGTATATACTTATATATATATATATATATATGTAAATGAATGTATGTATGTATGTATGTGTATATGTATATAAATATATACATATACATATATATACATACATACATACATGAATTGAAATACATACATACATACATATATATATATATATATATATATATATATATATGTTGTTTTAACCTCATTTCGAGTGTATGTGTCCACAAGGTCAGGGAACATTGGTGCAAGTATATTCCTATCCCCGCACAAATGGTAAGTCCTCTTGTCATTTTAATTTATAATTTATCTTTCGATATCATATCTATTTGCACTTGAGTCTTGTTTTCATTTCACAAGTAGTGGAGCTTGGATGGTGACATTTCGGCACATGAACGTGTCGATGTAGCTTATAACTCCCCATTTTGGGAACACCATACTTCGACTCTATGTTTTACACCTCTTCATGGTTAAAATGCTTCTCTGAGGTGGAAATATGGATGCACCCAAATTTACACGTGCTACATTGACAAAAGATGGTTATAAAGTCCTCGATGATGATTCATGTCTTTTTTTAAGGTGTTCAAGTTCCTAAACCTCATTGTAGCTTATATTTGTAGCCTAGTATACTTTACTTAGCCTTTCCTTTCTTTTTAGTAGCTTCTGCTTTATTTTCCTTTTATTTTGGCCTACATTACAAAACCACCACCCCGTAACAGGCGGCGGTCTGTAATCGCTTACTACCTGTAGCATGGCGGCGGTCCTGTAACCACCGCCCCTGCAGAGGGTGGAGGTCCTATCAACACCAATCTGGCACTATGATAATTCTCCACCGAGAACTCCTCGTGCTATGATTATTCACTAATGCACAACTTTTAGTTTGGTGGATGTAATCTGGAAACACAACAACAAACATAACACATGAATACTATAGACTATGATACGAAGGAATGATGAAAAATCTGAAATATAAGTGTAAATTATAATATCAACATGAAATTGTTACAATCTCACCCATGAGGTACTTCAAGTGTTACTAACTTCACTTGCCTTCCAACAATAACTATGGGAGAAACTTCACAATGGCTTCTTTAACACACCTTTTAAATGATGGTTTCCTTTACACACTTACTCATACAATATTTCTCACTACTTCCTTCTATGCTAAATGAGGGGGGTGGCCTCTTTATTTATAGGAATTTAGGCTTATCCACCCTATCTCTAAGATAGGATAGGAAATATCTTCCGCCAATCATATTCCATGCCTAAACTCTTGCCTTTACATGTAGGCTTATCTTCTAAGATAAGATAAACCTTATCATCTCACATGGGTTCCACCTTTTTAGACTTTTCCACAAATAAAATACACAAAATATTTATGACATCACTCTTTGTTCTTATTACAAATATAATATTTCTAATTCCTAATCATGTAGACCCTACTTCTCTACTTACCCCAACTTTGACATTTTAACATTATCGGACCACTTATGACAAATATTTACTTTTTACCACAACATTCCTATTGTACTTTGATTGTTACCGTACTCTACTTTATTGGCGGCACCATACTGATGGTACCGTTATCTTCTATCAGACACCACTACTAATCATACTTAACAACATCATATTCCTAATACATACATAATAAAATAGAAATTATGGAGGAAAATTTTAATGTCGACATTTTCCCCCTTCCTAGCTTCTACTCCATCCTCGGAGTAGACTATTCTGGTGCTTGGAAAATCTTTAACTTGTCATGGTTGACCCATTTTGTAATGGGAGTGCCATCCAATTCCTCTAGTCAATATGTACCATTTTCATGCGTAGTTGTTATTTTGTAGGGCCCCATCCATTTGGGAAGAAATTTTCTCTGCCTTCTTTTTTTGTATTTGGAATCATATACTAGAACCAAGTCATTCACATGAAATGGAGACCAACAGATCTTTTGATCAAAGCATTTTCATTTTCTTCTTATTGTATCCTTCGCTATTTCCCTCATTTCCTCTAGCAAATGAAGATGCACCAACCTTTCTTTTACTGAATCACTTTCATCCATCCTTTCATTTTTCATAACTCTCACAGTGGGAATATTAAACTCAATAGGAAGAATTGGATCAATGCCATAAGCCAACTGAAATGGGGAGTATCATGTTGCTGACTTTGATGTTTCCCTATATGCCCACAATGTTGCATGAATCCTTTTATCCCACTTATGTACCTGCAAGGCTGCATCTTTTACTAGAATTTGACACAACACAAAATTTGTTCGTTCCACCTGTCCATTTGTGCTTGGCTTGTATGTTGTTGCCTTCATGTGCTTAATAGAAAACTTGTTGACTAGGGCTTCTACCACCTCATTAATGAAGTGGCTTCCTTGATCTGTTACAATTTCTAATGGACAACCAAATCTGGTGACAATGCGTTCATATATGAACCTTGCCACTTCATCCATGGAAGTTGTTTTCAATGGCCTAGCTTCAACCCACTTGGTTAAATAATATTTGGTAACTACAATATACTTATTTTGGCATGGGGTAGTTAGAAGTGGACCTACAATATCTATTCCCCACTTTTCAAAGGGACCAAGTGGAAGAATAGGGCATAATGGAGCTGATGAAGTCTTACGGTTACCATGTGTTTGACAAATATCACATGTCTTACAATAATTATAACAATCTCTAAAAAGAGTGGCCAGTGATAACCTGCATCCAAGATCCTTCTTGCTTTAAGTTGTCCAGAGAATTATCTTCCACATGTACCATTGTGGAATTCTTCTATTAGCTCCTTCCCTTGATCACGTCCAACTTCTCTCTTGTACTGTCCATCAAGTCCTATTCGAAATAATACTCCATGCAAAATAGAATATGGACGACTAGCTTGAGTAATCTTCCTCTTAGTCTTTACATTGGCACCATCAGGAAACTTGAATTCATTCAGATAATTCTAAATATCTATGTATTCACTAGGGATTGTGTCAAGGGATAACAATGTTACATCTGGAAATCATCATCATCACAAGATGAACCTAAACCATCATAGGCTTGAGAGAGTGCATCTACATTGACATGCTTCTTTCTGGCCTATCTATAATATCAAATTCAAATTCTTGTAGCAAAATTATCCATCTTGCTATCCTCCCTGATGGGTTAGGCTTATTTACAATATATTTTAGAGCCTGATGATCTGTTACAACTATAAATTTCTACCCTAGCAAGTAATTTCTAAACTTCTTTACAACAAAAATGATAGCTAGAGCCTCTTTTTCAATTATAATATAATTTACCTCAACATTGCTCATTTGTCTGCTCCCAAAGTAAACTAGATGATCATTCCCATTTTCATCATTTTGGCTCAGAGTACTTCCTAGTGTTGCATCTGAGGCATCAGTATACACAATGAATGGCTTGCTCCAATCTAGATTCTTTAAAATAGGTGAAGACACCAAAGCTTCCTTCAGTTGTTCAAAAGCTTCATGTGCCTTATTTCCTGGTTCATAAGTAACATCCTTCTTCAAGAACTAGGTTAGTGGTTATGTAATCTTTGAGAAATTCTTAATGAACCTTCTATAGTAACCCACATGGCCTAAAAATGATCTCAACTTACTTCTATTCATAGGAAATGGTAACTCTTTGATTTTTGAAACTTTATCAGGATCAGTACCAATACCATCTTTGGATACAACATGCCCTAACAAAACACCTTTAGAACATCCAAAGACACACTTTGTAGGGTTTAGTGAGGCTTGTGCTTCATCTAACCTTTGAAATGTTGTCTCCATCTGGTGCAAGTGGTCCATCTTGCTCCCATAGATGTAAAAATCATCCAGAAATACTCTGATGAAGTTCCTAATGTAGGGTTCAAACACCCTATTCATCAAACGTTGGAACGTTTCCGAGCATTACACAACCCAAAAGGCATAACTCTATAAGTAAACTTTCCCCAAGGAGTGGTGAACGTGGTCTTGGTGATCTTTCTGCTATACGAAATTGGTTGTATCGGCTATATTCATCAACAAAACTATAACACTCTTTGCCAGCTACTTCGTCCAAGATCTGATCTGAGAATGGAAGAGGGTAATGATCTTTCTTTATTGCCTTGTTGAGCTTCCTATAATCAACACAAATACATAGTTTCCCATTATTTTTATTGAGATCACAATGGGAGAAACCCATTCTGAATTCTCCACAACAAATATGAATCCTGCATCAAGCAACTTATCTATTTCTTCTTTTACAGTCTTGGAAAAATTAGGATTAATTCTATATGGCATTTTATTTATGGGCTTAGCACCATCTATCAGCTCAATAAAATGTTCTACCCAACTTACTTGACGGAGTTCCTTGTAATCAAAAGTGAATAGGTGTATGTACCTTCAAAGAAAGATTTGGAGGTAGGATTCCTTCTCACTCTCTATCACAGCATCACCAATCTTTATTTGTTGGAGATGATCAACCATTTCTTCTTCAGATAATCTTATGGGTTCATGATTCGGTATGATTGGAAGGATATCCATGACCGAAACATCAACCTCACTTTCTTCATTTTCTATGTCCACTTCATTGGTACTAGAGTAATCACAGGATGTCCAGTCATCCGTTTCATCACTTGAATCCACAGGTTCTGCCTTATGATGTCGAGGGATCATGTTTATCTTCACCCTCTCTCTACCATGTCCAAGTATCATGAAGCCTTCATTCTAGTAGTTTCTTGCATGAACTCTCCTTAGCCATGGCCTTCTCAACAACATTGGGTACGCAATAGTACCATTTTTCATCACATGAAATTCTACCACACATACAACACCCATAACAGATATTGCCACATTTGAAACAACACCTTCTGGTTTAGTTTTTCCCTTATTTAATGACCTTAACATAAGTGTTGAGGGGTGATCAATTTTTAAACCCAACATATTCATTACAGACTCGGTCATTACATTAACTGTAACACCTCCATCAACTAAGACATCATGAATTGAAATACCATTACATAATACCTCAACTTGTGGAGCATAGGGATCTACCTCTGCCTCCAAAACAGGTACCTCAACCTCCTTACTTCGTTGAGCATTGAGTCCACTTTGCAGCTCCCACCTCTTCTCAAAAGACATAGCCAGAAGTTGACCATATGTAATATTTGTAGGCCTTTTGGAAAAATCTTCTAAGATGGAGTATGGTCCTTGTCCCTATGAAATTAGAAAATCCTACACACCCAACTTTCTTCTCCTATGTTTCTTACTAGTTTCTCCTTTCATCTTCTTAGGATCATTTCCATCTTGGTTATCTTTTTCTTTCTTTCTTTTTGTTACAAACACATCTGCTTCATTATTTATGCTCCTATCTATTACATCAAAAGAATTCATAGGTGTTTTCCTTTATCATTATCTCTTGTACTAGATGTAGAAGCTCTATCTGGACAATTATACTTATAATGACCCTTTTTATGACAACCATAACATACAACTTCAGTTATATTTCTTTTTGGACCTCTATCTCCTCCCTGAGAACTAAATTCCTTTCCTTGAAGAAGATTAATAGTTAACTGACCCATCTTCTTGAGTAGATCTTCATACTCAGTAGATGTACTAGGGAAAATATTTGTGCTCACCGAGAGTGGTTGTGGATTTTGGACCAAAGGTGTTGGTGTAGGCTCTACCTTAGCAACAATTTCTTTGGGCTCCTCTTCCATGCTTTCTTCTTACCTTCTTGCAATCTCCTTTGCTTGTTCAATGGTAGCTAGGTAGTCATACTTCACTCATTGTCTGATCTCTGGCTTCATCCCAAGAATGAAGTGCTTACAGAGGATATTATCCATGCCATTCATCAACCCATCCGCTAATCCTTCCTTCCGATCTGGGCATCGAGCTTCCTCCTTAGCTCTAGAACACGAGCATGATAATCCCTTATCTTCTCCTTCTCTCCTTGGGATAGCTTTGTGATATCGATCATGAGATCTGCATATTTTTTTGTTCACCAAATTCTTCAAGAAAACTTTCCAGTTAATAAATCCCATGAGTTTTTCACATTATCACCTAGTGTTTCAAACCACCTAAGGGTTGAACCATCCAAAAAGGTAGGAAAAATTCAGTCCATTGTTCCCTTCTTATGAGGCCATTACAAATTCAAGATCATTTAAACTCTTGAATGAAAGAGGAAGCATCTTCATTAGATTTGGCTGAAAAAATAGGAATCTTTCCCATTTTTAAAAGTAACCACAGTGAAATACCAACCCACAAGTACAATCAACAAGACTTATGTGCACAAATAATTGGAATCACTATAATAGAAAGTGACTTTACACCTTTCTACGATAAAATAGGAATGACCACGGTAAACTATGGTAAAACTTGACTTACTGCGGTAAAAACTGACTTTACTGTGGTAAACACTATTCATGGTAAAAAGTGAAGTTATTGTGGTAAATACTATTCACGGTAAAAAGTAAAGTTACTGTGGTAAATACTATTCATGGTAAAAGTGACTTTACCATGGTAACTACTATGCACAGTAAAAACAAGGTTACCCTCCAAATGATTTCTGACTAAGTGGGAATATCTCTCCAGAAAATCCACCAATGAGGAATGGTCCCGGCAACGGAACCAAAATGTCAACACCAATCTGCACTATGATAATTCTCCACCGAAACTCCTCATGCTATGATTATTTACTAATGCATAGCCTTTAGTTTGGTGGATGTAATCTAGAAACACAACAACAAACATAACACAAGAATACCATAGACTATGATACGAAGGAATGATGACAAATCTGAAATATAAGTGTAAATTATAATATCAACATGAAATTGTTACAATCTCACCCATGAGGTACTTCAAGTGTTACTAACTTCACTTGCCTTCCAACAATAACTATGGGAGAAACTTCATAATGGCTTCTTTAACACACCTTTTAAATGATGGCTTCCTTTACACACTTACTCATACAATATTTTTCACTAATTTCTTCTATGCTAAATGAGGGGGGTGGCCTCTTTATTTATAGGAATTCAAGCTTATCCACCCTATCTCTAAGATATTATAGGAAATATCTTCCGGCCAATCATATTCCATGCCTAAACTCTTGCCTTTACATGTAGGCTTATCTTCTAAGATAAGATAAACCTTATCATCTCACATGGGTTCCACCTTTTTAGACTTTTCCACAAATAAAATACACAAAATATTTATGACATCACTCTTTGTCCTTATTACAAATATAATATTTCTAATTTCTAATCATGTAGACCCTACTTCTCTACTTACCCCAACTTTGACATTTTAACATTATCGGACCACTTATGACAAATATTTACTTTTTACTACAACATTCCTATTGTACTTTGATATTCTTTGTACTCTACTTTATTGTGGCACCATCTTGGCATGTGTGCATTATCTTCTATCGACACCACTACTAATCATACTTAATAACATCTTATTCCTAATACATACATAATAACATAGAAATTATAGAGGAAAATTTTAATGTCGACAGTCTGTAACCTCCACCATGTAGTAGGGTGGCGATCCAGTAACCGCCGCTCTACCCACGATATTCTCGCGTAAGTTCACTTGTGGTTTGACATGATATTCTCTCACTTAACTCTCATTTTAGAATGTGTTTCTTGCCCATTTTAGATGATTCCAAAGCCCAACTTCCTTGTGGCATGCTCTTCTTTACTTCTAATTTGTGATTGATGGTTATTAATAGTTTTAACTCCCCCTTCATTGTTGTTATGTCACCCTTTGGCTACCAAGTGGCTTCAACCATTGCCCAACCAAATTCCTATAAATACAATGCTTGTATTCAAGCAAATGGCCTGAGAATTTTTGTGTATCTTGCATAGTATTGTTGCAAACAATCCTACTACTATAAATCGTATAGCCAAGCTCGGATCTCTTGTGGTATCTCTCTTCTTCTTGCATTGCAACCATATTGCCTTCAAGCCCCACTACTACTCAAATGCTTTCTCTTGTTGCTTCCTCTGCATTCCCAAATTCCTTAGACTCACATGGACACACAAAGAATGAAAGGATAAACTGAGGGGAAAATCATCACACATTTGGATTTACCTCTGTTCTGTGAATTCCAGGTTGGATTTTTTGTTTGATTTCCTTCATTGATGCAATTTATTAATGTCACATCATATCATATAAAGTAGAAATCAATTTTCTTTAATTTACAAATAGTTAGTCAATTTACATATGATTTACATCTTTCATAGAAACTCTCAGTGACATATCCTCTTCTTCCTATCCCTATGGATTTGGAGGAGAGAATATTTGTAGGAAGTTATCTACATATTATAGATTAATTGGAAAATTTCTTGCTTTATGTTAGCATTAATTAGAATACACTCAACACAAGTGAATGACCATACCGGGTTATTTTTCTTGTTTATTTTTAGTGTAGAAGTAGTTTAATTGTTTAGAATAAAAGTAATTTGTTGTCTGTGATTATAATATTTTTGTTTTGTGATTTATTTAGATTAATTTTCCTTTCAGCAATAGTTTAGATTGTTAATTTCATCTTTGTTTAAATGGACACTGCAAACTAGTTTAGCAATTAGAATCAACTAGGTAATTGAGCCATAGGGAATTTACGCTACCCACTCATAGCCACTAAATCTCCCCTTTTCTGACTCAGCTACTAGGAATTCACACTACTAGGTCTTAGTCACTGATTCTCCTATAGTTATCCATCCACAATTCCACATTGGATGCCCCAACACAACCTCGGGGGTCAAGTGCGAGTTGAAGGTCATGTGTTGATTTTCATCCATACACTCACCTTCACCATAGAGTACTTAATATTCTTAAGGAAATAGTGATGGGGCTATCTAAGATGAAGGAAAATAACCATAAGGTGTGTGCAAGGTTGTACTCTTGGGAAATATGCCAAGACCAGCTTTTCCAAATGAGATACACTAGATCCAAAGGGATTTTGGATCTTGTACACTCAAATGTGTGTGGGCCCATGACAATAGTATCCTTGAATGGGTATGAGTATTTTGTTACTTTCATTGATGACTTCTCTAGGAAGATGTGGATATATTTTTTGAAGAATAAAGATGAGGTCTTCAGTAGGTTCAAAGATTTTAAGGCTCTCATGGAGAATCAAACCGGGAGGAAGATCAAGATACTGAGGTTTGATAATGGAGGCGAGTATATCTCAAATGCCTTCAAATATTGTTGTGCTTAGGAAGATATCAAGTACAAGTTGACAGTTCTATATAACCCTTGCGAGAATGGAATTGTTGAGCGAGAAAAATAGGGCTATAGTTGGAGCAACCAAGGCCATGCATCATGATCAGGATCTACCTTGGTTCTTATGGGCAGAAGCTTGCAATATAGCTATGTATTTACAGAATAGGATCCCTCAAAAAGTGTTGGGAAAATTGACTCCAAAGAGGCATTCACCCATAAGAAACAAGATTTTGGGCACATTCACATCTTTGAATGCATTTTGTAATGTCACATTCATGTGGAGAAGAGAAACAACTTGGAAACAACTGTGTGCATGTAGACTTTGCATAATGCTAAATCAAATGAAGCAAGAACTACCACCTAAAATAGTTCTACAATTTAGCTAAAACAAAACATAAACACCATCATGATAAGAATTAAACAAGGGTTAGATGCTAGCATTCATCAATACAAACTTTGAAACTAACAATGCTAAATATCTAAACTCATCTATTCTCTAACAACAAATGAATGAATGGACCTAAGTAAGCTCCATGGCTATCAAAATAGTTGTCCTTAATGTTCCAAGAACCTAGGAATGGGGGCTAATCAAAGTTGGGCTACAAGACCCTTTTGACACCTCCCATATGACCCAAGCACTTTAAGAAAGAGGCTTAACTCTTCAAGATAATGAACTCTCAAAAGGGCAAGGTGCAAGCTCTTAGTCTCTTTGCTATATGCTTTGCATTTTCTCTCTCTAAGGAGTTTAGGTGTAAGTAAAAAGGTAGGTGGATGGCTCTTTATATAGCCCAAAGGATAAAGGATTCAACACATTCTCATGAATGTGGGATAAAGGTAAAACATGATTAGGAATGGATAAGGTTGCTTTATTAAAGGTAACCTTACTTTAGAAGAGTTTAATACATGTTTAGCAAGTCATGGGAGTTGGGGGTGTTTTAATTAATCAAAGGTGATTAACTAATAGGTAGATGTAAGCTTATAGAAGATAATTAGAGGAATATTAGTATGATTTAGGCTATTAAAAGGGGATTAAATCAATTAAATATTGATTTATTGGTTAAATGGAAGGGAAAGCTAATTAATTAATAATAATTAATTAGTCTAGGTAGAAGGGGTGATTTATTAATGAAGGTCGTTAATTAGGGTATTTGTTGGATAGGAAACTTAATTAATTAGCTTAGTGTAATTAATTAATGATGATATGAGGGAAAATGAGTGTTTTTGACGATATGTCGTTGATTTGCGAGAAAGGGGATAATTAGCGCAATTTAAGTATTTAAATTGCTTGGGCGTAATTATAGGTGTCTACATTTGCCCCTCTTTAGGGTGGCGTAAGTGATGCCACTTCAAAGATAGTAGAAAGAAGAGATTTTGAAGAGATAGAAGAAAAATTAGTAGAGGGAGAGATGCTCCTCGAGTGTCGATGGGGTGATGAAGGAAGTCGATCGACGATCGAAAAGATGAGAAGTAGACAGAAGAATGGGGACGAGGCAGGATGCCCCGAGGAGAGGGAGAATTAGGGGTGAAAGGGAAGTGGTGTAGAAGAAATATGGATGAGAGGAGAGAAGAGCTTAACCTCTAGCCACTTATTTGTTTGGAACAAATTTGATGTCATCATATTGCCATAGGAACTACATCATCGGTCCTTATGAAAAATATAAGCATACGACAAAGGTAGAATGACATGAAAATCCATACTACAAACAATTATCCATTGCTGAAAGTACCAACTCCACGCAACATACAATAATGCAATGCAATACGAGAAGGAAACAAGCTCATATAATAGGGAAAACAAGTACGAACGCACATATCCAACCCAACAACGGTCAAGACAGTTGTACAAATATTTTGTTATCAGTGCTGAAGAGATCCACAAGTTCATGATTGATGACAAGGGTTAAAAATGATGCCCCAAGCAAGGATACATGCAAGGGGAAAGGAAAATGGACACGGGGTCCATGAAAAGCGTTTGTGCGCAATGAAACAACACCAGGCAACCAAAAGTGCCCTAGAGTACAGACGAAGCAAGCAACTAGCTTTTGTGAATGGTTGTGAATCCGGTGATCCGCGAGTCATATTAATTGGGAAGATGTGAGACAAACCAATAGGATATGGAGAAAATACCATGCGCAAGACACAAGTTTTAGCCGTAAGAAGCAAGTTACCATTTTGTAGGGTGTTTTACTTTTTAGGAATTTTTTGAAAAATTTTGCCTTGTTTTTGGATTTTTATATATATATATATATATATATTGTTTTTGTTGTTTTTTCTTTCTAAACCATGGTGAACAGTAGAAGAAAGTAGAAGAAGAAAGCGAAGGGCCTAGGGGCAACAGAAAGTGCCCTAGGTGGAAGAAAAGAGAAACAAACGACAAATAATGTCCTTGTTTAGTGGAAAAATGAAGAAAAATAATTATTTGAAAAATAATTATTTACGAGGGTGTGAAGAAGAATAAAAATTGCCAGGGAGCAATAAAATTGTCCGAGGGAGAAGAAAGGGGTATTGGACAAAAAAATGCCCCAATACAGTGAAAAATAAGATAAAAATAATTATTCCACAGCGAACAGAGGAGAAAACGGTGAGCGAAACGGGTGTCCTGGCCGTCCGATCAGTGAAAAATAGGCTAATATACCCCCCGGGGGTAAAAACATCACAATCAGTTCATTTTAACCACTTAGTTTAGAAAACTTACCATGAGGCTCTGACACTCAGGAGAGATGGTGATCGCACGTGATCGTTTGAGGCGTGCTATGGATTGTAGATGATAGATCTATAGACAATATCAAATGTTGTTTTCAAGTGTTATTTTGATGTCTATGGACGGGATGATATGATGATATTGGTGTGGGGGGGATAGATTTTTGATTATGCGCAACCCCTCTTGCCCCCATTGATGATATGATATGTGATGATTAGCTTAGTATACATGCATGATGTAAAACTTAGCATTTTTTTTATATAGATGATGCTAGATGTGATGATAGTGATGGTAATGTGATGTGAATGATAACAAAATAGAGAACATGCAAGAAACACAGCCAAATGCTACAAAGAACACCAGGAATCAATGCAATACACCATGAATCACCATGCCTTATTAACAAGTAACAAAACACAACCAAATGCATTAAGAAAGAAAGAAAGAATTAACACACTAGCATGTCGAAATCCACTACAATATGCACAAGCAAGAATGAATCTATTCTAAGGAAGAAAATATAAACTATGACAAAGTACACCCAAGCAACAAACAACTCAAAAGCGAGCACGCAAAACACTATACAAGCAACAAGCAAAGCAAGAAAACAAGACAATGCAAGTAAATGTTTTTGTAAGATATGTTTTCATAAACTGATTTTCTATTGTTTAGGTTTTTGTGAAACAATTTTATATTGTTTTGGTGTTTTGTGAAACAATTTTCTATTGTTTTTGTGTTTTCTCGAAACAATGTTCTATTGTTTTTGTGTTTTCTCGAAACAATGTTCTATTGTTTTTGTGTTGTTCTCGAAACAATTTTCTATTGTTTTTGTGTTTTTCTCGAAACAATTTTATATTATTTTTGTGTTTTTCTCGAAACAATTTTATATTATTTTTGTGTTTTTCTCGAAACAATTTTATATTGTTTTTGTGGTTTTAACAGTTTTCCAAAGCTATGTGCAGGTAACCAAGAAAGCATGGATGCCCCCAGCGTTAGGTGGGGAATATACAAGGGCAGAAGCCACGTGCTTATGAACAAGAAGGTGAACTCGTTGAGTTTCCCCTAGCGTAAGATGGGAAATAACGAAAGACCACATCCCTCACAGATGAATAGAAGAAGGAAAAGTCGGATCAAGGCTGGACAAAATGGTGTGCACAAGGAAACTCGAAGGCAAAACCAGGTCCAGGATAAAGACAACTACCCTTCTAATACAGAATGCTTGTGAACAATGAATCCTCCCGAGGCGCCGAAACCGGTTTTCACCCAAGGACTTGTCCAAAGTGCCACAATTGCATGGTTTTCACTAGTGGACGACCTGTTTTCTCTTATTCTTTTTCTGATTTTTTTTTTTTCTTGATGTTTTTGTATTTTTTGATTTTTTTGTGATTTTTATGACTTTCTTGTGCCATGTTTAGGCATAAAACCTCTTAAGATGCATGGCATTCATGGGCTCCTGGAGCTTATCACCATTGGGGTGAGCCAACTTGTATGCCCATGTGCCATACTTGACAACTATGACATAGGGTCCTAACCAGTGTGGTTCAAACTTCCCTTTCTTTTTCGCTCTGCTCTGGTGTTGAACTGGTTCTCCTTCATAACTAAATCACCCACCTCAAACTGGCGAGGGATGATTCTCTTGTTGTAGTTACGGGAGATTCTGTGTTAATATACCTTCAGTGATTAAGAGCACGAATGCGCCTCTCATCTAGAGCTCTAACTCAGCCAATCTTGCCACTTGATAATCTTCATCCTTATCCAAATAGTCCCGAAGAGAAATTCACAGGGATGGGAGTTCAATCTCTAAAGGGATGATAGATTCTATCTTGAACACTAGGGAATATGGCGTCGCACCCGTAGGAGTGTGAATTGATGTTCGGTAGGCCTAGAGGGCTGGGTGGATTTGTAGGTGCCAGTTTCGACCGGTTTTGCTAACCATCTTCTCCATTATCCTTACCAAAGTCTTGTTTGTTGCCTCATCTTGTCCATTACCCTGAGGGTAATATGGCATGGACCATTTTAATCTAATTTGGAACCGTTGGCAAAGACCTTTCATAGTTTTGTTCTTAAATGACTTCCCATTATCTGTGACAATGGCTATGGGGATACCATATCGGCAAATAATGTGATTCATGATGAATTTAGAAATCTGTGCTCCTGTGACATAGGTTAAAGGGACAGCCTCCACCCATTTTGTAAAGTATTATGTAGCTGTGATGATATGTGTATGACCATCAGATGAGGTAGGAGTAAGCTTCCCTATTAGATCAAGTCCCCATTTAGAGAATGGCCATAGGGTAGTGATTGGTTGCAATGGTTGCGATGGAGCATGGATGAAATTTCCATACTTTTGGCAAAGCACACATTTTCTAACATAATTACAACAATCAGTTTCCATGGTGGGCCAATAGTAACCTACTCTTAACAGTTTCTTAGCCAAGACCATTCCATTTGTATGTGCTCCGCATACTCCTTCGTGTACTTCTTTAATTGCCTAGATTGACTCCATCACATCTAAACAACGTAATAGATTCCCATCATAGCCATGACGATAAAGTGTACCTCCTAAAAGGGTGTAACGGGCTATCTGGTGAATCAGGATTTGCTTTTTAGAATGGGAGATATTGGGAGGGAAAGTATTGTCCTTAAGATAGGTGAAGATGGGTTCATACCATGGGGAATGGGGACCAACAACCTCACAAGCCAGGAAAGATTCCGGCATGTCATACGCGGCTGGCGTAGATTTTCTACGAAGAATGGCATATCATTGTTCCCTGCGGAATACGAAGCATAGATCCCACCATTGCCATGGCATCCACCGATCTGTTCTATGCTCTTGGAATCTGCTCAAAGGTGATGCACACAAAATACTCCTTTAGAGTTTCCACTAACTTTTTGTAAGGTATGAGCTTATCATCCTTAACTTTATACTCATCATTAACCTGTTTAATGATTAGCTGCGAATCACCTACAACCTTAACATGTTGAATATTCCACTTGATGGCTAGCTTCATCCCTGCAATGAGTGCTTCATATTCCGCAATGTTGTTCATGCAAGGGAAGGCCAGGCGGAAAGCTTGCGGTATAGGATCACCCGAAGGAGTAATAAGGACCACTCCTGCACCTGAACCATGAAACATAAAAGATCCATCAAAATGTATCTGCCATATGACAGATTCTTCAATGTAGAGCAAAGATGCATCTGCAGATCCAAACTCAAAGGTTTTGTGCTTTGCAAAGGTGCTTCCGCTAGCTGGTCGGCAAGTACTTGTCCTTTAACTGATTTTTGATGGACAAATTCTATATCAAACTCACTGAGTAGAATGATCCAATTAGCCATTCTACCTGTGAGGGCGGGTTTGGACAACAAATACTTGAGTGGGTCGACCTTGGATATGAGCTTGGTCTTAGTATTTAGCAGGTAATGGCGAAGTTTCTGAAAGGTAAAAACAACGGCCAAGCAAGCCTTTTCAATATGAGGATAATTAAGTTCATAGGTGATGAGGGTGCGACTCAAATAGTACACCGCTTTCTCTTTATGGCTAAGGTCATATTGGGCAAACAGCGCACCAATAGCGTATTGTGTAGTGGAAATATAGAGCAAAAGTGGTTCTCCTGGAGTAGGAGGCATGAGGACAGGTGGATTAGCCAGGTATTGTTTAAGCAAAGCAAAGGCTTGTTGTTGCTCGGGTCCCCAAAGGAAAGCGACATCCTTTTTAAGCAAATGGGTGAATGAGTGACATTTATCTACAAGTGGAAGAAAGCGGCGAATGGCTTGAATTTTCCTTGCAAGCTACGCAGATTGCTTGATATTCTCAGTGTGAGGCATTTCGTGATGGCAGACACTTTAGCAAGATCTACCTCAATACCTTGTCTCGACACAATGAAGCCCAATAGTTTCCCGGATAACACACCGAAGACACATTTCTTTGGATTCAATCTGACTTTGTATTCACGCAGGCGTTCAAAGATACGCCGCAAAATGATAGGATGATCCTCTCTTGTTTTGGACTTTCCCAGGATGTCATCTACATAGTCTTCCATGATGTCATGAATCATATCATGAAAGATTACTATCATGGCCCGCTGATAAGTTGCTCCCGCATTCTTAAGGCCAAATGGCATCACCTGATAATAGAAGGTGCCCCAAGGAGTTGTGAAAGTTGTTTTGTGTTGGTCTTCCTCAACGATCTTAATTTGATTATAACCCAAAAAGCCATCCATAAGTGATAGCATTTCGTACCCTGTGGTTGATTCAATAATCATGTCAATGTTGGGCAATGGAAAGTCATCTTTAGGGCAAGCTTTATTGATGTCCCTAAAATCTGTGTAGATTCGGATATCGATAGGTTTCTTTTGGACAGAACAATGTTTGATATCCATTCAGAATAATCAATTGGCCTGATGAATCCTCGCTATAAGTAACCTTTCCAACTCTTCTTTAACTAACAAGGCCACTCTTGGGTGCATCTTTTGAGCTTCTATTTGATAGGCTTAGCGTCTGCGTGCACAACCAGGTTGTGCACGACTAAAGTTGATCTAAGTTGGGCATGTCTTTGTAAGACCATGCGAACACATCAATAAACTCTCACAGTAGCATAGTGAACGTCTTTTGTTCTCTAGCCGAGAGTGATGCTCCCAATTTTACTATCTTGGGATCTTCTTCGGTACCAATATTGACATCAATGGTTTCTTTAACTAACAATTTGTATAAATCCTCCATACGCGTAGGATCGGGAGGTAGGTTAAGATCTTCATCCAAGGATGTCTCTACGAGATTTTCATCTTTGGCATGGTCACTTTGTTTGTCCTTTGATTTTCTTATTTGTTTGTCGGCGGTGCCTCAAAGAGGTTTTCATTGTGTGACTTGGACTTTGATTTTTGCCGAGGGTTTTCTTTAGAAATCTTGCCCTCGCTTTTCTTTAAATTTTGCTGACCACAAAGTTCAGCCTCCTCGCCGAAGTAGGCGCAGGTGTCTAAGTCGATAAAGAAACCCTTCTTGTGATCTCCAATGGGAATTGTATCCCTTATGCCCATGAACTCTGCAATAGCCTCATCGTTCTCGAATAAATCTAGTGGCATGTGACGTTGTTGGTCCCATTCAACAAGGGAAGGGTACACAAGGTCAAGGGTCGGTTCGATGGGGGTTATGGTTAGGATAGCATTGTTCATGAAAAGGTTTGTGGAGGCCAAATCCTCATATAGGCTACAATGGGAATCCGTATCATTGTCTAGGTACTCGAAGCTATCCTCATGCTCAGAACAAGTCGCATCTTGATCGTTGGGGTGTGCTCCATAAGGGCGAATCCCAATGCCATATCTTTCTATTTTGAAATGTGGAAGAGGGACTGGTTCTCTTTGTCCTTGTTCATTCCTCCCACATCCTAGGCCTTTGTAGCCCATGGAGTACATCATTCTGCTAGATTTTTCATATTCGGGGTTTGATAACAAGATGGCTGAGTGTCCTCGGGGGACCCAAGTAGTAGGTGGATCAAGTAATTTTTCCTCAACTAACAAGCCTCCGGGTAGGAATGACCCAATAGTGTGTTCCTCTCTAGGTCTCCCAAGTGGTAGTTGGGTCGACCTCTAGTCTTGGGCGACAAGGAGAGGTCGAAAACCAAGAGTGCTTATTGTACATTATACTCCCCACAACCATATTCCATAATTTTCATCTCCCATGAATCAAATGGTGATGTGGAAGTGGATGCCCCATGAGCGTAAGAATTAAGAGAATTTGAATCTACTCGAGATTCCATGGCCTCAGAATGAAGAGGGACAACTATATCTATGGAGGGACATGCATATGTACCCTTTCGTGCAAAGCTATTAAGAGCTCTACAATGAGCAAAGGGCTCTGAATCTCCTGGTATTGTAACCGTATGTCCCTCATGCTTCAGCTTGATGCATTGATGAAATGTTGATGGCACGGCCTGCATGGCATGAATCCATGGTCAACCTAAAAGCATATTATATGGAAGTTCCAAGTCTAGGATGTGAAACTTTGTCTGATGGCAAGTGGGGCCCACCTCCATGGGTAGCGTAATGGTGCTGATGACTCTCTTTCTGCGTTGTTGTATGCGGTGATAGTAATAATATGGGACTCAAGATCTTCCTCCGTATGTCCCAATTGTTTGACCAACTTAAGCGTGCAGATGTTCAATCCCGATCCGTTGTCCACAAGCACCCGTTTGATTTTCCTACGGGTGACAACTACCTCGATGTACAAGGGAAGATTATGTGTAGGATTCGTGGCAGGGATCTCCCTATGGTTGAAAGTAAGATGCTCACTTGATGTAATATTTTCCACCGCGGCTTGAAGGTACGTAGGATCGACTTCTAAAGGCACTCCCGACCCTTGAAGAGTTTGATACAAAATGTCCTTATGCACATTGGATATCTTGAGAAGATCTAAGATCGAGATCTTAGCAGGTGTCCTCTCAAGTTGTTCTAAAAGGTTATATTTATCAATTTGCGGGGTCAACAGAGAGGGTTCCAGAATCACGAGGTGGGCACGCCTTGTTATGCAGCACAGTCCTTTCCCTTGATCCAGATGGTATTGACACAGTCAACAGGGGAGTGAATACATCCGATAAGTGAATCGTAATGATTGTTATCTCTTTTTGTATATAAGTAATTCATGGCTTTATAGGTTTGGGATGACTCTCCCCGATCCGGCTTTGTCTTTTCTAACTTATCATGCTTGGGGAATGGTTCCTTATAAATCCCCATTTTCTCGTTAGGTGTTTGCATGTGGCCAGGGTTATCCACCTCTATCTCCCCGTTGTCAATGAGGTCTTGAATATAGTGGCGAAGTCACAAACATTTGTCTGTTTTATGACCTTTAACGCGATGCATTTCACAATATTCATGCTCCTTATACCATGAAGGTTTAGGAGCGTTGTCATCAAACGGTTGCGTTGTAGGATAGGTCATCATGTTGGCCGCATCCAACTATTTTAGTATGAGGGAAAACAGTTCATTGAGGGAGGTGAATGTTCGTCGCTTTGGTGGTGGTTGAATTGGGCCCTTGGTTAGTTTAAAAGGTTGATTGGTTTGGACCGTTTGAACATGTTTGGAATTAGTGATTCCATCTCCCACCACGTTTTTGTTTTTGTTAAAGATCTTTGGCTTTTCAGTGGGTTTGACACTTTTGTTTTCTTTAGATTGGGTTTTGAGGGTGACTTTGGCAATGAGAGCCTTTTCTATTTGAATCCCTTTCTCGATAACCTCCTCAAAGGTGTAGACACAATGCATTTGGAGGTGGAAAGCTATATCTGGGTTGAGATTAGGGACGAAAATACTGACCAGCTGCTTCTCAGGGAAAGCGCAAGGGAAGCGACTAGCTATCCCTCTCCATCGTTGGAGGAAGCTGGCGAAGGTCTCATTTGGGTGTTGTTTTGCGCCACACAAGTCTGCCATGGTGATGTCACTCTCTATGTTATACGAGAAATGACGCACGAATCTTTCTGCCAATTCTGGCCAGGTGAAAATTGATCCTCGTGGTAAGCGCGTAAACCATTCCAATGCTTGACCTCCGAGACTCTTAGGAAAAAGTCTAATGAGGTAATTATCACTATAAGACACCTCTTGACATGCCATGTAGAAATCTTTAACATGATCCCTTGGGTCTCCCTTTCCTTTGTATTTGTCGAACTTTGGCATATCAAATTTCTTTGGAAAGGGTTGAAGGGTCATTGTCTTATCAAAAGGATAGGGGCATAGTTCTTTGTATTGGTATTTCCTAATACTCCCTATATTGCTCTCTTGTATGCTCGCAAGCGTTGCTTTCATAGATTGCACTTCTTGTGCAAGCAATTGTTCTCTAGTGGGAGAAGCGGGTACGTGTACACGATGATACCCCATGTCTTCTTCTCCTTGGTTTTCTCGATGGAGTTCATGGATCCTAAACTTAGGCCTTGACTTTTGAACATTCTTGTTTGTTTCTTTCTGTACCTGGAAAGTAAGCAAAGCTAGTTGTCGGCTTAGGTTACTGAGTTGTTGTTGGATTGTGACTTGGTTTGTGTCTTCTTCATCTAAAGGTTCTTCCTCTTCATATTGTGGAGGTTCTTCCCTTGTCTCATGTTCTATCTTGTTTCTTCGTGGAACTTTGATGAGGGGTATTCTATGCCCTACCACTTTATCATTTTCTGTGTAAGAAGTGGAAGCATGCCCTCCTGTTGAAATACCTTCCATATTGATAAGGGGGTGTTCTTCCTTAGTAGTGTCATTTGTAGGTAATATTGGTTCATTCTCGGTGGGCAATTTGGCTCCTAATTCCATGACCCATGCCAACATTCTATCTTTGTTTCTAAGGAGAAACTCATCTAGTAGAGTGGGGTCAAAATCAAAGTCTGCGTGTGGTGATTCTAATTCATTTCCACTATGATCAACCATTTCTTCTATTTCCTTTTCTACAGAAAATAGTGGTCCTAGATCGTGTCCAATAAATGGGTTTGACCCTTGTCAGTTAGAGGTTTCCCAAGCTTGCGCCTGTTGTTCCTCATATGTTTATTTCTTTAACCCTAGACACGTCTTGGGAGCCATGTTTTCGTGATAAATTTCACTAAGGTAAGTTGTAGATTTGTTCAAAATTCAATGACTACCCCTAAGTAAAACACAAGATGTACGTGTTAAGAGTAAATTAACAGTGTGAGAATACCAATGTGATAGAGTGATAAATTCACCAATGAAACAATCGTTTGGTACCAAAACTTAATCAAATGAAGTACCTCCTAGACTACGTTTCAAAGTAATTTGCGACGCCAAATGATTAACAAGATGTCTCCACTTATGCCAAGTTCAAAGGAATGAACAAGACGTAAGTAAATATACAAAGTTAAATGTGATCTCCCAATCAAGATATACGATGAGCAAGCTCAAGTCTGATTAAGACCTATATCTCAAAAAGTGACAATTACAATTTGTGAATGACACGAAAATATCACCAAGATATGTTAACCCACTTTACAAGAAAGTGAAGTATTGATATCGAGGTGTTATTGATATAACATGCACAAATGGTAGTGCCTAGCACCTTTTGAAATTGAGGTAATAATAAAACCGAACAAAAAAAAATCTCAAAGTATAGCTAGGAATAGTTAAGAATGTGTGCATCATAATTGTACAATATAGGTATTTATGTCAAGTTTACAAGAAACAAGACGTAAATATCGAAATTTTAATGATACGAGACAAACAAGCTAACTCCTCTATGGAAGTCCACAGATGAACCACACCTAACTACAATGACGATCTTGACGTGGGTATCAAGATCACAATGGCTACCAAATGACGTGAAAATGCCTCCACTCACTTTAGACGTTTAACTAACCCAGCCGCAAACATGGATGGGCGTAAACGGACATAAAAGTGAGAGAAACAGTCGAATGGCAACACAAAGGTAATCACACCTCTTTTGATCAACAAAGTGTCAAAAGAATATGAAGGAAATAAATCAAGAAAAATGACGAAAAATGCTAGCCTCACTTCAACAGAGTTTCGCCTCACCCTAAGGCAAGTAAAAACTAGGCGAAAGTAATACGTCACACGTTTCTCAAAAAGAAGGTTCACAACTCAACACTATTTTCAAATGGTCAAAGTGGGCTCCTGGCCAAAGTATATTCTCCTAGGTGGTTCTCTTGCCCTAGGTGTTACAAAGTTGCCACGAGTGAGTGCGATTTACCCAAAAAGTCACACTGACTAGTTTGGGAGTATCTCGGCTTTACTTTACCCCCTTCAAGAATAGTAGGCAACTAGTGCATCTACATGTACTATCACTGGGGTCACCACAATGGACAACCTGTAACTCTATCTCACAAAGGAATCACTAGTCAAGTAGGTAGTGCGGAGCACTTCCCGTTTCATCCACAAGGTTCCCTCTTGCGTGGACTACTTTGGGGTTCCTGAACCACCCCCATTGTTGTAGCTTAAGGCATTATGCCAAAGGGGTTATGTTCCAGTTGAGCGGAGAGGGACGTACCCTTTTCCAAAACCTGCAATACAGTGTTTTGAATATGTTGTTCTTTTTATCTTGTTTAATTAGGTGTGGTTTGCTTGAACACCTTTTGGCAACTTGTATAACAACTGTATTAGTAGTTTTTGATTTCATTTTGATTCTTCCTTTCTTTGACAAGCATTTTTAGGTCCTGCACTCAAGTGTTAGTAGTTCTCTAAGAAAATCACATTATTTAAAAGAGGATTAAGAGTTGCTTTTGATTCTCAAGATCATCCAAGGATGCAAGAGAAGAGCATACACAACAAATAATCCAACTAAAAAGTAAAGAAAATCTTTTCAATCAATGAACCATACAAAATTCTTGATAAATGTTCATTCCCTTGAACCAAAAGTGAAAGATGAAGTTTCCAATTTACCAAATGTTATAAAATGAAGACTAAAGTTACTTTTGATTCTCAAGATCACCCTAAGGTGCAAGAGAAGAGCATACACAAACTTTATCCCAACTATATAGAAATGGAAAACTTCAAATCAAAGGACCATTGAAAAATGCTTTGTAAAAGGTTCATTCCCTTAAGCAAAATGAATAATCAAATTTTCAAGTTTAATCCCAATGTTAAAAAGATATAGATCAAAGTTGTTTTTGATTCTCAAGATCACCAAAAGGTGCAAGAGAAGAGCATACACACGCTTTGGTCTAAATCGAGTAAGCATGGAAATACAACATTCATCAAAACATTAGACATGTTAGAAAATGACCAGTTTTAAAATAATAGGCTTAACTCTTCAAGATGATGAACTCTCAAAAGGGCAAGGTGCAAGCTCTTGGTCTCTTTGCTATATGCTTTGCATTTGCTCTCTAAGGAGTTTAGGTGTAAGTAAAAAGGTAGGTGGATGGCTCTTTATATAGCCCAAAGGATAAAGGATTCAACACATTCTCATGAATGTGGGATAAAGGTAAAACATGATTAGGAATGGATAAGGTTGCTTTATTAAAGGTAACCTTACTTTAGAAGAGTTTAATACATGTTTAGCAAGTCATGGGAGTTGGGGGTGTTTTAATTAATCAAAGGTGATTAACTAATAGGTAGATGTAAGCTTATAGAAGATAATTAGAGGAATATTAGTATGATTTAGGCTATTAAAAGGGGATTAAATCAATTAAATATTGATTTATTGGTTAAATGGAAGGGAAAGCTAATTAATTAATAATAATTAATTAGTCTAGGTAGAAGGGGTGATTTATTAACGGAAGGTCGTTAATTAGGGTATTTGTTGGATAGGAAACTTAATTAATTAGCTTAGTGTAATTAATTAATGATGATATGAGGAAAATGAGTGCTTTTGACGATATGTCGTTGATTTGTGAGAAAGGGATAATTAGCACAATTTAAGTATTTAAATTGCTTGGGGCGTAATTATAAGTGTCTACAACAACTACAGAGAAGGGTATCCTTCTTGTATGGTAAAACCTCTAAGGTCTATCGGGTTTACATTCATTCCCTCGGGAGAAAACAGTTGATCACGAGAGATGTGAAGTTCGAGGAAGAGAGGGGTCTTTAGAAGTCTAACAACTTGATGAATGAAGAGGAGCAATCACCCATGGTTGAGGCAAAGACAAATTCTTTAAAATATAGTCATGCAAGATGGAGAGCGAGAACAATAAGGCATGAGTAGTCTTATCGAAGGAGGAACAAATAATTCCTCAGCCTCAGATTCCTATTACCGAAAATAGGAGAAACAAAGAGATTGACAAGACACCGATAGAGGCCCGGAATATGTTGATAATCCACATGATTCAATTAGACCGAGAAAGGATCCTATATTTTATTATGAGTATGTGGCACTTATGAGTGAATTAATTGAAGTAGATCCTTCCAGATTTTAGGAGGCATCCCAACACCAAGTATGGAGGGATGCCATGGTGGAAGAGTATTCCTCCATCATGAAGAATAGCATGTGGGAGGTAGTAACATGACTAGAAGGTAAGTCTATGGTGGGCTCAAGATGGGTTGTATAAGATTAAGCATGTTACATATGATAGTGTGGAAAAGTTCAAATCCCAGGTTTGTGGCTAAGGGGTTTTCTCATAAAGAAGGGATCGACTATGAAAATAGTTTCCCTCCCAGAGTGAGCCAAGTACTCATCCATTAGAGCTATCATTTGTGTAGCAGCACATATGGGTTGGAGAATTCATAAGATGGATGTAAAGACAATGTTTCTCAATGGAGGAATTGAGGAAGAGATTTACATAGAATAGCTAGAATGATTTGAAACACATGGAAGGGATTCTCATGTATGCATGTTGAGAAGAGCACTATATGGGCTCAACAAGGCTCTCAGGGCATGGTATTCACGTATTGTGATTCTTGCGAGGAATGTGCGCTTTGTCAAGAGTGGGGAAGATCTGAACTTGTACTTTGCTTAGGTGAAGGCCTAACTTCTCATATTGGTGTTGTGTGTTGATGACTTGTTTCTCACAAGGTTAGAGGAGCTCATAGTACACTATAAGTAGGACCTTCCCCGGAGAGTTTGAGATGAAGGAATTGGGGTTGATGCACTACTTTTTGGGATTGGAGTTGTGGAACCTCTCTCAGCGTGGGACTTGTGAAACCGAGAGAGGAATCTCCGAGAGAAGGCTGGTTCTGCTCCTAAACTACACCCTGAAGCTATTCCGGTGCGAGGCAAGCTAATCTAATCCTAATCTAACCATGCCAAGAGAGAGAGAGAGAGAGAGAGAAGGAAAAACAGCAAAAGCCTACACTAAAACGGTGATACACCGAGAGAAGGAGAATGTTGAACATCTATCAAAGCTGCCATGGGACAAAGAGAGGTGAGCAATGGGAAGGATGGACACATGCATCACGGGCCCAAGGATAGATTTCACACGAGAAAATGTCCCAAAACTCCATGAACACGGCTCGAACTGCGCAGTGAACATTCAAACATGCACGAGATACTGCAGTGAAGAGAGCGAGAAAAAACAAGCAAAAACGAGAAAGGATGGATGGACGGATGCATCACAAAACACGTTTTGTTGCTTGAGAAGTTTTACCTGAGAACATCATTCCATTAGTAAAAGGCAAAAAACGCCATTACGGAGCGGGGAGGAGGTTCGAACTCCATTTTGACCCTAGAGAAAAAAGAAGGGAGGCGGAGCGAAAAGAATGAACAACCACTTTTATTTTGCCACTCCTTACAATATATAGGAAGAATGAGAGAAGGAAGAAAGAGGAAAGTCAGATCTACTCCAACCACCCCCAGGTTGTATTTTAAATCATCTCATTATGGTATAAGCGGCGGATCCTGGCAAAACGGCGGGCTGTCTGCTGCATTAAAGCTGGTTGTTGAAGCGTCACTTCTGTTGTATCACGCGTCAGAGCCGTTTCTTGATTTTCTCTCTCCAAACTGCACCAAAACTCGAGATTAACCCCAAAATCATGTAGAGAATTTCATGAGCTTTCCGTTGATATAAAGAACGTGGAAATCTGAGCTCTGGATCAAAAGATATGGCGATCTGAAGATTTAGGGCACGGAGCAGACCAAGACAGATTTTAAAATGTTTTCCGCTCTTCACCGTCACGGGCGACACGTGGCACGTCTTTGATTGGACGAGCAATTCTCTCTCCTCCGTCTTTCGCGGGCCTTCCTTTTGAAATTGCTTGTGGGCCCCTTAAACTTGGACACGTGGCGCCATTTCATTGGTTCGGTTCAGCGCTCGATAACTCGCCCCTTTGACCTTTTGACTTTTTCTCCTGTGAGGACACGTGGCAGCTTCTGATTGGTCCTCGGCTGATTCGGCTCCTACGCGTACTTCGCCTCCATTTGTCCCGGATGTCCCATTTGATTTTGGGCCCTTTGTGCTCATTTCGGCCGGTTCGGGCAGTTCGGGCATTTTTGGCCCGCTTGTCCCACTTTGCTTCGGACTGACTTGACTCTTTTCGGCCGGTTCGGCATTTCTGGCCCGCGCGTCCCAATTGCTTTTGGGCTCCTTGTCTTTTTTTCGCCGATTCCGGCGGTTCGGGCATTTCGCGTCCATTTGTTCCACTCGTCCCGAATGCTACCCTCTTCAGCAGTTAGCCAATTTTTCTCCTCGGCTGGATCGGCTTTTCGCGCCCGCCGCGTACTTCTGTCCCACTTGTCCCATTTGCTTTGTGGGCCGCCTGGACTCATTTCGGCCGATTCGGCCGGTTCGGGTCTTTTTGTCCCAAGCATCCCATTTGATTTTGGGCCCTTTGGACTCATTTCGCGATTCGGCGGTTCGGGCATTTTCTTTGTCCCAAGCGTCCCGGCAACCCTCTTAAGCCAATTTTCTTCCTCCTTGGCGGATCGGCTTTTCGCGTCCTCCGCGTGCCAGCCCGATTGTCCCAAATGCAATTTGGGCCGCCTGGAGGCTTTTCGGCCGATCCGCGCCTTGACGTCCCAAATGTCCCAATTGCTCCCTTGAGTAGGACTTAGCCAATTTTCACACTTTTTCCTGGGTCAACCTACTTGCCTTTCTCACTGACTTTTTGCATTTTCTCGAGCTTGCTCCACTGTTTCTTGGCCGGGGAGTTAGAAAAATACACAAGGGACCCTAGAAACCTGATTTTGCTCTGAATCAATCAATTTGCTTGGGATTTGAATCTTCTGATGCATGTTATCAAAATTTACCCTAGGGGGGTGAATTTTGGATAACAATTTGGCGACTCAGCAGGGTCATCTGCCTGCTAGATGAAAAGACCAGTAGCCTGAAGCAATCCATTGGGCATGGAGTCATAAGTAATAGCCTGAAAACTGATCTAAACTTTGAAAATCTCTCCTCTGAGCCACTTGGAAACCCACCGGGCATGGAGTTTTTCTCACCAAAAATCACTGAAAAGAACTGTGCAAGAGCAAAACCAGCAACACCAAAAACTATGTACAAAACTGAAAATCATACATGCCCCAAATGGAACATGCAGAGTGTGCACAAGCACTTCTTCTGCTGAAAGCAAACCTAGCTACTTTACTCTAACTGGAAGCAAAGGCAAGCTAAACAAACCCTGCAACTGGTTGTGAGAAATAGCTTCCTTTCTTCAAAATTGGCAGCCATGCAATTGATTTGGCACTGATCATGGCTGTTTGGATGGATGGAAAATCAACAAGAAGCTGGTCTTCTATCCAAATCATCAAGGTATCAACTGAAAATAAATCCAATACCTCTTTTAGTTGCTCTGCATTTGGATTGGAGAGGTATGGCAGTTGATCCTTGGTACTTTTTAGCTCATCCTCATGCTCAGAAGCAAGCATGGTGGTTGTGGCTTCTCCTTTGGCTCAGTGAAGCCAAATACACGATTGGGCAAGGTCGATCCGTTTGATATGCCCATTGCTGTGATTTTCAACTCCAAGAATGGAGTCTTCTTGTAGACCTTGAATGGATGGTGTGGAAGAAATGGTAGAACCCTTCTGCCCTTTCTCTTCCTCCGATGAAGAACATGGAAGATTTAAATCTTCCAATTTTGGTTCCAAAGGGCTGCTATAAGATGCAGGCTGCTGCAAATGAATGCTCTCCTTCATGACAGCAGACTCTTGTGTTTGGGATGTGGATGATGAAAGAGAGAATGGTGAAAACTCAACCGGCTCTTCTCCATCAAAACAGTCCTCCAAATCTGACAGGTAAACTGCCTCATTGCTGTCCTGCTGCTCGTGTTCAACTTCCTCCATGGTGTCCTCTTGATCTGCAACTTGACCACCATGGTTTCCTTCACTCTCCAATATTGAGTTTGAGAGATCAAACTCCTTTTCAGTGCTAGAACTTGAGAGAGATGAAGTGGAAAGAAGAACTGAAGGTTCTTCTGTAACCTGCTTTGTGCTCAAAGCCCTTGGATCTGCGTTTTTCTCCTCCACAGCTAGATTGTGCTCCTCTTCTTTTGGATTTGGAGCAGCTTCTCCTTCCTCCAATGTTTGAAGGCAATCTTGCTCTTGATTGAACTCCTTCTCCAGCATGAAGTTTGTCAAGTCAAACTCTTCAATTTGTTGCTCTAGAGGACAAGTTGGGACTGCAGATCTTCTTCTCCTGCTTTACAAAAATCAGTCCTCACCACCATTTGTTCAACCTTAGCCTCTTCTGTAGGCTTAACCATCAAGGGGATCTTTGTCATCCCAAATTTGGTAGCCCAAACCTTCAAGTCATCTGTCATTTCTTTTCTGTTGGGCTCCTCTTCCTGCTGTCCTTGATGACTGATTTTTTCAATTCCTTCTTCCCCATATGAAATTGGGAATGCAAGAGGAATGGGCTGAAACTCAACTGATTTTACAATTTTTTGTGGTGGTGGAGGCAGTGAAACCTCTTGTTTCTTTGGAGGAGGGGGTATTTCTGTTAGCTCTTGTGGAGGGGATGACTGTTTGGAAGGGAAAAGGAAAGAAGAATCGAGATGAGGTGGAAGACTGGGGGGTGGAGAAATGGATTCAACATTTGGGACAGCAGATGGAGAGTTTAAATGAGATGGTGCAACTTGAGAAAGAGAAAGACCAGATGATGGTGTAGAACCTACCCATTGACAAGGTTGTTCAACAACAAGTGCATAGGCCTCTATTCCTGCTATCCATTGTGCAAGTTGGGGCAGCATCTTTATCATGAAGTCCAGCTTCTCCTGAGGGCTGAAGTGTCTTGGAAAAAGGCCTCCCCATGGACAAGGAGTCCTGCAACCAATTCTGAAAGCTCTCATTTGAGCTGTTGCTCTGCACTGCACCATCCCCACCTCCATCTTTTGAATTTTCTCCAACAGACCAGCATCTTGGATCTGATGGTCTTCATTGTATGCATACTCTTGCTCTTGGAAAGCTCCATAGCCAAACTGACTTTGGCACTGCTGCTCATATGGGTATGCATACTGATCTTGAATCTGCTCAAAATGCTGATTTGGAGGATTTGTAAAATGTGTTGGAGGTGTGATATACTGCTGTTGGAAATGTGAGTTCCATGATGGAAATGAAGTCATGATTGCACAACTTCATAGAACGAAAGAATGATGGAAGAGATGGAAGGAAGAATGGATGAAAATGGATGGAAACGAATGGAAAGGAAGGTCTGCAACTTCAGAGATGGGTTGTTGACCAGATGGAGTCGCCAGATGTGTTTGCAAGTGCCTCCAAAGGCTGAAATCTTCACAGGAACACATCAACCTGCAAAAGATGAAGTGAAAGACCTCTAAGGTCCCACCCGCACGGTGGCTTAAGATTTTTTGTTTGATAATGAGACACCTACGAAAGATGAAACTCTAACCACGTGATGTCCCACCAGTCGTTTAGCCAAAACTGTTAGTGCAAAATCACGCACCCACTGGACGCACATCGGGCTTCTAGGTTGATGTTCGGGCATCCGGTGTGATTGCACAACATGGAAACCTCTCTCAGCGTGGGACTTGTGAAACCGAGAGAGGAATCTCCGAGAGAAGGCTGGTTCCTGCTCCTAAACTACCTGCCCACAAGCTATTCCGGTGCGAGGCAAGCTAATCTAATCCTAATCTAACCATGCCAGGAGGAGAGAGAGAGAGAGAGAAGGAAAAACAGCAAAAGCCTACACTAAAACGGTGATACACCGAGAGAAGGAGAATGTTGAACATCTATCAAAACTGCCATGGGACAAAGAGAGGTGAGCAATGGGAAGGATGGACACATGCATCACGAGGCCCAAGGATAGATTTCACACGAGAAAATGTCCCAAAACTCCATGAACACGGCTCCAGACTGCAGAACATTCAAACATGCACGGATACTGCACGTGAAGAAGAGAGGCGAAGAAAACAAGCAAAAAAGCGAGAAAGGATGGACGGATGCATCACAAAACACGTTTTGTTGCTTGAAGTTTACCTGAGAACATCATTCCATTAGTAAAAGGCAAAAAACGCCATTACGGAGCGGGGAGGAGGTTCGAACTCCATTTTGACCCTAGAGAAGAAAAGAAGGGAGGCGGAGCGAGAAAGAATGAACAACCACTTTTATTTTGCCACTCCTTACAATATATAGGAAGAATGAGAGAAGGAAGAAAGAGGAAAGTCGGATCTACTCCAACCACCCCGGGTTGTATTTTAAATCATCTCATTATGGTATAGCGGCGGATCTGGCAAAGCAAAGCGGCGGAGTGTCTGCTGCATTAAAGCTGGTTGTTGAGCGTCACTTGTTGTATCACGCGTCGAGCCGTTTCTTGATTTTCTCTCTCAAACTGCACCAAAACTCGAGATTAACCCCGAGAATCATGTAGAAATTTCATGAGCTTTCCGTTGATATAAAGAACGTGGAAATCTGAGCTCTGGATCAAAAGATATGGCGATCTGAAGATTTAGGGCACGGAGCAGACCAAGACAGATTTTAAAATGTTTTCCCGCTCTTCACCGTCTGGACGACACGTGGCACGTGCTGATTGGACGAGCAATTCTCTGTCCTCCGTCTTTCGCGGGCCTTCCTTTTGAAATTGCTTGTGGGCCCCTTAAACTTGGACACGTGGCGCCATTTCATTGGTTCGGTTCAGCGCTCGATAACTCGCCCCTTTGACCTTTTGACTTTTTCTCCTGTGAGGACACGTGGCAGCTTCTGATTGGTCCTCGGCTGATTCGGCTCCTACGCGTACTTCGCCTCCATTTGTCCCGGATGTCCCATTTGATTTTGGGCCCTTTGTGCTCATTTCGGCCGGTTCGGGCAGTTCGGGCATTTTTGGCCCGCTTGTCCCACTTTGCTTCGGACTGACTTGACTCTTTTCGGCCGGTTCGGCCGGTTCGGGCATTTCTGGCCCGCGCGTCCCAATTGCTTTTGGGCTCCTTGTACTGTTTTCGCGCGATCCGGCCGGTTCGGGCATTTCGCGTCCATTTGTTCCACTCGTCCCGAATGCTACCCTCTTCAGCAGTTAGCCAATTTTTCTCCTCGGCTGGATCGGCTTTTCATTGCCCGTATTGTCCCACTTGTCCCATTTGCTTTGTGGGCCGCCTGGACTCATTTCGGCCGATTCGGCCGGTTCGGGTCTTTTTGTCCCAAGCATCCCATTTGATTTTGGGCCCTTTGGACTCATTTCGGCCGATTCGGCCGGTTCGGGTCTTTTTGTCCCAAGCATCCCGAATGCACACCTAAGCCAATTTTTCTTCCTCCTTCGGCCGGATCGGCTTTTCGCGTCCTCCGCGTACCAGCCCGATTGTCCCAAATGCAATTTGGGCCGCTGAAGAGCTTTTCGGCGATCCGCGCCTTGGCGTCCCAAATGTCCCATTGCTCCCTTGAGTAGGACTTAGCCAATTTTCACACTTTTTCTGGTCGACCTACTTGCCTTTACTGCTGACTTTTTGCATTTTCTCGAGCTTGCTCCTGTTTTCTTGGCCGGGGAGTTAGAAAAATACAGAAGGGACCTAGAAACCTGATTTTGCTCTGAATCAATCAATTTGCTTGGGATTTGAATCTTCGATGCATGTTATCAAAATTTACCCTAGGGGTGAATTTTCAAAAATTGTAGTTGGGCTCTGGATTAGGAACTAAATCCTACAGTCATCTACTGTGATAATCAGAGTTGTATGAAACTCTCTTATAATCCAGTGTTTCATGACAAGTCAAAGCACATTGAGACCAAGTACCACTTCATTAGAGATTGTGTGGAGAAGAGGAAATTGAAGCCCCAAAGATATTCCTACGGATGAAAAAATAGCATATATCATGATCAAGGCCTTAATGAAGAGTAAGTTTGAAATATTCCAAAGATAACTTGGGTGTTGTGCAGAACACCTTCCTCGCTAAGAGGGAGTGTTGATTTTTGTAGCTCGAAAGGTGGAATGTGGAGTTGCTTCAAAGCAACTCGAGTTGGATTTTCAGCAACAACAAATTTTTTATTTATTCATAGAATGTTTCCATGTTTGTGAGGTTGAGATAAGACCGAGAGTGATTTTATGTGTGAGTTAACCAAGTAATGTAAGGAAAGTCTCTTTTCTTGTACGTTGATGTAAATCAACAGGGCTCTATATATGTAATATTGTTGTAGCAAACTGGGTATTGTATTCTAGAAGAAAAATTTGTTATTAGGCTAAATTGAAGATCCAACATTTGCAGGTTTTTCCCCACACTGGGGTTTCCTGGGTATATTTGTGTTATTGTCTATTTGTGATTGGCTTCTTGTTATTTTTGCTTCTACTGTTATTAGTTGTTAATTAACCCAGTGTATTAATTGTTATAAATCAGATTTCTTTTCTGTGATTTTATTGTGCAATTAATTTGTTGTTGGGTTATAAGAAATTAACACATGCACATGCACATGCACATACACATACACATACACATACACATACACAATAAAATAAAATTTGGAATGTTCCTTTGTATTTTTGTTTAAATAATAAGTGCATAATTACCTATTAGAACCAGAGATTAAAAAAATTCTACCATATTGGATTTTTACTCTCTCTTACGCTGATTAACATTAAATTTTGTGAATTATAATAAAATTTCACACGTTAGCCCTTCTTATTACCCTATCTAATAAAAAAATCACACATTATCCAATATAAAAGGATAGTTTTTACAATCATTAGTATAGTCTTCAGTACGTAAACATAAATTTATTTATGTGGATGCAAGTTTGATGAAGTTTGAACTAAATATTCAAACTTCTGATTTTACTGCTCACTGATTTTCAGTTCTCACCTCCTTCACAATCTTCAATATTTGATTTCATTACGTGTTCACCTCACAAATTCCATGGCAACAATGTGTATAAGGCATTGCAATGTAACTTCCATTTTAGTGAACGTTAGTTTGCTTCTTTTTTAAAATTGTTTTCGAGCCATCTAAGAAGGCCTACGGTAGACTGTCTCAGGATGTTCTTTGTCATTGAAAACCAACATGGATTATATTTTTTTGCTTGTGTTTATTCCCAAAATACATGTGAAATTTGAGTTGGGATTTGATTACCCAACTTATTTTTATTATTTATGTTGGAATTTATTTATTTATTGACATTTTAACAAACTTGGTATATATATGGTAGATAATTATGTAGTATCGCATGTATAGATGTATTGAATTGCTATACTAGTTGTTACTATAAATTTTACTCAAATTACAGCTAAAGATTAACTATTGTATAAATATAATCTAATGCTCAAATCTTACAAGCGACATAAATCTAAACTAGTGCCGAAATCTTACAAAAGACAAAAATAATTATGTGAATGAAAAAAATTTCATTTAATATGAAAGAGGAAATAAGTACTAAACGACAAACTATATTACAAATTTCAACTCGACTTGCGAGCATTGCCAAAAAAGGCATATAAGGACAAAAATTAAATAGAGATGTAAAATCCTTATTTTCCAATTAGAACTATTCTTTATTAGTTTAGATGTGAGATAGACTAATGGACAACACGTAAAGAAGAGTAGGAAAATATTTGTATTATTTACACTGCAAGGACAATAGAAACATAGTAACCTTACATCTTATATTATCAAAGGTATATGAATATCTGAACCAAATACAAGTAAATATAAAACATCATTTCCATAATAGATTTTAATGAGACATCCAAAAGAAAAAAGTTCTAACAAACTATTATCTCAAATTAGCAAGAGAATAGACAACCTTATAAAGTATTGTATATCCCTTAAATATTTAAACAGCTTATAACAAAATTCTTTTTGATCATGAAGAAAACTAAAATCATTTCATTTCGTTACAAATAAAGAATAAAAATATATAATTTTGGGCTCCTTTTTATTTTCTCAAAAGTTGGCCTCTGTACCATTTACGCAGTGAAACCATTCATTTTCAAGATCTTAGAATTTGAACACAAACACAAGAAGATAAAAACAAATATGGTTAGAATGTTTTTTTCTTCAAAGAAGTGTTTCATGTAGAAATTTAAACATATCAAAAATATATACCCAATTTAGATTGATTTGTTGAGGTTGGATCATGCTCGATTGTAAATTTATTATTTTGAATATCAATCAATGTCTCAACTCCTTATAGAGTGTTGAGCGATGTCTAGATCTTTTGTTCATGGGAATCAAAATATATCCCCTCAACATTGAAGGTTCTCCGCATGATGCCCAAGTTCTCGTAATAACAATTCAAGAATGCATAAATGTTCTCATTTTATTTTGGAGGTTGATTCAAATAGAATATGGTAACATATTTATAACCTTTTTCATGTAAATGTGCAACAATAAATTGATGATTTCTTAGCACGACAACTATACCCCTATGCTGAAATTTTCATGTTTTATCACTCCTAGGAAACCTCGGCTCTATCCATTCAGTCCAAATGACCTCCCAACCAATGTTAAATCATCCCCCTATGTGATTTAAGAAATTCCACTCATTCCACCTAGGTGATTTTAGGGAGTTCTAAAAAGACATTATCTTCTGGCAGTATAGGGAAGGGCTATCGCTAGCCTTCCCAGGAATGGATCAACCCCTGGAGCAGAACAAAATAAAAAAATTCAACATGGAGGTGAATATAAGACCTTGGAACATCATGGAAATTATTTTGGAAGGCCTGGGGAATTTCTGTAAGACTTGGAGCAGTCTGAGTAAAAAACAGGGTTCACAAACCTAGGCAGCACAATCCTAAAACAGTTGCTAGGCTTCAGAAGAAGATTCCGGGAGCTCTGGATGGAGTTGGAAGAAAAAAATATATCTCAAGAAATATGATTCCAATACCTACATTATGGTGAAATAATATTTTTCACAACACTTTGGTGCATCAGGTATGCAGGCAATTTTTCTCGTGCATAAGTGGATTTCTAGAAACAAAATCCAATTTTTCAAGGATCATATGGTATAATAAAGACATGAGACCCAAACCATTGGATTAAAAATGACATTTCCAGTCGGATCATATAAAATTTCACCAATAAATTCCACCGAGAGCTCAAGTTATCTTCATTCCAAGCTACCCTCTCAAAGGTAGTTCACCAAGAGCCTGGTAGGATTTCATGTCCCCGAAGTCCCTGAGGTCAGGTACATCAAACCTTGAAAATTTTTCCCAGCCCCCATGTGACCTCTGGGACCCTCATATGACCTCCAGACTTGACAATTCAGCCTCCAGGTGTTTATTTGGAGCATTCATTCCCTGTTGTTGGATTTGGTGCCATGTGTCACTACGGGACCACAGAAACAGATGTCCCCGAGGTGAGGGACATCATACCTTGAAAAATTCACCCAGCCCCTATGGGGAGTCATTTGGACACCCACGTGACCGACTTTCAACCCCAGTGCATTTTTTGAGCATTCATTCCCTATCGTTGGATCAGGCGCCACGTGTCACCTCCAGGACCACCATGGAATTTGATGTCCCTTGTGCACCTAAGGTGGGGAAATCAAAACTTGAAAAAATTTCCCATCCCCTATGAGGATTATTCTATAAACCCACGTGACCACCTTTCCGTTCCTGTGCTTTAAAGTAACTTTTTCCACCTTCATTCCCTATCATCGGATCGCCACCACATGTCGTCCTCTTTACCACCATGGAATTTGATGTCCCTCACGTCCCTGAGGTCAGGGACATAAAACACAAAAATTGCACCCAAATCCAACTCAAAAAATCAAAATCATTTGTAACTATTAGCTGCTTCCAACTGCTTCTTGTTGCTTCTCACTGTCGGAAGAAAAGTTGCAGAGAACACAAGTCCACCACTCCACCATTGCAAGAAACTCAAACCAGATCAAAAAAGGAACTGAAATACCTTTCCCATGGCAATACACAGGTCTTATAAGGAATTTTCATCAAGCTAAGAAGGATAAATGAAGAACAGAGAAGGAGAACAATGGAAATCCCCATAGCCATGAAAATGAAGATTCGAACATATCTTACAAACTAGTGCTCGGATTGATGAACCGTTTGTTGCTGAGTTTTTATCTCTTGAAGGCCATTAAAAAATCATATTCAGACCTCAAATTTGTAGCAAGGATTTTTGTAGAGAAGAAATCCTCTTTTCATCTCTATGAAGGAAAAAGCTTGATTTCCCATCAAACCGGTCACCGGATTGAAGAGAAATTTCACGTGAAGCACCATAATGAAAAACCTATCGCAATGGAGTTGATTTCGTCGCTAACGAGAGACAAAAACTAGACCTGTAATTTTCAAGCTCCATTAATGGCCACCATGACACAATAATGGAAAAAATCAGCGAGCTACCTCTCCACTTCTCAAGGTTCCAGTGGGTGAAATCACCCAAAAATTGGAGGAAACGATCGTCGAAAAATCTAGTTTCACGCAAACTAGTTTTCACACCATGAACTCCTAATTTTTAGGGATATGGAGGGCTATGTTTTTTTCAAAATTCTTCCCTCTTCAAAGAAATTTTCAAATTCCTAAAGATCGATGGACGAAATCATCTGAAAATTGGAGGGAACGATCGTTGAAAAATCTAGTTTCACATGAACTAGTTTTTGCGCCGTGAAGCCCCTATTTTTTAGGGATATGGAGGGATGTGTTTTTGTCAATATTCTACCCCCGCTGATGAAGACATCATTTTCCCACTTGTTTAGATGAAGGAATTACTCCAAATTCAGAGCGTGGAACCTGGAATAAAACCCAAAATTTCAAGACTCATTTCGTCGTAATTTGACATTCGTGGCACACTTACTAAAAATAGCATGTCTCCTTGCATAGGGGAATGTTACTTTAGGTAAGCCACCATTTTAAGATTCCGTGACTAAAATCGCATGTCTTCTTGCATAGGGGAATGTTACTTTAGGTAAGCCACCATTTTAAGATTCCATGAAGAAGGCGGTGAACATAGAGGGAACATCATAGGAAAGGTCATAAAAAGGGTCATCTTAGCTCGCAATTCACACTTACTAAAAATAGTAAGTTACACTCAAAAAGTAGTTTTGGCACAATGGGTCGTATAAGGATAATCATTCAAGGGGACATCATTGTTCAGGAGCATCCTAGCCATTTTTCATAGGGAATTTGAGATCCACCTTAGTTCATTCAATTGGGTGAGCGTTCATGAGCTAATTTGGAGGAGTTTCATAGTGTGCAAGGAGTTCGAAGATTTAGAGTTTCACTGCATTTGGAGCTTTCCATCAATGAGGATCAACGGACTTCATCGGGTAACATCTCCTCTTCTTCTTCTCTCTCTCTTTCTCTCTCCTCTTCCCCCCAACTTTCTCTCACTTTCAAATGTTCTAATTTTTTGTTGGGGTTTACACTTTTTGATATGCCTTTAAGTCACTTAAAAGTGACTTTAGAAACATAATGTAAATTAAGTCACCTTGTTATTATAAAAGGGACTTAAATATTTAAAGTGGAATATGAACAGTCTTAAGTCATATTAAGGCATATGGAGGGTCATGAGGAAGATGATAAGTCACCTCTCATTCTATAAATTATAATGCCATTCCCATTGCAAAGGGTTGGTGATTGATCTTGTAAACTCAAGAGTATATTGTACTTTGAGAGAACAAAGGAGATAGCCATTTTCTTCCATTCCCCCTTCTCAATTTCCTCCATTTCTCCACTATGTACAACTTCTATTTAAGTATAAATACAACAAGAAGGAGTTTATAGCTTTCTTTTACGAGGGATTTCATGATAATTTGTGTTCATCAAATTCTATTTGGTCTTGTTGTCATTTGCGGGTTGTTTCCTCTAAATTTAGTGCATGTGATGAAGTTTCTAACTAGTGTGTTTGGAGGAATCTGATTTTCTACTGCAACATTAGTTCTCCTACCTCAATTCTTACTACCTTTCCCACTTTCGGATAAAGTTATATCTAGCAAGAAATTTCTAGCTTTGCCGCAAGGTTAGTGGAGTGCCCCTATTAGATCCCAAATCGAAAGGCCACCACAAAAAACCCACGTTTTCACGTGCATGCATATACGACAATTGCATCGATTAAGTAGAGGGACTTAGATTCCCGTGAGCATTGGCAAGAAAACCACCAATTTGTCCCCAAAAATTTTCTCACAAACATAACCAAAATAGAGTATTGTTGAAGTTGAGTGGAGGCTTCATTGGAGTTTGAAAGTTATTAGTGATTACTATTTCCATTCGTATAGGATTTGCATTGAATTTGCACTTGGGAAAAATATTATTCATGGCTAGGTGGTCTCTCTTCTAAGATTGCTTCGTGTCTCACAATATATGGATGGATCATGGCACCGTCATCATCATCTCAGGGATTTTCTCGTGTCGTGCAAACATAACATAGAGAGGTTTAAGACAGCTATGTAGAAATATGACAATAATAAAAGCATACGTATTCTTCCCCATTTTCCAGATTTTGTACATATCCTCTTAAAAGTCTTTGCAAATCACACTCATTGCATTTCTATGTTGCATTTTCTTGTTTTACTTCATCTTAATTTGCATTTATATTTTGTTTGACTTGGGCGCCCATCTTTCTCTGATATTTCCTCGCCATGTAACTTACTTGACTTACACCATTACCCCTAGTGTCCATATCTTTTCCTATATAACTAACAATTAGAACTAAGATGGTGCAACGGAGAGATGGATAAGGTAGAGAGGTAAGCATATATAAAAGAAGAATAGAAAATAATGCCAAGTAAATTCGAGGGCCGTGAAGAAGGGAAAAATCAAAATGACAAATCATGCATATTAAAAATTTATATATTTATATCGATTTAACCAAAGTACTTATTTTAAGAATTTAAAAACATACATCCAATGCCACACACATCTATACATATCTATATATCTAAACTTGGATTTATGATATTTGATAATTAATCTTTAACATTTATTTCAAGTTATACATCGTTGTGTACTTAATTGACTATTTTTACACATCTCTTGCTCAACTAGTCCTATTAGACACCAAGACATTACACTTGTTATTTTCCATTGACAAATCAAAAACTCATCCTCATAATATACAACACATCCTCAAATAATTGGCCTCCATATCAACCTAATAGATTTGAATTGTGGAATATGCTCAAAGAAAGTTGAACATTACTCGACAAATTCTCATAGTTGACTTTATCTTGAGACGAAAATTTTGTCATCAAAATCACTAATGGACACATTTTCAAATGCAATAAAAGCACATTCACTCAATCCATTCTAAAGGACTTACCTCTCACTTATTTGGACTACCTAGAGATCACAACAAATCACCCTACTAATTTTTCACTCTAGGGATATTCAACGAGCTCTAAGTTTGTATAAATCATGCATGACTTCCTTAAGCCAATTTGAAAAATTACATCTCACAAAACAAAATTCATTGTTGACTATCAAAGGTAATAATTAGGGTCTTCACTAAAAAAGCATTGTGATATATATAGTGGTTCAAGACATCAATTGCGAATTCATATGTTATTATGTCTCTTTAAAAAAATCTCTATAACACTTATTTAAGTAAATTTAGACATATTCCAGTGAATCTGGACTCCAGTATTACAAGTTTTGAAGAAATCTATCACTATTTTTTTCTATATTGGATTCCATTTTTGTCTATACTAGATTCCATTATTACTATTATTGGATTCCATTAGTAACAATATTGGATTCCAATATTGTCATTATTGGACTTATTTGAGTTCTAATTTCAGTATTATTAGATTCCAATTTCGCTATTATTGGATTCAAATTTTGCTATTATTGGATTCCAATTTCATTGATTTTATATTTTCATGTTGGGATTATGTAAGGTTAGTGGCCGCTAACTATTATAAGGCATGATCCCATTGGATTAATAAAAATAAAAAACTAACAATAACTTCTTGCAAAAGTAAGTTCAAAGTGCAAGCCTCATAATTTGAAAAGGCGATGCTAACACTTTCCTTGCACTTTAAAAGTGTAAAATCCTCGATTTAAGGTTAGTCACCGCTAACTATAATAACTCATGAGCCTATTGTATTAAATTAAAAATAAAAACAAATAGTAAATAGTAAATCCCTACAATAGTAATTTTGAAGTGCGAGCCTTTCCCTTTCAAATGAGACACACACTTTCAAATTGAGAGCCTCACACTTTCAAAGTGTGGGCCTCACACTTTGAAAGTGTGGAGACTCACACTTTCTATTTGGAAGACTCGCACTTTCAAATTTACGAGGCTCATACCTTGAAAGTGTGATCCTCACAACTTTGAAAGTGTGAGCCTCACAACTTTGAAAGTGCGAGCCTTGTAACTTTGAAAGTGTGAGCCTCACACTTCCAAAGTTTGAGGACTCTCACTTTCAATGTTGATTATGTGCATCCTTGATATTGGCATTGGCCTCAAATGCTAATGGTGTTATTTTGATTTTTGGTGGAACTTACAATAAAATTACGTGCTCACCCCAAAATATATCTTATTTGTTATGATTCTCCCAAAATATGACCTTTTTTTTATATTATAATAGTGAAATTATTACAGAAAAATAAGGAACTTGTGTCAGTTGGTCTTTCTAGTTTTTGGGGTAATTTTATTTTGGTAGAAATAATGCTATGTTTTCTTATCTCAGTCATAGCATTGTAACAACTCAAGTCTTTGTTTCTTAGATCGCATGTACCACGACATTAAGTTTACTATTGTTTATTATTATAAATTATATCTCTGATTTATCATTAAAAGCAAACAACATCATTGGGAGCAATGCATATCACAAAGCTAATTACTATGAAAGATAGTAGAATTTATGCTTGTGTCACACCTACTTAAAACACACACAAATACACCACTTAAAAAAACTTGGATAACTTTTTTTTTTTACTTACTTAGATTTAAAACGACAACACAGGCATCCAAAAGGGGTTACAACCAACTCTCATTGAGCTTGACACAACATTGATCACATAGGAAACAAGGAACATATACACCCAACATGAACAAATCAATTTTCTCTTTTCGACACGACATCACAAACTAGTCCAACCATAGAACAAACTTACGGTTAGGGGCATCCCATGGTGAAAGTATTTTTAAGGTTTCTTATTTACTAAAATGTCTTTTAATACTTAACTTACTTTCTAACAGATTCATGTTATACAAATCAAGCAATCTTGTTTCCTCTTGATAGGATTCCTCTAATCTATTAATGTATTCTTACGGTAAGACCCATTTAAAAGATTCATCAAAGTTACATTATTTACTTGTTTGATTTGTTTGCTTATTAAGAGGAACATGAATTCACACAAGGTCATTAACCCACACACAAGATACGGGATCTTATCTCATACCTCGATGCACAAGGAGGAGAACATAAGATCAAACTAAGGCAAATTTCCATTTAGGTTCAGAACTAAAACCTCCTTTGAGCAAGGAACAACGTTAACAACACTTAAGAAAGAATTGCAAAGAATCTTGACAAGAATTAAAAAGAGAAGGTAAATTTGAATTTCCCCTTCAAGATCTTATTAGTTATTAACCAAGATCTTATTTCGCTTGAGAATTTATACAAAATGGTTAAAATATTTCACGTAGGATTCACTTGATAAGTTTGAAAAAAGTATACATAATACATTTTCAAAATAAATAAGCTTGATTTAAGTTTCTTAATCAATTTCCTCCTACTACAAGACCTAGGATTCTCCCAAAAGTTAACCATTGATTCCACTTAGTACCATTTATCCCGTTAAACATAGCCTTGTTCACCCCAATATATTACTAAACATTGGTTTACATTTTAATATCATTTTACATCCCATTAACACTAAGATTAATTTGTTATCATAGCTTCCCCCTTTTTTTTTTTTTTTTACATTTTAAGACTCTTTGCTTCATCTATAAGTTAACAACATCATAATATTTTCTCTTCAGTATAACCTTTGTATGGATTATAAAACCACTCGGTGATACCTAATATTACGTTATTTCCACAATCAAAAGGGTTTGCTAACTCAAGGTTATAACTTAGTTGTTTACCATTATTCTTTTGATAACTAGACATAGAAACATAATTTCCTATCAAAGATGACACACAATCCAAAGATGGCTAAAAAGTATATTGTAGTTTGACTCAGGATTAAATAGGTAAAACAATATTGGTCATATCGAGGATAAACTATCTTTCAACATTGTAATCATACAATAAGATGCTCGTAAAAAATTAGTGATCATTTTATTTCATTCACAAAAGAGTTTCATAAGCTTTAGCTTCAGTCCATAATGGAAAACCTACTCCATAATTACAAAATATTAAGGCATTGTCCTTCTAAAATTTTCTCCACGGTTATCATTCCAAATTCCTACTACACATTAAGCATTCATACAATAGCACTTTACAGAAAACCAAAGAAACTTAAATCCTCTCTCTCTCTCTCTCTCTCTCTCTCTCTCTCTCTCTCTCTCTCTCTCTCTCTCTCTCTCTCTCTCTCTCTCTCTCTCTCTCTCTCTCTCTCTCTCTCTCTCTCTCTCTCTCTCTCTCTCTCTCTCTCTCTCTCTCTCTCTCTCTCTCTCTCTCTCACTCACACACACACACACATAAAATAAAATGCTAAATAATAACATGATAAATAGTACACAAAGAAATAAAATGCTACAATTAACAATATCATAAAAAGAACCTTTTATTTAATGAAAAGGGGAGAATGCCAAGTTCTAAATACTAACAACGCATTGAAGTTACAGTTGGGAAAAATATTGTTCATGGTTGGGTTGTCTCTCTTCTAAGATTGCTTCTATGTATCACAATGTATGGATGGATCATGTAAGTTTCATTATCTCGGGATTTTATGTGTCAAGTGCAAACATAACATAGAGAGGTTTAAGACATCCATGCGTAAAAATCACAATAATAAAAGTGTATGTATTCCTCCCGCTTTACTCGGATTTTCTACGTCTTCTCTTAAAAGTCTTCGCAAATTACACTCATTGTGTTTTTCATTACATTTTCTTGTTTTACTTCGTCTTTCTTTGCATTTATATTGTGTTTGACTTGGAGGTGCCCATATTTCTCTATATTTCTTCACCATGTAACTTACTTGAGTTACACCATTACCTCCAATGTCCATATCTTTTCCTATATAACTAACAATTGGATGTAATAGAGGTAAGCATAGAAACAAGTAGAATAGAAAATAAAATGAAGTAAATTAGAGGGCCATGAAGAAGGAAAAAACAAAAATACAAATTGTGTGTATTAAAAATTTATATATTTATATCGGATTTAACTAAAGCACTTATTCTAAGAATTTAAATAGACGCATCCAACGCCACACACATCTATATAGATATTTAAATTTGGACTTATGATATTTGGCAATTAATCTTTTACATTTATTTCAAGTCATACATCATTTTGCACTTAATTAATTATTTTCTACACATCCCTTTCTCTACCAATCCTATTGGCCACCAAGACATCACACTTGTTATCTCCATTGACCAATCAAAAGCTCATTCTCATAATATGCAACACATCCTCAAATAATTAGCCTCCATATCCTCCTGAATATTAGCAATGCTATTCCCCGGATGTGCATATGGAGAGCTCTACAAAAAAGCTAGAAGCCTTAGAAGCGATATGAAGGCTGTTGAAGGATGAGGTTAAGAACTTGGCAAAACGAAAGGTAAGAGGAAGGAGGAGGAGGAGGTGGCTATTATAACAGATTTGAAGATATCTACAAGAAGTTTGAACTCCTTAGACTCCCATTTAGGGAAGGCTAAAACTCGTCATGATTATAATATGGCCATTTTTAGTGCGATTGAAGAGTTCATTGAGCAAAGATGTTCAAGTGTCTCCAATCTCGGCGGAGTTCCAACAACACTTTGGGGCACCGATAAGGAAAGCAAGAGGACCATTGATCAGCCGGATAAGACCGATGATCCCACATGACAACTTTTGGGAATGTTCAAATCCAGAAGAACATCAAATCCAACATCGACAAAGCTGCCAAGAAGTAGTTGTAGGTGCTTTAGCTGCTCTTGTATGTTTTTTTGTTGTTTTTTTCGGTCTCTTTGCTGCTTTTTGCAGAGTTTTTGTTGTTTTTGTCTTGATGGGGTAGCTATTTTTTGGCTACTTTGGGCTTCATTGTCACACTTGGATTCTGATCCTTTTTATTCTAGTTTTAATTCCTATTCTGGCTCCTAGGCCCTCTTTTGTTCACAAGGGTATAGTCCCTTTCAAAAAACTATTTGCCAATAATAAAAAAAATTGGCCTCCATATCCAACTAATAGATTCACTTTGTGCAATATGCCCTAACAAAGTTGGACATTATTGACAAATTCTCATAGTTGTTGACTTTATCTTGAGACGACAATTTTGTCATCAAAATCACTAATGGACACATTTTCAAACGCAATAAAAGCACATTCACTCAATCCATTCTAAAGGACTTACCTCTCACTTATTTGGACTACCTAGAGATCACAGCAAATCACCCTACTAATTTATCAATCTCTTAGGGATATTCAAGAAGCTCTAAATCTGTATAAATCATAGACAACTTCTTTAAGCCAATTTGAAAAACTACATCTGACACAACAAAATTCATTATCGACTGTCATCGAGGTCATAATTAGGGTCTTCACTTAAAAAAGCATGGCGATATATAGTGCTTAAAGACATCAATTTGGGAACTGTTATGTTATTAAGTCTCTACGAAAAATTTCTATATAACGCTTATTTCAATAAATTTGGACATATTCCAGTGAATCTAGACTCCAATATTACAAGTTTTGGAAGAAATCTATCACCATTTTTCCTATATTGGATTCCATTTTTGTCTATACTGGATTCCATTATTACTATTATTGGATTCCATTAGTAACAATATTGGATTCCAATATTGTCATTATTGGACTTATTGGAGTTCCAATTTCAGTATTATTGGATTCCAATTTCACTATTATTGGATTCCAATATCGCTATTATTGGATCCCAATTTCGCTATTATTGGATTCCAATTTCGCTATTATTGGATTCCAATTTTGTTGATTTTATATTTTCATGTTGGGAGTATACGGTTAGCGCCGCTAAATATTATAAGGCATGATCCCATTGGATTAATAAAAATAAAAAACTAACAATAACTTCCTGCAAAAGCAAGTTCAAAGTGCAAGCCTCACAATTTGAAAAGGTGATGCTAGCACTTTCCTTGCACTTTGATATTGTAAAATCCTTGATGTAAGGTTAGCCACCGCTAACTATAATAACTCATGAGCCCTTTGTATTAAATTAAAAATAAAAACAAATAGTAAATAGTAAATCCCTACAATAGTAATTTCAAGTGTGAGCCTTGCCCTTTCAAATGAGACACACACTGTCAAATTGAGAGCCTCACACTTTCAAAGTGCGAGCCTCACACTTTGAAATTGGGAGACTCACACTTTCTATGTGGGAGACTCACACTTTTAAAGTTACGAGGCTCACACCTTGAAAGTGTGAGCCTCACAAATTTGAAAGTGTGAGCCTCGCAACTTTGAAAGTGCAAGCCTCACAACTTTTAAAGTGTGAGCCTCACACTTCCAAAGTTTGAGGACTCACACTTTCAATGTTGATTATGCGCATCCTTGATATTGGCATTGGCCTCAAATACTAATGGTGTTATTTTGATTTTTGGTGGAACTTACAATAAAATTACATGCTCACCCCAAAATATACCTTATTTGTTATGATTCTCCCAAAATATGACCTTTTTATTTGATATTATAATAGTGAAATTATTGCAGCAAAATAAGGAACTTGTGTCAGTTAGTCTTTCATTGTTTGGGGTAATTTTATTTTGGTAGAAATAATGTTATGTTTGCTTATCTCAATCATAGCATTGTAACAACTTAAGTCTTATTTTCTTAGATTGTACACGACATTAAGTTCACTATAGTTTATTATTATAAATTATATCTCTGATTTATCATTAAAAGTGGGCAACATCATTGGGAGAAATGCATATCACAAAGTCAATTCTCATGTGAAAGATAGTAGAATTTATGCTTGTATCACACCTACTTAAAACACACACAAATACACCACCAAAAAAAAAAATCGAGATAACTTTTTTTTACTTACTTAGATTTCACACGACAACACAAGCATCTAGAAGGGGCTACAACCAACTCTCACCGAGCTTGACACAACGTTGATCACATAGGAAACAAGGGACATATACACCCAACATGAACAAATCAATTTTTCTCTTTTCAACATGGCATCACAAACTAGTCCGACCACGTAAAAACTTATCGTTAGGGGCATCCCATGGTGAAAATATTTTTAAGGTTTCTTATTTACTAAAACCTCTTTTAATAATTAACTTACTTTCTACAGATTCATGTTATACAAATCAAGCAATCATGTTTCCTCTTGATAGGATTCCTCTAATCTGTTAATGTATTCTTACGGTAAGACCCATTTGAAAGGTTCATTGAAGTTACATTATTTACTTGTTTGATTTGTTCATTTATTAAGAGGAACATGAATTCACACAAGGGCGTTAACCCACACACAAGCTACATGATCTTATCTCATACCTCTGATGCATGAGGAGTTGAACATAAGATCAAACTAAGGTGAATTGCCATTTAGGTTTAGAACTATAACCTCCTTTGAGCAAGGAACAACATTAACAACACTTAAGAAAGAATTGCAAAGAACCTTGGCAAGAATTAATGAAAGAAGGTAAATTTGAATTCACCTTCATGATCTTATTAGTTATTAACCAGGATCTTATTGAGGCTTGAGAATTTATTCAGAATGGTTAAAAATTTTCACTTAGGCTTCACTTGATAAGTTTGACAAAAGTATACATATTACATTTTCAAAACAGGTGAGATAGATTTAAGGGTTTCTTAATCAATTTCCTCCTACTACAAGACCTAGGATTCTCCCAAAAGTTAACCATTGATTCCACTTAATATCATTTATCCCGTTTAACATAGCCTTGTTCACCCCAATATACTTTGCTAAACATTGGTTTACATTTTAATATCATTTTACATCCCATCAACACTAAGAATAATTTGTTAACATAGCTTCCTCCTTTTTTTATTTTTTTACATTTAAAGACTCTTTACTTCATCTATAAGTTAACAATATCATATTAATTTCTTTTTAGTATAACCTTTGTATGGATTATAAAACCACTCGGTGATACCTAGTATTACATTATTGCTGCAATCAAAAAGGGTTTACTAACTCAAGGTTATAACTCAGTTTGCTTACCATTATCCTTTTGATAACTAGACATAGAAACATAATTTCCTATCAAATATGACACACAATCCAAAGATGGCTAAAAATTCTATTGTAGTTTGACTCGGGATTAAATAGGTAAAACAATATTGGTCATATCGAGGATAAACTATCTTTCAACATTGCAATCATACAATAAGATGCTCGTAACAAAACAATGATCATTTTATTTCATTCACAAAATTGTTTCATAAGTTTTAGCTTCAGTCCATAATGGCAAACCTACTCCACAATTACAAAAATATTAAGGCATTGTCCTTCTAAAATTTTCTCCACAATTATGATTCCAAAGTCCTACTACAAATTAAGCATTCATACAATAGCACTTTACAGGAAAAACCAAAGAAAATTATAGTAATCCTTTCTCTCTCTCTTTTTTTCTACCCACAATAGTGATGTGTACAATTATTAGCTGGTTAAATTTAAGAACTCGAGCATGATAAAGAATACACAAATAAATAAAATGCTACCATTAACAATATCGTAAAAGGAACGCTTTATTTAATGATAAGGGGAAATGCCAAGTTCTAATTACTAACAACGTCATTGAAGTTGCGGTTGGGAAATATATTGTTCATGGTTAGGTGGTCTCTCTTCCGAGATTGCTTCTATGTATCACAATGTATGGATGGATCATGGAATTTTCATTATCTCAAGATTTTCTGTGTTAGTGCAAACATAACATAGAGAGGTTTAAGAAAACCATGCAAAAAAATCACAATAATAAAAGCATATGTATTCCTCCCCATTTTCCGGATTTTCTACGTCTTCTCTTAAAATTCTTTGTAAATTACATTCATTGTTTTTCTATGTTGCATTTTCTTGTTTTACTTCATCTTTATTTGCATATATATTGTGTTTGACTTGGAGGAGCCCATCTTTCTCTATATTTCTTCGCCATGTAACTTACTTGACTTACACCATTACCTCCAATGTCCATATCTTTTCCTATATAACTAACAATTGGATGTAATAGAGGTAAGCATAGAAACAAGTAGCATAGAAAATAAAGTGAAGTAAATTGGAGGGCCATGAAGAAGGGAAAAAACAAAAATGACAAATCATGCGTGTTAAAAATTTATATATTTGTATTGGATTTAACCAAAGTACTTATTTTAAGAATTTAAAAACATGCATTTAAGGCCACACACATCTATGTAGATAACTAAATTTAGACTTATGATATTTGGGAATTAATATTTTACATTTATCCCAAGTCATACATCATTGTACACTTAATTGACTATTTTCTACACATCCCTTGCTCAACTAGTCCTACCAGTGCACCAAAACATCACACTTGTTATCTCATCATTAACCAATCAAAAGCTCACTCTCATAATATACAACACATCCTCAAGCAATCGCCTCCATATCCAACTAATAGATTTTCACCGTGCAATATGCTCAAACAAAGTTGGATATTACTAATAAATTCTCATAGCTGACTTTATCTTGAGATGAAATTTTTTTCCTCAAAATATCTAATGGTCACATTTTCAAATGCAATAAAATAACATTCACTCAACCCATTCTAAAGGACCTAACTCTCACTCATATGGACTACGTAGAGAACACACCTAATCACCCTACTAATTTATCACCCCTAGGGATATTCAACAAGCTCTAAGTATTTATAAATCATACGTGACATTCTTAAGCCAATTTGAAAAACTACATCTCACACAACAAAATTCATTGTCAATTGTCGAGGTCATAATTAGGGTCTTCACTTTAAAAATATTGTGATATATATAGTGCTTAAAGACATCAATTAGGAACTATTATGTTATTATGTCTCTTCAAAAAAATCTATGTATAAAATGTTGGCGCTCAATTTGATCTCACCTGTTTATCCTTAAAATTCTTCGGTTTGTTGAGGCTCTGTCATGTTTTCTATCTCCCCGTATTGATGCATGAAAGCTTTGTCCTTCATTTGGTTTCCATGATCAGTCCCTTCCTTGGTCGAGGATCACTTAAAAGTCCAGAATTTTTTTGTTCCTCTCTCCATATGAAAAGATCTGTAACTTGGGCATAAACTTAGGTTTTCTTTCCCTTCCTTCGTTTTCCGTAGTCACATTTTTTTCCTATCATTTTTGTCCCAAGTATATGTGGAAAGGTGATTGGATACGGCTCATAGGATCATATTTGGGCCTTATATCATTTCCAAATTCTCCTTGAAGAAGGATTCATTTCCAGGCACAAATGGTGATTTTCTTGCATTTAACGGTTTGACGAGTGTATTTTTCCTAGTCAAATTTATATCTCCTCATCTTTGGAAACGTGGCCCTTTCTGGTTAGATGCGGCTTAGCGAGGCACTTTGAAAATCTAAGGCCCACTTCAACTCAAAATTTTCCACGTGGAGGGTCGGCGCTCATCTGAAAATTTTCCTTTTGGTTTGGCCTTGGAGTTACGTCGGGAGACACGTGGAGGTTTTCGTTGCCTTGCCCAAACTTAGATAAATTTTTCATGTGGCCGGTACAGCTTTAGTGAACCATGGACATGTGGAGGGCAGTGCTCATTTGAGGATCCACCTCAAGGTCCCACCTTAAAAATTGCGACAGGGAGACATGTGGAGGCTTCTGCCAACTCCGCTCTATACTTAAAATTTTCAAAGCAATTTTCTAAGGCCTGGGACACGTGGAGGGACCGCACCTATTTGGGGACCGGCCCTAAATTTTTATTTTAAAGAAGTGCCAGGAGGACACTTGGAGGCTTCCGCTCACTCTGCCTTTGCTTGGACTTTTCAACGGCCAAGGAAAACTGTCTCGGACCCTAGACACATGGCACCTTCCATTGATCCTTCAACTTTCTTAACAACTCTGCCGGATTGAGACATGTGGTGAGCCCACACTTGTTTGGGGTCTCCACTTTTGGGGACCATCTCAAAATGCACCATTGAGACACGTGGAGGCTTTCATTGGCTCCTTTTTTACTGAGATTTTTCAAAGGCTAAAAGGCATTTTTCTTGGGCCCAGGGCACATGGAAGGCCCGTGCTTGTTTAAAACTTGCCCCTGTACTTCTCCTTTTGTGCATTTTCTAAGGAACCACGTGGACAGATATAATATAAAGTAGAAAAGGGGAAAAATCAATGGTTGGTTTGCATTTCACCTATTTTCCACCATTTATTCTCCAAGACTCCTGTAGATGTGAATACGCACGCTTTTCATCATTTTTGATGAAATTCCTTGTCATTTTTCCTGAAAAGTGCCATTGAATGGATTTAGAACTTAATTTGTGAGTCTAATAATTGTTAAGATCAATATTTTGAAGTTGGAATTGCACGGCACTAGAAAAAACGTGAATTACCGAGAGAAGATGGATGCGGGCGAGTTGCAGAGGAAAAATAGGGAAAAGGATGAAAAAGGTGTTGCCTCGAGAGTGAAAAGGATTTCTGTTAGATCCAACAGTTACAGAGCCTCACGGAGAATTATTAAAATGGGGATTTCTCACATGAAAAAATCAAAATGATTAAAAGGAATGCCAAAAATTGTGGCATGACATCCTAGTCATTAGTCGAGGGTCTGAGAAACGTGATCAATTCACAATTGGTCAACCTGGCAAAAGATTTGGATGTGAATTTGTTAAATGTCTCTTTACGAGACAAATTGGTAACAAGAAAAGGTCCCTCGAATATTCTTCTTTTTGGGGGAAAATTGAGTGAGTAAAATGTATAAATGCAATGAGAATACTCTTGCAAATGGTCGGGGTTGAATTCTTAAGAGAAAATTTGAGAAAATTCATCTTCTTGAGAGACCAATCCGAGATAACCTGTTAATTTCTTCTATGTTAGATTTTCTATCATGTCAAGTTAGTTACAGATGTATAGCCATTGACGAGCACTAAGATTTCTTTGGAAGCTTTCCCTACTGATGAATTTAAGCAATTTTGAAATTAATTTATGTCAATCTTGGAGCAATTAGTGTCTTATTTGTTTCAGAATGTCTGCAAGTAGTTTTTCTTGTTCCTATTGCAATCTTACATTGAAATCTTTGTGAAATCACACAGATCTCATCCTTGTGACAGTTTAGTGGCATTTGCAATTTCATTTCAAGAAGAGCCTTCATCTTGTGATGAGATAAATAATTTTAAATCACTTCACTATCATTTGTTGATAAATATTGTTTGTAAGTCTTTGGGTGTACCTTAGGTGTGATTGATCAGAGATTTTGGTGTTTAATTGAGTCTTTTAACTCGAGCCTTCATGTTAGATTCTCAAATATTGTGTGAAAATGTGCTGATATAGGCCTCCATTAAAGCACACCTTCTGGTTGAAGGAACGTCTTAACTATTCTAAAGCTTTCTATTATTGAGTTGTCCATTGTTGTGAAGTTTCTCAAAGATCTGGTATAATCAACTTTATCCTGCTTAATCTCCCACCAAAATCATTCAAAAACCATGAATCCATCCTAAACCACCCCTGTTTGCCATGTATATCAACAAAGGAATAAAATCTATTTACTAAAATATGCAGAACAATCAGGATCCCATAATGTCTTTAGTAACCTTAGCCTTGTTTTGAAAGTATCTCCATCTTTTAGAAGTGACAACTCTTGAGAGTTAAATTATGGAGTATTGATCATACTTTCCCAAGGTTTTCTCCATAAAACTTCTGCAAAAGAAGGATATCCCTATCTCCTTCATCAAACAGAGGTTACACTATGGGTCCTCTCACCTTGGTCAAAAGGTACAGACCTAAAGTAGTGAGGATAGGTCAAATCCTCTTGAAGGTGTTATCCATCTCTCCACAAATCTGAGTGACAAAGGGCCAGTTAGATCTCATCCCTAGCTACAAAATGACATACATCATGATCTATCTATCTCTAAGCTCCATGTCAAATCTGTGATGCTTCTCAACTTGAAAAGGAGAACAAATTTGGATACCAACACTCGTGGCGTCATTGCCGGGGATTATTTCAGCTTTGGGATCTATTTTTACAAAGAACAACACCATCATGGCATCATTGCCGGGGACTCTTTGAAGTATTTTACAAATGTAGTACATAAAAACCCTGGTAACACTTCTTACACATGTTGTTTGTTGATACATTGTTGAAACATCATTCTCTGTTCAAATCTATAAAAATTGTTCAAAGTTGTAAGTTCTGACTGCAATATTTCTAGCTTATATAGCTATTGCACTAAATTTTGTGTCATCATTGACAAATTTAGGTAGAATAAGAGTAGATCTTGTAAGCTTTGCATGAATCTGGTATTGACAAACATTTGATAGGTCTTTCATAGTGCATTTGCATAAACTAAGATGAAAATCGTTAGTGGTGACTCTGTTTTGTTTAAATACTTAATAAATACCAATGTCTTAACATATATCAAGTAAGATTTGTCATTAATCTCTGCAAAGCTTGAAGGGAGAATATCTTTCTTCACCAAGGACCCTAGTAGGAGGTTGTTTCTAGAGTTGGGAAAGTCTAATTTAGAAGGAAGAATAATTTGGAAGGTTGTTGGAGATCAAGCATCAAGAAAAGATATCTCTATTGGTGAAATTGATTAGCATGTGATTAAATATTGCAATACTTCCTCAAAAAACATGGTTAAATCTTGCAAACAGTCACAGAAGGACTCAACAATGGAGTGGCGGGGCCTGTGAAAGACCAAATGACCCTATGCAAGAAGAAAGAGAAGAGACAACTCTGTCAAGTGGATCCATGTCTTAAATCTATTTAACGGGTTACAGGTGGGCTCGAGAAATAGAATAATAGGGTTAGAAAGAGGAGAAGTGTCACAGAGAAGCCAGGAGCAAGAAAAAGAAGAAACGGTGAAGATCTAAAGTCTTTGGGCTCAAAATGGTTCAGAACGAGTCCAAAAATCACTAAGTATGGAGGAGGTAGCGGAGAGAGCCACGTGTCGACACGATGCTTCTCCAAAGTTGAATCCAAAAGGGAGACTCAAACTTGCACCAGCCCTCCATGTAGTAAAATGGTCAACAGAGGTCAAAAGGTGGACAAGGTGGGCCTCAAAAAGGCTAAGTATAGAAGCAAAAGCTTGCAGGGCCTCAAGCCTAAGATAAATAAGTCGTGTCCATGCATTTGGCACATCTCCAAGGGTAGATCCAAAAGTGAGAGCTCAAACAAGCACCGGTTCACCACGTAGCCCAAGGTCCAAAAAAGGTAAGAGGAGAGGTCATTGAAAATTCCAAAGACTTGCGGAGGCTTCCAAGTGTCAACCCAATGCTCCTTCAAAGGAAAATCTTGATCGGGCTTTCAAGCGCGCGAGCCTCCACGCGTCCAGTCTCAAAAAGGGGGACAGTCGGGTTGAATGTCAAATGCATGGTGGTAGCGAGGCGAGAGAGTGCCAAGTGTCCAAATGGTGCTAACTCAAGGGTCGAATAAAGAGAGGGTTTCTAGAGATGAGCGCCAGACCGCCACGTGTCCCTGGTCAAGAAATATGACCCCCGAGCAAAGGACTTAGCCAAAAAACATAGAAATTGAGTCAGGCAGGAGAGGAAGCCACATGTGTCATCCCATGCCATTCCAAGAGAAAAATATAGAGGCCACCCTCAAACAAGCGCCACCCTCCACGTGTCCCATATTAAAAAAGGGGCCCATTTTTCAAACTAGTTTTCCCGCCCTTTTGTATGGACCCGATACAAAACTTTGAAGGGGCATATCTTTTGACTCGGGGCTCAAAATATTGCAAATCTAACACCATTGGAAAGATCTCGGCCTCATCTATGCCATGGAGATCTGAAAACTTTAAGTTTGGGGAGGTTAGGTGGGAGAAAAATGGAGAAACATCTTTAGGGCCATTAATGCAGGATCTATTTTTTCCCAACAACCAGATCGGATTCGATCTGATCCGTCATTTCCTCCTCCTTCCTTCGAGGCGCCGAATAAGAAATTGATGCAGATCAAGACATATTTGGGGAAGATTTTATGGGAGGCATTAATAGTAGGTGGTTGAGCTTGGAACTATTTTTCCCACTTCTCTCTCTTTCTCCCCTCTGTGTTGAATCTATAAAAGTAGGGTCAAGACTCATTGTAAAGGGTTGGACATTCTTTTGTTTTTGTAGGCTCCCCTTTCCTTCTGGAAAAGGAATTCATGGAGTTCAGACCTTCCATTTAAATTACAATATGTTTCCTACCTTCTGGCCATTTTTAATGCATTGTATCAATCTATAGAGCAATAAAACACGTTTGTGATCGATTTTAGATCCTTTCTTGTCTCCTTTTCTCTCATCTGGTCTTTCATTATAAATTTGGTTATCTGTGCTTGATTATTGTATGTATTTTGTTGGTTTGTGTCTATCAAAAAAACTAATGTTCATCATTCCTTCGGTGCATCACCTTGTAGCTTAGTTTTGATTTCTTGTATTCCTTTTATCCTGTCTCCTTGGTAAAACTTAGATTAGGTTTAGGAATAGGTCCTCTGCAAGTTTCCACGTATGCACCTAAATAGAGGAATAGGAACCAACCTTTAATCTGGAGAGTTTTCCCATTTGCAAAGTCCCACACTTTGGGGAAAACTCAATGTTATGTGAATCACACCAAATGAATCTACCTTAGAAAAGTAGATCTGATGACTCATTTGGGGGTGTTGTGATTTTTCACTAACATTTTTGGCACACCGGTGGGACAAAGAAGTCTCCATCTTTATTACAGTAAGATTGATGTGCACTTGTTGTGATTCTAGCTTTTAAGAAGCTTTTAAGAACTACACATCTGGTGACTCCAAAGGGACAGAATCCACTGGTTTTAGCAGTCCAAGTTTCCCAAGTTCATGAGAAGGATACAAACAAGGTCAAGAACAAGAGAAGAAGGATAGTTTGTACACCTACACTTGTCTCCAGATAGAAGGAGAAGAGGAAGAAGAGCCCAGAGGTCTCTATCTCCACCAAATAGAGCCTTATCAACACCTCCTCCCAGTAGGTCATTCTTTCAATCAAGAAGGGTGCTCAGGCCAATCAGGATGGCACAACCAAATCCTTATGTCAATTTCACTTGGCAGCAACCCACTCACTCTTGAATGCACAAAATCCAGTCCCGGTGGCAGCATTAAAGAGCATCCCATATTTCACTGGAGAAAACCAGACTTCTCCTGGTGACCACGTTCAAGATATTGCAAATGTCTGTACAATCCATGAGATCACTGAGATGGACATTGCAGTCAAGTTGCTAGCCTCTTCACTCAAGGGTAAAGCTTCACAATGGTTCAAGAGCCTAGCAAGCAGGCTCTATTCAAACTTGGGACCATCATGCACAGCTCTTCATGACCAATTTGGAGAAAAAGGAGATAACTTATCCTTGTTGGAGCAACTGACAATAATCAAGAGAGCTCTGAATGAGTAGTTGATGGATTTCAACCTCATATTTCAATGGACCTGGGATAGGATTCTAGCAGCAGTAAAGCCCACTAATGAAGGTGCCTTCTTATACTTTCTTAGAGCTTTAAATTCTGATATTGCTTTAATGATTCAGTCAATGGGGGCACCTTACCTGCAGCCTATAGCCTTTCCATAGGAGCTGAGAATCATTTAATTCAAGCTGGAAAACTTGCTCCTAGGCCATCCATGCCTCTATACCCCAATTAGGAAACCCAAGTACCATCCAAACACCCACATTAGCTCCTATACCTACTCCCAGGAGTCAAAGTTCAGTTGAAGCCTCCACCTCATCATCTAACACCTCAAAGGAGCTTCAGGAAGTTATGAAACAACTTCAAAACCTAGGGAATGAGTTAGTAACCATCAAAAGACAACAGCTCAGAGTTCTAGGCCATATCAGCCTCAAGCTCAGTATCAGGCTAGACCCCATATCAAAAATAGACCACAAGCCCAGCTGTAAACTCGAGTCAACACCAAGGACAACCTCAAGCTACTAGACCTTTTAGGCCATATGATCCAAACACAACTTCAACATCAAGGGCATTGGTTCCAGCACAGAATAACATGGCACAAGAATATGATTGGTGTTTCCCATGCAGTCAGCCACATAATCAATCGATGTGCTTCAATGGTGCACTAAATCAGGCTTTGATGGTGCAAACCATTGGTGTGTCACAAGAACCTAGCCAAGAAAAAATCAGCAAGGAGACTAGTAAGAGGGACCTCCAAGTGAAACTATGCTTGTCAATTGGCAAGTTGAAGACTTATGTGGAATGAATCAGACTCCTTCTCAAAGTATAGCTACCAATACATGGTCCAAGAAGAGAAATATTGGAGAAGGACATTCACCAAACTCAGGTGATCCTCAATCCTCCATTGCTCCACAAGGTATTGGCATCCAAAATACAACTCCCAATATGTAGAGCCAATCCAAGCCACCTTCCAAATCCACTCAGGCACCGGTTGTAACAACCCATGTGCAAGAAAAAAATGTGCCAGGAAGGGGCAACAGAAGGATAGCTCATTTAATATCATTGAGAAAATGAAGAGGACAAGTGTGAACATTTCACTATGGGAGTCACTGGCCATTCCAGGGAAGAGGGATCTATTGCAGACTGCCATGCAAAAATTGGTCAAGCTCAAATCAACCCCTAACCAACAAGAGAAAGTGCTTACCAATACAACTCAACCTAGGGGAAACCATCGAGAGCAACAAGGTAAGAACCTGAGACCTCCTCCATTCTATGTTTCATTAATCATTGGGGATAAATTGGTGCATAATTGCATGATTGATTGATTGGGCAAGTAGTTTTGTAATGCCCAAACAAATAGCTGATCAACTGGGTCTCCAGTATGAAGTCATCTCTAGAGGGGTAGTACAATTGGATGGGACAACAATGACAACTTGTTGGAATCATCAAGGATCTGAGCCTCACTCTGCATGCCTACCCCAATGTGATTGTATTGCAGAAACGTATCAGTCATAGACTTGCCACCACATTTTGCATTGTGTTTGTCCAGGGACTTCACTGCCAAAATTGGAGGCTATTTGTCTATTGACTAGTCACATATGCTCTTTAGAACAAGGTATGGGGTGAAGGCCACAATCAGATCTGAGCCCATAGTGGATTATCACATTGAGTCTTATGTGCCTAGCCCAATCAATGCAAATTGTTTGGCTTTTGATCAGGAAGACCTCCTAAACACTTTTGTGAAGTAGATACCAAGGTGGGGTGTATCCCGGACTTGACTCTCGATGAATGGGTGGTCAAAAGACATGCTTTTGATCCCTATAAGGAGATGGAAGAATCTGAGCTAGGAGTCTACTACCTGCATGAGAGAATCATCCTCTTCCTGACATCATTAAGCTAGAATATAAGGATGACAATGAAGTATGGAAATTGTTCTTTGATGGCTCGAGAAGTAGGCAAGGAGCCAGAGGTGGAGCTATGATTGTGTCACCCCAAGGTATGAAGTATTACTCAGCTTTCCATTTCTAGTTTTCCTACTCAAATAACACTTGCAAAATATGAGGCTTTGGTTCATGGATTGCATTGGGCTAGAAGATGAGGAATCAAGAACTGCAAGTGTTTGGTGATAGTGAACTAGTTTCCAATCAAGTCAAAGGACAAAATGCTATCAAGAATGACCTGCTCAAAAGCTACAAGAATAGGGTATGGGATCTCATTGAGGATTTTGAAGCCTTCAACATTGTGTCCATACCCAGGAAGGAGAATGAAGCTGTTGATAGGCTTGCAGTAGTTGGAGAAACATTTGATGTGGTTGACAACATCAAGAGGGACAAAGGACAACCACATATCCATGTGATTGTAAGGCCAAGTAGTGCCAGATAACAACACATGTTGGTAGGTGTTTGAGAATGATCAGCAGATCATCAATTTTTGCAAGAGGAAGCTGAGTTCTCAGCTAGGAATCAAAACATATTAGAGCAAGCAATAATATGGAGATCAAGTAGTGCAACTGCATATAAACAAGCTTCCCAAAGGCTTAGTGACATTGGAGTCTATCTTCAATCCTAATGATCAGTTTTGAAAAGAGAAGGCTAATATACAGATCAAAGGAGAAGATTCAAAGTCAATTCTAGTTGGAGAAGGAAAAACACTTCAAATTGGCAAAGTGGCCACCAAGCAAGAAAGGTATGAATTCATGCAAACTTTTCAAGAGTTTCCAGATGTATTTTCTTGGAGCTATGAAGACCTAAGAGGGTTCAATCCAAAGTTAGCACAACACACAATTGAACTAGATCCAGTTGCTTAAGCCCATCAGGAAAAAGTAGAGACCAGTTAATCCACACATTGAACCTCTGATGAAGAAAGAGCTAAACAAGTTGATAGAGGCAAGTATCATATTTCCAATCAAACACTCAAGTTGGGTTGCAAACTTGGTCCCAGTCAGGAAGAAGAATGGAGAGATTAGGTTGTGTGTAGACTTTCGAGACTTGAACAGAGCTTCCCTCAAAGATCACTACCCACTCCCTCAATGGAGCAAATCTTGCAAGTGGTGTCTAGATCAGAGAGATTCTCTCTCCTAGATGGCTACTCAGGGTACAACTAGATAATGGTGAAAGAAGATGATCAGTTCAAAATAGCTTTCACCACCAAATGGGGCACCTATGCCTACGAAAAATGCCATTTGGATTGTCTAATGTCGAGCCACTTTCCAAAGGGAAATGGATATGGCATTCAAAGGGATGATCAACAAAATAGTACTTGATCTATCTGGATGACATTACTTGTGTTCTCCAAAATGTAGCAGACCACCTTTTTCACCTAAGGCAGGTGTTTCAAAGGTGTAGGAGATTTGGGGTATCATTGAACCCTAAAAATGCATATTCTTGGCCCATGAGGGTAGGCTTCTAGGCCATATTGTGTCAAAGGAAGGTTTGGCAATTGACCCAGAGAGAGTTGAAGCAATAAGAGCATTTGCCATTGCCAAGCCATAAGAAAGCTCTTCAAAGCTTCTTAGGAAAAATCAATTTTGTCCATGAGTTTGTACCAAACTTTGTTGCCCTTGTCAAACCAATAACGTTGATGTTGAAGAAGAGTTTGGCATTTAGGTGGATAGCTGAAGGAAAATCAAGTTTTGAGGCCATCAAAGAAGCTATATCACAAGCCCCAACTCTCGTGAATCCATATTTTCTAAGGACTTCATACTATATGCCTTTGGTGGTAGTGACACAATTTCTACAATCCTAGTACAACAAAACAAAGAGGATACAGAGCAGCCAATTGCTTTCTTCAGCCAGGGTCTGAAGATTATGAAGTGAGATACTCCTTCATCGAAAAGCAAGTCTAGAGTGATCAGAGGGTTAAAGAAGTTTAAACATCTGGTTTCAAACAATAAAATCCAACTGTTAGTCTCCCATGTAGGAGTTAAGGACTTCCTTCTCAATAAGGATCTGAATGAAAAATGTGCAGGATGGATCACTCATGTCATGGAGTATGACATTGAGATCAAGGTTACTAAGCTGGTCCATGGGAAGGGATTGTGTGAACAACTAGCCTCAGTCAACAAGATGAAGCAAACAGTGAAAAAGAAGTTGTTTTTGTCTACAAAATAGTCAAGAGGAAGAAAATGATGATGTACCCACTCCTTGTTGGACTCAAAGCATGGTGCACTTCCTTCAAATAGGCTGTGTCCTCCAGAAATGAGTAAAACAAAAAGGAGACATTTCAGACTACAGGCCATCCCATATGTGCTTATTGATGGCATCTTGTTCAAGGGACATCAATGGCATTCTGTTAAGATGCATTGGGACAAATCAGATTGAGAGAGTGTTACAAGAGTTCCATGATGAAGCAGTTGGAGGCCATTTTTCTCCATGGGTGATAACACTCAAGATCATGAAGGTGGGTTATTATTGGCCCAGGGTGTTTAGTGATTGCTATGCATGGATCAAAAAGTGCAAAAATTGTGCATTCTTCAAAGGCAAAGAAAGGCTAGCAGCACTTCCATTGCACCCAATTTCAGTTGACCAACCATTCATGCAATGGGGATTGGATTTCATCGGGGTCATCAATCCAAATTCAGCCAAGGCCACAAATGGATTCTGATGGCAACAAACTATTTCACCAAGTGGACCGAGGCAGTGGCACTCAAAGAAGCTAATGAGTCTAGCATACTAGATTTCTATGAAGGGATAGTGACCAGATTTGGAGTGCCAGCCACCATTATATCAGATAATGCATTGGCATTCATAGGTTCCAAAATCATAGGATGGGCCATTAGGAATGGGATTTACTTGAGCACTTCATCAAATTATTACCCTCAGGGTAATGGCCAAGCAAAGTCCACAAACAAGAACCTTGCTAAAGATTGTCAGAAGAACTCTGGATGAAAATCAGAGAACTTGGCACACGAAACTCAAATCAGCCTTATGGGCTGATAGGACAACACCCAAGAGGTCTACAGGAAGCTCTCCATTCAAACTTGTCTATGGGAAAGAGGCTAGTGTTGCCTATATCACTTGAGTTTCCAACATTGGAACTCATGAAGCAGTGGAGATGTCTGAGTTTGAACCAATGGAGCCGGTATGCAGAGATGATGGAGTTGGAAGAAACCAGAGAACATGCACTTCAAACAATGGAGAAGGATCAGGTCTCAATCAAGAGATGCTTTGACAAGAAGGAAAGAACAAGGACCTTCCAGGAAGGAGACCTAGTTTTGAAATGGGATGCAGATCGGGAAAAACCAGGAAGGCATTCCAAGTTTGATGCCATTTGGAGTGGCCCTTACATGGTCACAAAATGTAAAAGTAGCAATGCTTTCCAATTGTCTACATTGGATGGTGAAGAGTTGTAGATTCCAGTGAATGGAATCTATCTTAAACACTACTACTAGAAGGAAAGTTCTCACCTTGTACATATTAGTTTAGTTTCTCATTCCTCTAAGTGCTTGTGCACATTGTCTTGTTGTAGTTTAGGTTGATTTTCTCCTAAGTGCTTTGCACACTCTGCATGTTCTACTTGGAGCATGTATGATTTCAAATTTTGTATATAGTTGTGGTGTTGTTTTTTTGCTCTTGCACAACCCATTCAGAGACAGATGAAGCCCGGGTCAAAACAATTTTCTACTCTCAGAAACCATCATTTGAGATTTCTTATGAAAATTGAGAGTGCAAACAGTCAGCTCATGAATCAGAGGTAGGATCAATATCAGACCATCATTCTCGACTCCATGCCCAATGGATATGACAAGGTAATTGGTCTTTTCATCTAGCAAGAAGATACCCCTGTGAGTCACCAAATTGTTATCCATATTTCACCCCCTAGGAAAAATATTGGATCAGCCATGACCCCACACAGGAAGAACTAGAGAAAACATGGTTAAATCTTGCAAACAGTCATAGAAAGGACTCAACAATGGAGTGGTGGGGCTGCGAAAAGACAAATGACCTATGCGAGAAGAAAGAAAAAAGAGATGGCTCTGTCAGTGGATCCGTGTCTTAAACTATTTAACGGGTTACAGGTGGGCTCGAAATAGAATAGCGAGGGTCGAGGAAGAGAGGAGCGAGTGTCACGAAGAAGCCAAGAGCAAGAAAGAAAAGAAACGGTGAAGATCCAAAGTCTTCGGGCTCAAAATGCAGTTCGAATGAGTCCAAAAATCTACTAAGTATGGAGGAGGCAGCAGAGAGAGTCATGTGTCGGCACAACGCTTCTCTCAAAGTTGAATCCAAAAGGGAGACTCAAACTTGTGCCAGCCCTCCATGTAGAAAATGGTCAATAGAGGTCAAAAGGTGGACAGGGTGGGCCTCAAAAAAGGCTAAGTATAGAAGACTCAAACTCAGGGACTCCCTCCACGTGTCAAGTGGTGCATCTCCAAGGGTAGATCAAAAGGGAGGCTCAAACAAGTGCAAGCGGTGCATCTCGAGGTTCCACCAGCCCTCAAAAAGCCGAGTCAAAAAACGTAGGGTAAAAAGGTAAGAGGAGGTCATTGAAAATTCCAAAGACTTACGGAGGCTTCCAAGTGTCAACCCGATGCTCCTTCAAAGGCAAATCTTGATCGGGATTTCAAGTGAGCGCGGAGCCTCCACGCGTCCAGTCTCAAAAAGGGGAGAGTTCGGGTTGAATAGTCAATGCATGGTGGCAAGCTGGCGGAGGAGTGCCAAGTGTCCAAATGGTGCTAACTCAAGGGTCAAATAAAGAGAGGGTTTCCAGATGAGTGCCAGACCACCACATGTCCCCAGTCAAGAAATATGACCCCACCGAGCAAAGGACTTAGCCAAAAACATAGAAATTGAGCAGGTGGGGAGGAAGCCACGTGTCACCCCATGCCCATTCCAAGAGAAAAATACAGAGGCCACCCTCGAACAAGCGCCAGCCCTCCACGTGTCCCATATTAAAAAGGGGGCCCATTTTTCAAACTAGTTTTCCCCCCTTTTGTATGGACCCGATACAAACTTTGAAGGGGCATATCTTTCGACTCGGGGCTCAAAATATTGCAAATCTGACACCGTTGGAAAGATCTCGGCCTCGTCTACACCATGGAGATCTAAAACTTTAAGTTTGGGGAGGTTAGGTGGGAGAAAAATGGAGAAACATCTTCAGGGCCATTAATGCAGGATCTATTTTTCCCCAACAACCAGATCGGATTCGATCTGATCCATCATTTCCTCCTCCTTCGAGGCGCCGAATAAGAAATTGATGCAGTCAAGAAAATTTGGGGGCAAATTTTATGGGAGGCATTAATAGCGGTGGTTGAGCTTGGAACTATTTTTCCCACTTCTCTCTCTTTCTCCCCTCTGTGTTGAATCTATAAAAGTAGGGGTCGAGACTCATTGTAAAGGGTTGGACATTCTTTTGTTTTTACAGGCTCCCCTTTCCTTCTGGAAAAGGAATTCATGGAGTTCAGACCTTCCATTTAAATTGCAATACATTTCCTACCTTCTGGCCATTTGTAATGCATTGTATCAATCTGCAGAGTAATAAAACACGTTTGTGATCGATTTTAGATCCTTTCTTGTCTCCTTTTCTCTCATCTGGTCTTTCATTATAAATATGGTTATCTTGTGTTTTGATTATTGTATGTATTTTGTTGGTTTGTGTCTATCAACAAAACTAATGTTCATCATTCCTTTGGTGCATCACCTTGTAGCTTAGTTTTGATTTCTTGTATTCCTTTTATCCTGTCTCCTTGGTAAAACTTAGATTAGGTTTAGGAATAGGTATCCTACATCGGGTGAACTAGGTGATTGTAGAGTTGAGATGTGATATAAAACCAAGCTACCAACCGAGTTAGAAAACATATTCAAATATGGGAAAGTTGGGTTTAGATCGAGTGAGTTGGGTTTAATACCTGCACTAACGAGTCATACCTAAACATTTCATTGCATCCATACAAAGCCTTCCTTCCTCGATAAGTTCCTAAGTGAGCTTAGTAATGATATCACAAGCATGTTGAGATCGGTTTGGATTGGTAGGATCATTGAGAGTCACCATATTGGCCAAGATCTCCATAACTACTAAGTTGCATTGGACCCAAGATCCCTCTCTAACACCCATCCACCACACCAAGACCTTATACGCAAGTTGCATCATCATCGAGCCATCGCGTCAAGCTACATCCATAAATGGCAAGCCGAGCCAACACCGAAGTCTCCCCATCTTTGAGATACCCCACTCCAACATCAAATGATCTGATCTAAGCTCTCGTACCCTACAAACAAAAAAAATAAATCCAAAACATTACAACCAAGTGGACCCTACATACAAGTAAAATAAACAAACAAAGTGGATTTAAAATCTAACCAATAGTGGTCAAACAAGAGTGAACTCAAAACCATAAAATGAGCCATTTTATAGCTTGACAACTAGTTTGCATGTCAAGTCGACCTTGAGGACAAGGTAAGTATTTTTCATTTGGTGAAATTTTAGAGACAATTCCAAAATGGTTATCATAAAGCCCACTTAGCTATAACTAAAATACCAACCAAATTTAGTGACAAACCCCTATTAGAGGCCTTTTTTCCTCCAGGTTTGCATGAAAAAACTTATTCTAGGCATCTTTTTGTATAGGGGTTTTTCCTAAAAAGGCATTTTATTGTTGTTTTTGGGTAAAATTGTAATTTTGAGCCAAATTGAGCTCCATAGGCCATCAAGACCCCGAAAACATTTTCTTTTGCCTACTAGTAAATTTTTTTCCATGAAAGAGGCTGAATTCATATGCATTTATTAAAAAATATCTCCTTTCTCCCACTAGCCTCCTATATATATTAGTTAGCTAAGACTTGGGCTTAGACACCAAGTGTTGACCTTAATCTTTGACATTATCATGACGGTTAAGTAGTCCATTCTTTCATAAGGGATATGCCAAAGAATAAGGATTAAACATAGATCATAACATTAAATACAAGCATAGAATCACAAGAATGTGTAGTATTTGAATAAACTAACTTATTTATATTAATTATTTATAACATATTACAATTTATAGTTCAGAATTCTCATTCTCACATCCTTCTCTTATATCATATCATCTAATCTTTATTCTCTTTTCAATTCTTTCCCCTTGTATATTAAGAATGGTGATTCTCCATAATGAAATAGAAAACATATTAAAAGAATCACATCAAGGAATAACAGAAAACACAATGAAAGAGATAAAACTATGTGAAAAAATCTTATGGTAGGACTATAGTGGTGACACAATTCAAATATGCCCATAAACATGCCAAAACTTGTAATGTCTTCTTAAGAGTAGGAAAAACAAATGCAAGAGATGAAATTCCACTAATACCGGTGCTAGCCTTAGCCTTATTTGAAAAATGGGCCATCGATTTCATTGGTCCAATCACCCACAGCAAGACACTCACATGCAAGTTTCATCATCACATGGACAAAATATTTAACAAGATGGATTGAAAAAATGTCCAAAAAAAGTGTACCATTAGTACAACAACAAAGTTCATCTATGAAAACATAATCATGTAGTTTGGATGCTCGCTCAATATTACCAAAGTGATCAAGGGAAAAATTTTGTAAATGAAACTGTGGAAAAACTCCTCAAGCATTTCTGATCAATCATAGTAAGAAAATTCCATATCATCCATAGGAAACGAAATAGTGGAAGCATTGAATAAATTCATATAAAAGTTTCTAACCAAAATATGTTCCCTACAAAAGGTGGATTGGGACTTGAAGATACCTGCAACATTATGTCCATATCAAACTATTTATAAAATACTCACAGTATCTCCCATTTCAACAAGATTATAGATTGGAGGTTGTGGTACCTATGGATTTTATCGGTCCCAATTTGAGAATAAGAGTACTTTTATAATGAGCGAGGAGCCTTCGATGCATTAAATATTGATTACTCTAGAGAAGCTAGATGAAAAAAGATTCATTGTTGCGTACAACCAAACTCGGGAGAAAAGAAAACAAAAAGAATTACATGATAGAAAATAGAAACATAAAGGGTTTGAGATTGTAGATAAAGTCTTACTATATGATAGTAAGTATAAAAATTTGGGGAAGTTAAAATTTAGATGACTAGGACCGTATATAGTCCAAAACATTTTATCATCGGGGTTGTCAAGTTGAGAACTTTAAATGGGGAGGAACTTTCGGGACATGTCAATGGAGTGCATCTCAAGAAATATTATACTATAGAATGAAAGGGAACAAGAGAGTTGAAAATAGAAAAGAGAAGGAGAAAGAAACAAAAAGAGAGAGAAAAAGGAAAGAAAAAATTAACATCTCGCCACTTTTTAAAACCAACAATTCATGGATTTGATGAGGAGGAAGGTGAATACCCACAAAGGGTGCCTTTTCTCTAAAAGAGATTAGACTTAGGAAAAATGGATAAAAGAGAAAAAAATTACGAATATGTGGCCAAACTGCGAGATAAGGGAGAAGGAAAGTACAAAACTAAGAAAAATTGTCAAATGAAGAAGATAAGAAAAACCATGAAACAAAGAAGAAAATGGAAAAGCCACATAATACATGGCAAAGAAAGAACCACAAGAACAAGAAAAATAGATAACATGCGGAAGGAAGTCAAATATCACGGCACACTAACACCGCGAAGGAAGAAAAATGCCACAAGTACACTAAAAACACACGAACCAAATAAAATTTGGAGATGGCTACCCTCCACTGAAAATGCACTCATGTATGTGCATTTTGTGTAAAACCTACCATCCCACATGCCATGTGCTACATGATGTGGCCATTTTACCCGGCGCCGGAGGAGGTCTTGTCATCAAACCTGTCAAACTCACCCCGTCAAACTCACCACTGCAAGTTTCAATGAAGACTCTAATATGGCGGAGATGTGACGGATGGGAGGTGGCGGCGGTGGTTGTACTCAATGTATTAATGGTGCTAAGTGGAGTAGGTGGCTAGTTTTTGGCTACGCATTATCCAAAAACATGTTTTCTCTATTACATGCAAAAACCGAAGCTTAACATAGTGCACGCATTATTACATACTACTTGATAAAAACACAAACATTTACGGAGAAGTGTTTAACGTAGAAACTGAAGCTTTATTTTATTTTAATTCAAGACTTCATTTCTCTTTATTTTGTTGGCTTGGCCCATTCCGCATCAAAGAGACCATATTCTTTCTATTACAAATTTCTATACCGCAAGAAATAGAAACAAATTCATTTGGGTGTGAAGGCAGTGGACGGAGCTCTGGTTTTTTTATTGCTTCAATCACCTCACACCTTCATCAAGTGACCCATTGTTTTTCCCCTTCTATTGTTTCTTCATTCATGGCATTTATGATCTCGACTTGCAGTTGCAATCAAATCTACTTGTTACTTAGTTCAACATTAACATAGAAGATAGCTCTAAATACCCAAGAATTTGAGAGTGGTCGAGAAAGAATTTAGTATTGCATTTTAGTGGTCGAGAAAGAATTTCGTATTGCACTAATAGTGAAACTTGGACTAGGCTCCGACTCAGGCTCAACTAAAACAAATTGGCAAAAACTCTGGCAAATTATACGGCCAAAAACTCACCCAAAATCACTCAAAAGTGGCCAAATTGGATCCTCCCCAAACCACATTGTGTTCACATTAAAACCCATATGATTGATTTTCAAGTCAAATCTTTGATTTTGAATTAGCCCTTAAAGCCACACTTTGCTGGCCAAAAAAACCATATTGATTATTCATGCACCAGTTATGTTTATTAGATAGATACACATGAGCATAAGTTGTGGTAGTACCCATACTATATAGTATCTTGTTACTTGAGTTGTGGGGTCTATTCATTTTAATTATACATGCACCTCCTCCATCCCAACCAAGTAGTATTGGAATATCTTGTTTGGCATGACATGAGGCTTAGTTGTGAGTCCCCTTAATATGGGTTGTCTCACTTAATTCCCTCTTCTTACTGGTTAAGTAGTGCTACAACGTATAGTATATTTCTTAATTGTGATCTCGCAAAACTTAGTATGGACCTATACTAGCACAACACATTCACAAATTGTTCTCTCTTTAGAATTTAGTGTCCTTAATGTGACACCCTTAGATTTCAACATCCTCGTTGCATCCTCACAAAACTTAGTGGCCATCTTGTCCAACATAACACGTTGCCTAATTGCTTCCTCCTCTAGAGTTAGTGTCCTTAACATAATCTTGTAATCTTGCAAAACTTAGCATTGGTCTTGTCCAAACATATCACATTACCTAATTGCTACATCCTAGAACTTTGGTGTCCTTATTATAGCCCCACAAAAGTAATTGTTGCTTAATTTCTATCCTAATACTTTTATGATCTTGTTATGACCTTGCAAAACTTAATGTCGATCTTTTCTATCGCAACACATTGCCTACTTACCATGCCCTCAGAAATTATGGTCCGAAATTGTAAACCTCAAAAAGCTTAATATTGGTCTTGTCTAACATAAGTTGCCTAATTTCCACCTCTAAAATTTCATGACTTTTAAGGATTTGGTAGAGAATCCCTTGAGAATCATTTCTTTAAATTATTCATAACCATGAGTGGGCCCTTATACGCATGGAAGGGAGATCTCACTTTAACATATTTGAATGAGAGTCATGCTATATGTAACATGATCTTATAGTTCATTGGGCTAAACTTAGTTGATGACTCAACAACACTACATGTAACACGATCTTATAGTTAATTGGGCTAACTTTAGTTGATGACTCAACAACACTACATGAATCTCCTAAACCGACCAACACTACAAACATCTCCTAAATTAAATCTATAATGTTTGTGGAATTTGACCTTTGTGTGTTTTATCTCAAAATGGCCTCTAAATAATCGTGACATTAATAATTTAATATTTGTCGATAATAATCACAAGATAAAATGATTCACTTAACACATAAACAACTTTAAAAAATTTACCCTCTAATATATTCTCTAGTGAGTCTGAATGATGAAGAACTCATACTCTTGAAAAAGAAGATCCAAGTTTGAATCACACGAAAGACACTTTATACAAAGTGGTCACATATAATATAAAATATCTTCTATATACCAAAAATACAAAATATAGACTCTTCTATATACCAAAAATACAAAATATAGACTTAAATACTAAAAATAAGAAATAGTCTCATATACTCTTAATGACCTTATAAACCTTGACACTGAAAGTATATATTAATTTCATATACTATAAACTATCTCATAATTTCAAAACAAGATACACCACATCAATCTTTAGGGTATTGTATCAGTCTTTAGGGTGTTAAATTAATGTTTAGTGTATCCCAATTATTTTATGTGGGGTGACTAATTAGTGTTCAAGGTGTCGTATAAGTGTTTAAAGTGTCCAAAATTAATTTAATGTGGGTGACTTAATATTATTTATGGTGAGAGAATTAGAATAATTATAGCTAATATTACGTTTCCATTCATCATTAGAATTAGAATACTTTTAGCTAATACTTCTAGAGATGTTATGTTAATGTTATAAACAATTTGTAAATTTATTGTTCATTTTATATAAACAATCATGCAAAAAAATTAAATGTTTTGTTATGTGGAAGGAATACAAATCAAATCTACAATATTATCTAAATGAAGTTAGTGATCATATAATCTTTCCAAGAATAAGTAGGAATTACACTAGTATGTTAATAAGTGAGATCGATGAAAAATATCTATTACCTAATACAATGAAAATAGGAACAAATTTATGTTCTCGATATACACATGGATGGCTTAAGAAAACACTTGTGGCAAATTTTTACATAGTTGCTTGGGAATGCGTGGAGGATGGCCCAAGATAATGGTCTAGAAAGATGGCACAAACAACTTGACAGGCCATGTTCTATGGTTAGTAAATTTAAATAAGTTACATCATCTCAACATGTGATGTCGATATATTCTACTCCACATGTCTTGAACTCTATAGTGTCATGTGACATGCACATGTGAAATCCCTTAAAATTATTGTGTTCTAAGTAACTACAAAACACTAGGAGTGACATTGCAAAAAACAACTAAATAGACACTAAATAATATTGTGAACTATTTTATTATTGTAATATTTTGTTTAGTATATAGACACTAAATAATAGTGTGAACTAGTTTATTATTATGGTATTATTGTATTCACGTGTTTGTTAATAAATGATAGAGGATTTGGTAATTTCTACAATTTGCGTTTATTAATCACTGGTATGAGACTAGTTAATTATGTTGATATTATGTTGGTATTGGTTAAATATGCATGTGATCTTCGAGTTGTTAGTTGTGATTTCATTGCTCTTAGTTGTTTTAAATTAAATACATTAGAAAAAGTTTGATTTCTTAAATGCATTATAGTTGTAAATATTGTGAATGTGGAACTCATTTGTGTGTGTGTGTGTGTGTGTGTGTGTGTGTGTGTGTGTGTGTGTGTGTGTGTGTGTGTGTGTATTTGTTATTAGTTGTTAAATATTGGTAATTGTAATGTTGTGAATGTTTAATGAAAGTTGAAGATATAAAAATTATGTGATATCATACTTTAACTCTCAATTTGGCATATGGGGACAAGTGCCTCTACAAATACAGGAATCGGTGCGTGTTGAAGGGGTTTTCCCCTTAGGATGCCACATCGATACACCCAACTATCATTACGTGATGAAGGGGCTTACCCCTTAGGATTTTGCATCGATAGTTGGGTAGTATATTATCGTGTTTTAGCAGAGGTTTTAAAGTCTCTCACCGACCTTCCACTCGAAATTCACTCTCGTAATATCATAACCGTCCCATTTGCAATGGACGGTTGTGATATTATGGGAGGGTGCATCTTGGTGAAGGATAGCCATTGGGCATTTATCGATACTTGAATTTTTCATGGATATTGTGATTATTTTATCATATTGGATGACGTATATTTGATTTGACATGTATCATACTAATGTTAATTGTATATTTTTGTTGTACTAGTTACTCTTTTGTGCAGTGAATATGAATACCATGAGCCTAATTTCTCCCAATCCTATTTGTAAAATGAAGAGATACAAAAATACGAGCTTCCACGTAAACTGAAGATGAAGGGTGTTCACATAAAAAGTTTGAAAACTGCAAGAGTTCCTAAAAATAGTCATCAATTTATTAACAATTTATAAATTATATGTATATTATAGATAGTTCAGTATGCCAATGAATACTAGTTGTTCAAAATGTATAGCAAATAATTTTTATTACGATTCAAAATTTTAGCACCAATTCTTATATTCAAATAAATGTGTGAAAATTTCAAATTATCTATATTCCTCAATTTTAGTTTGTAAGTTCAATTTTTTGAAAAAGAACGGTATGTGGGTGTTGCGATAATTATTATTTTATTGTTGTTTAATTATTGTGTTTTGGCATGCATAAATGTATATATATATATTTAAAGATGTTATTAATATTTTAATTTTTTTATTTCTAACTTCTGTTTTAAATAAACATGTTCTTGTTTCGATAGTTTTTATTGTTTTTAGCTAAATGTCACATTCTTTGTCACATTATAGATGACCATATTGTGAATTTTGTAATAGTCTTTGTCTCATTATATTTATTATGCATTCTTTGTCACATTATAGATGACCATATTGTGATATGCTTGTGCACTGGAAGCAGTAGGTAGTCCTATAAATTGTTGTTTTCCTTGCATTTCAATATTGTCTTTTATACACGTGGCTTTTGAATTAGACAAAAATTAATGCTTCCAATGTTTTAAGATGGTATTCATGTTGATGATGATGAATCACAAGTCAAAATTTATTTTGGTAAGTATGAAATAATTATTTCATTAACGATGCAAAACTGCATGTAATAATTTTTAGGATGGGAAGGAGGCCCAAATGGTAGAGCATGATCGATCTTCCTGTCCAAGAGATTACAAAGGAAAAGAGTCAGTTTTCATATGATGACCTAGAATGGACACCAATAGGGGATGAGCGAACGTCGACATTTGTGTCACCATACCGCTCGCAAGACTACATGCATTTCTAAAGGGGGAAGGTTCTAACAAAAATTTTGAGACTACCTTCGCCCGCACAAATCACAAGTCAACAAATATAGAAAATCCAAAACCGCATACAACCAAATCATATTCTAGGTTTGGAAATTCTGCTAACAAATTATTTTTTTGTACGTTCTTTTCGTAAACAGTTGTATAGCATTTGATGTTACCATTTTTAATGCAGCTATTGGTGTTTGTATGGTCTAGATGACAATAGAAATAAGTCAATAATAAGTGACAAAGTGAGTAGGTGTATAATTAAAAGGGGTTGCCAATGTCATTTCAATGTGAAGGTTTTTTATGGGAGACCAACAACAACCATAATATTATACAACCATCCATTTCATTGTGATGTAAATGGTGAGTGTTGTCATGGGATGAATGAAAATACCATTAATGATCCTCATCTGAATGTTGCCTCATACTTATCAAATGAATGCAAAACTTATATCAAGAGTCTTTTGTTAATGGGAGTCACCGTGGACACGGTGTACGATAAATATATAGAGGATCCATCAAATGTGGGTATATCGAGCAGGAGGGACGAATACATGACAAGAAAGGACATGGTGAATGTGTGGAAAAGAGTTCATTGCAGAAGGTCTCAAAAGCATGTCGATGATGCCATGAGCATGAACTTATGGCATGCGGAGGAAAGAGACATATTTTTCTACTATCAACACCCAAATGGAACCACTGTTCCATTCATTATGGGGTTGCAAACACCGTGGATGTGTGAGAGAATGGTTCAACATTCACACAATTCCATAATCTCCATGGACTCGACGTTTGCTACCAACAAATATGGCGTAAGTAATTGGAATGAATTTTGAAATGATGTGTAATTTACGTATCATTAATATTATTCCCTTTTTATTATATTAAACCCCATGTTACCATTTGATGTCATATTTCTTGCAGTACCAATTATACACATTGTTTTTTTTTACGAGAAAGAAATTGAGGTTCTCGTAGCATGGGCCATTTCTTCGAGTAAAATTGAAGATATTTACGGGTGGTTGGAAAAAGTCCAAAAATGATGAAAATGCCTTCGTGCAATTGGCAGATCAATGCGTTCATTACGGATGATGTGTCGGCTGAAATCCAAGCCATCAGGTGTGTTTTTGGTTATCGTGTAGTGCTATGCCTATGGCACATGTGCAGGGCATGGTTGAAAAATGTGCACAAGTATTGTAGCAAGGAGTCTAGGTGGAAGATTTTCGAGAGACTAGGTACCATCATGTATGGTTCTGAAATGCATCATGAGCACACATTTCGAATCATTCAAGACTTCTTTAATGAATTCAAAGAGGAAACTAAGTTCCTCGAGTACTTTAGGAATACATGGTGTGAGAGCAAAGAACGTGTTGGTGAGTGCGATCCTTTGTGTGTTTCCTTATTAATTATCATCAATTATAATTCTTGGTTTATAATGTCACTATTTTCAATCATGTCACTTAATAGCTATGTGGGGAAAAAAAAATAGAAACTTCTCCCATGCAAATCAAGAAACAAACACATCCATTGAATCCTACCATTATTTTTTGAAGACTAGATACTTGTGTGATAGACAAAAGAAATGTACTCACCGGATGGACTATTTGTTCTACACACTTGTGTACAAGGTGGAGCCATTTTACAAACACAAGAGGAAGTTGCAAAAATCTAGCTTCTTGACCAATTTCAAAAAAAAGAAAGACATCTATTGACAGTGGTTGAGAGAGAAAAGAGTATTCCTGATACAGATTGCCTTACAATTACGCCTGATTGCAATCAATTGTGGGTGAGGAGCCAAACAACTAGAAGCACATGGTATTTGGTAAGGCAATGCGAGCCTTGGATGTATGCGAATGTGCTTGGGCTATCAAAGGAAACACATGTAAGCACGTGTTGAAGGCATTGGATTTTCACAAGCAATATGTGTCGATGTCATCATATCAAGCACCAAAAGTGATAGGTAATTCAATGCCATCATATGTTACCGATGTAGATTGCTAAGCATAAGTTGTAACGAAATAAGCATTGTGTTGAATTTCTTTTCATTTCACATGCAGGAGGCAATACTTATGGGGAGACAAGTAGGGTAAATGAAGACACGTTCCAACACGGCCCCTCTTCGTCATATCCAACAATAGAAGTTGAAGGTAATTTAATGTCATCGTATGTGGCAAGTAGTGATATAGATTGCTAAGAATAAGTTGTAATGAAAAAAGCATCATGTTGAAATTGTTTTCATTTCTTGTGTTGCAGCTAATACCTATGCAGAGACAAGCACTGTAAACGATGGCATGTTATGGGATGGCCCCTCCTCGCCACCTCGACACTCACTGACAGTTGATGGTTAGTTGTTAATGCCTTTAATAAATTAATCAATGCCAATGATAATTTTCGTCACACATATTTATGATTAGGTGGCATTGTGTATTCATGTATACTATGAAATTGAAAAACCTAGTGTGTAAATAAATAATTTTCTATAATGTCTTATACATCACAGAAATCCTAAAATAGTTGGGGTTGGTGGTTTGATGATAGAAAGTGATTCAGATTTTATGGAACACACATCCAAAGAATTCTTGAAGTTAGTCTTTGATACATGACTAAGTATAGATGAATAGAAAAAAACATTATTTGAATGTGTTCAAAGGTTTAGGAGAGACCTAGAAGCATCAAATATGTTGGATGTTGCTTTCAAAGGAGATTTCAATGAGATTTCCACCACTCGCATGCATCCATGGTTTAGTGAAAGTAAAAATGCCACCACAATGTGAGTAAGAGGCCTATCATTGTAGAAGATTTGAACAATCACACTGAAGACTACGAATGCTTCCAATTTCCCAATGGCAATCGTGTAAAGAGGAGAAAACCACACAAATGGAACATACAGGTTAAAACATTGAACTATTAGTGTCAACTATTCATAAGATATTTTAATTGTTGAGGAGAAGACTAACATATTGATAATTTATTTTACGAATTGGTTCAAATGCAACTAAAACATCTCCCACTATTGCTTATCTTTCAGCAATTTAGCATCTGCGCAAGGTGTGTATTGAATTTCCTTAATATCATAACATTTTTTTACTATATGTAAGGTAAAAATCCTTTGATACCTTGTCTAATATTTAATTCATTATGTTGCAGATGCAACGGATATGCAAATGGTGTATCTTACAGAATGAGCAGGTTGAGCTTTGGAAAGTAAATGTATGGCATGTTGAGTGGGCCTAAATTATAATTGTAAACATTTCCAATTCATGTATATGAGATTGTACATTGCGTATATTTAAAATACATAAATATGGAATGTGTACAACTGACCTACTCTTTGACTATTTTTAGAGTGTTTTAAAAAAGTGCTTGGTGGTGTTAGCCAACGTAGAATCGCTCACGTAATATATGGATAATATAAAATATTTTAACAAATAGAAATTTGATGTAATTATGATGAAAATATGTAATCAACAGTAGAAAATTATCATGTCAAATTTTAATTTCTACTATCAAAGTGCTGAAAAATAAACCTTTTTCAACACTATATAAAATATTTCAACACGTTGAAAAACGCATGGTGTTTTTCACCACTTTGAAAAACACGATCATGTTCTCCAAAAGGTACAACCCGCAGTGCTTTTCCTTCTTGTTGTAAACATTGAATCCACATCAACTACTTATAAGGTGGATATGGGTTGAATTTTTCCGATGCGATGGAAAGTAGGGTGTGTTTTCCACCACATTGAAAAATGCACGGTGTTTTTCAGCAATTTGAAAATCACAACCCCATTCTCAAAAAGGTGCAACCCGTGCTACTCTTCCTTCTCATTGTAAAATTGAATCCACATCAACTACTTTTTAGGTGAGAGGGTTGAGTTTTTCCAAAGAGATGGAAAAGGGTGCATTTTCCACCACATTGAAAAATGCACGGTGTTTTTAGCACTTTGAAAAATGTGAACCCATTCACCAAAAGTGCAACCCAGGTGCTCTTCCTTCTTATTGTAAACATTGAATCCACATCAGCTAATTTTTAGGTGGAGAAGGGTTTTTTTTTCCAAAGCGGTGCATTTTCTGCCACGTTGAAAAACACATGGTATTTCTCAACACTTTGAAAAATGTGACCCGTTCACTAAAAGCGCAACTCATGTTGCTTTTCCTTCTCATTGTAAACATCGAATCCACATCAACTTTTCAGGAGGAGCAAGAAAAGCATGACCCGATTGCATGTGGATAAGGTGCCAGCCTGTGATAGGTTGGCCCAGGAAGGAGCATGCCTACGGTAGAAGCTTCTAGAAGCACATCATGGTATAAAGTGGAAAGCTCAGGCCTGGAGGAGCATGCTCGCATGGAGGACCACATTCAGACACTTGGCATCAGATCTGAGGGGCTTTGGAGGATGAGTTGGCAGTCCAGAAAGGCTATAAATACAAGTGCTGCAGTAAAAAAAAGAAGAGAGAAGAGAGAGACTAGAGAGGAGTGGGCGGAGCTCTGTAGAAATACTTGCAAGAACTCTGTTAGTGGGTAATTGCATTTGGGAAAGGATGTATTGGGCAAGGGGATTGTAATTTTTCTTTTTGGTAGCATAGTTACATTAGTCTAGTTGTAATGCATGATTGTGGTCTACTTCTCTGTGACATTCTTGTAAATGGCTCCATGGATGTAATGAGGTTACCAGTTTATATATATATATATATATATAATATTATATATATGATTATATACATGATTTTCATATAGGTTCTCTTTCATTTTATGCTTTATGTATGGATTCTTGTATACTTCTTTCTGTTATGGTACAAGTTATATAATCTGTTAAGTACTATCTATCTGGAATGACTGCAAGGATCTAGAGGCCATTAAGCTCTATGGTTCTTGTATGTCTTAAATCCTTTTGAAATCTCTTAAACACAAATCATAGATGATGTTTCCCACTAAAATCACATAAAAGAGAGACTCGGCACCCGCGTGCCTCGGGTGAGCACCCAACATCCATTGGGTGATAGGTGGTGCATGCATGGGGTTCCTTTCTTTTGTGATAGGGGTAAAAATGACTACATCTTGGTTCCATTTTTGGGACCTCTTTTCAAAGTTGTAGTGGGAAATAACATTCATCATGATCTGTGTAATGAGTAATGATAGAGTGGTTAACATTGGAAAGTGTTGAATCATGGTTCAAGAGCACGGAGGATGAATTTTCTCAGAGATTCAACACTAGAACTGAGTTTGATGCACGTAGATGGGTAGAAGAGAACCTCTACCATGATCTATGTATGAAACTTTTTTTTTGCTTCCCAGTGGAACTATATGAATGGCTCTCAGCCTATGCATCTAGATCAAGTTGGCATTATGGATCATGTGTGTGGACCCAAGAAGAATACCAAGAGGCTGCAGGATGTAGATCTGACGTGGACCCATGTTGTGGATCATTGGTGGAAAGGAGTATTGGCTAGCTACACTCTAGAGTATGCCATTTCCACATATTCTTGTCTGGAGGTTGTTGAGTTTGAGTTTTTGGGGAGCCCAGAGGATCATTTCTACATGTTGTCCCTCTAGCTATGAAAATCTTGATGGTTACCATGAGTTTAGAGGCATTCCCAATGGCCGGCTAAACCATTCTAAGAGCTTGGGTGAGGAAGCTAGGGTGGAGGAAGATGGCAGATGTTGCGATGGAGAAAGAAAGGGAGGAGAGATGACTCAAGTATGGTGAAGCACGTGAAAGGGAGATTGCTAGACAATGTGAGGTTGCAGGTGTGATGGATGTATGGTGGTAGATGTTGTGGGAAGGATTTGAGGTTCACGTAGAGGACGTGGAACTGAGCAGTCTGTGTGACCCCATCTTGGCAAGCACGTAAGAGAGACCCCTTTGGCTTCTGATGAGAGTTCATCATGTGAGAGAGAAGAAGAACCATTGGCACATCTGAGCCCACCTAGTGACCGAGACCCTAGCACTTGGTTTTCCAGATCGGGGGAAAATATTGCTAGTCTAGTTGGTTACATTGGAGGTGATCGGTCTACACCCAGGAGGTATAATTTCTCATTTGGGCCTTCTATGGCTGCAAACACCAACCCAATGTTAGGAATTTTTGGGCAAGGTATAGACACACAAGATTTTGGTCTCACATCTGGGAGTGGTGTGGGGTATACTATTAGTAGTGGGGCATTGTCACAGACCATAGGCACGTAGCTCAGTGGAACTATGGGGACCCTTGGCATGACCACTTTAGGACCTGGTGGATCTGGTGGATCAGTGGGGGTTGGAGGAATAGGTGGACTCACGTGGGGACTGGTGGAGTCTAGTGGTTCGGGGAATAGGAGCTGGTGGGTCTGGTGGATCTGGTGGTTTAGGACTGGGCCTAGGATCTGGTGGTTCAGGACCTGGTGGACCTAGTGGATCAGGTGGTGGAGGAAACACAGGTGGAAACCAAGGCTCTGCTCAGGAGGATTCGGGCCCCAACCACCCCCACAAGTTTTTCTTTGAAATGTCTCTACATTTTCCCGATTATAGAGGTATTGAGGATGTTGTGGAACATGTTCACAAGTGTGAACTACTATGGCATGCAAGGGTATCACAACCCCAGAATGGAAGGCTAGTCAGTTTGTAACCACATTGCAAGGGGCACGCGCATATAGCTGGTATAGGAAATATGACCCTCATCAAATAGTGGTGGACTATACTACTTTAAAGAATGCATTCTTGGTAGAATTCCACATTCTGAGTTTGAATAGAAGAGCATCAAGCACTTTGAAGGAGATTCAACAAGGAATGGCAGAGAGTGTGTGGGAGTATGATGCACGCTTTAAAACTCTCTTGTCTAAATTATCATATGATATTCACCCTTCACAACATGCTCAGTGGTTTTTGGAGGATTGATCACCCCTTTTAGAAGGGCCTTATCTCATAAAACTTTTACAGACCCACACGAGGCATTGGAAGCTTCTCTGCTGCAGTGCGAGGCTATTGGTAGTGTTGATATTTGTTAGCCCATTCTGGAGGCTCAGATTGCTGCTATGGCCAAGCAGTTGGAAAAATTGTCTATGAAACTCAGCCCATGAGACTCATAGTGGTTTGTGGTGCATATTGTGAAGTAGAGGGGCACATTAAGGATAATTTCCCCCAGAGGATAGTACGTGCACATGGTAGTAGATTGTGAAATTTGTCATGGGGACCATGATGCAAGTAGATGCCCCTTGCTACTGACACAAATCTAGAAGAATGTGTCTTGTTATTACAAGATTTACACCTCTACAACCCATGATACTAAGGACTATAGGCTCATTGATCAGATCCATGAGGCCATTGATCATGGGGTGTGCCAAACCAGCATTGCCAGTAGTTCCAAGGGTGATGATCACCATTTATGAGAGAGCGCATGATGATGAGGCATGCGCGTGGAAGAGGTTTTTTGAGGAGGATTTTGTGGTCATGGTAACCACGGAGGAGGAAGGAGTGAGTTCCCATGGAACCTATTTCAATTGTGGGATCTATAGAGCATTACAAATGAGAGTGCCCAGACCTGTTTGTAGTGCTCATGGTGTGGAAAGAAGCATAAGTATGAGGAGTGCCCGAGTTGTTTGAGCACATGAATCAACAGCACCGAAAAGACAAGGGCACTGCAATGGTCAGCATTAAGAAGGAAGACACACAGTGGATGCCTCGGGTAACATGGGATGTAGGTTTGGAGCTGTCTTGGTAACAACAAGGGTAGAAGCCACACACACAAAGAGAGATACCAAGGCAGAAGAACCTAGTTTCAAGGGAGGAAGTAGTTCATGGAAAGTACCCAGACCCTGCATCAAAAGGAGGTATATCAAGACACCATGGATGTCATTCGGAGTTTACAAGGGAAATCCAGTGTCTAAAGGAGCAATCCAGGAGGGAGGAACAAGGAAGGAGAGTCGAGGCACCAAAGGATGACCTGGATGAGGTCAAGGAGGTGTGTAAAATGCTAAGGCAAGAGAATATCATTCCCTTGCTAGGATCATGGTTGAGAGAGAAGGTACCACACACCGGAGAAGAGCGTGAGAGGTAGGTCTTGCACATGCAAACCTTCCCCCTCACAGCCTTGACTATGATAAAGAGATCACATTGAATGCAATTGTAGATGGATGGCTCCTTAGTAATATCCTCATTGACACAGCGCGAGAGGTTAATGTTCTAACTTTGGATGCATGGCATCAGATGGGAAGACCTGCATTACAGCCATCTTTGAATGTGTTGTATATGGCAAAACAAGACTAAGGTGATGCCCATCGGTGTCTTAAAGGATGCAGCTATCACTATCCAGGGAGCTAAGTTTACTGGGGACTTTGAAGTCTTGGCGCTCACTGAGGTAGACAATTTCCCAACACTACTTGGGCACCCATGGTGTTACAAGAACAATGCGGACCTTTGGTTCAACAAAGGGTACATCAGCTTTGAAAATAAGGAGGAATGGGTCATTATACCCCTGGCTGATGGGAAGTCGACACCCTATATTGAACCTTTGGGGAAGAAGTTCTGATAGGATATATGTGTGCTCAATCAGGGACCCAGAGATAATACATCCTACCAATGGAGTTATCCAGTTTGAGGATGCTCAGTCAATAAGTGATACCACCAGTCTAGCATGTGACAATTGGGTGCATGGAACTTATGAATTGATGGGATGGCAGTTGAGAGGGTTGGTGACCAAGGTGACAAAGGTGCACATAGTTCGGCACCTAGGAGGAAGGAGCTTGCCTAAGTATTCAGGAGGAGCCTTCCCTGAGATCTTTTTACAGGAGATGGAAGCTCAGTGGAAGAATGAGAAGGAATGAAGGGGGATGTTAAGTTATGTCCTACTCTTGCACAGTGGCACGGTGGTGGTGGGCTACACATCAGGAGAGCCTTTTGGAATGGCGTGAGGTAAGAATTTCTCTCTCTGTCATATTCTCTAGGAGCAACATGCCCACCACCATCAAGGACTACCATGGGAAGGAGCCCACCTCTTTCCATATCCAAGTGTGAAAGGATCTAGAGAGAAGGCATGCAAAAGCTTTTCCACCATCCCTCTGGGTGCACAAGTTGTATTCTACACTACAGGGTTTACATGTGCATGGTACATTCATTCGGAGACACACCACCAGACAGGGAATTGGCAAGAGCTCATGGCTGACCTCATTCAAACCTTTGAGTATCGAGTACCAAGCCATCAGTTGATAAGGCCTTGTAGGGTATCAAAGCACCTTACCATGGGGGATAGTGCCATGGTGGAAGATAGGTTGTTGGAGTTACTAGGTGGAACCAGGTTTGGAGGCACTTTGAAGAAGAAGTAGAGGAAACAAAAGAGTTACAGCTTGAGCACGTGTTTGGAAAAGGAGAAAGGGAAGTTGGTGTATGTGATTGATGGAGAGGAAGTAGAAAATTTGGATGTTAGCCATTCTATAGGGATGCGCGAGGTAGTGGATAGTGTTGATACTCACGCACGTGCCTACCATGAGCCCTTAAAGACAAAGAAGGTTACATCGGTTCGGGAGAACCCTAGGAAGCTATTATTGGATTATTACTTGGTTGGAGAAGGAAGTCTCTAAGATCATTGATCTATTGCATGAATTTGAGGATTTATTCCCACGTGGGTACCATGAGCTCAAAGGCATTCACCATTCCTTGGGGAGATGAAGATAAAGCTGAAGGATGGTGCACACCGGTCAGGAAGAGGCCCTACTGATGAATCCCAATTTACACGTGAAAGGTTAAGGAGGAGATAGAAAAATGATAGCTTCTGGGATCATTGAAGCAGTGGAAGAATTGAATGGATAAGTCTGATGGTAATCAACATCAAGAAGGATGGGTGGATTAGGATCTACGTGGATTATAGGGAGCTGAATGTAGTTTGTGTCATTGATCCTTTTCCAACCCCCTTCACTGAAGAAATTTTGGAAGGAGTCATTGGGCAAAAATATTCCTTCCTACGGATGGATTTTTGGGGTACCACCAAGTCCGGATTGCAAAGGAGGACCAGGAGAAGACAACTTTCACCACTTGAGTGGGGAAGTTTTGCATATACGGTCATGCCCTTTGGGTTGAAGAATGCACTGCTATTTTTTTTCACATATAGTGGTGCAAGCATTCCAGGACTTCATCCATAAGTTTCTTCAGGTCTATTTGGATGATTGGATAGTGTATGGTCTAGTAAAAGACCATTGTGACAATTTGAGGTTAATGTTTGAGAGGTGTAGGTAGTTGAGGATATCCCTCAATATTAAGAAATGTGTATTTTCTACACCCTTTGGGACGTTATTGGGGCATATCATATGTAAGGAGGGCTTGCTTGGTAGATCCCACTAAAGTTGTAATTATTGTGGGGTTAGGGGAGCCTACTAGCCAGAGCGCGTGTGCGTGGATTCCTTGGGCATATGGGTTATTACAGGAAATTCATCAAGGGGTATGCCAAGATCACCATGCCTTTAGAGGAGCTTCTCAGACATAAAAGTGCCTTCCATTGGGGAGAGGCGCAGCAGAGGGGGCATTTGATACATTAAAGGATAGGCTTGTCACCACACCTATATTACATTTTCCCTCTTGGGACAAGCCCTTCCATGTCCATGTAGATGCCTCAGGAACCACTATTGGAGTAGTGCTTGCACAGCCAGGTGAAGGAATTGTTGATCATCCTCTGTGTTTTGTAAGTAGGAAGTTGACACCAGCAGAGTAGAATTACACCACGACTGAGCGCGAGGCATTGTCAATGATCTACGTGCTTTTCAAGTTTAGACAGTATCTATCTGGCAACACCCTTTGTGTTTTACACCACCACATGGCATTAAAGTATTTGGTGAACAAGCCCATTCTACAAGGGCACATATGTCGGTGGGTATTGTTATTTCAAGAGTTTGAGTTCACCATAGTAGTGAAGCCTAGGAAAAGCAATTGTGGACCTGATCATCTATCAAGAATTGATTCAAGGGAGGATGCGCAGAGTATTGAGGAGACAATGCCGATGCACAACTATTTAGGTTGCGGCACACACCCTCTATTTGGAGGAGATTGTGGTATTTTTAAAGGAAGGTGTGGCACCGGAAGGAATGAAGGCATTAGAGAAGAAGCAACTAGCCATACGCACATGCACACCCTACATGTTGATCAGTGGAGACTTATACAAGTTGGGACGTGATGAAGTTTTGTGTAGGTGTGTATTAGAGCATGAGCACCTCACCATCATGGAGGAAGCACACGGAGGAAGTGCGGGTGGGCATTATGTAGGTGATGCCACCACGCGTGTAAGATATTAATGGCAGGTTTGTGGTGGGAAACCCTGTACAAGGATTGTAAAGACTATTGTAAAGCATGTGACCATTGTCAGTGCATTGCAAGCCAGGAAAGAGAGATGAAATGCCTTTGCACCCTATCCCTATACCTAGCGAGCCTTTTGAAAAGTGGGCAATAGACTTTGTAGGCCCTATTGCACCGGCATGTGCGTAGGACTAGGTCACGCTATGTCATCACTTGCATGGATTATTTGACAAGGTGGGTGGAGGCAGCCCCAACTAAAGATTACACAACAGCCACAATGGCAAGATTCTTGTGGGAGAACATTATCACGAGGTATGGATGTCCTTTGAGTTTAACCAGTGATAGGGGTACACATTTCTTGAATGAGACCATGAGGATCCTATTAGCAGAGTTCATGGTGGCTCATCACAAGACTACACCCTATCACCCACAAGCAAAAAATGGAACCATGGAAGCATTCAACAAAATATTGAGTCATACCCTAACCAAAATTTGTGATGTCGGAAGACAAGATTGGGATGACAAAGTATCAACAGTATTATGGGCTTACAGGACAACATATAAAAGGTTGAACAAAGCCACACCATTTTAGTTGGTGTTTGGCATGGAAGTTATTCTTTACGGTTGAATTCATGTTACCTTCTCTGCTCTATAATAGCATGCGCAGGAGGGTTGGCTGATGAGAAAAGCACTTGGAAGAAAGAATTGATGAGTTAATGAAGCTGGATGAGAGATGATCACTCACCAGGTGGAGCCAAACCAGAGAAAGCAAAAGCAAAGGCTTGGCATGATCGCCACATAAGAAACAAGAAGTTTGAGGTTGGGTAGATGGTCTTACTTTATGATTCTAAATTTTTGTGCCATCCTGGGAAGTTGAAAGTCCATTGGTTGGGTCCTTACACAATCTCGTACATCCTTGATTCGGGCACGTGCCAGTTACAAGCGTTGGATGGGATGAAGTTTCCTGGACACTTCAATGGGAGTAGGTTGAAGCCCTACTATAAATAAGTCTTCTTGGTGTTTGTAAATAAGGTAGTTTTTCCAGTTAGTTTAGAATTTTCCTTTATGCATTTCTTTTCTTGTGTTTCCCTTTCACGTTGTTGTTTTGTTTTGCGCCTTGGGCATTGGTAACCTTATTGCTACTTTTTGAGAATCTTGTGAGTGCGCAGAGGACCACACATCATTTTAGTGTGGGGTGGAGTAATGTGAAGGAGTGCATGGTTAAAGTGCCAAGGAAGTTTGTGTTAAAAATCCCGGTTGAATGGCCTTGTTGAAAGAGGTGTATGGAAAGAAAAATATGGAAAAAGGATGGTTGGTGTCAAGATAAAGCTACTTTTAGATCCCACGTACAAAGGAGGAGAAAGCACATTAAGCAACACAAGGTAGGTGAGAGAAAAAATCAGGATAGAAGAAGTGCCTTCGGTGCTTGGTTACGTACATGCGTGTGCAAGAGTCTCCTGTCATGTTGGATTGGTTGTGTGCCAAAAGGTTGGAGGATTGTCCGCGCAGGTTGGGCGTGAGGGAAAGCGCTTAAGATCGGATTTTGTTTGAAAAATCCACCGCATTAAATGAAAAAAGTATGGTGGTAGGTGAAGTAGCACTTAATGCTCAAAAAGGAAAAAAACTATAAATAAAGGGGTCGAGGCACTTCATTTTTCACTTTGCGTATAAGGAGAATGAAGCACTTTTTGCACCTTTGCAAACTAGGGCTTCCAAAAAACTGATCCATGTGAAGAAAAATTTGGAGAGATTGAAGCATGGGTAACTAGTTCGGATTTGTGAAACCAGGAGGAAGGGATTTCACGGGCATAGGAGAAGTTGTGAGAAGGCATCGTCTTGTGAAGGGAGTATCCCAGTTAGGGTTTGAAGAACTAGGGCACGGGTTTAAGAAATTTTCTTCACAAGTTCGAGATCTAAGGTTGGAGAGAGTGGAAGAACAGAGTAACACAAAGTGATTGAAGTGGGAAGAAGACCTAGATAATGGCACCCAAGAAACCAGCTAGTACACCCAAGAAGGGCAAGGGAAAGGGAAGGGAAAGCAACAGGAAATTGAAGCAAGCACAAATGAAGAGTGGTATGCAGAAATGTAGTACCCAGATGGAGTGTTGTTGGGGAAGGAGTGGGAGTCCCATCTTAGGGACATGTCTGTAAATGATTATAATCATCAAACAAAGCACAATCAAAAGGAGTTGGTGCTGGAGTTAGTGCACCCAACAAACAAAAGGACACCAGAGGGTTTTCCCATTTATAATGATGACGTGAAGGTCAAGTTGGAGAAGGCAGGGTTATTACAACTCTTTGAGTTTCCCTACTTTGGGAAACCTGAGTGATTATATCAGTGGCTGATGTCGCATGCATGAGGACTATTTCCACTTCACGGGGCACAAGATGCACATAACTCCTCAACTAATTTCACATTTCACAGGCCTCATCTATGAAGGAGATGGTTTGGAGGATGATTGACTGAAAAAGTGATTAAGGAAACTATCACCACTTTTGCATGCAAAAAGGGGTCAAGGTATTATGATGTCACAGACATCAAGGATCCAGTAATGAAGATGGCCACACACCTGGTGTCAAAGCTAAATGGCCAGGAGAGATGGACCCAAGTCAATAAGCCATGGTTGAATGTTTGTAGAAAAGATTTTAGAGGGCACCATCTATAATTTGTCTGCATTCATCATGGATGAAATTATCAACTGCACGTGAAGGAAGGTGATAGGATCCTTTTTGGAAATGTGTTGCTAACCATTGTGTTTTTAGAGATCGGGGTACGGATGCATCAGATAAGTTCATATGGGAGTACCCTGATGAAAACCCCTCACCCACCAAAAGGTTTGAGAAATACACTTGTGACACTATGACAACAGTGCACAAGGCACACTTGGAAAAGTGGTATACACACCTAAGGAATGCGTTCGGGGTAGAATGGAGAATTCTCAAACAACTACCAGTAGCCACCACCACTAGGAAGTGGAATTTTTATGTACCAACATTTTTATTTGGGTAGATTCAAACTATCAGATGGGACATGGAGCCCATGGTGCAAGCTCCCCTTTTCCTTCACAGCTCAATACTTCCAAGCGGGAGTAAATAGGTTCAAGGAGTCCAAAAATTTTAAGTTGGACCTTGGTAATCTGGACCAGGACCACAGGGAAATGTGCAAAGGGTTGGTGTACCCTAGAAAGCAGCATGTACATGGAGTGGTACGTATCACATGAGGTATAAATGACAAGGCCCATGACTCCCCATTGCAGAAGGATCCACGGCGCATGTATACATTCACATAAGACCCAAGTCGGAAAAGGGCACATATCTAGAAAATGAGGTATCTATACCTCAGGATCCAACTGGGAGGAAAAGACCCACACCCAAATGGGAGGAAAAAGAACCAGAAAAAAAAATCCAAGTGTGGTGGAGACACAGGCAATAGGTTCCCCCGGGACAAGCACTAGAACCAAGTATGTATGTACACGCATGCAAAAAAAGCCCATAAAAGAAGAAGACTCAGAGCTAGAAAAAATCCATCGATAAGGAGTCATCAGAAAAGAAGAAGAAATAGAGTCACCTACACTTTGGAATCTCCGGTTAGGAAGAAGCAGAGGGTAGAAGAGGAGACCACCTCGGAAGAAGTTGGAAGTTTGGACAAGTGCATAGGAGAAAAGGATGGTAGTGAAGAAGAAGTAAGTGGGGAAGAGGACCCCAGGAAAGATCAAGGGCCACTATTTTCAATATACATGATTCAGAGGAGGAAGTGGAGAAGAAGAACAAGGGTTCCTTTTTGTGTGGTGCAAAGGATAGCCAGGTAGGAGGAAGCACCCAGGACATGGGAAAAGATGAGGAGGCTAGCACACATGCGTAGAAGCAAGAGGCTCCAAGCTCTGCATAGGAGCAGAGAGATGACCAAGGTGGTAGAAGAAGAGGAGACAAGGGACATTGAGACCTTGGTGGAGGACAAAGTGGAACACAAACAACTGAGCCAGTGATTGAACAAGAAGAAGGAGGAGGAGAGAGCGAGAAGAGGAACACGATAGCACTAGAGGCCCAGTTTTAACTATAAGTATACCCAAAGGTACACACATGGGAGGAAGGCATGCACAAGAGGGGGAGGCCGGAGATGGGTTATATTGATGACCCCAAGAAAGTGTTTCACGTGTGGTTCCAGAGTACACTTCCGGTGGAGGAGCTTGTAGGCATGTCATCTTTTGACAAGGAGCTACTATCCATGGACAAGGAAGATGATCTCATGGGAATTGAGTCCCACCTTGATGAGCCAGAGTTTGAGGTAAGCCATGGGGCAATAATAACATTTCCAGGACCAGGAGAAGATAACCCAGTGGTGGATACCCAGCAGCTCTCGGATGAACAACTGTGCAACATGCTTAACAAAGTCTCCATTGAGATAGAGGCTAGACTCTTCGGGTGAAATGATAGGATCAGGGATCTGGAAGGGGAGATGAAGAAGAAAGAGGAAGAGCTAGCTACTTTGACCAAGGAGCTGAGCCAGGAAAAGTTATCAGCACCCAGTGGCAGTGGGAATTGAAGGATGAAAAGGCCAAGGTGAGCGTTGTGTACAAGAAAGTAGAATCCATCAATGAGGCCATACTATTAAAGCATCCGGACCTAGCATCACCCACAGTATGGATGGATCTACCTTGGGATGCTGGAGGATTTAACAAGGGTCCTCACCATGGAAAGACAACCACTAGCCTTGGAGTCTGCAGAGGAAGTGGCCACGTGCCTAGAGAAGGAAGACAAGTTGAAGATCGTAGCACTCATCGCGGAGTACAACAAAGTGCTTGCTGATGTAAGGGCTGCTTCTTGGACTGCTGAGGCCACGTATGATAATTGTGTGGATAGAGACAAAAGTGGCGAGGCACTTGTCACCACTCATGAAGTGGAACTCAAGGAGTTCCAGGAGAAAAACAAGGGGAATAGGGTGGAAAGAGACAAAATCCTTGCCGAGGTTGAGAAGAAATCAAAAGCCATTGAAACCTTAAGGGTTTCAATCAAAAACTAGTTGAAGGAGCTATATCCATATCACACATGAAGAATGGATGCATTGGAGGATATATGCAAGGAATTGGAGAAGATCACATGATACTATGAGCACGCAAGGAGATGGATTAAATTTTGAGGGAGGTGAGCACTGCAGTGGTGGTGACCTCTCTCGAGAGAGCATAGATGAAGTCGATGCCTAGAATAAATTGGAGGCCGACTTGCAAAAGGATTTTCCCAGTCTGTTGCAGTGATTCTTTCACTCTCCCATTCTTTCTTCTTTCCCCATTCTTTCATCCCCTTATTCTTTTTCCTAGGCATAAGCCTATTGTATTCTTTCTCTCACTAAGAGAAGTGTTCCCATGGATGGAGAATAGGCATAGTGTGGGGTGATGTTGGGCCCCTAGAATATTGACTAAGTATAGAAAGGCACGTAGGCACGCAAGGTCCCAGTTAAGGAAAGGCAAGGAAAAAGCACAAGGTAGGGGGTTTAAGAAAAGGGTTTAAGGAAACCCGTGGCACGTGTGGACAAAACCAAGGGTTCGGGACTTAGTCAAATTGGACGTTCGGGGCTAGAACACATGAAAATCATGACCCGATTGCACATGGATAAGGTGCCAGCCTGGCGACAGGTTGGCCCAGGAAGGAGCATGCCTGCGGTAGAAGCTTCTAGAAGCACATCATGGTATAAAGTGGAAAGCTCAGGCCTGGAGGAGCATGCTCACATGGAGGACCACATTCAGACACTTGGCATCGGATCTGAGGGCATTGGAGGATGAGTTGGCAGTCCAGAAAGGCTATAAATACAAGTGCCTGTAGAGTAAAAAGTAAAGAGAGAGAGAAGAGACTTAGAGAGTGGGTGGAGCTCTGCAAAAATACTGCAAGAACTCTGTTAGTGGGTAATTGCATTTGGGAAAGGATGTATTGGGCAAGGGGATTGTAATTTTTCTTTTTTTAGCATAGTTACATTAGTCCAGTTGTAATGCATGACTGTGGTCTGCTTCTCTGTGACATTCTGTAAATGGCTCCATGGATGTAATGAGGTTACCAGTTTATATATATATATATATATATATGAATATCAATGATTCTGATGCATACATATTTTTCATAGGTTCTCTTTCATTTTATGCTAAGTATGGATGTCTTGTATACTTCTTTCTGTTATGGTACAAGTTATATAATCTGTTAAGTACTATCTGTCTGAATGACTGCAAGGATCTAGAGGCCGTTCTGAGCTCTATGGTTCTTGTATGTCTTAAATCCTTTTCTCTTTAAACAAAATCATAGATGATGAAGGCGTAACCCACAAAGCTCTTCCTTCTCTTTGTAAACATTGAATCCACATCAACTACTTTTCAAGAGGATAAGGGTTGATTTTTTCCAATGCGATGGAAAAAGGGGTGTGTTTTCCACCACGTTGAAAAATGCATGGTGTTTTTCAACACTTTGAAAAACGTGACCCCATTCACCAAAAGGTGCAACCCGTGGTGCTTTTCCTTCTTGTTGTAAACATTGAATCCACATCAACTAATTTTTAAGTGGAGAAGGGTTGATTTTTTTCCAATGCAATGGAAAGTGGGGTGTGTTTTCCACCATGTTGAAAAATGCACAAGTGTTTTTCAAAGAATTTAAAAAAGTGACCTGTTCACTAAAAGGCGAACCAGCGGTGCTCTTCCTTCTCGTTGTAAACATTGACTCCACATCAACTACTTTTCAGGTGGAGAAGGGTTCAATTTTTCCAAAGTGATGGAAAAAGGGGTGCGATTTCGCCATGTTGAAAAATGCATGGTGTTTTTCAGGATTTGAAAAACTCCGACCTCGTTCACCAAAAGGCACAACGCCACGCTTTTATTCCTTCTCGTTGTAAACATTGACTCCACATCAACTATTTTTCAGTGGAGAAGGGTTCAATTTTTCCAAAGTGATGGAAAAAGGGGTGTGTTTCTGCCACATTGAAAAATGCACAGTGTTTTTTAGAACTTTGAAAAATGCGACCCCATTCACCAACAGGCACAACCCGCGGTGCTCTTCCTTCTCATTATAAACATTGACTCCACATCAACTAATTTTCAGGTGGATAAGGGTTCAATTTTTCCAAAGTGATGGAAAAAGGGGTGCATTTTCTACCACGTTGAAAAATGCACGGTGTTTTTCAGCAGCTTTGAAAAATGTGACCCCGTTCACCAAAAGGCGTAACCCGTGGTGCTCTTCCTTCTCGTTGTAAACATTGACTCCACATCAACTGATTTTTAAGTGGATAAGGGTTCAATTTTTCCAATGCGATGGAAAGTGGGGTGTGTTTTCCACCACGTTGAAAAACACACGGTGTTTTTCAACAGTTTGAAAAATGCAACCCCATTCTCCAAAAGGCGCAACCCATGGTGCTCTTCCTTCTCATTGTAAACATTGAATCCACATCAACTACTTGTCAAGTTGAGAAGGGTTGAGGTTTTTCAAAGTGATGGAAAAAGGGTTACATTTTCTGCCACATTGAAAAACACATGGTGTTTTTCAACACTTTGAAAAACATGTGACCTGTTTCACCAAAAGGCGCAACCCACAGTGCTTTTTCTTCTTGTTATAAACATTGAATCCACATCAACTACTTTTCAGGTGGAGAAGGGTTGAGTTTTTTCCAATGCGATGGAAAAAGGGGTGCATTTTCCGCCACGTTGAAAAACACACGGTGTTTTTTAGCACTTTGAAAATCGTAATCACGTTCACCAAAAGGCGTAACCCGTGGTGCTCTTCCTTCTCTTTGTAAACATTGATTACACATCAACTACTTTTCAGGTGAAGGGTTCAATTTTTCCAAAGCGATGGAAAAAGGGTACATTTTCCGCCACGTTGAAAAATGCACGGTATTTTTTAGCACTTTGAAAAACATGACCCTATTCACTAAAAGGCACGCGCTGCTTTTTCTTCTCGTTCTAAACATCGAATCCACATCAACTACTTTTCAGAAGAGAAGGATTCAATTTTTCCAAAGCGATGGAAAAAGGGGTGCGTTTTCACCATGCTGAAAAATGCACAAGGTGTTTTCAAAGACTTTGAAAAACATGACCTCATTCACCAAAATACGTAACCCATGGTGCTCTTCCTTCTCATTATAAACATCGAATCCACATCAACTACTTTTTAGGTGGAGAAGGGTTCAATTTTTCCAAAGCGATGGAAAACGGGTGCATTTTTACTACGTTGAAAACGCATACGGTGTTTTTAGCACTTTGAAAAACACAACCTCGTTCACCAAAAGGCATAACCCACAATGCCCTTCCTTCTCATTGTAAACATCGAATCCACATCAACTGCTTTTCAAGTTAAGAAGGGTTCAATTTTTCCAAAGCAATGGAAAAAGGGTGCGTTTTACCACGTTGAAAAACACACCGTGTTTTTCAAAACTTTGAAAACTCCGACCCGCTCACCAAAAGGTACAACCCGTGGTGCTCTTCCTTCTTGTTATAAACATTGAATCCACATCAGCTGCTTTTCAAGAGGAGAAGGGTTAATTTTTTCCAATGCGATGGAAAAAGGGTGTGTTTTCCACCACGTTGAAAAATGCACAAAGTGTTTTTCAAAGACTTTGAAAAATGTGACCCCATTCACTAAAAGGTGCGTAACTGCGATGCTCTTTCTTCTTGTTGTAAACATCAAATCCACATCAAATGCTTTTCGGTGGAGAAGGATTCAATTTTTCCAAAGTGATGCAAAAAGGGGTGCATTTTCCACCACGTTGAAAAAAGCATGGTGTTTTTCAGCACTTTTAAAAACGTGACCTCGTCCAATAAAAGGCATAACCTGCATTGCTCTTCCTTCTCTTTGTAAACATCAAATCCACATCAACTGATTTTTAGGTGGAGAAGGGTTCAATTTTTCCAATGCGATGGAAAAGGGGTGTGTTTTCCACCATGTTGAAAAATGCACTGCGGTGTTGTTCAAACTTTGAAAATTACAACTACGTTCACCAAAAGGCACAACCAGCGGTGCTCTTCCTTCTCGTTGTAAGCATTGACTCCACATTAATTACTTTTCAAGTGGAGAAGGTTTCAATTTTTTCAAAGAGATGGAAAAAGGGAGTGCGATTTCGCGAAGTTGAAAAATGCACGGTGTTTTTCAGTACTTTGAAAATCATGATCACGTTCACCAAAAGGCACAACCCGCATTGCTCTTCCTTCTCATTGCAAATATTGAATCCACATCAACTACTTTTCAGGTGGATAAGGGTTCAATTTTTCCAAAGTGATGGAAAAAGGGTGTGTTTTCCACCACGTTGAAAAATGCACGATGTTTTTAAGCACTTTGAAAAACACAACCCTGCTCACCAAAAGGTGCAATCCACGGTGCTCTTCCTACTCATTGTAAACATCGAATCTACATCAACTACTTTTCAGGTGGAGAAGGGTTCAATTTTTCCAAAGTGATGGAAAAAGGGATAGTTTTTCCGCCACGTTGAAAAACACACTGGTGTTTTTCGAACTTTGAAAAACCCAACCTCATTAACCAAAAGTCACAACCCACGTGCTCTTCCTTCTCGTTGTAAACATTAAATCCACATCAATCGCTTTTCAGAGGATAGGGTTTATTTTTTCCAATGTGATGGAAAAAGGGGCACGTTTTCCACCATGTTGAAAAATGCATGGTGTTTTTTAGCTCTTTGAAAAACGTGACCCCGTTCACCAAAAGGCGCAACCCACGGTGCTCTTTCTTCTTGTTGTAAACATTGAATCCACATCAACTAATTTTTAGGTGGAGAAGGGTTCAATTTTTCCAAAGCGATGGAAAAAGGGGTGCGTTTTCCACCACGTTGAAAAATGCACAGTGTTTTTCAGTAGTTTGAAAAATGCGACCCCGTTCACCAAAAGCATAACCCGTGGTGCTCTTTCTTCTTATTGTAAACATCGAATCCACGTCAACAGCTTTTCGGTGGAGAAGGGTTCAATTTTTCCAATGCAATGAAAAAGGGGTGCATTTTCCACCACTTTGAAAAACACACGGTATTTTTCAGCACTTTGAAAATCATGATCACATTCACTAAAAGGTGCAACCATGCAAAGTGCTCTTCCTTCTTGTTCTAAACATTGAATCCACATCAATTGCTTTTCATGTGGAGAAGGGTTCGATTTTTCCAAAGCAATGGAAAAAGGGGTGCATTTTTCACCACGTTGAAAAACACACGGTGTTTTTCAGCACTTTGAAAAACGTGACCCCGTTCACTAAAAGGCACAACCCACGATGCTCTTCCTTGTCATCCAGTAAACATTGAATCCACATCAACTACTTTTCAGGAGGAGAAGCGCTGATATTTTCCAATGTGATGGAAAAAGGGGCACGTTTTCCCCACGTTGAAAAACACACGTTGTTTTTCAACAATTTGAAAACGTTAACCCGTTCACCAAAAGGCGTAACTCGGTGCTCTTCCTTCTCATTGTAAACATCGAATCCACATCAAATATTTTTCAGGAGGAGAAGGGTTTAATTTTTCCAATGCGATGGAAAAAGGGGTGCATTTTCCACCACATTGAAAAATGCACTATGTTTTTCAACACTTTGAAAAATGTGACCCCGTTCACCAAAAGGCACAACCCGCAATGCTCTTCCTTCTCGTTGTAAACATTAAATCCACATCAACTACTTTTTAGGAGGAGAAGAATTCAATTTTTCCAAAGCGATGGAAAAAGGGGTGCGTTTTCTAGCACGTTGAAAAATGCATGGTGTTTTTCAACGCACTTTGAAAAATATGACCCCGTTCTCACCAAAAGGTGTAACCCACGGTGCTCTTCCTTCTCGTTGTAAACATTGAATCCACATCAACTACTTTTCAGGTGGAGAAGGGTTCAATTTTTCCAAAGCGATGGAAAAAGGGGTGTGTTTTCCGCCACATTGAAAAACACGGTGTTTTTCAACTTTGAAAAACATGACCCCATTTACCAAAAGGCATAACCCACGCTGCTCTTCCTTCTCATTCTAAACATCGAATCCACATGAACTACTTTTCAAGAGGAGAAGGGATCAATTTTCCAAAGCGATGGAAAAGTGGTGCATTTTCCACCACGTTGAAAAATGCACGGTGTTTTTTAGCACTTTGAAAATCATGACCGCGTTCACTAAAAGGTGCAACCTGCAAAGGCTCTTCCTTCTCATTGTAAACATTAAATCCACATCAGCTACTTTTTATGTGGAGAAGGGTTCAATTTTTCTATAGTGATGGAAAAAGGGGTGCGTTTTCCACCACATTGAAAAACGCACGATGTTTTTCAACACTTTGAAAAATTCAACCCCATTCACCAAAAGGCACAACTCGTGGTGCTCTTCCTTCTCGTTGTAAACATTTAATCCACATCAAGTGCTTTTCATGTGGAGAAGGGTTCAATTTTTCAATGCGATGGAAAAGGGTGTGTTTTACGCCACGTTAAAAACGCACCATGTTTTTCAAAGACTTTTAAAAATGTGACCCGTTCTCACCAAAAGGTGCAAACCGCGGGTGCTCTTCATTCTCATTGTAAACATTGAATCCACATCAACTGCTTTTCAGGTGGAGAAGGGTTAAATTTTTCCAATGCGATGGAAAAAGAGGTGTGTTTTCTGCCACATTGAAAAACGCATTGTGTTTTTAGCACTTTGAAAAATGAGACCCGAGTTCACCAAAAGGCACAACCTGCGCAGTGCTCTTCCTTCTCGTTGTAAACATTAAATCCACATCAACTACTTTTCAGGTGGAGAAGGGTTGAATTTTTCCAAAGCGATGGAAAAAGGGGTGTGTTTTCTACCACATTGAAAAATGCATGGTGTTTTTCAGCACTTTGAAAAACGTGACCCCATTCACCAAAAGGCACAACCCACGGTGCTCTTCCTTCTCGTTGTAAACATTAAATCCACATCAACTACTTTTCAGGTGGAGAAGGGTTGAATTTTTCCAAAGCGATGGAAAAAGGGGTGCATTTTCTGCCACATTGAAAAACACAAGTTTTTTCAACACTTTGAAAAACATGACCCCGTTCACCAAAAGGCATAACCCGTGGTGCTCTTCCTTCTCATTGTAAACATCGATTCCAAATCAACTACTTTTCGAAGGAGAAGGGTTCAATTTTCCAAAGCGATGGAAAAAGGGGTGCATTTTTCGCCACGTTGAAAAACACATGGTGTTTTTCTAACTTGGAAAATCAGAACCCGCTCACCAAAAGGCGCAACCCGTGGTGCTCTTCCTTCTCATTGTAAACATTGAATCCACATTAGCTACTTTTTATGTGGAGAAGGGTTCAATATTTTGAAAGTGATGGAAAAAGGGGTGCGTTTTCTTCCACCCTGACAAATGCACGGTTTTTTAAAGCACTTTGAAAAATTCAACCCCGTTCACCAAAAGGCACAACCCGTGGTGCTCTTCCTTCTCATTGTAAATATTGAATCCACATCAACTAATTTTCATGTAGAGAAGGGTTTAATTTTCTAATGCTATGGAAAAGGGTGTGTTTTCCACCACATTAAAAACGCACCGTGTTTTTAGCACTTTTAAAAACTCGACCCCATTCACCAAAAAGGTGCAACCCACGGTGCTTTTCATTCTCGTTATAAACATTGAATCCACATCAACTACTTGTTAGGTGGAGAAGGGTTCAATTTTTCCAATACGATGGAAAAAGGGGTGTGTTTTCCACCACATTTAAAAATGCATGGTATTTTTCAGCACTTTGAAAAATGTTACCTGTTCACCAAAAGGCACAACCCACGTGCTCTTCCTTCTTGTTGTAAACATTGAATCCACATCAACTGCTTTTCAAGAGGAGAAGGGTTCAATTTTTCCAAAGTGGTGGAAAAAGGGGTGTGTTTTCTACCATGTTGAAAAATGCACGGTGTTTTTGGCACTTTGAAAATGCAACCATGTTCACCAAAAGGCGCAACCCGTGGTGCTCTTCCTTCTCGTTGTAAACATTGAATCCACATCAACTAATTTTCAGGTGGAGAAGGATTCAATTTTTCCAAAGTGATGGAAAAAGGGGTGTGTTTTCGCCACGTTGAAAAACACACGGTGTTTATCAACACTTTGAAAAATGTGACCCTATTCACCAAAAGACACAACTAGTGGTGCTCTTCCTTCTCATTGTAAACATCGAATCCACATCAAATGCTTTTCAGGGAGGAGAGGGTTCAATTTTTTCAAAGCGATGGAAAAAGGGGTGCATTTTCCGCTACATTGAAAAACACACGCTGCTTTTAAGCAATTTGAAAACGTAACCCGATCACCAAAAGGCGCAATCCGCATTACTCTTCCTTCTCGTTGTAAACATTAAATCCACATCAACTACTTTGTAGGTGGAGAAGGATTCAATTTTTCCAAAGTGATGGAAAAAGGGGTGTGTTTTCCGCCACGTTGAAAAATGTACAAAGGTTTTTCAATACTTTGAAAAACGTGACCCCGCTCACCAAAAGGTCCAACCCGTGGTGCTCTTCATTCTCATTGAAACATTGACTCCACATCAATTACTTTTCGGTGGAGAAGGGCTCAATTTTTCCAACGCTATGGAAAAATGGGTTCAATTTTGTAGTCTTAATGAATGGCAACACACATTTAAACTAACATCATTCCATTGTAATGTGTAGACACCCTAATTTCACATCTGTCCTAAATTAATTAATTTCCCTTCCTCATTTCCCACAAAATACACTTCAAATTAATCAAATATAATTTGATTAATTATCCTTTTCAAAATTCAAAAAATAACCCAATCCTCACCACATGTCATTATTCTCCATGTTTTTCTACTATTGAATTAAAAATATAATTCAAATCCTCACCCATTCTTCATGGCCCCCACTCACCTAATCTTGCCCACATTTTCAAACCACTCACCTAATCTTGCCCACATTTTCAAACCATGATTACTTAAATTACTCTAAGTTAATCACTTCCCTAGGCTATAAATACAACCTTACCCCTCCCCTCTAAGGACACGGGGAATAAGCTTGAATTCCCTATTTAAGTTCTTGCATCCTTTGAGAAAATAACATCCTTCTACCTCATCATAATGCTCAAATAGCCTCATAATCCTTTTTCCATCCGGTGTAAAGTAAGAGGATCATTATTGCAGGAAGGTCTTGCTCGTCTTGAAGAAAAGCACCTACATATCACCCAATCGGGCTCAATCCAAGTTTTCTATCCCATTCTCGAGGTTTTCATGGGCGCGAAAGAGGAGGTAATATTATTGGTATTTTACTTCCTCATTAGTAGTGTATTTTTCCTAGTTTACATTCTAAAGACGCCTTACTTTCGATCTGTTACCATTAATTTCCTAATTAGTGGTTTTATCTATTTTTGTTTATTATTGTTCATTATTATTTCCTTTTCTTCCTTATGGCCTTCTTTAGTTAACCTTCACACTTTGGGTAGTGTTTTTGTTGTGCAGTGTCTTGTGGTGCATCTGTAGGTTATAACAACAATGAAACTGTGACACTCATCATGTCTTTGATCTCCTCGACGCTTGGTGTTTAGCAGACAAATATCTATCACCTGATTCAGATACTTATGGATCACGACGGAAATATTCACTCCTACAGTCATCACAGAGGTTACATTTCAAATAGTTCCCAATTCTGATTTTGCTATTCACTTGTAATATATAGAAACAAATGAACTAGTCATTAGCTTATCATCTTACTGTCATGGGACAACCAATCTAGAAAATGTATTTATTTATTTACTTTTGCTAAAATAATTGCTTTGTAGTAAGTTAATCATTTTTCTTTCTTTCATTTTAGTTAATCATTTTGTGATCTAACTCTTTATTTCTATTTATTGTTCTTTTTAAGCTTTCTATCAAAATTTTAGCGTCTCACGTTCAAAATATTCATTTATAGTAATACCATAGCCCATCTTCCAAAGCCATAACTTTTTCTCCCAAACTCGAATGACTTAGTTTTTTTAACGAAAAGGTATTGAAAATATATATGCAATGGAAAATCAATTTTTGATTTAGACTTACAAAAAAATTTGGTTTCATTTCTTCTAACACTTGTCTTTTTAACAAAAACAAAACAAAAAAATTGTAGTTTTTTTAAAATTTTAATTTTAAATTTTTTTAACGTAACAACCTCACGTGTATGCTATTTCCTTGCACTTTAAAAGTGATCTTGGAAATCATAAACGTGAGCCACTCCGGGCTCAGAAACATTTTTTTGCCATACATTTCAATTTTTACGACGACAACACTTCAAGGTAATGTTTTCACACTCTTCTTTCATCGTTTTTCTTTTTTGTGAAAATAATCATTATCTCTATTTCACAATCATAATTAATTGCAATAATTATTAACATTTAAAACAAAAAAATCAAAAAAATAAAATCTATTCCAATTGTATCCGTGTATGCTCTTTTCTTACGCCTTCGAGCGATCTAGAAAATCAGAAATGGTCACAATTTTTTAGTTTCTTGTTCTAACATTACAGGATCCTCTAGCTTTATTTTCTAACTATCATTTCAATCATTATTTTCCTTCGTCATATTATTAATATTTTTTGGTCATTGGTTGTGTATGCTCTTTTCTTGCGCCTTCGAGCGATCTGGAAAATCAAAAACAACCACGATCACTTTTCTAACATTTCGTTTGCAGGATAACTACTAATTTGTTTTATGTAGGACCGTGTCACTGGAATATTGTCAAAAAAACACAAAAACAACAAAAATCCCACAAATATACCACCATTCAAAGAAAATTGTTAAAACCAAAAAAAATAGTACGCTCAGTACACAATTATATTATGATAGTGAATTATTTCAAGTTGGAAAGAACCTTGCATTTAATCACTTTATCATTTTGTTTTTGCACGTACATGAGGTGGATTTCATCACCACCAAAGCTACACCGGTGATGGACTTGACTACCACACACCAACAGCATTTGCATCTACATTTTAGTTTGAGACCTAGTCTCATCACAAAGATTCGGTATTTACCTCGCCCCGCTCTTCACTTAATGGTAATGATGTCGTGCAGTGCATGCGAGTCATGTCTAAATAGCTATAACAATGAAGCCTGGGCATCATCCCTATAAATCTTCAGGGAGTTATAAGGAAACCATACACATTCATCCCTCCATCACCTTCCACCTTTTCACAAAACCTGTTCTGGACGTGGTGATTCACTCAAAAACAGCAAGTAAGAATTAGTGAGTCTCCTCTAGTGCTCTAAGGGTTCCCGTACCAATTCTATCCCCATATAGAATTAGGTATATCATGACTAGGGTATATCGAAGGATGCATCTTTTGGAGTAATAAGAGCCTACATCCATCAATCCATAGCATACTTGTATGATTGCATAAACAATGATCATTCCCGAAGAATTTACCTCCTAAACCAAAATAATTGGATCCACATGGTTGCTTGTTGTTTGAAAACAAAATAGTTTAGCATTGTTGTATCATAAAACTTGGCTTATATCAATGTGTTCATCAGTAAAATTTCAAACCCTAGTTGTGTTCCACAAAAATCAGTTCTCGACCAATTCAATACCAAGTGAAAACATCCAAACAATCCAACAACACAGACCAAAACATCGCACCAATTTCATTAGCTCGCTTCAGCCAACATTACATCTACCATAGCTTGTCCTTGGCTATATCCAACTGATATTGAGTGACTAGCATTCACTCCCCATATCGTCAATTGTCAAAACATCCTTCATAGCTTGTTTCCAGCTATATCAAACTAATATTGGGTGACTTGTTTGAGTTCACTCATTATTTTGTCCACCATCACGTTTATCCAAATCACAGCCAACACAAATCCTTTCATAACTCATTTTGAGTTATATCACAACCATATTGAGATTAACCTATTCAGGTTACTTTCCCTGTCAACAATCCCAAGCTTGTTTAAGCCAAACCAATCAACATCTTCATCATAGCTTATTTGAGCTATATCCCATTTGTATCGAGTACCTTGTTTGAGTGTACTCCTTACATTGTCTTCTGGTAAGCTTATTTAAGCCAAATCTAAACCATTTTCATTATATCTTATTCAAGCTATCGCATATTGTTATCCCGTAAAATTGGCAAGGGCAATTTTACTGATAACCATACCGAAAATTTTGTTCCGATCCCTCGTCGGGATCCCTTGCGTTCGGAACGTTGCAAAATCCCTTCCCGGGAAATCTAGTTTTCCGAACTTAGCCGTTTTTGGTCTTTTTGGGCGGGCGCATATAATGACTATGCAACATCAAATGTTCATGCGCCCCCTTTTAATCCTTTGCGCATGCTTTCTCCTGTCAACAAGTGTTTTGGTGCGCCTTATCCATGTTGAGTCTCCTTGCATGCGCCAAAGCGTATGCACCTTCCTGTCAACTAGATCATTTGTTGCGCCACTTTTTGGTGCGCCAAGGGCGCACATATTCCTCTGTCAACACCACTTTCGGTGCGCCAAGGGCACACATATCTTCGTGTTGACAAGCCTTTTGGTGCGCCAAAGGGCACATGTTTTCTTGTGTCGACAACTCATTTGGTGCGCCACTTGAAAAGTTGGTGGCACATTTATTGCCTCCTCACCTATAAATAGGCGCGTCTACATGTCATTATCACCAACTAAATCACGTGATTTTCTCTATACTGTCTGCACACTGACTTGTCACTTTTGAATTGATTTGTGGACCCATTTGTGCATTTCTTTGTTATAAATATCCGGGTAAGTGGCCTTCTTTCTTTTGTGCGTTTTGTATTTGAGGTTTTTGGATGCTATTTGGTTCAGTTTGGATTGGAAAGATGAGAAATCATCTTCTTTCCCCCTTGCTGCTCTCTTTTCCATTCTTCCTCATGTTCTCCTCCCCTCTTTCCAGATCTGCTGGGGAGGGGACTCTGTCCTAAAAATGATTACTCAAGCATGTTGGTATTAAGCCTCTTCATCACCCAAACAACCCTAAGAACAAGCTTAACCATATGTGAAACCCCTCTGAGAGAATCAAAGCTTAAAAGGAAACTGTATTTTCCTTCTCCTTCGGCGCATTAGCGCACTCTGCAACATGAAGAATAGTTGCGCCAATGGCACACATTCCCTGCCTGTTTCATCATGAAAAGTTGTGCCCTCATGGCACGCTTTCCCCGCTTATTGCAAACGCTTTCCTTGCGCCTTGCAACAGCGCACCAAACTCAATGTTGCATTGATAAAATTCGCGCCATTGGTGCACCCAACATCCATGTAACAATCCTTTCATATGCACCAAGTGAAAATCTATAAACGGCGCAAGCGCATCCACCATTGCAACAATGTTGTGTCACGCAAACCTTATATGCGCCTTTGGCGCACCGGAGTTCCATGTAACATGAAGAATTCATGCGCCCTTTACAAAATGCATCCACATGGCGCAGGCGCACTTGTGCTTATAGCAACAAAGAATGCACCCTACAGTGTCTATGCGCCATGTGCCCTTTGGCCCTGATTTTCCCTTGCAGCAGCCCTTTCCCGTGCGCCTTATCTATTTAGCTCTGCAATCTGCAATATCCATGCGCCATGCGCCCTAAGGCCTCAAAATTGCTAACTCTTTCTTCTGTCAACATTTCAATGGAAAATCAAACAGCTGACATGGCTTTCTTCAATTGGGTTTCACTTCTTATTCTTACGGATCGCAGCTAAGTTTAGAAGATATATGTCAACATCAAGCAAGAGACCTACCAAATCCAAAGGCAAGGCCAAGCTCACGTAGAAGAATAAATGAAGTATAAGTATCAAAGGGTCGAATGCTCGAATCCCAAGCGCAATGTGACCTGACATCGAGACTCGAGTTGGGTCATATCGATATGGAAGAATTCTCGGTCCGTAACCCGAAGATCACAAGAAGTCCATGGATGGACAAGCTGATAGGTAGTGCCCTGCACTTTGCTGGAGGAATCCCAGTCAGTGCCATTAACAATGAATTTATGATGGTGGTTGCCCGGTGCTACAATAAAGACACAAGATGTGTCGTGAATGAGAAGGGCGAGGTCATAATCAACCTCACTGCCCGCCACTTTGAAATAATACTCGGCATTCCTCATCACCGGCACTTTGTGGCCGTCAGCCAAGAAGATTGTATCAAGGCCTGGGATGACAATGAAGATCAGTGCATGCAGCTGATGAACGAGGTATATTTGAAAAATAAAAAGGTGGTGACCCGTTGGCCACAAATCATTCACCGCAGTGATTTTTCAGAGGAGCTCAGTGACACCATCACGTTCCTGAGCAGGGTGTTTGGGCTTCCTGACGCCCACTATTTCCACAAATGGATGCTGCGGTATTTAGAAACAATGAACAAAAATATGCCCGATCAACGCTTTGAGTGGGCGTAATCATAAGTAAGCAGTGATATCGTAGAAAGTAACATTCCCCACAGAAGCCTAGTGATACCTCCTTTCGGCCATGGGGCGACGATGAAATAATTTCTTTTTCTTCTTCTCTCTCTCCTTCGGCATTTTTTTTTTGTAAATATCTAGTGTGTTGACACAAATGATGACATCATCCATGTTGCACCATGGGATGATGTCATCCATCAAGTTGTCAAAAGTCAACATGACTTTGAGATATTTTTGTAGATATTTTGTAAATAGGTGGTTAGTTCCTTTTTGCCTTCCTTCTTCTCCTTCTTCTATAAATACTCAAATACTTGTTGTATTTAAAGAGTGGATACTTTTCAGATGAAAAATAGAAGTGAGAAGAAAATACTTTGAACTTTTTGTAACAGAAAGAAATATTAATACAATATTTAGACTTTGTCTTTGAATACATGTGTTATATGCACTAGATCTTTCTTATGTCGATCTCGTGTGTTTATTCTATTGGATCTGCTTTACTTTTATTGTCATTTATTCATCGCATTGCTTTGCTCGCTTATGCAGTAGGTTTGGCTCTATTTACTACCAATCCCAAAACATAAACCCTCCGACCTTTCTCGCTTTGGAATTCATTTCTTTTCTTTCTTCGATCTCGATCTTTCTTCATCCTCTCTTTCATTCCTTTCTTTTTGCGATTGAAACACCCTACCGGGATGAAATCCCAAACCCCGAAGGTAGAATATTATGAGACTTGCATGATTCCTCCGGTAGAATAGCAATAAACTAGTTTCGCTTTCTTTGACTCAAAGAGGGGCTATGCCCTGCACACTGCTGGCTCGTTTATCCATAGATCTGCCCAACCGACAGATTTTCGAGCCAACAGTTTTTGGCGACTCCGCTGGGGAACGAACAGATCTATCAGATCTATGATAGTGGTAGGATAGAAAATCTAAAAAATCAGAAAAATCACTATCTGTTTGCAAACTTTAACTTTTTGTCAAAAATCCAAAATTTTGCAAAAGTGACCCGAATTGAAAATTTTCTTCTGAGATCCATAGATCTGGCCTAGTTGGAGATCTTTAGTTCACTGAGTTTTTATAAAAATCTGTATTTTTCGTAGATCTGAGTTTTTGACTGTTTACCAAAAAATTTCAAACTCTTTGAAAAAGTCAAATTTAGATCCGAAAATCAGCTTGCTAATCTTCACTATCATTTTATCCTCGTTGTTCTTTATCATTAAACCACAATCGGTTTTCAGAAGAGGGTAATTTTAAATATTTAGAAAAGTACATGCTGCTGGTTTTTGTCAGAAAAACCAGAAAATCAGCAGGTGCAACCCAAAAAGAAATTTTAAATCTACACCACAACGTTCCAGATCTGGAAGGTACGCTGGCAGGTGAGCCATTTACGCGTGGCAGGTGAGCTCATGGAGAAGTCGATCCTACTTTTGATCGGCTTCAAAGGCACAATTTCAGTGTAGCACCGGCGCGCTTTTCATCACTAAGTTCAGCTGATCGGTCAGCCAGAAGCGCCTCACCCCCACGGAAGAGCCGGTTTTCACAAGGAGCCTCTACATCCCTTTGCAGTGCTTTATTGCTCAGTGGAACCGCACTCCCAGCCCGCGTTCTTTTTCCAGCTGTCCAGATGGCGGTGCCATGGGGAAATGCTATGGGTCCTCTCGCATTACCACATCCTGTTCACGCGCTCCCTCACGGAAACCGAAAGAATTTTCCCAAATTCGATGGGAGCGGGAACCAAAGCACGATTCACACATATCTGCATTCATCATGTCATGCAGTATCCTAGATGTAACCCATGAAGATGTGTCGGTTCACCTTTTTCTAGAAACTTTACAAGGGCCTGTAGCTAAATGGTTTCAGCATTTGCCGGCCGGATCTATTACCAGTTGGGCCACCTTGCGGGATGCTTTCAAGATGTACAAGCCTTCAAAGATGCATTTGCATTGTTATCACAGATCACTCACCTGAAGAAGGAGGCCAATGAGACCATGCGTGATTTTATCACCAGGTTCAATGCATTAATCAACCGTGTCCCTGTTGCCATGCTTCCAACACCAGAAAATCAGAAGTGTTTCTTCGTGAACGCTATGAGCTCGAAAGTAAGTTTCTTACTCCTACAAGAGCAAGTGGCTACATTGATTCTCGCCCAGGCCGCTGCCATTCGAATTGAAGATAATTTGATAATATCTGGTGAATTGAAAAGGGAATCCTCTAAGCCTAAATCTTCGGGCCCTTCACCCAATACTTCGTCTGATCCGGCATTTCAAAAGATGGCGAATGACTTACTTGCATTGAAGAAGCAGTTAGCCCAAGCTTCTCCCGGTTCCTCATACCGGGATATTCCACGGAGGAATTTCACTTCCAACAATGTTCCTCAAAGGCCGCGCTTACCTGCAACTGCTCCGCTAGTTGGCGCTTGAGGCTCCTCCGGTTAACGCCTTAGCTGAAATTGAAGAAGAGGAACAAGATTATGAAGAACCTTCGTCTCAGGGCGAAGATGATCAAGATGTCGGTGAGCCGACTGGTGACTCTACTATCGGGTATATGGAATTTGATGAGGAAGAATCTGATGAAGAAGAGGGTACCTAGGGCTATGCAAGCGGACAATCATATGTTGTTTTTACCCACTCGCAAGGAAAAGAAGCAGGTCGCTGCCCATGTGCAGAAGGAGAAGGCCGTGTCAAACGTGCCTCCAACCATTGCTAAAAGAGGTAATCCTCTTCCTACTCAACTCCCTGTTAAGTCTTTTACAAGGAAATCTTTTCCCCCCATCTCTCCTCCAAATCAGCCTTCTTCTATTCCCATAAGGACCAATAATCCTACTCCACCATCACGAAGTGAGGGACTCATTCCTTCACCAACGCAACCCTTGGCCACATTTGATATCATTGACCATGCTAAAAAGACCAAGATCCAAATGTCTGAAGCCGAGTATCTTCAGTCAAATCCTGAACAACTTGTAAGATTGACCAAGTATATTCAAAGTCAAGCTGTCATATCTCCTCAGGTTTCCCCAAAAGGAATCCTTTCCACTCCTTCTGCATCCCGCATAAATATTGCTTCAACATCTGCATCAGGCAAGATAGAACCTTTCTATCTCTCCCTCCTAATCAATGGTCACAAGTTGAGTAACTGCATAATTGATTCTGGAGCTTCTGATAACGTCATGCCGGCAAAAGTCACCCATGCTTTGGGCCTCACCCTTACCAAGCCTTTTGGCAGATGTTATTCCTTGGAAACTAAGCAGGTTCCGTTGATTGGCCAAATCAAAGACGCACAGTTCGCATTTGCAGCGTTCCTGGAGAAAAGGGTAAAGATGACCGTCCTTGTTGCCGACATTCCGAAAGCCTATGAAATTTTTTGGGAAGAAGTTTTTGCAAATGAAGTTGGTGGGGAGATTCATATGGATTGGTCTAAGGCCGAAATCCCCACAAAGGTGTAATGCAGACATTGGAGCCGAATCACAAAAGAAGTACTTGTTACTAACTCAAGACCCCAAAGCTCAAATTCTTTTCAATCATCGTGATGGGGAACTATTTCTTGTCTCTTCCGAGTCTAACAAAATGGTTGTTCGTCCAAGAAGAAGATCTTAACAAGGTCTAGACCTTGCAATTTGATGGCAATGCAAGCAACCAAAGTGGATGTGGTGCCGAGCCGTGCTTTGATATCTCCCGAGGAAGAAATTATTCCTCTCTCTTTTAAGTTGCAATTTTTCAACACAAATAACACTGCTTTGAGTATGAATCTCTGTTACTCGCATGCCAGGCAAGAGAGAGAGGGATCAAAAATCTGAAAGTGCAAGGTGATGCAGAGCTAGTCGTGAATCAAGTTAAGAGGATATATCAAGTAAAGAATGAGAGGCTCAGGCACTACCGTAATGCAGTGTGGGACAACATCGAGGAATTTGACACTTTTTCAATAGAATCCATTCCTAGAGCTCAAAATGACATGGCTGATTCATTGGCCATTTCAGCATCCCTCATGCTCCCTCACCCAGGTTTGAAAATAGACAAATACACCATTGAGATGGTTTTCCCCGAGCGTGCCGGATAATTCCCAGCATTGGCAAGTATTCAACGATGATAATCAACTCATTGCCTTTCTAGAAAAGGCGGAAAATTTCAAAGAATTACATTTTGAAGGATCCACTTCTATGTGCCGCGAATCAGTTACCGATCAAGAGGATGAATCTGAAGGGAACGACAATATGTCACCAAAGGAAATAAAATTCCGAAGGGCCTGGTTTCTCTGGAACGGTTGTTCGACAGGCATGATCGTTTTGTGAAAAAGAAAAGGTGAGATGATGCTAACTCATCCCCAGAAACCGAACCGGTTAATTTAGGTTCGGTAGAACACCCGCAGTTTGTGAACATTGGAAAATGTTGCACGCCTAAAGAAAAGCAGAGATTCGTCAAGTTGCTGAAGAAATACATGGATGTATTGGCATGGTCCTACGCCAATCTAAAGTCTTTTAAGCCAAAGGACGTCCAGCACGACATCCCGTTGAAAGAAGATGTCAAAGCCTTTCGCCAGAAGCAAAGAGCATTATAACCCTAAGATCTCAGGTACTATCCAGGCTGAAATTCAGAAAATGCTTGGATGCGAGAATCATCTTTCCTATTCATCACAGTACTTGGGTAGCAAACATTGTGCCAGTGCGCAAGAAAAATGGTGAAATACGCATATGCGTAGATTTTCGAAACTTGAATCAGGCTTCCTTAAAAGACAACTACCCACTTCCTATAATGGATCAAGTTCTCGCAAGCGTAATCGGATCGAAATGTTGTCCATGCTTGATGGTTTTTCAGGCTACAATCAGATTGAAGTTTCACCTGAAGATCAATTTAAAACAGCATTCACTACTCCCTGGGGTACATTTGCTTACAGCAGGATGCCTTTTGGCCTAACCAATGCTGGTGCCACCTTTCAGCGGGCCATGGACCTTGCATTCAAGGGTATGATGGGGAAGGTCATCGTGGTCTATCTGGATGACTTAACTGTGTTCTCTAAACAATGAAATGATCATTGTGATCATTTGGAGCAAGTATTGGCCAGGTGCCGAGAACATGGGATTTCCCTGAACCCGAAAAAGTCTGTTTTTGGAGTCACAGAAGGAAAGTTGCTAGGGCATGTTGTTAGCAAAGAAGGAATGAAGATAGATACCGAAAGAGTTAAGGCTATTCAGAGCCTTACTCTGCCTACAAGCAAGACTGGCGTTCATTCTTTCTTCGAAAGGTGAACTTTCTCAGGCGTTTTGTTCCCGACTTTGCTAAGAAGACTCGTCATATATTGGACATGATGAAGGGGTCACCAAATTTCCGATGGAGCGAGGAAGGGAAAAGGTCATTTGAAGAAATAAAAGCTTCCATTGCTCACGCACCAGTTCTGGTATGTCCCGATTTCTCCAAAGATTTTATCATGTATAGTTATGCATCTGAGCATACTGTGTCTGCCATCTTGATGCAAAAGAATTCGGAGGATGTTGAATCTCCGATTGCGTTCATGAGCTCTCCCCTCAAGCCTCACGAACTAAAAATGTCTCAATTGGAAAAGCATGCCTTCGCCGTTGTCAAAGCAGTCAAAAACTTCAGGTATTACATTCTAAATTCTCATACAGTGGTGCTGGTCCCTGACACGGCGGTCAAGTCAATTCTAACTCAACAGGAGTTAGGAAGCTTGCGAGGAAATTGGATTGCAAAGGTCCAGGAGTATGACCTGGATATAAAACCAACCAAGCTGGTAAGAGGCAAGGGCCTATGTCAGCTTATGGCTGAAAACAAAGATTCAGAAAGCCCTGAGGAAAAGGATGATTGTACCAATGAAGCGCAAAGCCAACTGGAGAAAGCCCATTCTCTCCCTCTGGTCCTATTTGTCGCAACCAGCGATGAGTGGTATTCTGATATTGCTTTCTTCCTCACCTACGGTGAATGTCCAGCTCACCTAACTATAAAGGAGAAGCGCACTATAAAGCTCAGAGCAGTGTAATACGTCATTTGGGATGATGGCTTATACAAACGCGGGATAGATGGTGTCTTCTTGCGATGTGTCGACAAGCCACAGCAGGTAAAGTTACTTGAAAGTTTTCATAATTCATCCTGTGGAGACCATTTTTCCTCTTCCGTGACAGCACACAAAATCATCCGAGCCAGGTACTATTGGCCGACGCTTTTCCAAGATATAGCCACCTAGGTAGCAAAATGTGAACCTTGCCAGCAGTTTCATCGGCAAGCCCAAGTTGGCTGCTTTTCCCCTCAGGCCGGTCGTTGTCAACGAACCATTCAGGCAATGGGGAATTGATTTTATCGGTGCACTCAATCCTCAATCGAGTGTCGGACATAGTTATGTCCTTACAGCAAGAATGATTGCTTCACCAAGTGGGTGGAAGCCATACCTGTCAAACATGCCACTTCCGAGGTTGTTTGCAGTTTTATCAAAGAAAATATCATTGTCAGGTTTGGCATTCCCAACAAGATTGTTGCTGATAATGCTTCTAACTTCTCCTCACGGGAAGTTATTAGTTTTTGCTATGAATATGGGATAACTTTGGCTCACGCCTTAGATTATTACCCTCAGGGAAATGGTCAGGCAGAATCCAGTAACAAAAACTTGGTGACCATCATACGAAAGCTAGTGGATGAGAATCAACAAATGTGGCACAAGTCCTTATACGACGCTTTGTGGGCGGACCGCATTACTCCCAAGAGGTCTCTCGGCATGTCACCTTTTCAAGTGTTATATGGCACTGATGCCGAGCTTCCCATTTCCACTGAAATCCCTGCTCTACGCTTGGCACGAGCAATTGAAGATGAAACTTTCCAAAATTCTCTCGAAAAGAGAATCATGTATCTAACAGAGCTCGAAGAAAAGAGAGTAAGAGTGATCGACAAGATCACCGAACATCAGAATCAAGTCAAGAGATTGTTCGATAAAAAAGCTAAGCAAAGAAATTTTCAGGTGGGAGACCTCGTCCTTCTGTGGGACAAGTGAAGAGAGCCAAAAGGCATGCACGGAAAGTTTGATTCCCTGTGGAGAGGGCCTTTCAAGATCAAGCAGCTCAACGAGAGAATAGTTTCTATCTCTCATATCTGGATGGAACCAACTCCCGCTTCCCTACAGCGGGCAGCATCTGAAAATCTTCAGGAAGTAGAGCTTGCTCTCTTCTTTGTACAGTTTGCTTTAGTTGTGTGTTTGTTTTTGTCGTGTGTTCACTTTCTGTTTGTTGTGTGTTTCCCTTTCCGGTCACCCTTGTTTTTGACTCTGTTACCCAATGGATAGGCACATGAGATCTAGGATTCTCTACCCCTGAGGTTCGCTCAGAGATAGTCCCCAGAAAGAGCCAGTTGTTATCCTGTAAAATTGGCAAGGGCAATTTTACTAATAACCATACCAAAATTTTGTTCCGATCCCTCATCGAGGATCCCTTGCGTTCGAACGTTGCAAAATCCCTTCCCGGGAAATCTAGTTTTCCGAACTTAGCCGTTTTTGGTCTTTTTGGGTGGGTGCATATAATGACTATGCAACATCAAATGTTCATGCACCCCCTTTTAATCCTTTTTGCATGCTTTCTCCTGTCAACAAGTGTTTTGGTGTGCCTTATCCATGTTGAGTCTCCCTTGCATGCGCCAAAGCGTATGCGCCTTCCTGTCAACAGATCATTTGTTGCGCCACTTTTTGGTGCGCCAAGGGCGCACATATTCCTCTGTCAACACCACTTTCGGTGCGCCAAGGGTGCACATATCTTCGTGTTGACAAGCCTTTTGGTGCGCCAAAGGGCGCATGTTTTCTTGTGTCGACAGCTCATTTGGTGCGCCACTTGAAAATTTGGTGGCACATTTATTGCCTCCTCACCTATAAATAGGCGCGTCTGCGCTGTCATTATCACCAACGGAAATCACGTGATTTTCTCTGTACCTGTCTGCGCACCAGCCTGTCACTTTCGAATTGCTTTGTGGACCCATTTGTGCATTTCTTCGTTATAAATATCCGGGTAAGAGGTCCTCTTTCTTTTTGTGCTTCGTGTTTGAGGTTTTTGGATGCTATTTGGTTCAGTTTGGATTGGAAAGACGAGAAATCATCTTCTTTCCCCTTGCTGCTCTCTTTTCCATTCTTCCTCATTCCTCCCCTTTCCCGATCTCGCTAGGGAGGGGACTCATCTAAAAATGATTACTCAAGCATGTTGTATTAAGCCTCTTCATCACCCAAACAACCCTAAGAACAAGTTTAACCATATGTGAAACCCCTCTAAGAGAATCAAAGCTTAAAAGGAAACTGTATTTTCCTTCTCCTTTAGCACATTAGCGCACTCTGCAACATGAAGAACAGTTGCGCCAATGGCACACATTCCCTGCCTGTTTCATCATGAAAAGTCTGCGCCCTCATGGCACGCTTTCCCACTTGTTGCAAATGCTTTCCTTGCGTCCTGCTTGGCGCACCAAACTCGTATGCTGCATTGATAAAATTCGCGCCATTGGCGCACCCAACATCCATGTAACAATCCTTTCATATGCGCCAAGTGCAAAGCTATAAACGGCGCAGGCGCATCCACCATTGCAACAACGTTGTGTCATGCAAACCTTATATGCGCCTTTGGCGCACCGAAGTTCCATGTAACATGAAGAATTCGTGCGCCCTTTACAAAATGCATCCACATGGCGCAGCGCACTTGTGCTTACAGCAACAAAGAATGCACCCTGCAGTGTCTATGCGCCATGCACCCTTTGGCGCTGATTTACCCCTTGCAGCAGCCCTTTCCCGTGTGCCTTATCTATTTAGCTCTGCAATCTGCAATATCCATGCGCCATGCACCCTAAGGCCTCAAAATTGCTAACTCTTTCTTCTGTCAGCATTTCAATGGAAAATCAAACAGCTGACATGGCTTTCTTCAATTGGGTTTCACTTCTTATTCTTGCAGATCAGCAGCTAAGTTCAGAAGAACATATGTCAACATCAAGCAAGAGACCTACCAAATCCAAAGGCAAGGCCAAGCTCACAGAAGAAGAAATGAAGTATAAGTATCAAAGGGTCAGAATGCCCGAATCCCAAGCAGAATGTGACCTGGACATCAGAGACTCAGAGTTGGGTCATATCGATATGGAAGAATTCTGGTCCAGAACCCAAAAGGTCACAAGAAGTCCATGGATGGACAAGCTGATAGGCAGTGCCCTGCACTTTGGAGGAATCCCAGTCAGTGCCATTAACAATGAATTTATGATGGTGGTTGCCCGGTGCTACAATAAAGACACAAGATGTGTCATAAATGAGAAGGGTGAGGTCATAATCAACCTCACTGCCCGCCACTTTGAAATAATACTCGGCATTCCTCATCACCGGCACTTTGTGGCCGTCAGCCAAGAAGACTGTGTTAAGGCATGGGATGACAATGAAGATCAGTGCATGCAGCTGATGAACGAGGTATATTTGAAAAATAAAAAGGTGGTGACCCGTTGGCCACAAATCATTCACCGCAGTGATTTTTCAGAGGAGCTCAGTGACACCATCACGTTCCTGAGCAGGGTGTTTGGGCTTCCTGACACCCACTATTTCCACAAATGGATGCTGCGGTATTTAGAAACAATGAACAAAAATATGCCCGATCAATGCTTTGAGTGGGCAAAAATCATCATAAAAGATCGACGGGATACCCCCTTTCGGCCGCAGGACGGGCGATGACGATGAATAATTTCTTTTTCTTCTTCTCTCTCTCCTTCGCATTTTTTTTGTAAATATCTAGTGTGTTGACACAAATGATGACATCATCCATGTTGCACCATGGGATGATGTCATCCATCAAGTTGTCAAAAGTCAACATGACTTTGAGATATTTTTGTAGATATTTTGTAAATAGGTGGTTAGTTCCTTTTGCCTTCCTTCTTCTCCTTCTTCTATAAATACTCAAATACTTGTTGTATTTGAAGAGTGGATAATTTTCAGATGAAAAATAGAAGTGAGAAGAAAAGACTTTGAACTTTTTATAATGAAAATAAATATTAATACAATATTTAGACTTTGTCTCAATACATGTGTTATATGCACTAGATCTTTCTTATGTCGATCTCGTGTGTTTATTCTATTGATCTACTTTTGTTTTATTGTCATTTATTCATAAGTATTACTTTGCTCGTTTATGCAAGTAGGTTTGGCTCAGTTTACTACCAATCCCAAAACATAAACCCTCTGACCTTTCTGCTTTGGAATTCATTTCTTTTCTTTCTTCGGATCTGATCTTTCTTCATCCTCTCTTTCATTCCTTTCTTTTCGCAGTCGGAAACACCCTACTGGGATGAGATCCCAAACCCCCGAAGGTAGAATATTGTGAGACTTGCACAGATTCCTGCTGGTAGAATAGCAATAAACCAGTTTCGCTTTGCTGACTCAAAGAGGGGCTATGCCCTGCACACTGCTGGCTCGTTTATCCATAGATCTGCCCAACCGACAAATTTTCGAGCCAACACATATTTATCCCGAGTAGCTTGTTTAAGCTTGCTCCTTATAGCCTTACTTGTTAAAACTTGATTGAGCCAAAACAAAGATCACAATCAATAGGTTGAGTTCTTCATCACACCTTTCTTCGTTCTCCCTCTCTTTCAAACATGATGAATTCATGAAAAACATCACATAATGAGCTATTAGAACAAATTAATAAGATGACAACACAACTCTCTCATATGGCTACCCAAATCAGTGAACGATCACCCAAAAAGCTGATCATACAACCTAATGAAGACGTCACTTCGCGTAAATTCCAACGCCAATTTACCCCCTTAGAGAAAGTGTCTCTAGTGTTTTTCATCAACTAAAAGAGGCTAAAATGATAAGATATCCAATTATAAAACCCTTTCTTTGAAGGGGAAGCTAAGCCATGTTGGTACAAATGTAACACATACTGTGATTTTCATCGCATTGATGGTCATCACATAGATAAATGTGTGTAATTTAAGAATTACGTCCAAGACTTAATTGATGATGACATCATCTCTGTAGAACTTGATGACAATGCTCTTGCAACCAATGACACATCCAATACTACAACTTTCCATGAAGAGTCGACTCATCAAAAACTCCTATATATGCTAAAATTCCACGAGATCATGATGACAACAGCTTAAGCCTCTCTAATTCCAAACCAATCCATATCTTCTTCAAAATTTCTTCCATTAGTTCAAACATACATTGAACCTATTTTGACAATAACATTCTTCCAACATCTCTCGAGCACTTGAAATCTTTTCAAGACTTTCTTTCAACCTGCATACATACATTAAACCTGTTTTGGAAAACAACATCTACCGAGCACTTGAACTTATTTCAAGACTCTCTTTTAACCCAAACATATATTGAACTTGTTTTGGACAACAACATTCTTCCAATATCTACTGAGCACTTGAACTTATTTCAAGACTTTCTTTCAACCCAAACATACTTTGAACATGTTTTGGACAACAACATTCTTCCAACATCTACTGAGCACTTGAACTTATTTCAAGACTCTATTTTAACCCAAATATATATTGAACCTATTTTGGGTGACAACATTCTTCCAACATCTAACAATATCTTGAACTCGTTTCAAGACTCCTTTCAACCCCGATGTTACTTTAGACACTACGAAGAGGTTCCATCAACAAGTACCATTAAGCTTGATTCTATTATCCCAATATTGGCTCTTATGCCTAACATCTCTAGCCTTGTTGTCAAAACACAACCACATCAAGTTTGGACACTTGCAACAATGTAACCTATCGTGTCCATCATGCTTTCAACGATCGATCTTGTAGGCATCTCATCACTAATGATTCTCACCTATCAAGACTTCTACGTGCATACATTCTATGAGGTACGTATACCCAAGAATATCTTTACACCACCTTTTCCATCTTTAATCATGAATCTATCCTCAAATTAATCAATTAATGGATAAACAGAAGCAACAAACCAAATAATACAAACCATCATTTTCAACACACATGGAAGCTATTGGCTTAACCAAATATATCCCACTCTTTGGGCTTACCACACATCTTATCACACACCTACTGGAGCCACTCCCTTCTCCTTTTTTTATGGTTAGGAAGTGATTTTACATGTCAAGGTTGAATTTCCATCCTTCAGAATATCCCTCAAAGATGTAATCAATCAAGATTATTATCGACACTCATGCCTTAATGAACTTGAGCTTCTTTATGAAAAACAACTTAATTCCCTAGATCATCTTCCATTCTATCAAAATTGGCTACGGCCTAGCTACCACAAAAAAATTCAACCTAGAAAATTTAAGGTCAATGATCTCATTCTCAAAGAAAATCAAAAGAACACACCCAAAGAATGAGACAAAAAAATTTGAGCCCAACAAAATCATAGATAGTTTTGGGTTTGGAGCTTATAAATTGGCCATTAACACAGGCCAAGATCTTGATGAACCAATGAATGCAGTTCATTTAAAGAAATTTTATCCTTGAGATATTCACTATTCCTGGAAACAACGACGTGTGCATTATTCCTTCTGTCTCGCTTACCTCCAAATAATTTAAAGCTATTCATTTCCATTGTCAAGTATTTTCCTTATCAAAATCACATCTTCATGTTTATCATCATGAGACAAGTGCTAATATAAATCCTATTAAGTTTGTGAGTGTCATACTTCTTATCATATCTTCCATTTTCAGTCACTTTCATCTATGGTCATACCTAGAAGCTTACTGATGGTAATATATTCCCTTCAAAAACATTCTCTCTTTCATAACAAAGCTCTAAAATTCTTTACCCAGTTCGTTTGGTTTTCCATCTCAATCTTCGGTGTTGAACACTCGCATCCTACTAGTCATGTGGGGCTGAGATTGGGGGCAAACGTTCCTTCCCAAATACAAAGCACTATCATAAAAAATCCATCAATTTAATAACTTATGAGTAATTCATTGTCACATCTTTCGTCCTTCATAGTCTTTAGTGTTGAGCCCACACTTCTTACTGGTAGTGTGAGACTGGGAATGGAGAAAGGTTCCCTTACTCGTCTACGTCTTATCTTCGGTAATAAACCCTTTCCTCTTACAAGTGGCATGGGGAAAATCGTAGAGGGTCATTCTCATAAACACATAAAAATATTGCAAAAACATTCAAAATTCCAAAAGAAAATAAAAACAAAAAACAAAACAAAACAAAAGACAAAAAGGGAATTCACTCGCCTATATTTTGCCTTCGGTGATGAGCCCTTGCTTCTCACTAGTAGCATGGGGCAAGGAATAGGAGTCATTTCAACAAAAAAATACAAAATCTTACAAAGCTTTAAAATTATATAATTCCCAAAGAATTAATTTAGATGCCTAAGTGAAGAGAGAACTATCCCTTCACCTCATATCTTACTAATCAGCAGAGCCACATAATTGTTTAAGCCTAAAGCACGTGACTCATAATATGAAAGCCATTTTTGAAACTAGTTCGGTCCGTTATGAAGAATGGAGTCACAATTTCCCAAAGGGATTGTTGTTAGCATTTGTCTCTATATTCATTATCTACCTCCTACGTCCTTCTTGATTCTTGGTGATGAGCCCACGCATCTTACTAGTTGTGTGGAGTCAAGAATGGAGCTAGACTTCTTTTCATCATATCATCACCACCATATCCTGCCAATGGAAAGAGAATTTGTGTTATTCTGAGCATAAGTTACCACACGGAACACAGTACATACGGATAATATCCTAGTTTATTGCCTCTCAAAAATAAGTCTACACTCTGGTCCATAAATTGCCAATCATAGTGTAAAAATCCACAAACAATGTGAAAATCGTCAAAAATCTAAAAACAGTGTAAAAATCTAAAATCCAAAAACATTTGAAAATCGTCAAAAACCCAAAAACATTAGAAACAATCATCTAAAATCCAAAAAAATTAGAACCCGTCAAAAATCCAAAAACATTAGAAACACTCATCAAAAATCTAAAAACATTAGAAAGAATCATCAAAAATCGAACACATTTGAAAATCGTCAAAAACAAAATTAAATCAAAATCAAAATTAAAAAAATTAGAAACGATTATAAAAAATATAAAAACATTAGAAAAAAATACATACATACATACATACATACATACATACATACATACATACATACATATATATATATATATATATATATATATATATATATATCATAAACAAAAACAAAAATGTTGTAAAATCGCAAAAACTCTAAAAATACCAACACAATTCAACCTTTGAACTATTATCCCCAATGGATGATCCAATCACTTTATGACTACCGAATTCAAAACACTTCTCCTCGCATGAATCCTTGCTTGGGCAAATCCGGCTCTCATTGTTTCCTTGTTTGAGGACAATGACCCAATACTTTACTATGTCCTTGTACCCCTGCTTGGGGCACATCCAATCAATCCTCATTGTGGAACACATTAGGGACATGTTTATTGGTTCTTGTGTTGCATTATTAGTTATAAATTATTAATTGCTTTCTTGTATCTTGATATATTACAGGGGCATCTTGATTTTATGTATCCTGGTGTTCTCTCTAATATTCTTATGTTATTTGATTACATGTCATATTGGGGCATCATATTTTCTTGATGGCCTTTGTCTATGCTCTCTTCCATTTGCATATTATTGGGGCATCAAACCTTTTTAATGGCCCCGCCTATGCTATCATGCATATTACGGTCTAGTCATCCTGATCTTTTATATCACGATGCATCTTGTTATGTGCTATATTAAAATTAAGATACTTTTGGTCGCATGAGTATCTTCCCCGCATGATCAAAATCTTATTTTGCACCCCATCCATTCACCCATACTAATACATTCCCGGTTTGGGAATCCTACTTGATCACCATTATAGTTTGTGAATCATACTTGAAGATCTTTCTCAAGTATCATTCACTATCCAAAGCAGCTCCTCCTCCCCACCATGCTCACCATGTATTTGATCCATTCATCCTCGGTCCTCATTTTTACTCCTCTACCACTTATCCCCATATTACCCTTCTAACCATTCATGTCCCCTCTCACCCATTTGTATTCTTTCTTTCACCCTTCTGCTTCTTCTACTGACAATATTAATTAATAACCCCTTTTATATGGAATCCTCGGTGGAGGTTTACCCTCCCACTAAGATCTTCCCATTGTAGAAGCTTCTTCACCACTTCCCCTCTCATTAAAAACACTCACCACGGCACACATCTTCCCATTCCACCTCTTTTGCTTCTCATTCTTGCATCATTACTATAACCATGCAGCATACCAATTAAGTATTCCCCTCACACTCTCCACCCTTCACTACATATATTCCTTCATCCATTCATATTAAACTCATTTGTTTCCTTTCTTTATTGTTATCACCTCATCTTGTATCCTATTCCAATCAGACATACCTCACTCACTCTTTTCTCATCCTTCCCCAAATCCATCTTATGCCTGGTCATCCTACTTACATGCTCTCATAGTATGGAAAATTCACTTGAGGGTTCCCCTTTAGTCCATTTTGTCATACCCTATTCCCACCAACTCTATCATCATCCTTCTTCTTCTTTAGCTTGGTGATCTTACTTAACCATTCCGGCCGCATGACAATCTTACTTAAGACTTCCTCTTAAGATTGATCTACCCTATGGCCTTCCCCCATCCCATCATATTTCTCCCATCTTATTTCTCCCGCCTCTCGTCACGCGATCATCTTCTTCAACCTACCATTCCACCCCTGTCCCCAATATCATTTTATCTTTCTCCTTGCATATCATCCCTATCATTTAGGTGATCTTACGAAACCTCTCTGGCAACATGACAATCTTACTTAAGAGATTCTCTTAAGCATGACATGTCACTCTACAATCTCACCCATCACTCTATAATCTCGTCATCCATCTTTCCTCTTCATTCCCCATCATCACATCTTTTACTATCACTATCACCCTCCCATGCTTGGCAATCTTACTTAACCACTCACTCCAAAGATGGCGATCTCACTTAAGAGTCCTCTTAATGATGATCTGTTTCTTACCTTTCCCCATCACTACACACCATTCGCCCTTCACTTTTTCTCGCATTCCCTATTATCACATCCTTTTACCTCCTTATCCATTCTCACAAACACCACTTCTCACTTCCACACACTTTTCATCTCCAGCTTTCTCTCGCTTGGCAATCTTACTTAACCACTTCCGTCACATGACAATCTTATGTCAGGGTCCTCCCTACGCTTAACTCATCATCGTGAACTTCTCCCTCGCCTCATTCTTCATTCACTTTGTTGATCACTTCTTCCACCTAGTCTCTCCTACTACTCACTTTTTCCTCATACTATTATCCTTTCTCCACATATCCTCTTACAACATACATCTAATCTCTTCCGCCTACAATCACGTTCTTTTCCACCATTTTCCCCTTCTTGATCCATCATCCTTCATATTGTTTCTTCCCATTCTTTTCATGTCTTGTTTCTTCATCCTCACCTCATTCATCCTCATCACCTGCATCCTCTCCTTGCTTTCACCTAGTCCCAAGTCATCCCTCCCATTTTATTTACTCTTTCCACTTCATCTTCTCATATCCCCCACATTTCCACCCACACACGTGTTTTCCATTATTGTTAACATTCCTCTATCATTATTTCATCCTTATCTTCTATTCCCGTGCTAATAATTGTTAGTGGGTTTTCCCTAAAAATCATCAATCCTCATTCCGCATGACCTCATTCACTCGCTTTGGACCTTCTCGAGTTTCCCTTCATTCCTTCCCTCCTCTAAGCCCACCACTCATTGTTAGGGGTTTTCCCTAATGTCCCTTTGTTGGCGTTACCCTTTCCAATCCTCATTACCTTTCTCCTTTTCTTCATTTTTTCTCTCACCCTTCCTCAAAGCACTCATTGTTAGTGGACTTTCCTAACATCCCCTCATTAGCATTGCCTCTTCTATCCCCCATTTTCTTTTCTCTCCTATTCTTTTCCCCCAATCCCACCCTTTCTTTTCACTTCTTACCCATCTCTCGCATCTTCTCTTTACCCTCTTCAATATCTTTATTTTCTTCATCATACATCCTTTTTCTATTTTCTCATCATCCTAGTATCCTCATTTCATGTATCTCAAAGATCTTTTCCAATCAATGTCATTCCTCCCCTCTTTCTTCTCTCGAACATTCCTTATATTGCTCCCTTTCCACTTATTACCCCTTTCTGTATTCCCTTCCTTCTACATCATTTTATTTTTTTATCCTCTTCTCTCTCCCACCCCTCCTCTTATTTCCCTTCCCCTATCATCTTCTTCCCCTTTTTCCATCATGTTTCCTCCTTACTTCCCCATCGATAACTTCGGCTCTTCAAAGATTGTCTTGTCTTTTTTATCATACCACCCTCCACATGCATCTCCATACAGCTTTGTTCCATATTATTTGCCTTGGTCTTCCTAGCCACGACATGGTTCTTTCAATCTTCTCCCCGTATTTTCTCTATCTTCCTTTCCTCTCCCCTAATTTTCACGTTTCTTCTAACCACTTCTCCTTTTCTCTACCACCCCTACCTTTTTTGTTCATTCCGTATTTGTTTCTCTTCTTTTCTCTACTCTTTTCACACTTTCCCCACCCCTCATAGTTTCTTTTTTTTCTCCGTTCTACTTCTTCTTCTTTTCATCCTCTTTCCATTTTCATCCATTTCACCCCTACTCCCACCTTGTTTTCTCCTTCTTATTTATCCTTTCCTGCTTCTTTCTTTTCTCAACTCTATCATTTATTTCACTTTCATACATCCCTCTTTATTATCTCGGTTGCTTCCTTCATTTGGCACATCTCTCTATTTCATCCCTTCACCCTCTACTCTGTCATTTTCCTATTTTCACCTTGTTTTTCCTTCATCATTCCCTTTTTCCCCTATCATCCCTCTCTCTTATTTCTACCTCTTTCATTCTTTTTTTCCCCTCCCCTATCTCCCTTACTCTTCTCATAATCAACCCCCAATCCTATCCATTCCCTTTTCTCTTTCCCACACACTTTCACACCTACCATTCAAGGCCGATTGAATCCTTTCTCCATTTGCGTCATGTAGACATTCCGCTCTTCCACTCCATTATCGTCCTTTATCCGTAGTATTCATTTCTCTTCTTTTCGAGAGTTCTCACATATATTTCATTCTCGCTAGTCCTCTCAAGGGAGCATCTTCACATCTATCCATAATCACATCTTCTCATGACATTTTTGTCTTGGAGGATACTATGACATACGTCACTCACCACTTTCTATTCTCCCCAACAAACATTCACTCTACCTTTTGCTTAAGAAAAGTAGATTGAATTCTTCCCCATCTTATCTACTTTCTTTAAAAGGACACTACTTTCCTAGTACCCTTCCAGAGCGGGGTAAATGTAGACACCCTAATTTCACATCTGTCCTAAATCAATTAATTTCCCTTCCTCATTTCCCATAAAAATACACTTCGAATTAATAAAAGATAATTTGATTATGTCTACGCAGATGAAAATTACATGCTTCAATGAGAACTTGAAATTCAAATTCTTTATAATATGTACATTAACTAGAAGTAACATTCATAATACTTGCACATTTTAAATCTTTTTAGTATGTTTTGATGGTATAATTATTATTTACTCTTTTAAAAACTATAATATATGTTTAACCAACACCTGTTGATGTCAAAGATCACATGGAAAGTGTCATTTTATTACAAAGTCATATTTTATGTCAAAGGTCACTTGGACAGTCTTCGATGTGAGAACTGGCACTTTTTTCCTCAGTTGATGCCTTGCCAGGATGTACATCTTCTTCCATAATTCTTTGTGACCTTCGTGAATTTTAACAACGGAATTAAAACTTGCTACTTGATTTTTGAACACTTTTTTGTTCGATTCACACGTCGTCTCCCAATTCTTAATTTCTAATTCCAACTCTTGAACCTCAAGCTCCAACTCCATCTTCTTCGAGGAAGCATCTAGTAATTGGTCCAATAATTCCTTATTTATCTTTGACAATTTTAAATATTGCAGTCTAAGTCTTTCACACTTGATTTTATAAAACTTTTCCTTGTTCATTGCAAGTTTCAGTTCTATTTCCATATGAACCGATAGGGACGACTCATCTTCTTGTCCGGTTCAACATTTTTCATTTGCACGGCTCTATACAGCTTTCCAAACACATTAGTACTAGGACTATAGAATTTTACATAGTCTTTCGGTTCCAAAGACTTTGGTAATGCCTTGTGCTTTCCAACCTTCTTTTTCTTGTCATCTAATTAAACATGTATTTAAACCATTTAATATTTGTTAACATTCAAACATAATTGTAACCATATACCGTACATGGATGCAAAACCCAAAAAAGTAACCATATACCATTTACCGTAATCCACTTTCATAGTCACATTAATACATTAACCATATACACAAGTGATAACATCATTATTTATACAATAACCGTAATGTCACATAACAAGAATAAAAACCATTTAATGTGTTATAAATAGAACCACAAACCATATTCAATTTAACAAGAATGTAATACTAAATCGTAAATGTCAAACACATTAAAGTAACAACCTCATCACACATATATACAATTGTCCTCTAATCACACTTGTCTTCTAATCACACTTATATTACTCTTCCTTATTCATCACATCGCATACCAGATATAACAATTGAAATACATGATCTAAATACTAATTAATGTGCACATCATAACATCAACCGAAAAACAACCATATTAGTGTAAAATCACATACATCTAATAATCATAATTTAACCACATACGTCTATCCATATCATCTATTATGCTAAAAAGGCAAAATTCATCAAATATAACTAATTTTTTGCATACCACATAATCAATATCTATACATATATGTCTAATATATAAGTAAAATTTGTCAAATATGTAAGTGAAATATAAAATTTCTATGACTGGTATATTCATTTGTTATCATTGTCTTGGGTGGGAGTGCCTGGTGTTTTTTCCTCAATTGCCACCTTGGCGTGCATGTACATCTTCTTCCATACTTCCTTCTGATCTTCATGTGTTTTAAGAACGGTATTAAATTTTGTTACATGAGATGCGAACACTTTTTTTTTCCACTTCACACATTGTCTCCCAATTCTTAATTTCCAATTCTAACTCCTAAACCTCGACCTCCAACTCCATCTGCCTTGAGGAAATTTCTCCTATTTCATCCAATATTTCCTTGTTTTTTTCATAAAATATAAATTTTCCAATGCAAAGCTTTCACACTAGTTTTGATATATCTTTGTCTTCTTTGTTACAAGTTTCATTTCTAAATCCATACGAACTGACGGGAAGGGTCATCTTCTTGTGTAGCACCGACATATTTGTTTGTAAAGCTCTTTGCATTATTTTTTAATGGATAAGTGTCACTATCAAATGATTCATAATCATTTGGTTCTTGCACAAGTGAAGCCTTGCACTTTCTAGTCTTCTTTAGTCTTGCCATCTAAATAAACCTGTATTATAACAATCGATTATTATTTGTTACCATTCAAACATAATGTGAAAGGAAATAATGCACTTAACTTATACGTAACAAAATATTATCATGGATGAAATATATATGAAAGTTTCATAACCACATCAAACCCAAGTACGCATACATGGATGTAGAACGCAACTATGTAACGATAAACCACAAGCCGTAATCCATAATACACAAAATTTGAAAAAAATTGTGAATTATCTGTGATTAATTACTGAACATGTCAAACCCAAGCAGGCATACAAGGAATAAGAACTCAACTATGTAACCACATACCAAAAACCGTAATCCACAATCCATAGTCACATCAATACATTAACCAGATACACAGTGACAACATCATCATTTATACAATAAATGGAATGTCACATAACAAGAATAAAAACCATCTAATGCATTATAAACAGATCGTAAATGGATAACTCTATGTAACCCATAACCAAAAACCATATTCAATATATCAATAATGCAGTACTAATTCATAAACCTCAAACACATTAAAGTAACATCATCGTCATATACACATATATACTAATCCGATTCCTCACAATCAATGTTATACATAAAGGTCTTCATCTCCTTCGTTGCCTAGTGTTAGCCATGCAGCCAAAAACTCCATCATAAAATCTAATACGTTTATTCTCATTTCTATGAATAGAATTTGGCGTGATGCCAAGAATGGGTGGGGCATCCAATGTCTTTATTCGAGTATGGCGCACTATCTCAACATGTACCGCATCATCCTGAAATCCAACCATATAGTAAATAAGTGAATGTAAATGAATGTCTCAGGTAAACACATAATTAAATTAAATCATTCATCCAAAATGTCTCACTACTTGCCTCTTCAAGAGTGTCAAGTATGATATTGCTAAGATCCCAAATAGCAAACCCTTTAACACACTCTGTCAAAGTGTTTGCAAATGTATTAGGGTAAGGAAATGGAGCAGTGGGAACAATGGCCTTAGAAATAATCACTTTGACAGTAAATTTGGGGAGTGTGATACCATGACACTTCGCGTGTGGGCTACTATCACAAACCAATCCTCTCACGAAAACCATATCATTTGACATTAACCTGACTTTGACCTCACCAGGAAAAGCCTATAATAATGACAATATCAATTGCATTAATAAATTTTTCTTAATTTCACCAAAAAATAATACAGAAAAGTAAATGAGAACATTCAATAACTTACTACTCCGTTCCACCCTCGCTCATACTTTGCCAAAGAACGGTGATTTTGTCCCTCTCCTCGTGCCTCCCCTCATAACTCTCTCTCTCCTCGACTAGAAAAGAAGTTTCAACTCTGAGATTTTTCATCTCCACCTTTCTTACCTCACGTGAAGCTATCTCTCCAATAATATCGAGACCACATGCTAATTGAGAAGGGGGCATCTTATCACAAATGTCCACCTATAACAATCGAGCCATCAAGACAATCAAAGTATCAACAACATAAGGCAACATACATTTTTCGAGTGCATGTTAAGTGGTTTTTTACCTCTCTCTGTTTCACACTACGAATCAAGTGTCTCTATCAATGATAAGAGTTGGCACAAGGGAATGTCATAATCCTATGCACGCCTATAATTATTATATACAAAAATACACAAAAACTACATTGTATCTTTACTTACGAAAGACCAATAATTACTTACGTTATCATTCATAGGGGGTCAACATTTTTGCTACTTGTTCCACCCTCTTCTCTAGCTTCATGTTCATGATAGAATATCAAGTTTTTGATTTCCAACCTAACATTATATTTAAATTTCTATACCAATCTTAAATTTACCTTTGTTCCGATATTTGAGTTTTTATTTCCTCTCACTCTCAACCAATGCTCCTCTCTCACCTTTCACATCTCCGTTGAATCGTAGGCACACATTGCATCATCCACCTCCCTCTTTCCTTCTCGGATCAACTTTTCAAATCGATATTTACATTATTTTTTACAAACACGGTAGATAACCCTCCTCCGCTGCAAGTAGAATCATTGCCTCAGGACGTAGTTCACATCTGCCTCCCTCTTTTACACGTATGCCCCGCTTCTATCTTAAGAGATAGGTGATCATTTCCCGTATGCTTACGGCCATGCTTACGAGGTTCCATGGAGGGAAGATTGTGTTCTACTTGGCGATGTCTATTTATTCTATGCAACTTAGAAAACCTAACATCCCCACTATCAACGCACATGATCCATGCTGATAGACATAACGAATACAACCATTAACATATTCAGTTTTATATTCTACGGTGGCTCATGGATATCTAAGCGAATGGGCTCCGAAGGACCATCTGACGTATCACCATCAACTATTGGAGGATCATCTCCCTTTGCTTCCTCTGTGACGCTTGCAAAATGCATACGCGCCATGTGATGTGAAGGTACTTGTATCTACGGAGTCCAAGTGCATAACTATTAGCCCAACATAAAATATTAAGTATTTTGCAAAATAAGTAATGTTCACATATTCGAATATTATCATCATGGAATGTGAAGAAACCTGTATGAAAAGACATCAATTTCATAATTTTTATCCCAACAAATGACATAATTGTTACTACGACAAACAATTAATGTTCACAAAGTTATATATTACCATCTCATTATTTATGTCTTCCCAAAACATAAGAACGGATTGTGAACATGGATCAACCCATGTTGCCAAGCTTTCACATGTTTCATTCATGTTCGTTGTCATAACCATCGTTGAAGTGACACATTGTAAAACAAGTTAAACTAAAACAAATGGTGCACGAACTTATTTATTCATATTTTGCATTCATATTGAGAAAATCATGCACAATAAATGATTTGTGACGAAATTAGCCACACACATTATTTTTTTCAAAACTGGATACTCGACTCTAGATGTTTCCAAACTAAACATGAAATGTGAATTGCAAGTGTGTTAAAAGAGAAGATAGGATAAAGCATGATGTATCCAAAATGCCTGGTTTATCAACCAACACTATATGATGTATCATCATATTATCCACAAAATATATAATATATACACTAGAGACAATTCACATAATATTAGTTATTCACAATCTAATAAATAATGTATGTCTACCATTACGTAAAAAGGAAATACACATATATCATATCGAAATGTCTTCCATGGAAAGTGCTAGCAAAGCTACCACTTCTTGGTTTATAGTGTCCCTAGACACTTGAAATACATCTAACCTACCTTTGTTAACTTTTGCATGCATGTATGAACATTTCGTAATGTGAGATACACTCTCTAGCACTTGAACTCGAAGAATTGAAAGATTTACATTATTACATTGGTATACACCAGTCATTTGTTTCACAACAAGCATATCATGAGAAAACACACAAATGTTCTCGAACATCATGGTGTATCGCTTCCTCAAGACCCAATATTAATGCCCTATACTCAACTTGGTGGAAGGTCATAGTGGCATTTCCGACAATTGTACCTCTTTCTACTATCTTGCTTCCATCAGGGTCGTATAATATGAATGATGAACATGCAAGATTTTCGGAGGTATTTGACACTCCATGAATTTCCAATCTCCAAATGGAAACCATGCTTACCTTTACAATGGAAAAAATATATCATAAGAAAACATTAAAAAAAAATAGAATGAACACTTCTAATTTGACTTTTTCACAAACATCTATAATTTAGCATATGAAAAGGCCCTAAAACAATTACTCCTAAGTTCATTCATTAATAACAATTTCTTATTAGAGATTCAATGGAGTTAGTACTTTTCTACTAAAACTAAAACTACAACTAAAACTTCCTTACAATAATAAAACTTTGTATTTCATATGTTAGACTAAAGTGTAAATATATTTTGGAATATATTAGAATCGTAATCACGAGTTTGGTTCCATTCCACTCATTTTTTGAATAGATAACTTTATATTGCTAACATATAATTAATACAAACACAATTTACATGTTTTTAAGATATGTTTTCCGATAATTACGAGTTTATAAATTTAATGGGTAAATATTAAATTTGAATAAATCACTTAATAAATTGATTAGTATATTATGAATAGATAGATTTCAGTCTATTTGCAATATCAATATCTATAAACATTTGATTAATTATAGTATTGCGAATGACATTCCAATAATTGTTATACCCTATAGTATTGCGAATCCATATTCCAATAATTGTTATAGTTTATTCACTAAATATCCATTGTAATGTATATCTAGTATTTAAATTACATGCTTCAATGAGTACTCGAGTTCTCTAGAATTAACTCCTTTTCAAACAATATTGGTTTTCTATATTATGTATATTAAGTAGGCTACAGGTGCATCTCTATATGAGTTGAACTCATAAAACAACACTCTTTACACATAAATAAACGATTGGAAATGATAATTGCACCAATACAATCCTAAATTGGACAAATGATGATAATCCCATACTTAGTGAATTAGAAAATCATTACCATTACACATTTCCTACCTAAATATAATTTTAACATAAATGAATTTTAATAATCTAAACTTGCTATAAAAATATCTAAACATTAGTAATTTTAAAACTATAATCCATAGAAACATGTATTAATACTAAGGAAAACATATTTAATCAAGAATATATTCGAACAACAAAACAAAATATATTTATGTTGGTGTGAATCGACATCCGACAAAAATTAAATATTTATATAGGTTTTTCTCAAACACGCATAAGTTTTTTAGAACAAAACATAAAAAACCGTAACTATTTTTTTTTTTTTAGCAAAGAAACTTGGAGTTGCTTCCATGTGCAATGTTTTTGCACAATTTTTCGAATCTATCGCCGCTTTATGACTAGAACTCCCATCTTTCTCAGCTTATTTGGAGGCTCTTACTTCTTAGCATCCTCCATCGTGTCATACGCTAGACCATATCCTCACGAATGCGACCCTATAGTGCGGAACTTAGACAAATAAATAACAGAAGTTTCCAAAAAATTGAGTCGGGCCTTAACCATCACTTCAATTTCTGGTTTGGGCAACTTAGTTTGGTAATGATGGTCTATATAGACCACAAATGTGGACCTCCTAAAACATTCCTCCCTTTGGAATTTGGGAGTTGTTAACGTTATCCCTACGGGATTCGGACGAACTGAGCTTCGTGTATTCATTTTCACCATGCAAAATACAAACTGAATACAACAACACACATGCAAACAAAAATATAAAATTAATGTTAGTACGATACATGTCAAATCAAAAATACATCATCCGCTATGATAAAATAATCACAACATCAGAAATCTAATATCCATGAAAATTTTAAGTAACGATAAATTCCAACGGCTATCCTTCACCCAAGATGCACCCTCCCATACTATCACAACTATCTATTACAAAAGGGATGGTTGTGATATTACGGGAGGGTACATTTCTGAGTGGAAGGTCGGTGGGTGACTTTAAAAACCTTCTCAGCACAGTATACCACCCAACTATCGATGTGGAATCCTAAGGGGCAAGCCCCTTCATCACGTAATGATAGTTGGGCATATCGATGTGGCATCCTAAGGGGAAAGCCCCTTCAACATGCACTGATTCCTGTCTTTGCAGAGGCACTTGTCCCCATATGCCAAATTGAGAGTTAAAGTATGATATCACATAATTTTTATATCTTCAACTTTCATTAAACATTCACAACATTACAATTACCAATATTTAACAACTAATAACAAAATATATATATATATATATATATATATATATATATATATATATATATACAAATGAGTTCCACATTCACAATATTTACAACTATAATGCATCCAAGAAATCAAACTTTTCCTAATGTATTTAATTTAAAACAGCTAAGAGCAATGAAATCACAACTAACAGCTCAAAGATCGCATGCATATTTAACCAATACCAACATAATATCAACATAATTAACTAGTCTCATACCAAAGTGATTAATATTCACAAATTGTAGAAATTACCGAATCCTCTATCATTTATTAACAAACACGTGAATACAATAATATCGCAATAATAAACTAGTTCACACTATTATTTAGTGTCTATATACTAAACAAAATATTTGAACACGTCATTCATTTTGAAAACATGCTTCCAAACAATTGTTCGATATATTTGTACTTATGATAAAGTTTCATGTTATATTTGTCCTTGTGTATATCAAGCACATACATTTGTTCCTATTTACAAAGTATTAGGTAATAGATATGACATCAAATTGCTTCCTTTTCTTACAGTTTCAAATATATTAATTAATAATAATAATAATGAAAACTATAATTATTTTCTAAAATTTAAGGTTCAAGGTTTAGGGCTTAGGGTTTAGGGTTTGGGGTTTAGGGTTTAGGCCTCAAGGTTCGGGGTTTAGGGTATAAAAGTTGAAATATAAATATTGAAATGAAATAATTGATCATATTAAGAAAAGTTATATAAAAAATGTTGTGGAGTTAGGAAACCTAACAAATGCATTCCTACTATTTGAATAAAATATGAATGATTAGAAATTGGACTTAGACACCCTATTAAGCACGAGCCACCAAATCTAAATAGAATGCAAATAAGTGGATATCAAAGTTAGAAACCCTATGATGCATAAAGTTCCAAATATAAATAAATTATGGGCCCCATGTCCAATAATTGAAGCTAGAAACTTTGTCAACCACATGACTTTGATTCTTCCACACTGAATATGAAAATGCATACGAACCTTAGGTTGAATAAGCATTTCTCTGAATATGATTATCTAATATGTGATCACCTTTTATAATTTAGGATAAGCTAATAAAGTTCACATTTCAAAAGGAAAAAATTAGATATAACATATGCAATAAGTTAAATTTTATTAAATCGTCAAAAAACACCATAAATATAGACATCAAGTGTTAGCATTTTTGGCATTAAATATAGACATCAAGTGTTAGCATTTTTGGCATTCTAAGTCTTAAAATAATATTTCAATATTGATATCATTACACTAGCACTGAGTTTATTCGTTACCTCTACCTCCTCCCCCAATGTTGGAGATAACTCCAAGGCCTCAACACTATAACTAGTAACTATGGTTCTTCTTGTAGTCTCCCTCACGACTCTTTAACATATCTTACTAGATACTAAGGAAAGTCCACTAGTGTTGCTCGAATGAATGGGGATCCACCCACCATAAAAATTATCTTGTGAGATTTGTCAACTCTTGAGCTCATACTATAATTGGACAATATGCCCATGTATCATATGTCCCCATATACGAGCACCACATAATATCCCCTTAATCTCATATAATCACTTGCTAATGAATTCCAAGCCAAACACACAAATAAGGGAAACTTTGCGACAATATGTAGATGTTTCCCCATTACTATATGCATCATGAACATCTTATAAATCTGTGTAAAAAAAGAATCACTAACCTAATCACCATATTTTATAGGGCTAATATATGATAAATGTCATGGTACAAATGTACCAAATTTATACTCATGTAATGTATTATTCCTTGATCTAGCACCACTTGACACATGGCTATACAAAAAAGTGGAACATCTTAACCTAACTTGTGACAAAATACACATGTCACCGTAAAGTTTAAAATTGCCTTATAAATATCGATAATGGTTACAACATATACATCCCTCAACCACACTAGGTAGGAATGTAGATTATAACAATATGAGGTTTTTGAATACCTATCTACTTTCTACCTCTCTACGATGTCATCTTGAGTGCCATAAAGCATGGGTGTACCCACAAATCAATTACCCTAATATTACAATTGTAGATCTCTTATCAACAAACTAGAATAAACTTAAGATATTGCATGTAAGGTAATAATGATCTATATGCATCCTTTCTCAAAATAGTATTAAATAAATGACCATTCTAGATCCAACCCATAGAAAATACCCTAGCTCACAAAGTGATCTAGGTTTGTAAGAAAAATTTATGTCAAAAGGAGGTTATATGTTCCTTTTATATACATTGTATGTCTTTAGGGTCTCCTAGACCTAATTTATCCTCTCTTTATAGCTATCTAGACTTGGCCTAGTACATATTTACACCTTTCTTAGGATTTGGACCTGATTTAGCCTTCCCTTTATCATGTATTTGGACCTTTCCTAACACCCTTACCTTTGAGAGATATCTACATTGATTATACTTACTTTTTATACTCGTTTGTATACATTGCATTATAATTTTCTTTGAAGTCATTTATTATTAGGGTTACCATGAGTAATTTTTTAAAATGTTACATGTGGTCGAGATGATGGATCCAACATCCATTCACTTGAACGTAGAAACTTAAGTAAAGGTATGCATATTTCATTATGTTTAACTTCTTAAGTTATTACTTCTTTATAGTTATTTACCTAGATTTTGGTATAGTAGGTCCAATTCCCAAATCACCATCTCAAATTACACTAAAATGGCATGTGATGAACTTTGGGTAGAGTATATGTATACACCTTGTTTTCACTTACTCAAGATTGAAATCTGACAAGTTGGGAAAAAGGCCAACTTTCCCAATCACTTACTAAAGTTTATAAATTTTCCAAGTGTACTTTGTTTATGTAGATACGATATTATAAATTATTTACATGTGGGGTTTGGGTGTCTACTATTTTAAGGCACACAAATTCAATTTTATTTACACCCCTACATAACTCTAAAAGTTGAATTTCTTCAAACTTCTTCACATAGTCACAATTGTACTCCAGCACAACTCTAAAGGTTGAAATAGTTCATGTTGCACACATTCCCATTTGTACATATCCCACAATATCGCATATTTATTTAGTCATACTTAGTTGGGATTTTTAAAATTATATTTCCAGAGGTTTGTGTGGATTTTTAAAATTATAATCAACAACACCAGAATAGTTTTTACACAAATTCCAACAAGAAAAATTCATTCATAGCACACATATCTCAATGTTAGGTTTTCTTTTGTGTTCAATCAAGAACTTAAACTCCTAAATGGGCTTATTACAACAAGGATGAAATTCTGCACAATGCAACAGGCCCATTCACTAAAGATAACAAATTTCTGGGAAAATCTAACTATGACATTCATCTACGTTCACTCCAAGTAATCCAAATTTCTGGGAAACTCTAACTACAAATTCAAACCTAAAGATAACAAGCCTAATTCTAGATTTGACAGCTAATAGTATAGTTTGGGATGCACACAGAGGAGCTATAATTAGGAAAAGCATATGCAAAAAAATAAACACACATATTATTAGGAAGGCGCGTGTATTCGGTGAAGGGAAATTTTCCACCCTAGAAATAAATGTAGCACATTTTGTTTTATGGATATAGGGTGTGAATAGAGAGCATAAGATGCACGGTTTTGAGTGTTCTTGTTGTAAACTAGTTTTGAGTCTGTATGAGAGAGCACGTGTATAAAGAAATGGTGTAATGGGATGTAACGTATTCATCTCATATGTGAGGCAAATCTACAATGGAAACCGACATCACCATTCAATGAACAAATTTATTCAAGTTATTTAAACTCATGCATACCTTAAACATCAAGAAAGGATGGGATATTCACCTTTGTGAGTAGTATTTGCTCTCCTTTAATTGAAGAATCATGTCATATAACTCAACTCACATTCAAGTTAAGTTTATACTCACTTATGTAAGCATAGACTATGAAATCCTCACCCTGGTTTCTACTATATCACTTTCATTTTCTTCTAGGCAAACTTGGACCTTGTTATATTGCTTTGGTAACCATGTATTAAATGTGTGCACTCATGCTATTTCAAGCCTCTACATTCCTTATTCATAATGAATTCAACCATTAACCACCCTTAGAAAATATCTAGTAAATTGTCTTACTTTGATCACTTTGAGTACTAATGTCTTCCCTTACTTTAGTATCATTGTATTCATGGTATTTCTTACTTTTTCATATCTTATCTTCCCAATTTTATCTTAGAAGTGAACTCTTCCATATAAATTCTCTTAGCAAAACAAACCTAGTTCTTAGTTATTCTATGACCATACTCTCAAAGTAGTAGGGACTAACAATAATCCCTTGCTAACTCAGGTCATTTTTAGAGGGTTATCATTTGAGCTAGTATTCATATAAACTTATTTATGACACCTTTCCTTATTCCAACACTATATAGTATGTCGACTCTTCCCATGTTTCATATACCTACCTTATGAACACCTACAATTTCCATTAGTTCATTAACCTTACCTAGACTTCTTCCTTGTTATATTTTCTTGTCACTGGTTGATTAGATTCAAAGTTCAATTTTTATATATGTTGGTCGTTAAATAGGACTTTTACGAAGAGCAACAAATGGGACAAGAAGTCCCTCCTCTTTAATGGGAGAGGTTCCCTTATTCGAAATGAACTTATTTACAAATATACAAAACATGATTTTTCTGGTCGAACTTGGATATTACGAAAGTGTTTTCTATAAAGATCATCAATTACAAAAGGACTGAGGAATGAGAGTTCAAGAATGAGTAGAAAGGCAACATGCAGAATTATAGATAACAGAGTAATTCTTTATGTATGCAAAGTTACAGTGAATTGAAACAAGATCATTTGTATCATATAAATAAGATGGAATTTAAAGACACAAAGTTCTGTGAATAACATCTCGCTGTAACACAAAGTTTCTTAACATAACATAGATTCATTAATCAAGGACACAAAGTTCCTTCTTGGTTATACAAGATCACCATGCTTGTAAAGTTGGACAGTATGCAATCGGCAAGACTAACAAACTAGAGACAAATGATCTTCACAAAAATTAAATGAAAGCTTAGGGATAACAGAGATCAGATAGACAAAGAATGGAAAGCCCTTCTGTATTGATTTCTTTATGATCTATTTACACTTTCAGAAAAATAAACCCAGCTTCTTTTCCCCTTTCCGAAGAATGGCGTAGAGAGGCCATTATATAGCTTACAAATTAGTTACTCTTCGTAACCGCTTCTTTTAACCAAGAATAGTTAAGGACTGCCAACCGCAATACCTCAACTTTTTACAAAGAAAACGGAAAAAGAATGGGAAGAAGAGAAAAGAATAAGGAGAAGAAGACAGTGGTCACTATCTGGGAGGGACCCACTGACTTCAAAATCTACTGCCTGAATCTTTTCAATGCCTCGGCTATGTCTCGCCACGAGGGACCGATGTGTTGGTGTGATCCGACCCCAAAATCCGAGACACTTCTCCATTTCTTTATCAAACTCGACATGAGTATGATAATCTTTATTCGCTTCTTCGATGGCAGATCAAGAGAGAAATCTCCTTCATTTTCTCCTCGAGATGGAACTTTCCTTGAATAAATTATCTTTGACAAAAGCTCTGAATTGAGCTTTGATTTCTTGCAAGGAAAGGGGCACACCAGAAGTTTCATCTTGAAGATGATAGTGTATATCTTTGAAAGCAGATACCACCAGTGTCTTGAAAGCCTCACCTTTCTGCCAGCTATTCTTCAGCTCTCCCAAAGCCTCCTCCAAGACTTTGATCTTCCACTCCACGCTGTAAACCCAGGACTTTGACAGATTATCCTTTACATCATCAAAAACCTTATTCGCCAATAAAATGTTCTCATCTGTCTGTCCCATGAGACAGAGGTCTACTATGCAACTGCTCCAGAGTTTGAGCTCTTTATCCATGACCCCGATAGTGGAGGAGAGCTTCTGTTGCAAATTGTTCACCTTTCCGTGGAGTTTGAAAGCTTCATCGATGAAGTTCAATCCTGCAACAAGCATATCTTCTACCATGGCCTCCATAGCTCTGCCGTAGACAGAATACTTGTGCATGTCTTTGATACTCTGTATTTCATCTTGGCTCAAAATTACAGGAGGTGGAAGAGTAGTCAATGGGGTAGGGTCCAAAACTTTGTCCTTAGACAAAAGAGATTTGATAAAACTTGTGAGAATCTGGGCCTGTTCCTCCAACTGTTCAATAGTTTGCTGCCCTTTCTCTACCCTCCCAATGACTCTTGTGACCATCTCTCCCCGAGGTTGTGGATCTCACCTTCAGGAGTAGACTCTCCCATTGGAATTCTTGAGAGCTCTAAGTCAGATGCCTGCAAGTCCTACTCCGATTTGTCCACTGTAGGCTTAGCAATCTCTAGGAATTGCTGACCTTGAGCATCAGACACTATTCTGGAGGTGATTTTGGCTTTCTTGGCACGAGAAGGAGTAGTGCCCAACAAGGCTGCGACAGCATCAAAATTTGGCCCTGAGCTCCGAGAGGAAGATTTCCTCTTTCTACTGTCAACAAGAGGTTGAACCCATGCAAAAGAGGAAGAGGAAGCAGCAGGAGGGGCAAGAGGACCAAGAGACATAGAGCTCATGACGCTCAAGGTTTGCATAGCTGTGGTCTCAAGTTGAGATGTGAGTAGGGCGCTGGATATAATTCTGTCTTGAAGAATCAATAACACTTGGAAGTTCAAGGCTCGACTTCCTTATCTTTATCTCGCTTGGATCTTCGTGGGAGCATTTCAGCAGGGGCCGGCACTTCACTCTCTTCACTTTCACCGAGAACAATGATGTTCTCTCGGTCCTAAAGGCACTTCTACCTATTTACTTTAGGATCTTTTTCCACAGTGCTCCTTCTTAACCTCTTTAAGTTTCTTCCGTACACTTGAGTGGATGAAGGAGTGGAAGCTGTGAGGTCCTCGCGTTGATGAGGTAGGAGGGGTTTGCACATGTGTGTGTCTCGATATGGGAGTTGATGCTTCCTCCTCGGTGTTGAAACATCCTTGGAAGAGGATTCTCCCGAGTGCCTTCGAGCTCTCAAACTTTCCCTCAAAACTGACCTTAGTCCCCGACTAAGACTGAGCAAGGATCTCACCAGATCATCTTTTTTTTTTCTTGTTCCAATCCAAGTCCTCTAAGGGGGTGTGCTTAATCACATTATCATACTCATATGAGTATAGATCAGAATTTCATCCTCGAGTCCTTCAAGAACTTGGTACAAGCCGAGTTCTTGGATCAATCTGCAGAGAGAACCCGCCACGCTGCCTCCTTCTAGCTTCAAAATCATCTACACAAACGCTTAGCCCAATAGTCCTCTCAGTATCTACCCTATGATGATAGATTATCTTGATGTTCTCGCTTCAATGAACTTCTTCAAGTCGAAGCAAGTTCTCGGCTTAAAGAAATGAACAAGTGATAGGGACCGGGCTCTCTCTATGTTCTCGGCATCCAGGGCTATTTTACAAGTGTAATTTCCCAAAGAGATGGGGAAGTGCAAACCGGTAATCTTCTTATCTCTGCAGGTTCTGTACAATTTGTCTAATTTCTTGCATACTTCAATCAAATCCATCTTATCATCGCGAGAACATGGGAAGCCTCGTAGGGGTGCTCTAGCAACAAAGAAGCCCGATATAAGAGAATTTTTTGAATTGAATAAAATAGGCACCGTAGTGCGATATCGTGTTCATGGCTTCATCTCGAAAACCTTCTAGCAGTTGTCACCTCGAGCACTCACCACGTACATGGTGAAAGCATCATTTACTCTTCAAATTGCGATTGCTGGTCTCTAGGGTGAATCTACGGCGCAGGGCATAGATAGGGTCATCCTTGTGGGCATCAATGTAAGAAAACCAAACCATTGTCTTGATGCCGCCAGTGGTATACATCGTACGAAGTCATGTAGAACTTCTTCGTTTCTATACATCGACAAATGAATACCGCCTGCCAAATTCATGCCGATGATTTCGCCAGAGCTTGATATTTTGAGTTCCTCGCACACCATGCTTTGATGGGTGGGCACATCCAAAATTGAACTCGTTAGTAGAAGGTAAGCCCATTACCCGAGCCAGTAGGATTATGAAATCTGACAACTCTTCATTGAAATTTGCTTGGAAGAGAGTCTTGGATAGGCGAGATGCTCCCTTCTTAGGGTTTTTAAGCCATGACTTCGCCACCCACGCCTTGTATTTGTCGTTGTCTTGGTTAAATAGGGCTCGTGCTTTATCCCGGAAACAACTATGGCATTATCCATCTCTCGGGATCCTCAAAGCAAAGTGCTAATGGTGGCAGATCGATCTAGCTTGGTGATGAGTTCCCCGTGTACATTGGTTAATTCACTCGAATCAGGGTCGAAGTGAGCTCCGCATGAAAGCACTGTATCAACACACTGTACCGAGATCGGGAAACCTCCAGCGAAAGCCAAACCACTGTCATGAATCATCTGCGCCATAGGTGTAGGGTTTACATCCACCATCCTTGCCCAAAAATCACCGAAATCGAGATGACGAGCTTCACTGTCCCCAACATTGGAAACGGCAGATTCTAGTGGCGATATTTGCTCCTATCCCTGAAATTTGATCTTCATATTGATAGTAATTCGGAGGACAGAGACATGAGCTAGACTTCGGGAAAGAATTACAGAGGGAAGGGATACACGCACAGGAAATTATATTGCAAGGGTTCGAGCAAAGGATAGCATGGAAGTAGTGTGAAAAATGCATAGGGGGTTCGTTCATTATATAGCCGATTAGGAGAGAGAAAGACAATGAATGCGCATTTAATACATACCTACCAATTTGAATAAGCATGATATTCGGGTAGAGCGGGAAAAATAAGCACGAATGGCACTTGGTTCATTTGGGACATGTGAGACGCGAATGCGCGAAGTAAGCGGTTCGGGCGAATCGGCCGAAAATGGAACAACTTGCCCGATTGAACTTGGGACACTTGGGACAAGAAAGTGCGAAGTACGCGGTTCGGGTGTTTCGGCCGAAAATGGAACAACTTGCACAATTTGACTTGGGACATTTGGGACAAAAAGTTCTGACGGGCCCGAAAAAGACAAACTTCGGGGAAATCGGCCGATCGGGGAATAGAGCGCACTTTTGAACTTGGGACATTTGGGACAAAAATGTCCGACAGGCCCAAAAAACACACAAAATGACCCAAAAACGCAGACTTTCTCAATTTCACGACTTTTAACATTTTCAGTACAACAGAGAAGACACTTAAACTCAAAATTTTGAAAATTCACTTTCTTAAGAGCAAGGAATTTTGAGTGGACAACAATATATTACTTCACAAAATATTCTTATCCTTGGTCGCCTCTTCACATTCACATGTAGTAATCCCTAAAATTACTTTTCTCCCTACTAATAAGTGTGGGTATTCTCCCTCTAATAAGATCTCGTGAATGGAATGTGAATCAATGTATATTATTGTGTCCCAAATTTTATCATTTTTGGTCTATCACCAATACCTTCCTCGAAATAAAAATTGACAAAACATGTACATCCATAATTTAAACATATATTCAAAGAGTTTAAATTTGAAAAGGCATAATACATCCATAACTTAAACATTATTTTTCAGCTTATGGATTAGTAGTCATGAATTTTAACGTGGTTTCATCACTCAAGTTCACCAAAAATGCCAATCTTGCTCACCAAAAATTGGCCGTATGAAAACAATCAAACAATAGAGACTATTTGACATTATAAAAAAATGCAGACTATAAATTCAATTATAGTAAGAAATTATTCAAACATTTTGAAGAGATTTTTTTGAGGCATTGGGCGAAACAATTCACTCAAGACGGCCTGTCAAACATTTCGCTTTGAGACATTTTGTCAAACAGCTTCATAGAGCATATTTTGCCAACCATTTTGTAGAGACATTTTGTCAAATAGTTCACATGCTCCCTTTAACCACTATATATTTTATTAAAAACGTGATTATTTTTTCTACACATAACCAGCTTTGGATTGATCTTGAGGTTAATGTGTTTTTATGGTTATCTCACTTGTTCGGATAGTATCGATCATTTAGTGTGCTACATTCTTAAAATATGAGAGTGATGTTTCATTCATGTTAAACAATGTGAATCTTGCAATGAGAGCACATAATTTTTCACCTCATTTGATCTCATTTAGCACTAATGTAATCCATAGTCACTGTTGTATTAATCGCTAAGAACAGTATGGTTAGATCTCACACCTGTAGGTTTGTCTTAGATTTTTTTTAAGAAGATTGATGAACTAGGTTACCAACTAATTGGGAAGTTGATTTTTATATTTTGTATATATGCCAAATTATTTTCATAGCTCGTATTAGTCTATGGACACTTTATTATATATGCCAAATTATTTTCATAGCTACGCCCTTAACAATATTCTTCTGTTGTTAGAAAGGATGAAATCAAAGAAACATACAATTTGGGAAGGCATGATAAGGTGGGCATCCATATGCAAGGCACAAGACAGAGCCATAGTAGTACAGAAATAAAGTGAATGCAAATAAGAAAACACTACCACCGACACAGATAACATGAAATATTTTTCCAGAGCGCTTACAAGAAATGGGAATAGAATCCATCTGCTACTCCTTTCTCTAGCTCCTGCTCCTTTCTCCGGCTCATGTTCCTTTCTTCAGCTTCGAGCACCTTAGCTACTCCTTTCTGCTACCATCTTAGAGACAAGAAGGGAATGGAAACCATCTGCTATAATACAAATTGATTCTTCACTTTGTTCCAACAAAAACGTGAGATGGCGTGCGATGGGGGATGAAAAACAAAGTTCACGTGACTACCACAGGGATGATGCAGAGCAAAAGACTATAATAACAATGATGGTGTTGTGATTACCAGACGGACGCATTAGGAGGAAGCGGGGTTCATGTTTTCCAATAATTCAAATTTTGGACGCATTAGAAGTTTGAAGCGGGGGAATATTTTCCAATAATTTAAAATTCAAAGGCCCTCCACGTCACACTACTTGGAGCCACGTGAACAAGGCTTCCCGAGGATAGTGATGACATCACCTTTCCGGTGGACAGCGATGGTGGATGGGTCATAGGGGATGGTTCATGGGGGAGCTCTCCATTCACCATACATAGGTGCAATTTAAGTGGAGGGTAGCCACTGGTATAAAATTCACGCGAAGAGAGGAAGAAAATCATCCGTGACAAAACAAAAATATAACAAGAAAAAAATACATAACCACACAGAAGTAATAAATGTGGTAGGTGACTATGTAAAAAGAGAAAACCCAATATAAACCAATTTAATAAGAAATAAACATCACTTAGTTTATTACTCAATGGAAAAATCAAGAGTGAAGAGATACACAAATCACACAAAGAGGAAAACTAGGGCTCACAAAAAGTGATAATAATGGCCACTCATATAGTTTTCCCACCATTAGAATTTCCCAACCCAAGTTCAAAAGGAGAACATTCAAATCAATGCTATTAGATCTAGCAGAGCATTTTTCAAATTCCATTTAAGGTCGCACACACTCACGACACACAAAAGTACATCCATTCTAACCTAACAAATTATAATCACACACAACCGGAGGTCGAGTGAACATTATTGGTTAGAATTGATCAAGCTATAGGAAGAGAAGTGTATAATAACAACCCAAATATTATTTTTGAGTTGAAGTTGGATGCCTAGAGTAATATTTTTGTATTTCTCTTTACAGATAACACCGTAAGGGTCATTTTGAGTTTGCTACATATTGACATGTTATACTTTGATCAACCCTATGTAATAAACCCTAAAGTGATGGAGAGGGTTACAAGATTACCGCACGAGGACACTCGACACCGTAATTACAAAAAAGAAGATCACTACACAATAAGTGGCTTGACTCATGGGCATAACCACTACTAAAAGAGGATTTCACATCACATACTTCAAATAAAATGTGCTAAGGTGTGATGTAAAAGCAATATGTATGAAAATATTCCACACAAACAGAGAGAATTGAGTACACACAAAAATTATCTTAATAACCATAGAAATGATAATGAGTCTCGTATGAGTACAAATTTCTCTCGCAAAGTCCTCGAATGTTGAATTTTACAAGAATATAAGAAAAAAAAGGAGGGTAAGAATTGATTTTGTTAGGGATCTTTATTATTATGTTTAGTGATGTACATTATACAAATACCTTACCAACAAGATAATATAAGGTGAAATGGGAGACCAATACACCTATAGTGGAACACATATCTACCCACATGAACACTCTCCTCATAGTATAATATATTACTTCATTACTAGGGTGGATGAATAAAATCAAATAACTCATCGCATCAAATTCTAAGGTCTTAGATTAAATAGTGGCTGGTATGAAAATGAATTGGTGTTCATCGTAGACATTGATTATACATTTTTGTGCCCTTTTATCTCACGGATCACCCAGATTGCCCCACTTCCCCGTGAAGCTTCATATGAACTAGTGGCGACATTAATACAAGTCCTCTAAGATATTCCTATTGATAAATGGAAGATGGTGCCACCAAGTATAGATGACATTAATAGAAGAAACATGGGAAAACATTAGGGAAAATTATCCCAAAGATTTCACAAAAATCTTGCAAAAGAGGTAGCTAAATCATTAAAACCATGAGAAAATCCACTAAAAGAAAAAGGTCAGGATAAAGGAAAAAAGGATATGGAGGAGAAACCAAAGAAAGAACTCATGGTCTATATGTGGAAAAATGTGGCCACAAAGAGGCACACAAAACAACTAGCACAAAATCCCAAGTAACTTAATGTGGAGAAAGCCACATTGAAACATATTCAAGAGGAAGGTGTAGACACCAAATTTGGGTCACACTCCCTTTGGTCCCCTTTCGAGCAGTTAAAATAATGTGTTCACCTAACCATGACCCCTTTACCCCACATTCATATTAATTTAATTACTTAAAATTGAATTAATACCCATCCTCACATTATTTATTAATTAAGTTAATTTACACCTCACCCAACCACATCACCTAGACACCTCACCATGGACTTATTCTTAGCCTATTAATTAACTAAGACTTAGTCTCTACTTATCTTAACTAACTGAGACTTAGTCTAACCCTAACATTAAATTCATATTCCTTCTCCAACAACATTTCTCTTATCTAATCACTAACCATCACTTGAGACCCGAATAACAAGCAGAGCACGCCAAAAATAGCCAAGATCTGCTATTTTTGGTAAACCTAGGATTTCCCGCCCTAACCGATGTTGGTTAACCCGCAACCGCCACCGGTCACCTTGACTATCATTGGTTACCATATATATAGTTCTACAACCTTTTTCCCAGGTTGGTCATTTTCATTCAGGATCTCATTCTTCCAAAGACTTGGAGCACTCAAATTTCTTTAGCACTCAGGAAAAAGAAGACACATGAGCACTACCAACATCGGTCACTATATGATGGAAAAGTGACATGCGAGCATAGGAATCTACAAGTAACTCTTCCTCGTACCCGACCTCCCGAGGTCGTGCCGAGATGGCCGGTGAATGTGGAATATATATGGATACAGAAAAACTAGTTGGGTAATCTTATATCCTCAACATGTAATAATGGAATCTACAAATCTAAGGTGAAGAAGGCCCTCCTAACCTGAATTGGTGTAATGGATTGTTTGGATATAATAGTTGTTCGGAGGCTCCAATCAATGTCGAGCTCTACTAAGATCTTGTTTATTGGCTGTTGGATACGTGGGAAGTGACCTGTGGGAGCTTCGTGTATATTTCCAGACAAGGTCATGAAAAATGGTGATGGGAGGTGTAGTGGATTTCTCTGGGGTTTTATGGATGATTCTCTAGTCTAGTCCATAAATCCTTAGCTTTCATTGGGTCAAACCTTATGTTTAGTAAGGAGAATTGTGTAATAATGTCTAGTGGAAGTGGTGAGGACCTAAATACTAGTGTTTGTAAACCAACGATCAATGTCTGATTGATTAGTAGGCTCGTTGGGTTGTGGGACCTGTGGATCACAACCGTAAGTTTGTGGTTGTGTCGGACCTCCTATGGTCATGTGAAGAGTTAATCTCTCCTTTTGATTATCCAATAATCATACACCTTTTCAACCTCTATGTTTAGAACTAGGAGTTGTGTAATTTTCTCAGAATACCTTACAGGTGTTCTGGCAACTTGAATGCGTAAGCTAGTGTCTATGTCGACAAGGAGGTCTCTTGCGTTAGGTTGTGAAACTAAAGGATCGCAACCAAATACTTTTTCTTTTGATTCCTTGTCAATGATACGGATATCCTATCAAGGCAGTCTATAGTTAGGATGATTTGACCAAAATGTGTATGCCTTGTCGTCTTCAATATTTAACCCTCTCAGTTGTTCACTAATTGCTTGTAGGTTTTTCGTTGCTCGAAAGACCTATATCCTAAGGTCTTGATCTATATCAGCTAGTGTTGTGGGTAGATTTGGTTGAGGCACTATTGGTTCAAATATGTATTCTCTAGGCTCTCTAGGTCCTGTGATTGTCATGCAAAATGATTCAACTTTTAACTAAAATTAATAAACTTGATTATGAAAGATGTATCTACACTATGCATGTATTCTTTTTTTGTATTTTTGTATTTTTGATGAAGTATTTTAACAAAATTAAAAATGAGCATCTATTCTAATATATTTAGAAAATGGACAACTAATCTTTTGCACGTGCTTTGAATTTATCCTAAATATCTAAGGAACTAATTGTTTTAAATTGAATGACTCTCGATCCTACCTCAGAAGTGAGGAATGAATCACAGTTTCTCAGAAACTATCAATCCCCATAGCTTCCCTAGTGATATTGAGAGTGAGCTTTTGACTGAAATAAAATAATTTACTACTCTATTTGATATGTTGTAACTAGAACTTTGATAGCTCAAACTGGCATTTACAAAACAGTGGTAAATTTAGTTGTGTGAATTTTTCCCTCAGTGTGATCTCCTCGTTCCTTCATGTTCTCTTGAATCCAAAAATCATGTATATGATAGCATCAATAGAATAAGGAACTTGAACAATGGAAGCTTTTGGATATAGACCAAATACAATGTGAGTAAGAGAGAGATAGTGCAAGTGAACAGAGCTTGACTATGCAATTCCTAGCGGGATTTATTGTGGGAATACAACACAAATGCACTGAGAGTTTTAGAAGCTATCTTTTGTGACTAAACAAAACCTACAACTCTAAATGGATTCCAATCTAAGAATGAAACTATCTTATTTTAAACTGACTTGCATGGAACAACAATGAAGCAAGAATGAAACAAGAAGATTGAATGACCTCTAAACAAAGAAAGGAAGACCAACAATGGATGCAAAACATGAAACTATTGGAATTCTAAGCAAGAAACTCAAAGACTGAATGATTAAACAGAGAAGGAGAGGGGCCATTTGTTTGAAAACAAGCTGCTATTTATAAAAATGCATTCACTAGAAGGTAACTTGGAATGGAACTCTTTTACCATTAAACAAAGTGAAAACACTATTCACAGGGCGGCCAAAACATAAATGCAAAGCAAAGTAGCTGAAAAATGCGGATAGAAATTGAAATTTTACATTTGACACGATCGTTGGAACTTTTTGGAAAACATGTACATGACCGCGCTTGCCAGGTGCGGCAATGCGATTCTGAGGATCGTCACCCGTCTGGGGCGAAGTCACGGGACCACTACCTGTATGGCGGTGGTCTCATCACTAAAGACCAAAATGTAAGAAAAAGGGGGCAGAGGGTAGAACAAAGCATGTGGAGGTTGGGTGAGGCATACAGATACAAACGTATACTTGGCGAGCTTTTCTAGGATCTCGAACACCTTACGAGGAGACCTGTATCATCATTGGGGCATGTGTAACATCTTTCCAGTGGTGCAATACCCTACAATTTTGGGTACGTACGATCACCATTCATCATCCTCGTCATGATCACAAATTCACAAACAGAAAGGCATGGAGGTATGAACTATCATGGTACAAATACAACGGCTCTTCTCTCTGGATCTCTACTGTCACCATCTTCATCACCTACATCCTCTAATCTATTTTCCAATAAGTATTTAACATCTCTACACTAAATCTCTAGTTTCTTTGTGTAGATTTATTTATTCATCTTTGTAGTCTATTTATCTCCACACCCATATACTTACTTCCTTCCATCAACCCATCACCTGATCATACCTAGACTTTTCACCCATTTTCACCCTCTCCAAATCATCTCTGAGTCTTCATAACCATTTTACGACCCCACCCTCACCATTTCCAACCTCTATGCAATCACAAGAGTCTAGAAAAAACTGACTTTAAGAACTTTATGCTAATTTCCTCTACCGACATCGGTTAGCCAACCGACATCGTTCACTCTTCCTAATAGGCATCAATCAGTCGGTCGACGTTGGTTCTCGTGTGTGGCAATATAGCTCGACTGACCAGCGAGCTAACACCCACTTCCCAATAGCCCAAAACCATTTCTAATTCTTACCGAACTTACCTAGAGCTCCATCTTTTAGACCTCGTAACTCAACACCAGCCAATCAACCCTCCCGTTTTGACCTTAAACAACCTTTTTGCATGACCTTTCTTATTGTTTTGTATGAGATACCTAAATCATTTCAATTCCAATAGGATATTTACTTCATGTATGATTTAACTAGCATTAATATTGTTATATAAAAGTGGATTAACATCTTGTTCAGAAGTATCACACTTCCCAGATCTAGCTTCTACTAGGCAATCCACTCATTGTTTTGTTTAACTCTATTTGGTGGTATTGTTTTGTATCTACAGTAGTTCCTCCTAGCCAAAAGGGAGATCTCACATCCATTCTGATCTAGAATTCATCTACGCGCACATTCAACCTTCAACCGATATTACAATAGGTATTCCTCCTTGGCCTTCTACCCTTATCTATTTCATTAATCTACTAAGAATCCAATGAAACATTTTGGCACACCTGTGGGACCCATCAGGGGTTATGTTGCATTTGTTCATTCCTAGGTAAAAATTGTGTGTTTATTTCCCTTTGAAAATTATTCACATTAATTTTCTTCTTTGGAATATTCTCCTTCTTTCTATTGTCTAAAAGAAATCATGCTTTTGGTGCTTTAAAAGAACACGTATTTCTTTCTACTGCATTGCATTAGTGAAAGAGCATTCCTCTTCCTGTTCTCCATTTTCTACATCAAACATAATTGTGGATTTGGGCTTAAAACATTTACATTTCATTTTGGTTTGTTGCATTGTAGCTCACATTAATTTAAGGGCAACCTATATGCTTGGAAGTCATGCCCAGCTAATGGTTGACTAATTTAATCGTAGTTCATGTGCACAGATCTCTCTGTATACCAAACCACTTAAATAATTTACACATCTTCTTAAACATCATCCTACTTGGAAGAAGTTTTCAATGATCACACAATCAGAGGATTGACAGTGGGCACCCAGTTGGTTTCTCTTTCCACTCATTATCTCATAGAAAGGACCACCCAAGCAAAAATTTTACCTGAAACTATCCTTAGTTCTTGGTTTTTCATAAGTTACCTTCTATCAAACCAAAAACTTTGTTTTATTCACAAGTCATTCTAAAATAGCATAAGCTAAAACATAAAATTCACCCATAGGATTTTGTGTTTCTTAATTTTTGCTTGATTTGTGTTTTGAGTTGAGAGGTCATTTTCTCCATTTTTTTTCTTCCTTTCACACTCCACAATCATAGTTGGTGTATTTTGATTATTTCTGAGTGTGTCAGGGTTCATCATTACCATACTCAAGTTTTTGGGTTGGTATTTTATCTGATCTAAGTCACTAAATCCCATTTTTCCTCATCTTTTCAAATTTCACAGTGACTAGCATTGGTCCAAATGACCATCACCGGTTTACATATGACCATCATTGGTTTACCTAACCATTGTCAGTTTCCTAATTTTTGGGTTATTTCACCAAAACAACACTCATCACATTTCTATTCTTTCTAGGGTTTCTCAAATACATCATCATACCTCTGGATCTTTGAAATCACTATCAAATCCAGGTTTTACTTCATTTTCATTAGTTATTACCTCATTTGCAAAAATTTTGATTTTCCATAGTAATCATCATCGGTCACCCTCTATCACCATCATCAGTTAACCCAACCATTGTCAGTTCCTGTGTTTTAATTTTTAATTAAAACAATATCAATTTTCACCTTCGGAACTATTTTTCTCCATTTCTTCTATTTTTATGTGTCATTTACAGAGAGTATATTGCCAAGCCTACGCCAACTCACATGGTTTTGACTCATAGTCAAGCCAATGCCCTTGTATTCCATGCAAGCCTTCAGCCACTCCCGCCTATCCCATTATCACCTTCCATCCTATCACCTATGGATCCTACTTATCCCATTATCATCAATATTGGTGACAAGGAGTTCACAAGACTCCTTGACCACAACCCCGCTACCTTACAACATTATCTCGCCCATTCATCTACTCGGTATTCATCATGACAACTGGTATATGGCATGCCTATGTCCATCCCCTTGCCCTCGCCCCACTTCGTGTTTGGCTAGCTAGTACTAACTCGGCCTTACCTTCTTCCACCTTACCACCCATAGTATCCCAACTTGACCCCACATCATCAATATCTACGGAACCTATGACATCAATTGCACTTTTGACGTCATTTTATCCCATGGTGTCAACCATTCCTTCATCATCCACCTTGAGCATAGCCTCATCTGCACCTACCACCTCGTATATACCTATTGTATCGCAGCCACCCATGGTGTCAACAACTCATACTCCATTCCAAAACATCTTCCTCTCCTTCCCTCAGTCTTTACCCCAATCACTACAAGAGTTGTTACATCCACCCCACCTACTTAGACATATCACCAACAACCCCTAATCTCCTATGTTTCCCATTTGAGATATTTTTCGCCTGCATCTATTCCCCCCTCACAGTTCTTGTACTCGGCACCACCATATACTGGGATGTTTTCCACATCATACATTCATCATCAACCCCTTATACTACAGGGGGTGCCTAGTCATCACAACCTACCAACGACCTTATTAAAATGATGATGGAAAAGATGCAAACATTAGAAGCATTGGTTTCTGGCTCTCGCAACTCTTTAACATACGATGAAATTTGTAATGAGCCCATTCATCCATCTATTCCCATTTGTCCATACCCTACACATTGGGAAATGCCAAAATTCAACCGATTCAACAACAAAGAGGACCCGTAACAACACTTGTAGTTTTTCAAACATGGGTGTTATCTAATCACTCATGATGACACTCTACTCTTGAACATTCCCAATGTCCTTGATAGGACCTGTGTTGGATTGGTATAGTGGTTTTCCTAGACATTCCATTTACTCATTTAACCAAGTGGCTCAAGCCTTCCTGGAATTTTTTTCGATCAATATCATCAAGAAGGTCACCATGATCGACTTATACTCAACACGACAATACGACGATGAGTCTATCACAGATTTTGTCACTCGTTGGCGGAGCCTCATCAACCAACTTACATTCCAGCTACCTCAAACAAATATTATAATTTTTTTCACTAGGGCTTGTGTCAAGCACATCTCACTAACTCTCCAAGTCCAAACCTTCCATACCTTTGATGAAGCGTTCACCATGGCTAGAAAACTTGAAATTTGTGCCATAGAAGAGAAGAAAATTCAATTGTGTAACAAAAACACTGCATTCAAGTCAAATGATGCCTCTTCCTCTTCCAAACCCCAAAAAAATTATTCCAAATCCAAAGGATCTGCCAATGCAGTAGTTTTAAAATCTAGCCCATCTCACCCATCCAATCAATCAAACCTTCTTCTAACCTTTCTCCCATTCAAGCTTTCCAATTTAGGTGAGAGCAACAAAAGTACACTCCCATAAGAGAGCCCTATTCATTGGTTTTAGAAAAACTTCTAAAAGCCAGAGCAATTGCTCTTCCACCCATCAAACCACATACTGGTTTTGATCCCACTCATCCTATGCCTACATGGTACAAGGAACATGATTACTACAACTATCATCGTGTTAAAGGTCATAGCAATGGTAATTGTATAACCTTTAAAAACATTGTCCAAGAAATGTTAGACAACGAATATCTCATCTTGGACAACCTAAATGCACCAGCTAATCAGAACTTACATATCTTTAAGAAGCCATTCCCTAACCATACCCCGTCATCTAACCAAACTGGTAAGCCTTTGACTAATGATAGTAATTTCCGTGAAGTCCATGTTGTTTTTGACATCATACCAACCCTTCCTCAATTTCCTCATATCCCCTCCATCGAGGAGATTCTAGCACGAGCTCCTTTACCCACGGAGGATCCTATTTCATCTACTCCTTCACCCATAGAGGAGTCCCCTTCATCTCCCCTTCACCCATGGAGGAGACCACAATATTTTTCGATGCCATTTCATCACTCCCCGCAACCTAATGAAAAACCTGTGGTGTTAACTCTCTTACCCATGGGAGAGTCATGCTCACCTCCTCTCCACCAAAAGAGGAACCTACCTCATCCCACCTATCATCTCCCCTACCAATAGAGGATCCTTTAGAAGTGCCACTACCTGTTGGTGACAATTCCCCATTAGCCTTCCAGGATCTAGTTGATTTTCTCTTAGCTCTCTTACCCACAGAGTCCAAAGCCAACTAGTTCCCTGTCTCATAGACATACTTTACAGGATTACTACTAAATCAACATCATCTCCTCTTACAATAGTGTCATTTTCATGCCTAGCGACCGCTTAGATTATGTTGATAATTCCATGCTTTGGGGACGTCTCTAGCTACCCTTTTCAACCCAAATGCAAATGTCATCTGTTGATACCTCTATGATTTATCCAAAGGTATTTCAGACAATCAAACCAACCATGCCCATACCGGTCATAACAACCTCTTCTTCATCACCCTCGCCTACACCTAAACCTTTACCAACAATCAAACCTGATCCTATGCCTAAGAACCTACCTGCACCTACACTTTCCCCACATCTAGAACCATCACCACATTGGGAGTCATGCCAACATCAAGCCTATTCCATCCTCCTGTCAAATTGGATTTAGCCACATCTTCACAAGCCCACACAAAAACCATACCTCCACCTAAAAGGAAGACCCAACCTTCTAGGCCACATACACCGAGTTTTACCCACTACTCCTCTGTCACCTTCACCACTTCCCTCCATCCTAAGACCTCACCCATCAACCATGTCTAAGAAATCTCCTATCCAAGGAAAAAAAAAAAAAAAGCACACCATCCCGCTCATCATGATCTTTTATTACACCCAACTTACCTACACAACGTACACCTTCTCTATTACCCACATATTTCTTACCGCATATACCCCAACACCTATAGTAACCTCATCACTACCTATGATATTTCCTTCTCTTCAACCCATACCTTCCACCTTACCTCTGTCACAACCTTCACCGCACCTCCTTTATCACCTTGGCTAACTCATCCTCTTCCACCATCTACCTTCCCTTCCACATCATGTACTCCTTCCTCACCTTTACCCAGGAAGGTGCAACCAAAATTGAAAAACCCACTACCCTCCAAAGAGGTAGTTAAGCCTACAACACCTTCTATCACTAGTTCATCTACTACGCCTTTACCCAAGAAGGTACAACCCAAATCTAAAACAAGTACCACCTACCAAACCAGTGGTCAAACCCATTTCACATCCAATTCCACCTCCCATGACACCTCTCCCACCAAAATCACCCACACTTCAATCCAGACCCACACTCACCTCACATTGTGATCCATTGGTAGGGTCTTATGCCAACATTCTAGCTAACCTTTTAGAGACCTCCGTCATCACATTGCCACCCCTTAGACCTTACGACCCACTCAAACCCAAACCAATAGGGTTTGATGATACAAAAAAATTTCCTATCATCATGTGTCAGGGCATGATGTAGAAAACTATATAACTCTAAAAACCATTCTACTCCAATTATGTCCTCCTGAAGAAAAATTTGATGATGATGATCTTTTAGACAAGGACCTTGTTCCCCCTTCACCTATCACCACACACCCTCATCCCTTACCTATCTAGTGACCTTCATCTCCACCTCCACAACCCATTTATCCTCCTCTAAAATTCAAGATCAACATGGTCTACATAAGAGAGCTAGCCAAAACCCCACCAAAATGTCAATGCGCCTACTCATTTCACAAGGCTCTTATCCCACACTAGGTTTTTGTCCATCATGTCATTATAATTTTCATGACACACCTTCTCCATCTACCTCTCTTCCTTAAATTAACATGATCCAAGTTGCCACTCACGCCCAAAAATATAAAGTAAAGGAGAAGGTAACCAGTTCATCCGCCAATCCGTACCCAATATACCATCTACACCCACACCAAAAATCACCATTCGGGACCCACATACCCTATTTCTAATGGGTTCACCCATCGTACAATGATAAAACAATTACACCAATCCCCTCTAAAAATGTCTTTATACGACCTTATCCAAACCTCTGAGTCTCATCGACAAGCCCTCATAAAGAGTTATACAATCCATCGAGGTTTTACTTAATGACCCTATGCCTTTGGCCTCCATCATCACCCCCACCATGTGGCCTCTCTCACCACTTCATCACCTTCCTCTCGCACCTTACTACCACTCATCAAGTATCCACTCTCGCTTCTCTAACAATATTTTACCTCTCCAGTCAAATGATCCGATCCCACCTTATTCATCTTCATCTACATTGATGATATACGCGTCGACACATTATGATCGATGGCAGTTCCAGTATCATCATTATATCTTCCCATGCATACAACCAAATGCGCATCCCCACCAATTACATGCATAATAACCTAGTTATGTTTCATTCATTTAATGATGCCATAACTTTGACCCTTAGCACCATCATTCTCCACATTTGTGTGGGCCCCCGTACCATTCTAGAATTATTCTATGTCTTAGAGGGGGAATTCCAATATAACTTGTTGCTTGTGACCTTGGATCTATGTCATGGGTTGTGTTCCTTCAACCTTACATCACTGTAAAATTTGAACATGAATGACATAACTATACCATTCCAACTTTGACCCTTCACCATTCAAAACCTGTAACATGTTGTATAGACCTAATGATGTCCTTATACCAGTTAAGGCATCTTCCACTACCACCACCTCTCCTTCACCCATAGCCCCTTTCACCAACGTTTTCGCTACCTCTCCCACACATCACTCCTCTATTCCCACTACTGTCATAGCCTCTGCAGCTAACCCATCCACTAACACATCTACTTCTCAACCAACCAATGCTTCATCTTCCTATGATCCATCCATTCCCACTACCCATATACCAACTACCGATCCCTTAGAAGATGTTTTTCAATGTCTCACTCTAGGGGAGTACCACTTGTATAACATCAACACATTCCTTACTCCTCAAGAGTATGATAACATAAGCCAACATCCCTGCTATGATCACCACATAAGAAAGGTTTTCCCTTACATTCCTCCCCACCTTTGCACCAACTTAACGTATGGGGGACTTGATACTTCTACCTACTCACCCAAGCCACCTACCCAAACGCGACCATTTTCATCTAACCTTTAATCTCTCACCAACCGCCACTTCACCCACACCTTCCTCCATCATTGTGCATGGAAGGGTTTTGGCTTTGGTTTCTATGAACAAGGTCATCATACTGTCATCCCATGCACCACATGTAAACATAAAGATCGAAGTGGTATTGGCTTTGCCAAACCATCTTCTAAGAAATCCCGTCAAACTCATTGAGGATGACAACCTTCCTTCACCCCATCTACCAACTTCACCACCTTCACCTACGGATTCTATGGATCTAGAATCCATTCCTCCTAAAAATAGTGAACACCATTTCCTTGGGACCTTTAACTTATCAACGAGATGGCGAGGCCCCATTTTCTCTTCCCTTCATATATCCTTACATGATATATGATGATACACCTTCTATTAACGTCATTCAATGTTAGGATAACGAGTCTATTCTCACCTACCTTGGTGCGGAAGATTCTTATATTCACCGGTCATTACCTTCTGAGACACAAACCATGTTAAACAAATCGACCATCGAAATCAATATCCACACTCAGGACGACCCACACATTTTAAATATAGGCCAATCTTTAGATATTATTGAATAGGAAGCTTTTACTTCTTTCTGCTTGGATCATAGCAATGTTTTTGCTTGGTCCTATGCTAACATGCCCGATATTGACCCAAACATTATGGTCCACAATATCATAACTATTCTGAAGCCAAACCCGTAAAACAAAAGCTACGAAAAATACATCCTCACATTGCCCTTCTTGTCAAAGAAGAACTCCGCCTTATTTTGGTTTCCTTCATCCTACCCATTGATTATCCCCAATGGATCTCTAACATTGTTCTTGTCACAAAAGTGACAGGGGGACTCTGCATTTGCATGGATTTCTGTGACCTTAACTTAGCTTGCCCTAAAGATGATTTTCCTCTACCTAGTATTGACCAACTAGTTGATCTCACCACCGCCATGAGATGTTATCCCTCATGGATGGTTTCTCGGGTTATAACCAAATATTACTTGCCCCGAGAAGATCAACACAAAACCTCCTTCATCACTCCTTGGGGGACCTTCTGCTATCGTGTCATGCCTTTTGGCCTTAAAAACACTGGTGCTACATATCAGCGGGCTATGACTTATATCTTTCATGAAATTATGCATCACATATTGGAAGATTACGTTGAAAATCTTCTTGCCAAATATAAACATCAGTCCAAATACCTTACAATCCTTAAGGTCATCTTCGACCATCTCATAAAGTACTATGTTTGCCTTCAACCTAAGAAGTGTGTCTTCGTTGTTCTCTCCGAAAGCTCCTAGGTTTTATTGTTTCTTTGTGTGGCATAGAAGTTGACCCCGCTAAAATAAAGGCTATTCTCAAAATTCATCCACCTAGTAACCTTCATCAACTTCATAGTTTGCAAGGAAAGTTGCAATCTATGCATCGCTTTATTTCTCAACTTTTTGACCACTGCCATCCATTTCATCATCTCCTAAAAAGGATGTCTCCTTCAAATGGGATAATGAATGCCACAAATCCTTTGACGCCTTAAAAAAATACCTCATTCAACCACCTATGCTCATTCCCCCTAAGGATGACCAACCATTTTACCTTTACATTTCTACTACTAATCATTCCTTGTGTGTCATGCTCGCTCACCACGACAAGCAACACAAGGAGCAAGCAATTTATCATATAAGCCATACACTTTTGACACTATGAAACTGTTAGAGTAGGTATTTACCTTAGCTCATGTTCACCTAGGTACATTATTTACCTTTATTGTATTTATCCTCACCCACTTATGTGTGTGGATATTTCTTTTTATTTATTTAGATATTAGGAGATATTATCTAGTTGTTAGGTATAGTTCTTTCCTTGATCTATGATATTGACTAGTTCTTTCCTAGATCTATGGTATTGACTAGATCCTTGATGTCTAGTTCTCTCATAAATCTATGGACTTGACTAGTTCTTTGATGACTAGTTCTTTCCATGATTTATGGCTTGATCTACGACCTTGATTGGTTCTTAGATTGTTATTCCTTGCCTATATAAGCAAGGTCCATTCTCATTGTATTTCATTGAGTTCCATAATAATATATGATATTGTTGCTCATTTGTTTGCAAAGGTTTATGTAAAGTTATTTTGGTGAATTACTTTCATCTTATTGATCGTGATGTTTGATTAGCATCTGTGTTCTTGGCTTGGCATGATCTGGTTATCGTTCCTTTTAGAAACTAGATACACCCATGCCAAAAACTTTGCTTAGCCTTAGTTTTTTTGCCACTAAACTTCACCATTACCTACTCAACCACAAAACCTTTGTTATCACCAATACTAACCCCTTACATTACATGTACACTAAACCCTACCAACATCAACGTGATGCACATTGGCTCATGTTGCTTGTAGACCTAGACCTTGAATTCACTCATTAAAAATATGTCAAAGGACAAACCATCGCTGACCAACTTGCAGATGCACCCCTCTTAGGAAATTAATCCTCTAACTTTGATTTCCCAGATGAATCTGTCGCTACCCTCTCTTTGGATGATATTGTTTACCTTATGACCTTATTCTTTGGCAGCCCAAATGTCAGTGTGGGGGTGGTGCCGAAGTTATCCTCATTCCTCTTTATGGTGATCCTATGCCATTATCTTTCAAAATAGATTTTGATTGTACTAACAATATTTCCAAATATGAAGCACTCGTATTAGGCCTTCAATCCACCATTGCCTTAGACATTAAGTCAATTAATATCTTTGGTGATTCTCAACTGGTTGTAAACCAAGTTAAAGGTATAAATTAGTGTTGTAACGAGATACTTCAGAAATATAAACATCATGTTGACATACTTTTGACTACTTTTGATCATTATGAACTTCAAACCACCCCATGTTCCACTAATAAATTTACGGATACCATGGCCTACCTTTCTTCTCAGATAATTGTTTCACCCTCTGCCTCAAAAATATTTTTCACTTTACAAAGGTTGTAATAACCTTCTTATCTATTTTGATATGTCAACCTTGTTGGAACCATTGGAACTTACCCACGTGACCTTTGGTATAAATAGTTTGTTGATTACCTTTCCCTTTTAATTCTGCCTCCAGATCTTACTCATAATGGACAATGAGCCTTTCTCAAAAGTGTCTCTCATTATGTCATCATGGGTGGTCTTCTTTCCAAACGTGGCTTTGACAATATCCTCCTATAATGCCTTACAAGTTCTGAAATTCCCTACACTATCAAGGAATTTCATGATGGAGTTTGTGGAGGTCACTTCAGTGGTTTAGTTTTCGCTAAACGCATTCTCCGACTAGGCTATTATTATTGGCCAACCTTAAACCATGATTATTGTGATTATGTCAAACATTGTGTGAAGTGCCAACAACATGTTAATCTTCATCACACCCCTAGTCACACCTTATAGGTCACACGTGACCTTTGGCCTTTCTCTCAATGGGGTTTGGATCTTGTTGGAGAGATCAATCCTCATTCTTCCCAATGTCATCAATGGATTATTACCGCTATTGAATACTACACTAAATGGGTAGAAGCCATACCTCTTATTTCTACAAAATCCAAGAAAATATGTGAATTCATCAACCATCACATCATTTGTTGCTTTGGTGTTCCTCATTGTCTCATCACTGATAATGGAAAACAGTTCAAAAACAAAACCCTATGGAAACTCTGTGATGCCTTTGGCATTCAACTCATTTTTCTTCACCTTACTACCCTCAAACAAATGGCCAAGTAGAATCAACCAACAAAACCTTAAACAAAATTCTTATGAAATTTGTTGACGATACTGGAAAGGATTGACATACGCACATTCCTTTTGCCTTATGGGCTTATCGCACTAGTATTCATACTTCAACTATTACCACACCTTTCTCTCTAGGTCTATGGTACAGAGGTTGTTCTACCTCTTGAATTCCAAATTCCATCTCTTTGTATCTCACTTAAAGATATGCTCAACGATGACTTTTTCCAATATCAAGTTGGGCAGGCAACTCGAGTTATTAGACAAACATCGACTAAATGCTCTCGATCACCTCTAAATCTATCAAAAACGTATCAAACATGCCTACAAAAATATGTCCATGAATGAAATTTCCATTTTGGCAACCTCGTCCTAATGAAAATCAACATGTAACAAAAGAGGAGAAAAGTAAACGAGGAAAATTTTCTCCTAATTGGCTTGGACCCTATATTGTTACTCATACATATGGATCGGGTGCTTATCATTTGTCTTCACTCAAAGGTAAACCAAAACTGAGCCTATAAATGCCTTGCATCTTCGACCCTTCTATTGTTGAATCAAGTCCTATATCACATTCTTTTCTAGTTAAAACGCTCGTCCCTTGAGCACCATTCACCTTCCATTTTACCTATTTTAAGGATCAATGACTAAACAAGAATCATGTGATTATCTGTCACCTTTCAGCCTTATCTTCAATATGAGTACCACGGCTCTACTCATGGCATGATCCTCATGGATACTTTTCATCTTTTTCAAGATGGAATCCCATGGTCGTTCATTCCTTAAACCCTCTCTGTCATAGTTAACCTTTGTGTGTTATGGTTTTGTCTTCAACACAAGAGCCTATCTTTCTCTATAGTCTTGTCCATGACCTAAAAGTCCAAAGCAAAACAATTTCAAAAGTAAAATGGGATTCAACTCCTTGAGTCAAAATTCCAGCAAAAAGATGACTCCCTCAAAAAGGACATCTACTCTTTCTATCTCGCTCTATAAATAGACTCGCTCCTCGAAGGATGGTTATAAAAGCTAGCCATATTATACATAGTCCATCGAAGAAGACTATTCTTGCAAATACAAAGCTAGCCATATTATACATAGTCTATCATCAAAAGAAGACTATTCTTGCAAATATATATATATATATATCTTCATAAGCTTCCCGCATTGATCAGCTTCATGAAGACCTCAAGGAGATAATCTACTCATCCCACGTAGACTTCCCACATCAATCAGTCTATTAAAAATAAAGCAAAAAAGAAAAAGATAACTTTTTGCCCTGACTTGTTTATTTTGATTTTGGGTCTCTAATCAAAGGGCATGTCGTCTCACCCCAGGTTATGCTAAACCAACCTCTTTCACCTCATTTCTTTTTTCACCCTAATCTTCTACCTTCTCAAGGGACTTTCCACAAATGTGACATTTCGTGATCATGTGACTTTCTTCACCCTTAGAATAGTCAATTATGCAACGCCTTTAGGGTCTTATGTTCATAGGCCAATCTTTGGTATGATAGACTCGTTATGGTTCTTATCAATTAGGCAGCTCTTGTTTTCTCCTTTACCATTCACCTATTTTCTTCCTTATTGATATTCCTATACATGACCAGACTTTCAACACCTACATTTTAAGAATTCCCCTTTCACATAAAACACCCATGCCTAAATCACCTAAACTCAACCATGCCTAAAATCACCTAAACTCAACCATGCCTAAATGACCTAGACTTAAACATGCCTACAACCTACTAACCCATCCCTCTACCTCATCATATTCTTCCTTGGCTTATGGGAGAACTACATTGTCCGAGGTGCTTTTCATCGAAGCTATGTAGGCAACACTCTAGGGCATGGGGCCCTTGGAGGTTAGCTCAGCCACTCTTTACCCTAACCAATTTTCCCCCTTTTTTATTCACATGCTACCTTAGTTAGTTTCCATTTTACACAACACTTGGAAATTAAACAAACATACATACCTACCATTTTATCACATCATCATATCATACATTTCACATTTCCATTATATCAAATAATTGGAAATTTACACCACAACATACATATACATCATCATTTATTTTCCATACTACCAATCACTTGGAAATTAAATCAAACCCAAAAACATGACCAAATCATGCCTAACTCACCTTGACTCCATCATGCCTAACTCACCTAGACTCCACCATGCCTAACTCACCTAGACTCCACCATGCCTATACCTGACTCCATCATGCCTACATGACCTAAACTCAACCATGCCTAACTGACCTAAACTCCACCATGCCTAACTGACCTAAAATCAATCATGCCTACATGACCTCAACGCAATCATGCCTAATTCACCTAGTTTCCATCAATACACAATAACAATGGAAATTAAAACAAAGTACATCATTCATCCAATAAACATCGTAAACTATATAAATGGGAGAGTCTATGTATCAATACATATATACACATATACAAATAAATACAAGTATCTCAAATCACTCAGATACAACCTCATTAAATTCAACACACAGGCCAGTATAAAAATCAGAATCACAAAACTCTCATATACAACCTCACTATCTTCGACACGCAAGCCGGTATATATATCAAAACCTCAAAATAATAATCATACCAAGTGACTAATCGTCACCCCACTTTGATATCCTCTTTTCCCATCTCCCCTGTCTCTGGCTCGTCAACCCCCTGTGCTCTCTCGAACTATGAGTTCCGATCTAGTCCTCTCACTCGTTGCCTACTTGGCTTTGTTCTCGGTATACGAGGGAACATCTATCCCGTAGTCCTCGAATGATCTTGATAATAACATGCCTCATTCGAACATCCCCGAACCTCATCATAGTCACCATCGAGTTGGTGCCATAGGTCTCAATACAACCTATGAGCCATGTCCTGTTAATACTAGCCTCGGTCCCTATACTTGTGATCCACGTCCTCCTCCCTGTATAATGGGACCTTGTCCCACCACTGCTACTTATAGTATGCGACCCCATCCTTGGGCCTGTGGACGTACTTGTGCTTCAATGTGGGCCTATAATGTTGCTACTTGTGCCTGTGAAGTGGCCAAATGGCCTTGTAAACTAGTCATTTATGCATGTAAGGTAGTTACCTGAACTCCATCACCATCTCCACCATGTGCGGGCGCATGTCCCCGTCTTCTGGGCTCAGTATAGTCATCACATGAGCCTACTGAGTGTGGCCACCTGTGCATGTGCCCCTGTCAACTGACCCTGCAAACCTATGATCTATATCTATAGGGTGGCCACCTACCCCTGCAATGCATCTCTCTGAACCGTGATCATAGCAAGATCTAGCTACCCTAGCCTCGATGGTGGTGCTCATCATTGTACCACCCACCACTGCCTATATCCATCAGTGACTCCAACGTCATCAATTCATCTATCCACTACCTACTTCTTCTCGCCTCTATCGGCACACTCGGATGTGGTGGAGACATAGGTCTCTCCACCTCATCTTAACGGTATTATGGAAAAGGTAGGGGTACATCCTGTGGCATCCCAAACTGTCATCTAATCCTATCCACAGTATCATCTTGTGCTCACCGACACGTCACCCCTATATCCACCTTAACAACTATAACTCCTCTAGCTCCTCTACCATGCCTCTATAAGATGGAAAGCCAACATACGGCCTCCAAACAATGTCAACTCCTGAAATCCCCTCCAATTGCCTATAGTATATAACATCATATGTGGCCCTAGCCACCCTTGGCTGCCCACCATCTAGTACCTAGCATCTGTATCTAACTCTGGAGCAAGCCACCTCAAACCAATCATGTCGGGAAAACCAACTAGGCACACACATACGATATGCTCGTATGCCCAATAGTGTAGTAAAAAGGTACATCACATCCCAAACCTCCTCAATCTCCCATAGGCCCATAACTCCCTATATAACTAAACTAGGAACATTGGTGCCCAAGCGAAGTAGACCCACTCCTCCATCATATCCTAGAGCACTCCCATCAGTGCTCGTGGGAATCTCCCACCCTCATAATCTAATAGTGCAAAGTAACCTACTACCTCCATCATTAGTACAGACAGTCTCGTATCCCATGGGTAGGCTACATACATGTCTCCATAAGTGAGACTCACACTATGATACCTCAGCTCACCCATCACCTCACCAAAAACAACCACTATCGATCCACTAATGCCTCTGAAGTAATAGAATAAATTGGCTCCCCAACAATAGGAAGCTGCAGGATCCAGTACACATCCTCTAGGGTGACGGTCATCTCACCTACCAGCAAGTGGAAGGTATTGGTCATAGAATCCCATCTGTCGATGAGAGCAACCATCATACTGTGATCTTGAATAATGTGACTATATAATCAGACCACGATAAGTCTAACCTCGCCTTATGCTCTCACTCCTTCGTGATCACACTAGACCGCATCCGTACCAATAGAGGTGGTACTTTGTCCCATATCCTAAGTTGATCTCTTACCTACATCATCAAACACAACATTGTCAAGACTTAACTACCAAAAATTCACCTATTAACCACTAAACCATACCCAACCACATCAATCATGCCTAACCCCTTTACCCGATTCACTCTACAATCCTACTACCCTTTACCATCATTACCCATTATCACATATTACCAAAATCACATTTTATCCTCTTCCCCCTACTATTCATCCTTGCCTACCCCTTCTTCACCTATTTTACTTTCCTACCTAGCCCTTCTTACCCCTCTTTTCTCTTAACCTTAATCACATTGATCGCTTGATCATCATAGATTTTTATTGACCATCATCGGTTCCATTTAACCGGTGTCGGTCACCCAAGACCTGATCGATGCTTTGCTAAAGCCAACCAACACTAGCCAAACCTTGACCAATGTCATTCTCTATCGTGACGTCAAAAACTGAAAACCTATTCCCCCATTCTCAAAAATTGACCAAAGCTTACCTGACACCCTAATTTACCCATCCCACCTTATCCTATCTTAGTTCCCACACCTATTTAACCTATGTGTGACATCCCCACCCCTCATTTCCTTCAATTTTACCCATGATTTCAAATTTCAAAATCCCACCCATAATTTTTAACCAAAAATGGTTTTAACAATACAATTTTTCAATCAAAAGAGGGATTTGTATCACCTCCTACCTCATCTCGACAACGTCTATGCGATGGCACCTCTGGTCTCTGTCTGGCGGACCTCCCACACCTTCTCCTACCTCTGTCATGACCAAATCAACGGCTCACCTCCAAACCAATGAAAACACTTGAATCGATCTATGGGACCCACCGATCAAACACCAATCACTCGTTGTGTGGCTCACTGACTTGTGGCTACGCCCTTAACCTATTGCTTGTATTAGGATATGAGTAGCCGACTTGTGGCTTACCATATCATTTTATTATATCATTTATACTTTCTCATGCTTAATAGGTCAGCCTTGGTGATGGCCATAGCATATGAATAGTATATATAGGGGATTATAGGTAGTATTTCATTATCATTTGAGCATTTGAGTCTTGTTATATGGTTTGGAGGTTGCCCCTCAAAGTGGCAAAGCTATTATAATTGCATATTGAGATCATTATTCTCAAATATTATGCTATTTGGTGCTCTATTGTTGCTCTTAATCTGAATTATACAAGTAATTTCATTACAAGTGGTATCAGAGCTGCGATCTGGGCCGAAATTAGGGCAAAAACCCTAATTTTTTGTTTCCACCACATATTGTGAACCAGAGTGAATTGGTGGGAGATATTTTTACCAGAGTTGCAAAGCATTTCAAGTAAGGTTCCTTGAAAATTTCAGACTTTTTGATTTATTTTGCAAAAGTTATTACAAATTTAGGGTTTTTCATAAAATCGCTCCCTAGGGTGCAAATTGTGGAAAATTTTCAAGTTCTTTACATTTTCGGAAAGCTCTCAAAAAAATAGTATTAGTATCTTCTCTGTGTTTTTTCCTGTTCAGTTGGATGATATCATGAAACATGTAAAGGGTAACCAGTATGGCCCAAATCCGGCCCATATCAACCAAGGAGGACCTTCAGTTCAAAATCATGGACAAACTAACCATATTGGATCACTTTTCTAGTCCCATCAGAATCAAACTTATCCACAACCATGGAACATGATGCCGAAAGTGGATATGCGCAAATTTGATGGTAAGGATCCCCTGAATTGGATAAATCAAATGGAGAACTTCTTTGAGTTACATCAAACACCATCAGGACAAAAGGTGACATTGGCATCCCTATATCTTGAACCCGACCAATTTGTTTGGTATCGTTGGTTATGTGCTCAGAGGAAGAAGAATGGTCTAGGTGTCACTTGGATAGTTTTTACCGAGGAGTTGCAATTACACTATAGTTCCAGTGTTTCAGAGAACTACTTTAGTCAATTAGCAAAGTTACGGAAAATAGGATCAGTCAAATATTATGTGCATCAATTCCAAAACCTATCCTTAAGGGTGGAGAATATTCCATAAGAGAATCTGAATGACTTGTTTCTTGGGGGTCTTAAGGACCACATCGAGCATGAGGTACGGATGTTTAATCCAATCAAGCTATCTAATTCTATTATCATGGCACGTCGTGCAGAGGAAAAAAATCTTTGTAGTAGGAGGCCACCTTTCATTAACACCAGAGACCATAGTATATCTTCCCCTTCATTTCTTGGCCTATTAGGTGACTCCTCAACAAATGGAAGAAAAGAGAGCAAAAGGATTATGTTTTAAGCGTGATATAGCAAATATGGACCGGGACATAAATGTGCTTGAGAAGAAGTTGTTCTATATTGATGGAGGTAATGAGGATGATGAGGAAGCTGAAATTATAGGAGAGGTTGAGGAACTAGTAGAAGATGAAGTAGAGGATCACCAACCTACAATTTCTTGCCATGCATTTTCAAGTATTAGTACTCCTCAAACACTCAAGGTTATGGGCTATCTCAAAAAATAGAAGGTGACGGTGTTTATTGACTCGGGGAGTACTCATAACTTCATATATATTAAGTTAGCTGGCCGCCTCAATTGTTTTATTTACCCAGCTCCAGAAATGCAAGTTATGATTGCGGATGGTGGGACAGTCAAGTGCACAGGAAAGTGCCATAGTATCAAGATTTCCATGGGAGACTACATGTTAGACTCACCTATGTTTTTTATTTCTATGGGAGGGGCAAATATTGTTTTGGGGGTCCAATGGCTCACAACCTTAGGTACTATTGAGATGAATTTCCAAGAATTGTTCATGCGATTTCATTCAGATGGAAGGACAATACAATTGAATGGGATGGTAGCTAAGTCTCCATAGATTATTAGCTCTCATCAGATGCAGAAGGTTCTTAGAAAAGGAGTGGATGGCTTTATAACAAAGCTATTTTCCATAGAAGTACAAAATATAGAGTCTTCAATGCCACCCGATCTTCAGAAGATTGTGGATGCTCACTCATCTATTTTTGATGCAATTCCAAAGGGACTACCACCAGTTAGGGATCATGATCATGCCATTCATTGATTCTAGGGATCCAAACACCTAACATCCGACCATACCAGATACCCATATTCCCATAAAAGTGAGATCGAGAAAATGGTGGAGGAAATGTTGAAGGTAGGTATCATCAGGCATAGCCAGAGTGCATATTCTTCACCAATGGTCATGGTACGTAAAAAGGATGAAACATGGAGGATGTGTCTAGATTACCGAGAACTCAACAAGTACACCATCAAAGATAAGTTTCCTATTCCAGTAATTGATGATTTACTTGATGAATTGCATGGTGCTATTTATTTCACAAAATTAGATCTTCGTTAGGGTACCATCAAATTAGGATAAAAGAGGAAGATGTTCATAAAACAGATTTTAGGACTCATGAGGGCCATTATGAGTTTTTGGTAATGCCTTTTGGTCTTACAAATGTGCCCTCAACCTTTCAAAGCTTGATGAACACTATTTTTAGGCCTTTTTAAAGGAAATTTGTATTAGTTTTCTTTGATGACATATTGATTTACAGTAAGACATGGGAAGAACACTTACAACATGTAAATAACGTGTTGGAAGTTTTGGAGAAACATACTCTGTATGCAAATCCATCCAAATGTTCTTTTGGTGTACAAGAGGTAGAGTATTTGGGTCATATTGTATCCCATGAAGGCATCAAAGTTGATCCTCAGAAGATCAAAGCTATGGTGGAATGGCCAAGGCCCAAAAATCTCAAAAATCTGCGTGGGTTCCTAGGACTAACAGGGTACTACAGAAGATTTGTGTGGGGGTATGGTAGAATAATAACCCCACTCACTACTTTGCTAAAGAAGGATGCCTTCCATTGGATAGACGTAGCCACTAAATCCTTTGAGCAACTGAAGGAAGCCATGTGCAGCACCCCAGTTTTGGCTACTCCCAACTTCTCAAAAACCTTCATTGTTGAATGTGACGCTTCAAGATCAGGATTGGGAGCAGTTCTAATGCAGGAAGGAAGACCAATTACATTTGAGAGTCATCAATTCAAAGGAAAAGATAGTTTAAACCTATCTATGAGAAAGAAATGATGGCTATTCTTCATGCAGTCAAGTAATGGAGGCCCTATCTCATGGGTAGACACTTCAAGGTAAAAATGATCACGATAGTCTCAAATACTTTTTGGAGCAAAGGTTATCATCTGAGGAACAACAAAAGTGGGTAGCAAAAATGTTGGGTTATGATTTTGAAATCATATACAAAAAGGGTAAAGAAAATGTAGTAGCTGATGCATTGTCCAGAAGGGATACATCCGCAGATGCCTTACTATGTGGAATGTCCATGTTGACGGCCGATTGGGTGGAGGAAGCAAGATTGGAATGGAATCAAGATAAGGATACACAATCTCTAATATAGAATATCAAGCAAGGATCTATGACATCTAACAAATTTGAGTGGAAAGGTAATGCCCTATGGTACAAGGATAGGTTATACTTGAGTAAAGATTCTAAGTTGAAGCATAAGATTCTTGCAGAGCTACATGCCTCACTTGTTGGAGGACACTCTGGGTTTTTGAAGACATATCATAGAATAAAAAGAGAATTCTTTTGGGAAGGACTCAAGGGGGATGTAAAAAATTTGTATCAGAGTGTTTAGTGTGCCAACAAAACAAAGGGGAAACAATTAAGACACCAGGTCTGTTGCAACCCTTACCAATTCCTAGCCAGAGATGGGAGGAGGTCTCCATGGATTTCATCACCAGATTTCCTTGTTCAGAGGGTAAGAATGTTATTTTCATGATTGTGGATAGGCTCACAAAATATGCCCATTTTTGTGCCCTATCACATCCATTTGCAGCCAGTATAGTCGTAGCTATTTTTTGGAGACAATTCAAAGGCTACATGGAACCCCAAAGATAATTGTGAGTGATCGTGATCCTATTTTCACAAGTAATTTTTGGATGGAATTATTTTCATGTTTGGGTACTCAGCTAGCTCACAGTTCATCTTATCATCCTCAAACTGATGGGCAAATGTATGGTCAACAAATGCTTAGAGGGGTATTTACGTTGTTTTGTATCAGATAAGCAAGAAAGGTGGATTAAATGGCTACCACTGGCAGAATGGTGGTATAACACATCTTTTCATACCTCTTCTCAAATGAACCCATTTTTAGCATTATATGGTTACCATCCACCTTCTATCACTTCCTCCTTAAGGGTGCAAACTAAGGTCAGAGATGTTGAGGAACACATTCAACATCAACAACAGGTTTTGGCTAGTTTGAAGGAGAATTTAGCATTAGCACAAAACAAGATGAAACAACAAGCAGATCAACACCGTAGTGAAATACATTTTGAAATTGGTGACTAGGTTTTGTGTCTTGACCTTACAAACAGATGTCCCTAAAGCAACAGAAAAGGAAAACAAACTTGCTCCTAAATATTATGGCCCTTATCAGGTTCTACAGAAAATTGGTAGTGTTGCTTATAAACTAGAGTTGCCTCAATCTTCACACATACACCCAATATTCCATGTTTCATGCCTGAAGAAGGTTATTGGACAGAAATTTGAAGCCCAGACAGAGTTACCAAAACTTGACAAAGAAGGAAGAATCATTTTGGAGCCAGAGAAGATTCTGCAAACACGTACTAAGAGGCTGAGAACTAGAGACATTAAGGAATATCTGATCAAGTGGAAGAATCTGAGCATAGAAGATGCCACCTAGGAGGATGAAGGTTTTCTGCAACAACATCCAGGATTATTCAACGTTGAGGACAACATTGGTTTGAAGGGGAAGGGCATGCTACGCCCTTAACCTATTGCTTGTATTAGGATATGAGTAGCCGACTTGTGGCTTACCATATCATTTTATTATATCATTTATACTTTCTCATGCTTAATAGGTCGGCCTTGGTGATGGCCATAACATATGAATAGTATATATAGGGGATTATAGGTAGTATTTCATTATCATTTGAGCATTTGAGTCTTGTTATATGGTTTGGAGGTTGCCCCCTCGAAGTGGCGAAGCTATTCTAATTGCATATTGAGATCATTATTCTGAAATATTATGTTATTTGGTGCTCTATTATTGCTCTTAATCTGAATTATACAAGTAATTTCATTACATGTTACCTCATCTCAATAAATTTCTATACGGTGGCACCTTTGGTCTCAATGTTCCGGCGGACCTCCCGCACCTTCTCCTGCCTCTGTCATGACCAAATCAACGGCTCACCTCCAAACCAATGAAAACACTCGAATCGATCTATGGGACCCACCGATCAAACACCAATCACTCGTTGTGTGGCTCACCAACTCAGCTCAATGCCTCGTACTATCATTTTCCAAGCCTCACTTTCTCCTCTGTCATTTTCTACAAATGGAAAAAGTCAAAATGAATCCGTAAAACATGGATTTTTCTTTTTTAAACCCAAATCAACATGATGACATCGATCATGGCATGCCCTAGCTAACCGATGTCGTTTTCCCTAACCGGCATCGGTCACCTACCATTACCATTTCACCCACATTCAGACCATTTTGACCTAAAAACATTATTGACTAAATACCTATTGACCCTCCCAACACCTATTACACCCTACCCACAAGCCTAAATTACCTGTACATGTCCTTACCTATATTTAGGGACATGTTATTTACCTATACCTAGGCCTTACATGTGTCATGACCTATATACCATGACCAAACCACCTTTTGTGACATTGTAATTTGTGTACTTGTTATAGATTGCAATGTTGTTACCTATATTGTTTAGCCTAATGACCTTACCCCCTATTATTGTCGTGTTGTTTATCTCAACCAAACCTTTAGTGTACCGGATCATACCTAAATGTTCTTGCACCTAACCTAAGTTGTGTTTCCGGACCATATCTTGTACCTAGGATACCTTAAACACTTCCACCTCATTTGGATAAACCTATCGACCTTAGATGATGTAGAGTTTGCAAGCTCTTCCATCTGGTACCGTGTCACAGTCTATATGTGTGTGTATGTTCGATTGTCATTACCCTTACCTAATATGACCCTTAAACCATTACCCAAAGTGCCCATACCCTCCCCTATAACCCACCTACCCTCACTTTCATCACTTACCCATTTATCAAACCACTCTCCACTTCATTTAACACCTCATCAGTTCTTGGTTTGAGGGGGATCACCTCCACCCACACTTGGGCAGCCTCACCTTTAGCCCTACTTGGGGCAACCCCACTCTCACTTATATTTGGGGCAACCACTTCCTATTTTTGTCAGCGTCACTTATCAATACAAGTTATGCAACAAAAAGGGGCAAATGTAGACACCAAATTTGGGTCACACTCCCCTTGGTCCCCTTTCGAGCAGTTAAAATAACGTGTTCACCTAACCATGACCCCTTTACCCCACATTCATATTAATTTAATTACTTACAATTAAATTAATACCCATCCTCACATTATTTATTAATTTAATTACTTTAATTAAATTAATTTACACCTCACCCAGACCACATCACCTAGACACCTCACCATGGACTTATTCTTAGCCTATTAATTAACTAAGACTTAGTCTCTACTTATCTTAACTAACTAAGACTTAGTCTAACCCTAACATTAAATTCCTATTCCTTCTCCAATAACATTCCCACTTATCTAAGCGCTAACCATCACTTGAGACCCAGACTAACAAGAAGAGCACGCCAAAAATAGCCAAGATCTGTTATTTTTGGTAAACCTAGGATTTCCCGCCCTAATCAATGTCGGTTAACCCACAACCACCGCCGATCACCACCTGGCCGTCACCGATTACCATATATATAGTTCTGCAACCTTTTTCCTAGGTTGGTCATTTTCATTCAGGATCTCATTCTTCCAGAGACTTGGAGCACTCGAATTTCTTTAGCACTCAAGAAAAAGAAGACACATGGGAGAACTACCAACATCGGTCACCATTCATCATCCTCTTCACGATCACAAATTCACAATAGAGAGGCATGGAGGTCTGAACTCAGTAGTGGTAAAAATGCATGACTCTTCTCTCTGGATCTCTATTGTCACCATCTTCATCACCTACATCCTCCAATCTATTTTCCAGTAAGTATTTAACATATCTACACTAAATCTCTAGTTTCTTTGTGTAGATTTATTTATTCATCTTTGTAGTCTATTTCTCTCCACACCCATATACTTCCTTCCTTCCATCAACCCATCACTGATCATACCTGACTTTTCACCCATTTTCACCCTCTCTGAATCATCTCTAAGTCTTCAAAACCATTTTACAACCCCACCCTCACCATTTCCAACCTCTATGCAATCACAGAGTCTGGAAAACCAATTCTAAGAACTTTATGCTAATTTCCTCTCTGAGAAGTGTCGGTTAGCCAATTGACATCGTTCACTCTTCCTAACCAAGGCATCGATCGGTCGATCGACACCGATTATTGTGTTTGGAAATATAGCTCAGACCAACGAGCTAATACCCACTTCCCAATAGCCCAAAACCATTTCTAATCCTTACCAGACCTTACCCAAAGCTTGTACTAGACCTATAACTCAACACCACCAATCAACCCTCCCATTTTGACCTTAAACAACCTTTTACATGACCTTTCTTATTATTTTGTACGAGATACCTAAATCATTTCAATTCCAATAGGATCTTTACTTCATGTATGATTTAACTAGCATTAATATTGTTATATAAAAGTGGATTGACATCCTGTTCAGGAAGTATCACGCTTCCTGGATCTAGCTTCCGCTAGGCAGTCCACTCATTGTTTTGTTTAACTCTATTTGGTGGTATTATTTTGTATCTACAGGTAGTTCCTCCTAGCCAAAATGGATCTCTCGCATCCGTTCTGATCCGGGATTCATCTACGTGCACATTTGACCTTTAACCAATATTACAATAGGTATTCCTCATTGGCCTTCTACCCTTATCTATTTCATTAATCTACTAAGAATCTGGTGAAACAAAAGACATCGAGGAAGAGGAGAGTAACAAACCAAAGTCTTGGAAAGGACCCAATGTGAATAAAAATTTAGATGACTAAGGGATATCATCTAAAGAAGTGAAGAATCCAATAGAGGAACCATGCGGAGGAATCATCAAATGTAGGAGGTAATAGACCTTAATTTATCGGGGATATTAAGTCACTAGAACATTATGAACCCGCAAAGGTCATATACAAATTTTATAAGGCGTGTCTTGAATGTGGTGGCATTTCTCCAATAGCTAAATAATATGAGGATAGTAGTAGTACAAAATGATAGCCTTAGTGGAAGTAGTACTACACTATGTGAAAATATTTCCACTTATGTTAGAAGACATAGTCCAACCGCATTATCAAAACCACTAGTACAAAATATTCATAAACAATTAGATTTGGAAGATAAAATCATCATGGAACAATTTTAAATAGAACTCCAAGAATTGCGAAGGAAGAAAAGAAAATCATCAAAAGATAAAACGTGGATTGTTGAGATATAAGAATTGTTTGAAATAAAAACATTGGAAACTAAAGCTCATGCGAGAAAAGGAAAAAGAGGAGAAGAAGAAGAAAAATAAAAATAAAAGAATAAGAAAGGAAAAAATAAGAAGAGGTGGAGAATAATATAAGAGAGAGACAAAAATAATGGAAGAGAGGAGGTAGAGATGAAAAATAAACAAGAGGAAGAGAAAAAGGAGGAATATGAGAAGAGAGAGAAAGAAGAGGAGGAGGAGAATAAAGAGGAAGAAGAAAATAATAAAAAGAGGAGCAAGAAGAAAATATAAAAGAAGAGGAAAGTAGAAAGAAACAAAAAGAAACCATCGAAACAACATAGATAACAATGTCAATATAAACTCTACCTCCTCCAAAACAAAATGCACCGCTAAGAACACCTCAAGACAACACAATTTTAGTATCTCATAGTTTCACTTCTTTTGAGTCATCATTAGATTCACTAATTTTACTTAAAAAGGTCTTGGTGTAGAGGAAATAAGCCCATAGTTTCCAATTGCAACATGTAGTAGTGGAACAAACAAAAGAAGGATGTACATTACATCTTATAGAGACTTACTCTAATGCAAAAAGTAACATTTAGTAACATATTGGATGAAATATTAAAAAATGATTAGATGCAAATATGTGTGGTATTAGAAGATACCAGGGATCATATAATTACATGCATCGATCCTTTATGCCCCAATACGAGGCAAATTTGACACTACCAATAGAAAAGAGTAGAAAATACTTTGCGAGAACTTTTTGTCGGGCTCTATTTAGGATTATGCACGAGACTACCAAATATAAAATGAAGTAGTGGAAAACTACAAAGCTATGGAGGTTGGGCATAACACAATAGAAAATAAGGAAAGCATAAAAATTTGGAAAAAGATTTCACATCCTTATAAATTGCAATCTCAAATGTGGCCACAGACTACACATATGCCATGGGTTGGCTAGGGGTCACATAGAAGAGAATTCTAATTTAGATAAAATGAAAGAGGACCTAAATAAAGAATCCATAGAATATGATATCCTCAAAGACCCGGATGACACATGGAGACAAAAATTGGTGGACTTAGCGGTTAAGCACTAGACAAAATAGGTAGAATGAGCATATATGATAGTTGATATGGAGGAGTACAACAACAATTTGGATAAAGTAATCACTTTCGGCTATAAAAGAGCTATCTACGGCCAAAAAAAAATATGTAGGAATCAAGGGTATTCAAGCCCCAACAGATCATTACATTCATTTAGGATAATATCAAGTTACAATTATGGAATGAATCTATCCAATATCACTTGACCACATGGAAGATGTTTAAAGGACAAATAACAAAAATATGTAAGTACTTCCCTATGATCTCACCATAAGCCACATGTATCATAGTGTAATTTTTTGTAGAAAATAATTCATGGAACACACCACGTCCTGTAAATCCATCTGGGTGAGTTAAGCGAAAGGATAATTTCCTTATGCCACATGTATAAGTTCGGTTGGTCAATGTCATGGTGTTCCCACAATAAAGTAGAAAGCCGTGTACATATTAACAAGATTTGGATGAAGAATGGTAATTCACGATGACATGGAAACTGGGAATTGCAAGATGTACATAAATAATACAATTTTGAAATTGTTCTTAATCATTTGGTTGTCTCGAGGAAGACACAACATTTTGAAGTCTGGGATGATGTTGACATGGTTCTTCATTAGATTTGTACACTAAGGCACAGATAGAGTAGAAGCTGTAAGTAACTACATACCATAGAAAATACAAAAATCCACGTTAAAAGGAAAAAATGTGGGATATCGAAGAAAACCTCGAGATCATTGGAAATTTTCCAAACATTGAAGATCAAACGAATCTTTGAAGGAAACCACGAAATAAAGGAACATATTCACAATGAAGACAAAGACCATACTTGGAGATGGATAGCCACTATCAAAAGGGGTGATTATTGGGTATTGTATGGATTACATACTTATTGTAAATCATTGTAATAGATAAAGACATATGCATGAGAGAGAGAGAGAGAGTAACATAAATATATATAGAGATAGAAAGGAATATATAAAATGTATGTACAAAGAGAAATATAAGGAGAAAGAATTGAAAAGAGAATAAAGATTATAGGATATGATACAAGGATGTGAGAATGAGAACTAAACTATGAATTTTAATATGTTGTAAAAATTTAATATAAAGAAGTTTTATTCAAATAGTATGTTCTTGTGATTCTATGCTTTTGTTTAATGTTACTATTTATTTGAATCCTTATTCTCCAACATATCCCTTACAAAAAAGAACTACTTAAACCTCAAGATGGCGTCGATGTTTAAGGTCAACAATTAACTTCCAACATTAATTATCTAATACAATAACAACACATTAATACTTGCAACTAATGTATGAAACAAAATATGAACTTGAAAACACAAGAGTATGAGTGCACTTAGCTGATTATAGATGATTCTAGGAAGATATGGGTGGCATGTTGTTAGAACCGGGTGATATGAACCCGACGATGCTTCATTCCTAGAATTGTATTTGGAAACTTCCAAGGGGTAGGACTATACAACTCTTCCAAGACTGCTGTAAAGTTTGACCTAATATACGATCTTGGACCCTGCTTAGATTCTATCTTTGTAACTCTTTGAGATTGTTTCTGCCTTAAAATATTTGTGTTTGTCAAACCCTAGTTATCGATCATGTTAAAAAGTGCGTTGAACATTACGAATGAGATCTAAAACCCTAATCATGGGTGAGAGACGTATAAAATAAACATTAGTTGGGTTTTAGGCACCCCATTTCCTTTATCGACATTATCGTACTAATCTAAAGAGGCCTCAAACCGCAGTACATTATTCTCCACCTATTATTTGATCTCTAAATGAATACAACTAGATTAGGCAATCTCTTTGATAATGTTTGAGTTGAATTTGACCCTTGCTAAAATATTTAGAGAAGGGATGTTTGAGTGCTTGTAGATGAGAGACCTTGATTCCTTGACCTAGTAAGAAGCTTAAAACCTATATTGGTTTTTGGCCTAATGATTGTACATGAGATTTTGTGGCATTTAGTGATCCTTGGGTGCCTTTTGCAAGACTAGGAAGTAAGTGTATCAATGTGGTGTCATAAGATTTCTAGGTTAGCAAATGAGGTAATGTTAACTTGCTTATATAGGGTTTTAAAGGTGAATTATCAAATGATCGAATGGAGTAAAGGACCCATCGAAGAATTTGAAACTGAAAGCAAGATGGAGGATATGGCAGTGAAAAACCATACAAATAGGTAAAAACCAGATATAAATTATTGACCAAACCATACAACCTTGACCAGGGATGAAAAACATGATAAATGAGGTTTACATCTTATTGAGTTGACTTAGTATATAGATTTTATGCTTTTAATTCTCACACTTGATGGCATGTCAATGTGTAAGGATAAATAATCTAGGCAAGAGACCTTAGGATGTACTAAACTAGCAATCATACGTGAGGTGTACAATGGAAACACCGAAGGGTATGTATGGAAGAAGTAAAAATAGAAAGATTAAAATACCAAAAGAGGTTAAGATTGATGGAGAAGGGGTAGAGGGATCAGAATTCCAAAGGCGGGGAAAGTCAAGCACGTTTCACAAGAGAAGGGTATGCATGGAAGAAGCAAAAATGGAAGGACTAAAATAGCAAAAGAGGTTGAGATTCGATGGAGAAGGGGTAGAGGGATGAGAAGTCTAAGGACAGGGAAAGTCAAGCACATTTCGTGGGAGACTTTAGAGATGGGGATATGTGTAAAAGATCTGACATCCAAGGGTTGCGATTTTATGCACATTTATGATCAAGGAATCTCTCTAGCTATAAGGACAATAATAAGGGTTTACCTCGTCAACATTCTAGACAGAAATTTCCATCAATAACCATTGACATGAAATGGGATTTTCTTTTTACTACGATCCACGTAATCATCTGCATTTTGTTTGCATTTTCCATGAGAGTCCAATTTGTTCTTAAAGGAGTCAAAATTTTAAAAATGGGGAAAATCCAATAGGTTTTGGGTTTGGAACACGATCTCTTGAATGCAACATACCATGTTCCTTATTTGTGGCTAGGGAAGAAATGGATCTTATGTCCTTCATGCATGGGTTGTATCTAATCTTTGATAGTAATTAAAATTAATATAATAATAAGTTTATTAGATAATATTAATTATGATAAATTTATGTTATAATATTAGTTATAACAAATTTATTATAACTTTAATTATAATTTATTATAATATAAATCAATATGAAATTAATATTATACAAGTTTATTATAATAATACAAATTTATATCAATAATAAATTTCCATGGACATAGATGGTCATTCGAGTAATTATACACGGTCAAATAATTAAAAAATTCATCCATGTCTTTCACGCAAGCACCCACCAATGCCAGGTACACCTACCAATGCCATAATTTTCACAATTACCTAATTTTTGTAATGTATATAAAATGTAATCCCGCCTGACGGAGCTTAGAGTATGTGTATTTATTTGGGCTAGTTGCGATCATGGAAGGAGTGAAATTAAATGGATTTCTCCTACACAACAATCATGTTCGAACAAATGAAAGGCAAAATAGGAATTCGTGTATGGCTTTGTATTATCACTACTACATGATTTCTCCTACCAAATGCATTATCACTACTACATGATAAAGAAATTTCATAGAAATGTCGCATTCGAATCCTTTTTAGCATTTCTTATACCTCAAGTGCAATTTCTACTAATATTGCATATTGACTCTATGGTGGCACCAAAGGTGGTGTATTTAATATACAAATATAAAAATGTAATTTTTTAGTAAATGAATGTCATACAAACTATTAAGGAAACTATCTTCATCTTAGTAAAAAAATATGTCAACAACCCATCCCCTTCCTTGGGAAAGTTGATCATTATTTTGGAAGAACGATATGTAAAAGCGACAGGTAAAGTTGCTACTAAAAATAATGGGAGGCTGAAACGAAATAATAGGAAAATGAGAGAGACCAAGCAACAAACCATCGCAGCTATGAAGATGGAGGATGACTTGATGTTTATTATGTTGCATTCGACGATGAATCCTCGGCTCCTCTAGTTAGGAGAAGTTTTAAAGTTAATACATCTGGTGAGTCAAGTGCTCTACCTCTAAGCACTTTTAATAATTCGGGGATACATTCACAGGAAAATTAAGCGGGAAACAATGATGAACAATTTTTCTTTGCGTCTAACAAGGAATCCTAGGGCATTTTGACTCTAAATGGTTCTAAAGTTGTATCGGGAGAAAGCTAAAGGTCAATGAGTCTAAGCTGAAAAGTGATTCCTAAAACGGAAAGTGACACGAATGTATGCATAAGGGCATCATCGGTGGCGTTGAGGTCGGATTCAACGATGAGCGACACGGCGATGAAAAGTTAGGCAACAAAGGATTTAAAATCGAACAATCTCAAGTAACCACGGTTGCACAAACAGTACGACATGAAAAGAAAGAAATTAGTAATGGAGGGTCCATTAATGCATATTCACTTGGCATGGGCCCTTGAAATGAATCCAAAATGGTGTCGGACACTATAGTCTTATTCAACACATCCTTAGGCCTATTACTGACCAAACGTATGTATATTATATGGAGTAAAATGGCAACATCACCGTGAAAAATTCTATATGTTGGTCATTTGGTAGACTTCCTTTTCACCACAAGAGGTTAGTAAATACTTTGAGTAGTGATTGAGATAATTTGGGTGTGCTCAATGTTGATGTCATTACGGTGGAGGAGGAGAACATGGATATGGATAGTGTGTTGAATATTTGTTATTATTATATATGTTTTCATTTATTGTCAAGATGGATGAGTTGATATCCAGTTGCATTGATGGCAAAAGGAGTCATTTGGTAAAGTGAGCAAGCTAAAAAGATGAAGGTTTATTGGTAGTGTCAACCCACAAAGGCTTTGAGATGATCAAGGATAAGCCCTAAAGGACTTAGACATCATTTGAGTAAGCCATAGATATAAGGTGTTAGTTGCCAAGTAAATAGATAGTCACAGAGTAAAGAAGCTCAAGGAAGGAACCGCAGACTTAAGGAAAGCTCCAAAGAAGCCGTCGAAGGTAGGAGAGTGTCGCAGTGAAGAAGGTCAGAAGGTAAAGCCATGGATATGAAGATTTGGAGAATGCCGCGTATAAAGGAAAAGATGAAAAACTGTGGATAAACAGAAAATCCGCTAAGAATAGAAGTTTTCCACTAACTTGAAAGAAATCCAAAGAACTAGAAAAGGAGAAAATCTGCATAAGGTAGAAAATAAGGAGGAAGCTACGAGAAGCTGAAAAATCCACACAATGCAGATAGATGCCGCGGATAACTAAAAATCCGCATAAAGAAAGAAAAAGCCGAAGGAAAAAGGGGAAGCCGTGATATGAAGGAAAATATCAAATATGCTAAAGGAAGCCATAGAACAATCAAAGTGAACTGGAGTGGATCAAGGAAAATTAGTTAGAGTTCAAATTGAAAGAGTGAACGTTTGCATTCAAATTTCAAAGAGATTTGATTGATAGAGAATTACAACTGCAAGTACAATTGGAACTTCGCACAGACCAATGAAATTCTCTATTCTAGCTACCAACATTTAATGCATGTTGACCATGAGGCAATTTGGTTATAAGCTCGATGGAGATTCCCAATTTCAAGGTGAATTAAAATAATGCAAAGAAGATGGGTCACCGTTTTAATTTCATGATGCAAATTCTAAACAATGCAAGTTTTCTAATTTTGGAAGTCGAATAATAAATTGGTTTGTCAGATGTGTGGAAGAAGGAGGAATGAATCCGAACAAGGAAAGAATAAAATCTAGACTCAATTGGGAACATTTAATGATCCGATTCACAGGCAATAGATCAAGAAGAGTACATGATGTAAATTTGAAGCAATATTTTGAGTCATTTGTGTAATAAAGAAAAACTTGAAGTGAATTCAATGTTTTTTCTCATGAGAGAAAAAGAACTAAGGCACTAGAGCCAAAAGAGTGACAGGGGAGAGAGAGAAAATACGATGCAATCAAGCTAAGAAGAGCTACAACGGTGAAGCAAAGAGAAAGGGTGAGATCGAGAAAATAATGAAGAACATGATCAGATAAGCAAAGCATAAAGGTAGTAGTTTGAATGAGTAGAAGAGAGTGATAGAGGAAGAACACAGATCGAGCTAGGAAAGTGATCATAATTCATTTTATCCATAATTTTTGTAACTACATGATCAAAATGTATATGTAAAGAATTCTAAGTTGTAGCTTAGTACATTCAAGGAGTTGTAGCTTCCTTGTAGGTGGGTGCTACTGAAAATAATATCTTGTGATGTGTAATATTCACTTGAGTCCTTTGTTGTGTGTAATATCAGCATAGGTGTAGGGGTTGGTGCTCCTTGTGGGATTGGTGTCTCACTAAACAAATATTGTAAGATGTGTTATATTCTTATGAGTCCTTGATTTGTGTAATAAAAGCAATGGTTTTGGTGGTTTTTCCTCTGAAAGGGTTTCCCGTGGTAAATCTCTTTTATCGGTATTTATGTGTATGATGAACACGTGTTTGATTGTCTACTACTCATACATATAGATCGTAAAGAATATAAAATTGAATCGAAGAGTGTAAAAGTTTTAATTTATGTTGATTCACCCCCTCTTAGTGCTTGTATGTCTGTAACAACCGATATCAAAGTGAGTCCTTTTGCGAAGCCTAACATATTCAAGAGAGATCTTCCTATCTCAATCATGGCATTAAACGAGACACAAGGTATTTGTTAGGTTATGGAGCTGTTTTCATGTGAAAAGTGTTGAAGACTGTACACTAAGAGTTCTGTACACTTTCCATAGTTGTCTTGTCGAGTTCGGCCTTAAAACATGCCCGATATATCGGAAACACACTTTTCTCATATGGGTAGGATTTTTGACCCATAGGTTTATGGGATGGTTTTGGCCCATGGTTTTAATACCCACTTTTTTTGTAAGACTCGCTTAGCGATTGTCTACTTATATGGTTTTATGTATATGGTAGGTATAATGTAACATTACGAGACGTGTTTTGAATTCGGTGTGAATTACTGTAGAGTTTGTTGAGCATAGCTCCAAAAAAAATTGGGTATTGTATTGAGAGAGCGGTGGCTTGTAATAAAATCTGAGCAAGTGATTCTTGGTGGATGTAGCCCAAATTGGGTGAACCGCGTTAAATATTGTCTCTTTGTGTTGTGTTATTTTATTTTGCACTTTTATTTAAGATCTGTAATATTTTTCTGCATATTAGTTTCTACTGTTGCGATTCTGCGAGGGATTATTCTACATATTTTATCCCTTATTTCCTAACACTAGTTTGTCACTATCCAAATCACCTTTGTTCATAGGAACAAATTATGCATTATGGAGAATAAGGATGAAAACATATTTGATGTCACTTGGGTTTGACATATGGGAATGCATTGAGAAAGGATATACAGACTCCACCCTCACCGATCACCTCTTCAGCGATAAGGTTGAATATGAGTGCAAATCAAGAGCTATGAATGTTATTTTATGTGGTTTGATTGAGACATAATTCATGAAGGTAATGCACTGCATAACAACAAAGGAAATATGGACCAAATTACAGAGCATCTATGAAGGAGATGAGAAATTTAAACGACAAAGTGAAAACTTATAGAGCTTAGTTTGAGAATCTGAAAATGAAGGATGATGAGAGCATCGCGGCATATATGCAAAGAACAGATGAGGTCATAAACATGATCAGAGGCTTGGGAGAAAAGCTAGAAGAATATGTCATTGTTCAAAAGGTTTTGAGATCCCTGACTAACAAGTATGATGCAAAGGTTTCCGCCATAGAGGAAGCAAAGGACATGAAGACTCTTACAATGGATGAGCTACAAAGCACCCTTGTTGCATACGAGATGAGAATTGTTGGAACCAAGACCACTAAGAAAGAAGTGGCTTTCAAGGTCAAGAAAGAAATAAAGTCCAGTCAAGAAGATGAAGAAGAATCAGGTTCTACAGATGAGCTGGATGAAGAAAAAATTAAGGCATTGTTTGTGAGGAAATTGAAAAGAGGCTCTAGTAAGTACAAAGGAAAACTCCCATTCAAATGCTTTGCTTGCGGACAAGTAGGTCATTTTGCCAAAGAAATGCCCAAACAAGAATAAAGATAATCAATTTGAACATGAGGAGCTTAGTCATAAACATAATAAAAGAGAAACTGAGTATAAAAGAAAGATAACAAGAAGAAATTCTTCAAGAACAAAAGAAACTTCTATTCTAAAGAAGAATCTAGTGAATCGGAGTTGAGCAACATAGAAAAATCAAAAATGAAGATAATGAAGATCAATCAGAATGTTTGTTTATGGCTATGGATGTGGATGAAGAAAGTAGCTCCAGAGGAAGAACTCAGTTGAATATGAAGATTCTAATGAAGAGGAAGCTAAGGTAAATCTTGAAGCAGAGTTGGTAAGTGCACTTAAAGAAATGCAACTATGTAGAAAGAAAAATCAAAAACTAAGATGCACATTAAAGGATTATGAGGAACAAATCCGCATCTTTGAGAAAAGACAAGCACGGAAAGAAGAAGAAGAGGCTAATGAGCTAAAGGAACTTGAAACTCAGTTGGAGAAGATCTCTAAGTCCTAAAAATTAAAGAGGAGTGCTCAAAGTTGAATACAAAATTGGTGGAGTTGAAATCGAGATGGACCAAATGTTTAAAAACTAGCTATGTATGAAAATCTAGAAAAGAGCTCTATTGTGCTAATTGATATACTCAATAGCCAACGTGATACAACTGACAAGTCTGGAATTGGCTTCAAGGAGAAAGCAAGGAGAAAGAGTCAGCAAAAACTAAAGAAAATAAGTTCATGGCTACACCAAGTACTTCCTCTGCTGCAAATAAAGATTTCCACAAATGCAGGATAAGAAGAATTTTTTTCCTAGGCTCACCCATGCAATGAGGTACACACATTCCTTTTATGGGTATTGTTTCTCTTGTAATCAGTTTGGACATAAAGCCTGCAAAGTGTAGAAAGAACTCTAGAGGCTATAGAAGAAATTTTGGCCCATCTTACACTAGTTCAAACTTTAATGTTGCTTAGTACACCTATCACAAGAAAATAAATAATCCACCAGTAAGGAAACAAGAGCCGCCTAAACAACAAAAGTGGATATATGTGAAGAAAGATGCGAATAAGAGAAAAGAATGTTGCTCAGCAAAGATGTACCACATTCCATGTACAAAATGAAGATAAAATTTGGTATTTAGACAATGGTTGCTCCAATCACATGACAAGTGATAAAAGTAAATTTATTTCTCTGTCAAATAATGCATCAGGTGTTGTGAGATTTGGTGACAACAACTCTGCCAACATAGTTGGAAAAGGGACATTAAGTTTGGATAATGGAAATACTATTACAAAAAATGTTTTATATGTTGAAGGCTTGAAACATAACTTGTTAAGTGTGATTCAAATGTGTAAGAGAGGATACAATGTCATATTCCATGACCGAGGATGTGATATTATCAACGATAAAACATGTAAAAGAGTTGTAAAGGCCAAGCGGACAAAAGAACAACATGTATGTGCTTTGAATGAGATAAATAATGAGAAATGTTTTACAGGTAAAGTTGATCATAGTTGCTATATGGCACAGAAGACTTGGACATATGAGCTTTGATAATTTAGTTAAATTGAGTGCTAAAGGGTGTGTGAGACACATGCCTAAGATTATCAAACCCACGATACATTATGCAAGGCATGTCTACATGGTAAATAGACAAGGAGTTCATTCAAGTCAAAGGAGTACTCTACAACAAGACCACTGGAATTGATTCATACAAACATGTGCGGCCCTACTAGAACTAAAGGAATATTAGGTGAAGTATATTTTATGTTGCTTATAGATGATTATACAAGAATGACTGGGTAGCATGTTTAAAGTAGAAGTATGAAGCCCTAGATAGATTTAAGAGTTTCAAGGCATTAGTTGAAAATGAAAAGAACAAGAAAATCAAATGCCTAAGATCAGACAGAGGTGGTGAATTCTAGTCAAATGAGTTTGATGAGTTACAGAAGAACATGGAATTAGGAGACAATTCTCGCCACACAGAATCCTTGGCAAAATGGAGTTGTTGAAAGGAAGAATAGAATAGTGCAAGAGATGACAAGGACCATGTTAAATGAATCCAAACTCCCAAACATGTATTGGAGTGAAGCAGTATATACCGTGGTCTATCTTTTAAACAGAGCTCAGCTAAGAGTAAACAATGATAAGACTCCCTATGAACTATGGAAGAAGAGGCCTACAAATGTGAAGCACATCAGAGTGTTTGGAAGAAAATTCTACATCAAAAGGGATGAAGAAAACTTAGGCAAATTTGACTCAAGGAGCGATGAAGGTATATGTTAGTGCGAGAATCACAAAGCACCCCCGAGTGTCTACAACTCGATGGGTTGAGACTCTCGGTGTGATTGCATAACATGGAGCTTTTCCCAAGTGTGGTAGCTTGCGAAATCGGAAAAGCTCTCTGGATGAAGGCCGGTTCCTATTCCTCTGTTCGAGATGCACATGAAAAATGCGAGAGGGTTTACTCAAAATCTAATCTAACTTGCCAGGAGACATGGTAAGAAGATGCATAAAAATAAACCTAAACTAACAAAGGTGATGCACCGAGGAATGAAGAACACCTATCTCGCCAATAAACACAAACCATTAAAATGTGATGCAAGATCATGCACAAATAACAAAATTTGCAGTGAAAGATCAGGAGGATGCAAATGATCACAGAGAGGGTTGAGAATCATCCACGACATGCATTACTTGCTCCAAAGATTGATATAATACACTACAAAATGCCAAGAGGCAAAGTTGCATTACAGATTTTAAATGGGAGGTTCGAACTCCACAAATTCACCTGCCAAAGAGAATAAGGGAGGGGCAAAACAAGAGTGTCCAACGCTTAGAAAGAAGCCCCTCCTTACAGTTTATAGGAAGAATGAGAGAGGGAAGAGAGAGGGAATCCAAATCTACCCCAACCACCTCTAGGTTGCATTTAATTCGTCTCATTATGGTGGTAGGTGAGAACCCTAGCAAACTTAAAAGCGTGCGAACTGTATTTTGCATTAAAACTGGTTGTTGAAATGTCATTTCTGGCCATTACCACGTGCCAGAGGCATTTTTTGATTTTCTCTCTCCAAAATCCATCAAAATTAAAAAATGACCCTGGATCTTGTAGAGAATTTCACCAACTTTCCATTGATATAAAGAACGCGAAAAACCAAGCTTTGGATCGAAAGTTATGGCCATTTGAAGATTTAGGGCAAAAACAGGCCCAAAACGGATCGACGGGCAAAAAGTTTGAATTTTTTTTTTGTTGGTCTTTGGAAAGTTTTTTTTGAATTTTCCCGCTCTGCCACCACCCAAGCGCCACATGGCACGATTTCATTGGACGTGGGCCCTTCCTGACCATTTCCCTTTGTTTTTTGCCTTTGGAAAAATTTCAAAATTTTCCCGCTGGGCCGATGAGGTGAAGACACGTGGCGGGTGCTGATTAGACGCGGGCCTGTCTTTCCTAAATTTTCCGTAGTCGCTTCGACATTTTGACTTGGACACATGTCAAAACCCCATTGGATGTGGGTTTGACCCTCCAAAATTTCCTTGCGGGCTTTTCCAATTTCTGGCGCCACCTGGACACGTGGCGAGATCTTATTGGCTCACAATAAGGGGGGCGGGCTAAAACACTCCTTTTGGATTTTTAGTGAAACACTTAGCCAAATTTCTAACTTTTTCCCCTTCTGACACGTGGCACGTTCTGATTCATCCGCGGGCCTCCTTGTCTCTTTTGCGGCCTTTTCACCTTTTACGTCCCATGCGTCCTTCGCGTACTTTTGTCCCAACTGTCCCGGACAAAAATCTCCTGCTTCGGCCGATTCGAGCTTCCTTGTTCCTGTTTGCGGTCTTTTCACCTTTTCACGTCCCACGCGTCCCTCGCGTACTTTTGTCCCAATGTCTGGATTGCACAGGACAAATATCTCGAACCGCCCAAATGGGTATGCAGCCGGTGAATCGCCAATTCCGTCGTCCGTGCGTACTTTTTGTCCCGGTATGCCAAAACCACACGAAACAAAAACTTGACGATTTTCCTTGCTTTCGGCCATTTTGGCTTTTCATGTCCCTCGCGTCCCGACGTCCCAACTGTCCCACGGACCGCCTGGGACAAAAATGTCCGACTTAGCCGATTTTCTTGCTTTTTTCGGCCCCAAGCTTGGTACGACGAACCTCAGTACGACCCGAACCCTTCAGACCCGAAATGCTTTAAAACAATCCTGCAACCTTATTTTTTGCATTTTTTCCATTTTCTCAACTCGTTGGGATTTCTTCTTGGATGAGAGAGTTAGAGAGAAGCCGAGGGGGCCCCAAAAACATGATTTCGGGCCTTGAATCAATCTACTTGCTCGGGACTGAATAATTTGATGCATGTTATCAAAATTACCTTGAGGGTGAATTTTGGATAACAATTTTGGTGACTCAGCGGGGTCATCTGCCTGCTGGATGAAGAACGCCACCAACTTGCCTGAAGCATCCATTGGGCATGGAGTCATGAGTTGTAGCCTGCAAACTGATCTAAACTTTGAAAACTTCCCTCTGAGCCACTTGAAACCCATTGAACTTAGAGTTGTTCTCACCAAAATGCCACTTAAAATGAACTGTGCAAGAGCAAAACCAGCAGCACCAAAACTATGTACAAAACTGAAAATCATACATGCTCCAAATGGAACATGCAGAGTGTGCACAAGCACTTCTTTTACTGAAAGCAAATCTACCTACTCTATTCTAACTGGAAGCAAAGGTAAGCTAAACAAACCTATGACTTTGGTTGTGCAAAATAGCTTCCTTTCTTCAAAATTGGCAACCATGCAACTGATTTGGCATTGAACATGGCTGATTGGATGAATGGAAAATCAACAAGAAGCTGGTCTTCCACCCAAATCATCAAGGTATCGGTGAAGGAAAATTCAATACCTCTTTTAGTTGTTCTGCATTTGGATTGGAGAGGTATGACAGCTGATCCTTGGTTCTTTGTAGCTCATCCTCATGCTTAGAGGCAAGCATGACTGGTTGTGGCTTCTCCTTTGGCTCCAATGAAGCCAAATACCTGATTGGGCAAGGTCTGATCCGTTTGATATGCCCATAATTCTGATTTTCAACTCCAAGAATGGAGTTCTCTTGTAGACCCTCTTGAATGGATGGTGTGGAAGCAATGGTAGAACCCTTCTGCCCTTTCTCTTCCTCCAATGAAGAACATGGAAGATTTAAATCTTCCAATCTTGATTCCAAAGAGCTGCTATAAGATGCAGGCTGCTGCAAATGAATGCTCTCCTTCATGACAGAGGCTCTGGTGTTTGGGACGTGGATGATGAAAGAGAGAATGGTAGGAACTCAACCGGTTCTTCTTCATCAAAATAGTCCTCCAAATCAGACAGGTAAACTACCTCATTGTTGTCCTGCTGCAAATGTTCAACCTCTCCCATGGTGTTCTCTTGATCTGCAACTTGATCACCATGGTTTCTTTCATCCTCCAACATTGAGTTTGAGAGATCAAACTCTTCTTCAGTACTAGAACTTGAGAGAGATGAAGTAGAAAGAAGAACTGAAGGTTCTTCTATAACCTACTTTGTGCTCAAAGCCTTTGGAACTGTACTTTTCTCCTCCACAACTAGAATGTGCTCCTCTTCTTTTGGATTTGGAGCAGCTTCTTCCTCCTCTACTACTTGAAGACAATCTTGCTCTTGATAGAACTCTTCTTCTAGCATGAAGTTTGTCAAGTCAAACTCTTCGATCTGCTGCTCTAGAGGACAAGTTGGGACTGCAAGATCTTCTTCTAGAGCTTTCTTCCTCTATGGCTGATTGTGTAACTTGAATTGAATCAGCATTCCCTTCAAATAGAGTGCCAACATGGACACTACTTTATGAGCAAACTGACTGCTGATCTGCTTCTTCTTTTTGCTCTTCTTCTGCTACCACAAAATCAGTCTTAACCACCACCTGTTCTCCAACTCCAACCTCTTCTGAAGGCTTAACCATCAAGGGGATCTTTGTCATCCCAAATTTAAGAGCCCAACTCTTCAGACTTTGAATTTCTTCATCCTTGTTTGGCTTTTCTTTTTGTTGTTGTTTTCCTTGACTAGAATTCTGATTTTTATCCTCCCAACATGGATTTGGGAATGCAAGAGGAGAAGTGGATTGTAACTCAAATGGCTTGGCAATTTTTCATGGTGGTGGAGGAGGTAGAAACTCTTGTTTCTTTGGAGGAGAGGGTATTTCTGTTAGCTTTTGTGGAGGGGATGATTGTTTGGAAGGAAAGGGGAAGGAAGAATTGAGATGTGGTGGAAGACTAGGGAATGGAGAAATGGAATTAACTCCTGGGCAGCATTGACTGGATTTAGAATTTGAAATTCCAAATGAGATGATGCTACTTGAGTAATGGGAAGAGAAAAACCAGATGATGGTGTAGAACGTACCCATTGACAAGGTTGTTCAACACCAAGTGTATAGGCCTCTATTTCTTCTGTCCATTGTGCAAGTTGGGGCAGCATCTTCATCATGAAGTCCAGCTTCTCCTGAGGGCTGAAGTGTCTTGGAAAAGGGCCTCCCCATGGACAAGGAGTCTTGCAACCAATTCTGAAAGCTTTCATTTGTGCTTGAGCCCTGGATTGCACCATGTTTACCTCCATCTTTTGGATTTGTTCCAGCAGATCTGCATTTTCTTCTTGATTGTCTTCATGCATACCCTTGTGCTTGACATGCTTCATATCCAAACTGACTTTGTACTTGCTTCTCATATGGGTAGACATGCTGATTTTGAATTTGATCAAAATGCTGATTTGGAGGATTTGTAAAACATGTTGGAGGTGTGATATACTGTTGTTGTAAATGTGAATTCCATGATGGAAATGAAGTCATGATTGCACAACTTCATGGAATGGAAAAGAGTGAAAATGATGGAAAGAAGAATGGATGGAAATGAATGAAAAATAGTGCTGACTTTAGAGAATGAGTTGTTTACCGGATGGAGTCACCGGATGTGCTTTTGAAAGTGCCTCCAAAGGTGAATCTTTAACGGAAACACACCAACTGTCAAAGATAAAGTGGAAGACCTCTAAGGTCCCACCGGGCGTGCCAAAACTGTTAGTGCAGAATCACAGCACCCCTGAGTGTCTGCAACTCGATGGGTTGAGACTCTCAGTGTGATTGCATAACATGGAGCTTTTCCCAAGTGTGGGACCTTGCGAAATCGGAAAAGCTCTCTGGATGAAGGTCGGTTCCTATTCCTCTGTTCAGATGCACACGAAAAAAATGCAGAGGGTTTACTCAAAATCTAATCTAACTTGCCAAGGAGACAGGGTAAGAAGATGCATAAAAATAAACCTAAACTAACAAAGGTGATGCACCAAGGAATGAAGAACACCTATCTCGCCAATAAACACAAACCATTAAAATGTGATGCAAGATCATGCACAGATAACAAAATTTGCAGTGAAAGATCAGGAGGATGCAAATGAACACAGAGAGGGTTGAGAATCATCCACAGACATGCATTACTTGCTCCAAAGATTGATACAATACACTACAAAATGCCAAGAGGCAAAGCTACATTATAGTTTTAAATGGGAGGTTCGAACTCCACAAATTCACCTTCCAAGAGAAGAAGGGAGGGCAAAACAAGAGTGTCCAACGCTTAGAAAAGCCCCTCCTTACAATTTATAGGAAGAATGAGAGAGGGAAGAGAGAGGGAATCTAAATCTACCCCACCACCTCTAGGTTGCATTTAATTCATCTCATTATGGTAGTAGGTGAGAACCCTAACAAACTTAAAAGGCGTGCTGTATTTTGCATTAAAACTGGTTGTTGAAACGTCATTTCTGGCCATTACCACGTGCCAGAGGTGTTTTTCAATTTTCTCTCTCCAAAATCCATCAAAATGCAAAAATGACACTTGGATATTGTATATAATTTCACCAGCTTTCCATTGATATAAAGAACGCGAAAATCTGAGCTCTGGATCGAAAGTTATGGCCATTTGAAGATTTAGGGCAAAAACAGGCCCAAAACGGATCGGCGGGCAAAAAGTTTGAATTTTTTGTTTTGGTCTTTGGAATTTTTTTTTGAATTTTCCCCACACTCTCGCCACCCAAGTGCCATGTGGCATGATTTCATTGGACGTGGGCCCTTCCTGACCATTTCCCTTTGTTTTTGCCTTTGGAAAAAATTTCAAAATTTTCCCGCTGGGCCGATGAGGTGAAGACACGTGGCGGGCGCTGATTAGACGCGGGCCTATCTTTCCTAAATTTTCTGCGGGTCGCTTTGACATTTTGACTTGGACACGTGTCAAAACCCCATTGGATGCGGGTTTGACCCTCCAAAATTTCCTTGCGGGCTTTTCCAATTTCTGGCGCCACCTGGACACGTGGCGAGATTTTATTGGCTCGCAATAAGGGGGGCAGGCTAAAACACTCCTTTTGGATTTTTGGTGAAACACTTAGCCAAATTTCCAAAATTTTTCCCCTTCTGACACGTGGCACGTTCTGATTCGTCCGTGGGCCTCCTTGTCTCTTTTGCGGCCTTTTCACCTTTTCGCGTCCCACGCATCCCTCGCGTACTTTTGTCCCAACTGTCCCGAGATGAAAATCTCCTGCTTCGGCCGATTCGGGCTTCCTTGTTCTTGTTTGCGGCCTTTTCACCTTTTCACGTCCCACGCATCCCTCGCGTACTTTTGTCCCAACTATCCCGGACTGCCTAGGACAAATATCTCGAACCGCCGAAAAATGGATGTCATCTGTCGTAAATCGGCCGATTCGCGTCCGTCACGTGCGTACTTTTGTCCCAACTGTGCCAAAACTGCGCGAAACAAAAACTTGACGATTTTCCTTGCTTTCAGCCGTTTCGGCTTTTCGCGTCCCTATGTCCCAACTGTCCCATGGACCGCCTGGGACAAAGATGTCCGACTTAGCCAATTTTCTTGCTTTTTTCGGCCCCAAGCTTGGTACAACGAACCTCAGTACGACCGAACCCTTCAGACCCGAAATGCTTTAAAACAGTCCTGCAACCTTATTTTTGCATTTTTTCCATTTTCTCAACTCGTTGGGATTTCTTCTTGGATGAGAGAGTTAAAGAGGAGCCGAGGGGCCCCAAAAACATGATTTCGGGCCTTGAATCAATCTACTTGCTCAGGGCTGAATAATTTGATGCATGTTATCAAAATTACCTTGAGGGTGAATTTTGGATAACAATATATTCACCGGATACTTGGCGGTTAGTGTGGCCTACATATGCTACAACAAGCAATTGCAAAAGATAGTGGTTTTCACTAATGTGAAGGTGGATGAGGCACAATATGGAAAAACCAGCACTTAAGACATTGGTGGAAATGGAGAACAAGAAGATGATGAAGACTTGGACGAGTCAGCGTGAAGAAGAAGAAAGACCAGACACTAAGGCACCCTCTAGGAAAGTCAAGAAGGATCATCCTGTAAATCAAATCATTGGAAACAAGGATGGTAGCATCCTAATAAGAAGGAGACTTGGAGATTAGCAGAGTCATGAAGCTATAACACTCCTATCCACAATAGAACCCAAGAATGTTGTTGAAGCAAGCAAATATCAACATTGGGTAGATGTCATGAATGAAGAATTGGATCAAATCGAAAAGAATGAGACATGGGAACTAGTACCTAGGTTGCGGGACAAGAATGTGATTGGAACCAAGTGGGTCTTCAAGAATAAGTTAAATTAGAAAGGAGAATTTATGCACAACATGGCCGAGACAGTATGTAAAGGATACGGGTAAATGGAAGGAATTGACTTTTATGAGACATTTGCACTAGTTGCAAGAATGGAGGCAATAAGGTTGTTTCTGGCTTATGTGACATACAAGAAGATCAGAGTGTTCCAGATGGACGTGAAATCAGCCTTCCTAAATGGTTTCCTGAATGAAGAGGTATACATTGAACAACCTGATGGATTTTCACTGACTGAAGATAAAGATTATGTGTGTAGGTTGAAGAAAGCTTTATATGGATTAAAACAAGCTCCTAGAGCTTGGTACAATAGATTAGACTCATACCTCATTGAGAAGGTTTCAGAAAAGGAGTCATGGACAACAATCTATACATAAAAGAAGAAGGAGAACATCTGCTCATTGTAATAGTATATGTGGATGACATCATTTTTGGTGGAGATCATGACAAGATGACATACGAGTTTGCAGACATGATGAAAGAATAATTTGAGATGTCAATGTTGGGAGATCTGTCTTTATTTTTTGGGACTACAGATAAATCAATCAGATCAAGGTATATTCATCTCCCAAAGCAAGTATATAAAAGAGATGTTGAAAATATTTAGGATGGAAGACTACAAACCTATTGGGACACCAATGGAGGTTGGATGCAAGCTGAGTAGAGATGATAACTCACCAAAGGTAGACAAAACACTATACAGATCAATGATAGGAAGTCTACTTTACTCCACAACATCAAGACCAAACATCATGTAGGCGGTAGGACTAGTTGGAAGATTTCAAGAAGATCCAAAGGAAACACACCTCAAGGTGGTCAAGAGAATTCTGAGATATCTCATGGGCATAGTTGAATATGGATTGTGGTACCCCAAAAGCAATGACTTTAGCATAAAAGCATATACAAATGCAAATTGGGCAGGAAGTGTTGATGATATAAAGAGCACAAGCAAAGGAGAATTCTTTGTTGGAAATTACTTGTATCTTGGCTCAGTAAGAAACAATCATTAGTGGCTCTCTCAACATGTGAAGCAAAGTATATAGCTGTCACGATGTGTTGCACACAAGTTCTATGGATGAAGCAGACATTAGAGGATTATAAGGTAAAATCTGAACATCCAATTCCCTTATTGTGTGATAGTACAAGTGCAATTAGTGTCTCCAAGAACCTAGTGTTCCACTAAAAAACCAAGCATATACCAATAATGTATCATTTCTTGAGGGAACAAGTGAATGACAGGAAGATCAGTCTAGAATATGTGAGCACTAAAGAAGAAATTGCAGATATAATGACTAAGTCGTTACCAAAGGCAACATTTGAGCACTTAAGGAATGAATTGGGGGTCATTCCTAATCCCGCCAACAACTAGAGGGCATGCAGAAAATACAAGGAGATATTCTAAAGTAATATCATCTCCTAAACAGTGCCCAAAGTGAGGGGGAGCTAATCTATTAGCTCAAATTTATCAAAGTATGCATCAGCTTAGGGGGAGCATTGCCGCGAAACACCAGATCAGATGGATAAGAAGCATAAGCCTAGGGGGAGCTTCTTGAGGTAAGCACATGAAGAAACCAACTTACAAGTATATTCAGTTATATGTAGCATAGATGGCCCTTTTTCATTGTTGTCAAAGGGGAGAAAAGCTAGAATTCAGAAACCAATGGCTCACAAACAAAAGGGGAAGAAATGAAGAAACCAGAAACCAGTCCACAGACATAGAAGAACAGGAGAAAGGCGGATTCAGGTATGCAATCATTTTTCCATCAAAAGGTTATAAGGTTATAAAGGTTTCTATAGGTTGGAGTGTTGCCATCAATGACAAAGGGGGAGATTGTTGAATATTTTTCATTATTATATATGTTGTCATTGATGTCAAGATGGATGAGTTGATATCCAGTTGCATTGATGGCAAAAGGAGTCATTTGGTAAAGTGAGCAAGCTGAAAAGATGAAGGTTGATTGGTAGTGTTAACCCACAAAGGCTTTGAGATGATCAAGGATAAGCCCTAAAGGACTTAGAAAACATTTGAGCAAGCCGCGGATATAAGGTGTTAGCCGCCAAGTAAATAGAGAGTTACAGAGTAAAGAAGCTCAAGGAAGGAACCATAGACTAAAGGAAAGCTCTAGAAGAAGCCGTCGAAGGCAGGAGAGTGTCGTAGAGTGAAGAAGGTCAGAAGGTAAAGCCACATATATGAAGATTTGGAGAAGGACAATTAGTTAGAGTTCAAATTGAAAGAGTGAACATTTGCATTCGATTTCAAGGATTTGATTGATAAAGAATTGCGATTACAAGTAGAATCGTAACTTCACACACAATGAAAGTCTCTGTCCAGCCTACCAACATTTAATGCATGTTGACCACAAGGTAATTTGGTTAAGCTTGATGGAGAGTCCCGATTTTAAGGCGAATTAAAACAATGCAAAGAAGATGGGTCGTCGTTTTAATTTCACGATGCAAATTCTAAATAATGCAATTTTTCTAATTTTGGAAGTTGGCTAATAAATTGATTTGTCAGATGTGTGGAAGAAGGAGGAATGAAGCCGAACAAGGAAATAATAAAATTTGGACTCAGTTGGGAACATTTAATGATCCAGATTCACATGCGACAGATTAGGAAGAGTACACGATGCAAATTTGAAGCAAGCTTTTGAGTCATTTGTGTAATAAAGAAGAACTTGAAGTGAATTTGATGCTATTGCTCATGAGAGAAAAATAACTAAGGCACCAGAGCCAAAAAGAGCGACAGGGGGAGAGAGAAAAATACGATGCAATCAAGCTAAGAAGAGCTAGAATGACGAAGCAAAGAGAAAGGGTGAGATCAAGAAAATAATGAAGAACATGATCAAATAAGAAGACCATAAAGGTGAAAATTTGAATGAGCAGAAGAGAGTGACAGAGGAAGAACACAGATCGAGCCAGGAAAGTGATCATAATTCATTGTATTAGCAATTGTTGTAACTACATGATCAAAATGTATATGTAAAGAAGTCTAAGTTGTAGCTTAGCACATTCAGGGAGTTGAACTTCCTCAGGAGAGGAAAGAATCTCTTGTGATGCGTAATATTCACTTGAGTCCTTTGTTGTGTGTAATATCAACATAGGTGTAGGGGTTGGTGCTCCTTGTGGGATCGATGTCTCACTAAACAAATCTTGTAAGATGTGTTATATTCTTATGAGTCCTTGCTTTGTGTAATATAAGCAACGGTTTTGGTGGTTTTTCTCCCGAAAGGGTTTCCCATGGTAAATCTTTGTGTTCAGTATTTATGTGTATGATGAATACTTGTTTGATTGTCTGCTTTACTCATACATATAGATTGGTAAAGAATATAAAATTGAATCAAGAGTGTAAATTTTTAATTTACACTGATTCACCCCCCTCTCAGTGCTTGTGATCTCGTAACATAATGTTTTTAAACAAAGAGAAATAGAGGACATAAATGTGATACATCCCCAAGTAGAGGTAACATTAAATGGTATTGTCGATCAGGACAAAAGCTCTTGAGGTGGCTAAATCACCTTACGATAAACAATGCCTTGAGACAGAGGCAGCCATAGATGGTATTGTCGGTCAACCAAAAAACTCTCGAGGTGGCCAAACAATATCTTCCACGAACCATGCCTCAAACGAACGGCCAGGATGGTTTCATCAATGCATGTACTCAGAAGATCTCGTCCTCGCTCAAATGTCGATGCGGTTCAATTTCAATATATAAACGCCTTCGACGTAACAAGAATGGAAAGGGTGTGTTTATCTTAACAAAAGTGCATTGTCAAACCAACGATAAAGAGTATATTACCAAATTTAAGTATGTATAAACTTTTGGCTAATTTGTCTCATCTTGGTTTTAGGCTCGCGATCCTTTTCAGCTACCTTTTTAATGTTATAACCATCTATGTTTTAATTTAACATATGATGTGTTCTAATAAAAAAATGGAAATTATGGAAATAAAAAAATAGATTCTTTCCCAAAAATAAAGATTGGACAAATTTTTAGATGGAAAAAAAACAAAAAAAGTGTCAAACACCTAATTTAAATATCAATTTATCAATAAACAAAGTTAATTTAAACTTTACTATAAATTAAAAAATATGACAATCTCAAATATCAAATTATCAATAAACAAAGTTAATTTAAACTTTATTATAAATAAAAAAATGACAATTTCAAATATCTTCATCTAATAAATTAGAATATACTATGTTTGATATTATAAAACTATTTTTTTAATAGTACAAATACTTCTAATATTACCATAGAATACCATACTTAACCGTGGACTTCACATAAATATAAAAAGTTTGCTTATATATGACAAAATCAATGGACACGGGATCCCCGTTTAGTATTAGTGATTATAAAGTGGCTAGAGGGGTCCTAATATTAAAAATGTTATCCTTGGGAATGCGAGAAAATACAACGAATCTGCACTTTTGTATTAAAAGCTAGATTCCCATCTCATTCGATGGAAGGTGATTTCACATTAAATCCAATTTTATTCTTTCTTTTATTTAATAATATATTAAAAACAATTGGATTATTATTTAAAGTTCAATTATATAATTATATAATTATATATACACACATTGAAATTTGCAATAAAACTAAAATAAGGTATTAAAATTAAGAACTTAATAATAGCGATGATGAAAAGAAAGGATTAACCTTTAAAGTTGTACTAGTTATGCTTATAAATATATGTTCATTTTCACTTGTCAATGGATCTAGCGTAGTGTCTCATTCAGAGAGTGAAGTTAGAAGGCACAATACTAAATGGATCCCTTTGGATTCTGAATTTTTCAAGTTAAATTATGATGAAGTTTCAAGGGGTAACCTTAGGATCTCTAGGGCGGGTGTATCATCGTGACTGTTCTAACTCCTTGATTCATGTGTTGGTTCTTTCTACCTCCCGATGGAACATGTGATGATGCAAAGGCTTCAACATTAGTACATGGTCTGCATATGGCTCTTAATTGTGGCATCGACCAAATTTGCGTTAAAGTAGATTCATGGTCATCTTTAATGCTATCAATTCTGGAAAATCCAAGGCATGGAGAATCAACAACATCCTTGGCCAAGCCCGTCACCTACTCCCTAGATTCTCTAAATGGAGCATTCAATGTTGGTACCAGGAAGCCAATATGGTTGTAGTTGTCCTTGTAAATCATAGAGCTTCCCAACTTTAGGATGACTTAGTGGAGCCATGACATGACCTTGGGGAGTTGTTTCTTCGTGACTTGATATCCACCCATGCGATTCACCAAGTGGGTGGGCATCATCGACTTATCCCACATGTAAGTTCATCATTCTCTATCACGATTTGGATTTAACTATCTTGCCCTTGGTCTCATAGCTTCCAAAGTTGGTGTTCTAATAACTACTCACACACTTCCTCACTGGCTTATATTGATGCTCACCACCTCCTTGCCTTTTCATCATCTCCTTTGCATTTCTATCTCGGAGCTTTGCCTCTGCCTGCTATTTTATCGATGACAACTTATAATGGAGGATCCTTAGCTCCCTCAATTCCATTTGGTTGGTGCAAGACAAGAGATGGCTTTTTCTCAATAATGTCTAATAAAAGGTTGTACCACATTTTCATTATCTAGTCAAGGCTTGTTTTTGAATGCCATTAAGGCATTGCTTTTCACGGAGTATATTGAGCTTACAAGATGCCCTTGCGTGAACTCATAAATCGCCTTTGTATTTGTGGACAACTCGCTTCAAATCGACCTAAACAAACATGTTATGGTTTGTCATTGCCATGCACTTTATCGGACCTACTCATTAGATTGGGCTTGGCCATGTGGTTGAAGAAACAAAATTATAGTCACTTGGACTCTTCTCTAGTTTGGGCTTCGTGTTATATGGTTTCATGGCAAGGGAAGACTATGTGGAGCTAGAAAGGTGATTTAACATTGTGACCAACTTTGTTGAACAAGTTATCAACCACTGTCACGACAAGGAATCCGTTGGATGTCTACCTACAAATCTGGATTTGGTTGCATTACATGCCCTCATCACTCTAGTGGCTTCATAGATTATGGATTTGAGAAGGAAAGCGACAAGTGCGTACACATTTCTCACCTGCATTGTAGGCCCGACACATTAGGATGTTTCATTGGGCGAGCGAAATGGTTCCAAGGGCACAATGGGATACCATTTCTCAAATGGTTTTTTACTTTTTGATATCCATCCATGATCCCTCCCCCGGAGGTTTTCTTAAGAATATAGACTATGTATGATGGAGTGATTGTATGTTGGTCTTCTTGCTAGTTTATTATAGTTCTATGTTTTTGGATGCATTGTTCTTGGTTCTTAGAAGCATGGTCAACATCTTGATATGTAATAGCGCATCTTTTTGGTATATTAATATAATTGAGAGTGGGACTCATCAACCCTCATTTACATATCAAAAATAAAATGTTCATTTTATAGTTTGTATGTATTAGTGACATAAATTTATTATTAACCATTCATTTATGCCATAAATTCATTATTAACCATCTATTTCATCAAATGAATGTCATTAATGTTGATGTTTTTTTGAACTAATTGTCAATTAAATTATGATGATAAAAATGTTTTTAGTATTATGAATATTAGCTACTCCTCAACATAGTGTAGCACATCATTGATTTCCGCCAACTCTTATATATGAGAGTTGATTTATAAATTTGGGTGGGCACATGCCCATTTAATTTCTTCAACTAACTTATCCATAAAAGTGCTTATCCTTCTTGTTGCAATTAGCTCATTACACATTGGGGTGTTCATGATGAAGTAAGTCTTGTGATAATGTAAGGACTATAGGAATTGATAGAATGAGTGATGAGGGTGTTGAGGAGAGAGGACACTACGAGGCTAAGAAGAACCTTAAAAATGAGTGGTTATATTGACTAAAGGGATGAGAAGATATAACAATTAATAAAAAGACCAAACTCACCGATGTCATACGATAACTCTTAAACTCTACAAAAGCAAAGTTGAAGATGAATATATTAAGAAAATACACTTTTAAATAGAATTCTTTTCATTCTTAATATCAATTTATAGATACATAAATACTTATGCCGAACCTCTTACCCCATGAAGTATATCACTCAATTTCTAACTTTTTAAAAAGAAAACACAAGGTTTATATTAAATCTATTATTTTCACAAAAGCTACCAATGTTTGAATATTAAAATCCTTGATTCAAACCTACACCTAAACTTACAAAAACTCAACCTATAAACTATACACAATCTATTTGAAAATTTCAAGTCCAATTTATTTAAATAAATTTTAAATATAAATAATTACAATTAAACTTTATCAATTAAGAAAAAACAACTTACACACCTTAAAATTCCAAAACAAAAGTTAATAATTAAGCCATAAGGTGTCTTGTAGTGGAGTGCGACCAATTTATTCTCGACAAATGTTAGATTTTTTTATGCGCTAGGATTTGATTCTACATTTTCGTTGAAATCGGACGGTAAATGGCAGTTCCACCGAACAACACAACTTTCGTAGTCTAGCGAAGATCTTTCTAGTAGTACGGGATATTGGCGGCAATGTGGCAAGGGAGCCATAGTCGGAGGTTGGAGCTTAGTGGCAGTTGACACGCATGCAGATGAAACAGAAACCTGGTGGTTTTAATAACGGGAAAATTGGGGAAATTTTGCAAATTGTTGTATATCAGATCACCTTTTTTCATGTTGGTTTATTGTTAAGGTTGTTTCGAGAGATGGGTTTCATGGCCATGTTGTTTAAAATTGCGAGGACTGATTTGTATTTATGTTTTGTAAGATAGGGAGCCCCACCAGAATTCGTATTTTTGTAAGTTTGAATTTCATGTCGAAGACCTAAAGCTCTGGTATTTACATTCGTTGTTGGGGTTTTTAGTTATTCTAAGTTGGGGTTTCATTGTTTTCTTGTCTTATGGGTACCACATCTGCATGCACAAAATTCACGGCTGATGTAACTTGGCTTGGTTTTTTCCTGTGGAGAACTCGTGCTTCGTGTTCGAGGCTGGTAAGCCTATATCCTCCTTATCTTTTTTCATGTATCTATTCTCATTGGTCCGAGCTTTGTCTCTGATTTGAGCCCACGTTTTAGCTCATGGCTGCTCTGTTTCTCTGTATCTTGCAATGTTTGTACATTGAGCTCATTACCTTCTAATGAACTTTGTACATTAAATTTTTTTAAGATCTTTCACCTCAGTTAGCCTCTCTGGGGTTTAGATGATTGACACAAAGGTTTTCTATTTTCTCGTTCTCTTATTTTTGTGACTTGCATATCCTACATATTGATCTTCGATGGTTAGCCTCCCCAAAAATGTAAGCATTCCCCTCTGCTTCATCTTATACTTCAAGATCTTGCTATGAGAAAAAAATTTCTTTTACATAAAAATGAAGACTTTATGTATCTTGGAAAATAGAATTCTTTTATCCTACAAGTTTGTAAGCATCCATATTTATAGCTTGATTATCTCGACCTTACCCAACTCGTGATTTTTCTTTTTTTTGTAACTCTCAATTCATAGATGAGCTCACTCTTTTTTTGGGTGTCAGGTTTTATGAATGTGGCTCGATATTTAGCTCTTTGAGTTCGACCTAAGTTTGTTTATGGCCGGTTGTTCACTACTACAAGTCCCATCTTTCCATTCAGTACCTTTCTTGGATCTAACTCAGTGCAGTAGCACCCTTTCTGTCTTTCCAATTAAATTGTGAAAAATCATCATCCTCGCATTGGATTGTAATCACCATGGTCATTGACTGTCATCTAAATTTGTCTTGAATTTTCTTCTTCCTGTTGTTGATATCTTATGATATCTCACTATGGCTATATCTTTCAAGCTGAAACTGATTCCTTTACGGGTGCTTGAAAACTATAAATCTAAAGGTGAAAAGCATTGACGAACTTTAACTTTTGTAAACAAATTTGTATGGTCTCTTTTTCTGAAAATTGGCTGAGGCTTAGCTTTACAACATATTTATTTCTTTTTCATTATGAAAAAATAGAATCTATTAAAGCTTGAGTCTTAAGGATTCATTCTAATTCCAGAGATTTGTTCACTATTTACTGTTGTATACTTTCAAGAATTTTTAGAAAGACATGTTGAATCTAAAAACTTTCACCCTTTGATCCATTAATTTAATGTAATTGTGCACTTTTACATGGTTTTTGTAAGTCCTCTTTTGCAGTGTTTTATCATGTTGAGGATGAATGCTTTGATCATTGTTATTTGAATATATTGGTAGATGGTATTGAAGATGACAGTGGCAACATGTCCAGGTTTGTTATACTGGCCAAGGAACCTGTGATTCCTAGAATAGACAAGGATTTTCAAGACCAACATAGTTTTTGCTCATGAAGAAGGCACTGGTGTACTTTTCAAGGTCTTGTCAGCCTTTGCTTTTAGGAATATTAACCTGACTAAGATTGAGAGTAGGCCTCAGAGGAGAAAACTTGTAAGGGTTGCAAATGACCTCAATGGGGGCACTGCCAAGCCCTGCTTTGAGTACATTTTTATGTTGATTTTGAGGCCTCCATGGCAGAGCCTAGAGCATAGAATGCTCTTCAAGAGGTTCAGGAATTCACAACTTTTCTCAGAGTTTTGGGCAGCTATCCCGTGGATATGTCTCCTCTCAACAGGGGTGATCATTAGAATTATGTTTGGTTTACCAAAGTTTATAGCTTGCTTATCTATATAAATGGAAGTTGTGTTTCTAATGTATTTGTTGGGGAAACGGGATTGGAAATAAATAAAATGAAAAGGTGTTTATATGGTGTTTGTAATTGCGATGAGTGGTGAGGAATTTGAAGTAATTCTAGGCTTGTTCTAAACAGGCACATCTCACTTTTAGTAATCCAATTTGATTGAGGAAAACTATAAATGTTAAGATAGCCTAAAAAATGCAGTGTTTTGTTCATGACAGCTTTTGTAATAGGTTTCAAGTGGATTATTTATCTTTATCAGAAATGAATTCTTACATACTAATTCATATAGTTTGGTTTGAAATTACACAATTTAAATTCCAAAAAAATCATTTTACTGAAAAGAACGATAAGAATATTGTTCCAAGCTACGATCTCAGATGATAATAGCACACCACATTAGATTTGCAAAGCAGAAGAGCTAAAATACCATATATGGAAATCCATCATAATCCATAATGCTCAATACATTACAATATAATGACTTGAATTATTCAATAAGAAAGATGTACATATAGGAGGAGGGAAGTGCAACTACTACCTAAATCAGTGGTGAAGAACTCCCACTAACTAATACTGGTAGTTAAGTTAACTCCAAAATACTAGTAAGCTAACTCCACATAACTGAGAAGCTAACTCAACACAACTAGTAAGCTAACTCCACACAACTAGTACACCTAAGCAAGCTAACCCAACAAGTGTAGGGCTAACACAAGTGTAAGAATTATCCTAATAAATAAATAAAAGGATAAATAATAACCTACACTAACACCCTCCCATAAGCATAGCTTAGGTGGGTGGAAAGAAGGTGGGTCCCAACAACAAGGCTTGATGAGGTACCCACGTATAACAACTCGGGAAAAAAGGACACCGTAAGGTACCAAAACCGATAATAACAAAGTAGAGAGAAAATCTTGTTGCAAGATATCCTCAAAAGCGACTCCAAAAACATGTACAATCATTGAAGAAGTGTGGTGCACACTATGGTCTAAATCCACTGCTTTCGATCATATAACTCAAAAACAATTGACACTAGGCTTCACCAGAATAGCTCCATGCAAGGAGACTGTCAATGGAGTGATGTCAAAAGTGAAAAACAAACACCAAACATAATTTGATCAACTACTACAAATAGGTGTGCCACGATCCAAGAAAAACCAAGGCAACAAGCAAGGACACGAGATCCAAATAAATAAGAGTGCCACGATCCAAGAAAAACCAAGGTAACAAGGCAAGGGCATGAAACCCAAAGAAGTAGTATCAACACCACACCCTCCCATACTGCAAAATGGGTAGAGTGACACCACATATCTGTATGAGTTGTCAAAATCAACTACTCGAACACTGACAAACTAACACTGGGCTCCACCAAAATAGCTCCCCCACAAGAGAGACTGTCAACATGCCAAAAAAAATGTTGAAAATATAGATCCAAAATATCTCAACAAACAAGAGATATATAAATGTATACACCCATAGATACAAGAATGCAATACCCAAAATTTTAGGACGTCGGGCTCAACCGAAAATGCATCCACAAGTGATCACAACACCCTCTCGAATTTAACACTTTATAATTGAGTGCATGTAAATATTACAATGAGTAACAATACCTTTTACATTTGAAATATGTGTATAAAAATGTCACCAATGCGTAGATCTCGAAAAAATACACAATTTCAAAAAAAAGATCACCTTAATCCGAGCTATGGATCAAAAGTTATGAGCTCTACAAGGTTTTTCTATTAAAATAATATTTTAATGCTTGATCTTTTTAAAAGGTACACGTGACACCCAAATGTCCAAAGGGTAAAAGAGTGCATCCACACGATACATGCTTGCACCAAAGGATAAAAGCTTGTGCCCAAAACCTAAAATGTCCAGAGGGTAAATCATTGTGTCCAGAGGGTACACGCTTATATCCAATGGATAAAAGAATGCACCCAGAGGGTACAGATCTGCGTCCAGTGGATAAAAGATTGCATCCAAAACCAAAATACCTAGAGGGTAAAAGAATGCATCCGGAAGGTACACGCTTATATCCAATGGATAAAAGAATGCACCCAGAGGGTATAGATCTGCGTCCAGTGGATAAAAGACTACATCCAAAATCGAAATACCTAAAGGGTAAAAGAATGCATTCGAAGGTACACACTTATATCCAATGGATAAAAGAATGCACCCATAGGGTATAGATCTACGTCCATTGGATAAAAGATTGCATCCAAAACGAAATACCCAGAGGGTAAGACAATGCATCCTAAGGTACACGCTTATATCAATGGATAAAAGAATGCATCCAGAGGGTACATATCTCTGCATCCAAAGTGGATAAATGATCGCATCCAAAACCGAAATACCTGAGGGTAAAAGAATGCATTTGGAAGGTACATGCTTATATCCATTGGATAAAATAATGCACCATAGGGTACGGATATCTGTCTAGTGGATAAAAGACTACATCAAAACCGAAATACCTAGAGGGTAAAAGAATGCATCCGAAGGTACACGCTTATATCCAATGGATAAATAATGCATCCAGCATACATGATCTACGTCCAGTGGATAAAAAGACTGCATCTAAAATCGAAATAGTCATAGGGTAAAAGAAAACGTCCAAAAGGTACACGCTTATATCCAATGGATAAAAGAATGCACCCAAATTTGACTATCTCAAAACATGGTCAAGTTTACAGCGATTCTAGGGTTTTGGCACCTTCCAAATCCAATTCCGCACTCCGTTTTGCATAAAAATGCATGCTGCAAAAAATGTTAACAAATTCCATATACATGAAAAAAAAACCCTTGCTTGCAAAGAAAAACTTACTGGATGTCTACATCATCTATCGCTCTGATACCATGAAAGGAATGATAAGAATATTGTTCCAAGCCGTGATCTCAGATGATAATAGCACACCACATTAGATTTGCAAAGCAGAAGAGCTAAAATACCATATATGGAAATCCATCATAATCCATAATGCTCAATACATTACAATAGAATGACTTGAATTATTCAATAAGAAAGATGTACATATAGGAGGAGGGAAGTGCAACTACTACCTAAATCAGTGGTGAAGAACTCCCACTAACTGATATTGGTAGTTAAGTTAACTCCAAAAGACTAGTAAGCTAACTTCACATAATTGAGAAGCTAACTCAACACAACTAGTAAGCTAACTCCACACAACTAGTACACCTAAGCAAGCTAACCCAACAAGTGTAGGGCTAACACAAGTGTAAGAATTATCCTAATAAATAAATAAAAGGATAAATAATAACTTACACTAACATTTACAATACATACCAGTTAATTTTGTTTGTTTCTTTATATGAAAAGTTTTAGAAAATCAATTAAAAGGAAAGGCGTTTAGATACTATTTAGGATTTTATTGTTAAAAGAAGCAATGGGTCTATTTTTGTTAAATATGGAAGATGTTATAAAATCTCAACAATGGTTAAAATAGAATAAATCAAGGAGAAGGGTAAAATGTCACTACAATTTCATTCTTCTACAATGTATAATGTTATCATCTTCAAATTTTTATATTTGGTTTTAATCTCCATCATTTATTTAGTCAAATCCTTATTAGAAACATTTTTTTGGTGTAACCTGAAAAATTTATGTAACTCTAAAATAAATTAAGAATATAATAATTTTTTTTAATACTGGAAAGATGAACAAAAAGATACAACTCCATAGAGCAAACCGTCTTAGAGAGAGAGTTGCAAAACTACACCACTAGTAGAATTGAAAACTATAAACTTCTTACTGAACACTACCGTATATCAACCGAAATATTTGATGTTTTGTATAGTTTTTCACCATTATCAACTAGGTGCTTCAGTTACTTTGATATCCTTCATTTATAATAACATTATACATATTTTCCTGGGTGTCAAATAAATTATTCATATTCCGAAAAATTTACACAATTAAATCCAAAAGAAATACCTTACAAAACATACAAGTTCAATTTAACTGTGTTTCCTTCCATGAAGTTGCACAATTTAAATGCCAAAAAAATAGTTTACAATACCTACCAGTTAAATTTTGATTTTTTTTTATACAAAAAGTTTCAGAAAATCAATTGAAAGGAAAGGTGTTTAAATAGTATTTAGGATTTTACAGTTAAATGAAGCAATGGGTGGCTTATTTTTTGTATTGAGACATTATAAAATCACAACAACAGTTGAAATAGAAAAGTAGTTTTTTTGTTTAATATGAAGTTAATTTGTTCATTTTTGATACAAAGAAACTCCTCCATTGTTGAGGAAAACAAATCATCCTCAAAAAAATGGCTCGACCTGCTACAACGTAGGCGATGATGCGGCTTGTGTGAGAATGTTTAACCAGTAATCATTGTCGTCATCGTAGGAATGGAAGTCCATATTCTAGAGTGGTTGAAGATTTGTGTCTACACCATCCATACTCAAGAAATCATCCCATGTTATTTCACTCGAGCTTATTTCTGATGCATCCTGGATTTCCCTTGGGAACCATCTTTCTTCGTCTTTAAAATATTGGTTTAACACGATATTTTTGTGGGTTCTCATGCTCGGTCTCCTCTTCAATATTTTGTGGTTTCTCATCATACCCAAGATCCACCTCCACCTCAAAGGAATCTATACAATCTAACCTCGAACTAGAATTCACAGTGACAGTTTCACTGTCTCTGCTATTCATAGATGAAAAAATTCGCTTGATAGATCGTGTGAATCATTGATTGAATCAGATAGTTCAGAGTGTAGAAAATTTCTATTTTTTTTTTGTGGTTTTGATATCAGATATATGTTAAATATGATGCATTGTTCATTATCTGTATTTGTCGTGTCCTTTCATATAACTTTTTAATATTTTTGTGGGGTTTGATCTTGCAAATACATTAAATTGATTAACCCTGCTAAAAAAATGTTCCTGTCAGACTATGTATTTGGAAAGAAGTATGATAGACTTCTATAATTCCTAAGAGATCAAGTAGAGGGAAGGTCTTAAATTCATCGGTCCTTAGAATTTCCTTATGAGTTTTGCCCAAATTGCGTAAAATTTACTTAGATTAGTAGTTAAGCATTTGACTTTGACATCTGTCAAATCAGGCACATGGAAAGTCTTAAATTCCCCAACTGCCACAATTTCTCAAATTTTGACCAGATTATTGTTCGAATTAACATGAAAAATTTATGGATTTGCATAAACTCACTATCTTGTTATAAGACGTACAAAAAACTGCAGCTGGAACCTTTCCATAATTCACACCTTTCCTTTGAACAACTTCCCTGAAGTGAGCAACCAATGGGCAGTTTGACAGAAGAAACTTCATCCAAGGAAAGCATAGATTAGCCAATAAATTTCTTCTCATATATCTTCATAAAAGATTTCCACCCAAGAGTGCAATTTTTGAATCTGACAATCATCTTCAAAATGTACCTTAGATACAACATGTTTCTCATGCATTCCATGGTGAAATTTTCAAATTTTTAAGCAAATAAACAAGAAAACATCAATACGTAGGAAGCGACCCCTAGACAAAGGAAATATGCTAAGATTATGTTTGTTTTTATCGACATGGAAAGTTGTAGGATCGTTTCGCAAGCATCCATTTCGTTAGTTGATGGAGACACCCAACATGCCGCCACACAAGCTTCATAATTTCAACGAGAGGGTTGCAAGTGAAGCTTATCACAAATTCAACTTTTGGCATAAATATTGACCCCACAAAAGATGGATTTCATAACTATTGCTTTTAAATGTGGTGCTTTTCGTTTAGATATTTGTAACCATCACTTAATAGATATTTAAATAAATAAATAGATATTTATTTATTTAAATAAATTTTAAATATAAATAATTACAATTAAACTTTATCAATTAAGAAAAACAACTTACACACCTTAAAATTCCAAAACAAAAAGTTAATAATAATAATAAAAATTATAATTGAACCTTGTCAATCAACACCATCAATTAAGAAGGAATAGCTTACCCACCTTAGAACTCCACATTATCCCCCACCATCCTTAACCTTCCCTAAGTACGTATATAATTAAAGAACATTTGGAATCTTAGACTCTTTTTCTTGCACTTTTTACAGGCTAAAACAACTTGCCATTTTGTTACTTCAAACATGGAAAAAGAATTCCAAGCTTGCGCTGTACATGAACCCATTCCAGGAAAACACCTTGCCTTTCTTGCACAAGGCCTATTAAGCTCTATGCCTATTTTTCACATTACACTTTATTTTACTGAACCATGGATTGCGTCAATTGATTGGAAACAAAAGTGTCACTTTCAAGTTGCAGGTTTAATTTTGAATTTTTATGTCACTGTTCAGGTAAGGGGATTTCTTTGTTCTCTTTTAATAACAACACGAAGGAATGATCCAGTCTTCAATACTGGTGTCACCTTGCTCTGCATTTTCTGTAGCCGATTTACATTGTCCAAGGATAACATGAATTTGCTCCATGTTTTAATATCAATATTGAAATCCAATAGTTTACCTGCCTTTTGTCGTACGTGTTTCTCTGGAAGGAATCTCTTTTGATGCCTGAAATTATACCAAGGATTGAATTGAGATTGTTGGGTGTTTGTCCTGCTTATTGCCCATTTGAATACAATGGTTGCATTGACCTAAGTTACTGTTGCATTGAAATTATTTTGTTTTAATGAAATACAGGGATCATTGCTCATATTCCTTCGCTTTGTTTTTTCCTCAGTGGAATCTATTATGGAGGGAGTTCAGTATCAAGATTAGACACCGTATCTATTCTGCCAAAAAATCTGCCTGAACCTTGCGCCTAGTCATACTCAATTTTTAGGCGGCATTATCACTCTCCACCTTATCACTATAACACGCTTGCTGGAGATATTGGGTTTCAATTTAAATATCATTCTAATGCAGCATACGTTTATTTTGATTGTTTCCTGTAACCTAATCTAGCTTCTGTTGGCTATACATTTAAGGCATATGTCACTACCCATTGGCCATGCCCATGTTTTGTCTCTCCCACATTGAATCTGTTTTTTGGATTTCAATTTTTTCTATCATGTCCAAGGGATGCTAGATCTCAATATCTTATTCTGATATTGCTGCCTGTACCTCATTTTTTCGGTATTGATGAATTGTCCTTGTGGGTACACGGCACCCAGACATGGGCTTGGTAATTTACCCAATTTCAACACTTAACATGCATCCTGGGAATTTTAACCTGGGTCTCTGTCATAAAATCCCTGATAAAAGATCAATTAAGTTTGTCCCATTCCACTTCCTATGCCTGCATTTTTGTTAGGATATTTTTCCATTGTTGGATTGACAGTGTATGTTTCACCTTCCAGAGGTACTGAACTCCAGTTTACAAATTGTACCTAAATTTCCACATTGCTGCACGGGGCATGAGTTCAACTGGTTTTGAACCCAGACAATTGCGGTGGCGAGCCTCCAATTTACTGCTAGGCCATAGTGTAGGGAACTAGTATTTTCATTATTTTATGTTGGGATCTGCTTGCTTATTGATCACACTGCATATACCTATAATTTTTCTCCATGTATGCGGGGGTTCAGTTTTGTATAATGATTATTCTTCTGATGTCTATACGTCCTCTCCTGGGATTTAACATGGTTTGATTTCAATTTCTCACTCTTATCACACTTCATTTTTCTTGGTTTTGGAATTGTTATTCTGCTCAAAGAATCTGTTCCTATTATTTGTTTTCCAGGGTTGGATCTTTATCAAGTCTCAATTTATTGTTCTCATAATACAGCCCATGTATACTCTCCTGTAACAAACCTGCATTGGGTTACTGTTTATTGATCTGATTATATGCAAATGCATTTTTCTGTGTAATTGAACTTGTGTTAAACTTTTGCATATTATACCATCTCTGCCAACATTTTATTCTTGGAATTGAATCCGAGTCAGGTTTCAATTTATCATTGCGATTTAACTTCCCATGTTTAATTTTTTTCCTCTCTGTGTTGAATGTGCATGGAGGCTGGTATGTTTAATTAATTGAAGTCCATATCTTCCAATTTTGAGGTCGACCCTTGTTGGAACAATGAAGGTTTGCCAAGTAGAGAAACCTATTGATTATAAGTTATGTATATAGTGACATAGTTCTTGCTTCAAATTCAATTTTACATAATCTTATTGTCTGTAACAAAAGGATATGGCTGTTGATTTTATAAATGCCCCGCATGAAAGTTCCAAAAACTGTTTACTAAAAAAATAAAAATCGATAGTATAAATGTCGACAATCATGATAGTAAATAATAATAATTGAACTTTGTCAATCAACATCAATTAAGAGGGAATAACTTATGCACCTTAAAATTCCACATTTTCCCCATCAACCTTAATCTTCCCAAGTAAAACTAAAAACATTTGGAATCTCCACTTCTTTTCTCACTTTCTATACAAGCTAAAATAACTTGCCATTATTATGCTTTAAACATGCAAAGCACCACCAATCTTGGCTTAAAAATTCCAAGCTTACACTTGACATGCACCCATTCAAGAAAAACACCTTTCCTTTCTATCCCAAGGTCTAATAAGGTCTATGTCATTCAATACAGCATATTTTTACATTACACTTTGTTTTACAGAACAATATATTTTGTCAAATGATTGGAAACAAAAGTGTCACATACAAATTACAGTTTTAATTTTGGATAATTATGACCCTATTCAGATAAGGGGATTTTGTATTTGTTCTTTTTTATTAATAACTTTGAAGGAAAGATCTAGTCATCAAGACTGTTGTTAGCTTGCTCTGCATCTTCTTTAGGGTGATTTACATTGCCATGGGTAAAAATGAATTTGCTCCTTGTTTTCGTATCAGTATTGAAACCCAACAGTTTACCTGCCTTTTTGTTGTACATGTTTCTCTGGATGGAATCCGCTTTAGGCCTCAAACTACACCAAGTCTTGGATTGGGAATGTCTTGTGTTCGTCCTGCTTATTACCCATTTGAATACCATGGTAGCATTGCTCTGAGTTCCTGTTGCATAGAAGCTGTTTTGTTTTTCTCAGTGGAATCTCATTTGTGTTCAAATATCTCTTATCGATAAATCCGTAAACAATTATATCCCTGAGGGAGATCAAGGTTAGACAGATAGTATCTATTCTGCCAAAATCTGCTTATATCTTGCACCCAGTCTTATCCAGTTTTTAGGCAGAATTATCACATCCACCTTACCACTAGACCAAGGCTTGCTGGAGATATTGGGTATTAATTTAAATGTAATTATAATGCAGCATATGTTTATATTGTTCGTTTCCCATAATCTACCCCAGCCTTTGTTGGCCATACATTTATGGCATATGATATTACCCATACCCATGTTTATCACCCATATCGAATCTATTTTTTCGGTTTCAATTTTTTCTATCTACATCTGAAGGATGTTAGAGCTCAATATCTTATTTAGATTTTGCTGCCTATGCCTAATTCTTTTGGTATTGATAATTGTCCTTGCAGGTACGTGGTAGCCAGACTTGGACTTGTGATTTACCCAATCCACAATCTCAACACTTACACATGTTTCCTGTGAATTTCAACCTGGGCCTCTGCTATGAAAGCGGTGATGAAATGCCACTTAAGTTCGTCCCATTCCTCTGCCTATATATATATATATATATATATATATATGTTTGAAAAAATGCATCTTATACTACTCCAAGGAACAAAAGTTACATCAGTTGAGCATAATGCTAACAAGAAGAGTCTCTCCCTACATAGGCAAGGAAAGAAAGCACCCGAGCCTGCACCCCAATGGGCAAAGAGTTCAAGTCTCTGCTATACCACTCAAACTTAGCTTGCATATTTTTGCTTGTAAGGATATTTTGCTTTTTTGGATTGACAGATTGTTTGTTTCACTTTGGAGATGTAGTGAACTTCAGTTCAAAAATTGCACCTAAATTGCCACATTGCTGCATGGGGCATGACCTCACCCGGTTTTGCACTTGCACGATGATGGTGGCGGTGAGCCTCCAACTTACTGTTAGGGCACAGTCTAGGAAACTTCTAATTTGTCAGGATTCATATTATGTCTGGATTGGCTTATTTATTGATCACACTGCACATACCTATAAATTTTCTTCATGTATGTGACATAATTCAGTTTTGTATTCTGATTACTCTTCTGACCTCTATCCTGTTCTCACCTGGGATTTAACACGTTTGGATTTCAATTTCTACTCTCATCACACTTTCTTTTTCCATATATTACTCTTTTTGGATTATAGCCCTTTCCTGGTTTTGGAATTGTTATTCTGATAAAAGTACGCTTTTCTTTAATTTCTTTTCCAAGATTGGATCTTTATCAGGTTTCAATTTACTGTTCTCATAATGCAACCCACGTATATTCACCTGCAATACTTACTGCAATGGGTTTCTGTTTATCAATCTGATCATATGCATATGTGTAATTGACCATGCATTAAATTTCTGCATCGTATACCACCTCCACCTACATTTTATTCTTGGAATTGAATTCAAGCAAGGTTTTAATTTGTTATTCTGATTTAACTGCTCAGGTTTAAATTCTTTTCTATTTGAATTGAATGTTTGGAGTTTGGCATGTTTATTTGATTATAACGTCCATATCTTTCAATTTTGAGGTTGCCCCATGGCGGAATGATGAAAAGTTTCTGCGTAGAGAAACCTCTTGATAATAAGTGACGTATATAGTTGCAGTGTTCTTGCTTCAAATTCAAATATTACATACTCTTATTGTCTGTAGCAAAGGATATGGTTGGTGATTTCCAACTTCTTAATGACTCTATGACCACCAAGAGCTTTCCCAAACTCAATGACAGTTGAAATTACAGTGGAGGCACTTGATGCAGACAAATTATCGATGCATGTTAAATCTTCTCACTCTTCAGGCATAATCTTTGGGAAATTATTTACATGGATATTGTTTTTAGGATGTCTCGCCTCTGGTTGCAATTAAACCAAAGATTAGATTTTCAATTTCTGGCCAGCTGCACAAGATAACAAGAATATCTGGGCACTAATGCCTTCAAAAATGAGTAAAATAACACAGAACTCTTCTCATTTTATTTTAATAAAATCCAAAGAAATTTTATAATATAGAAAAATCAAAATGTACATATTTGACTGTGCCAGGCATGGAAACTATTAGTCCAGACCTGGGCAGTATAAACAAAAGCACACATATTAGTAACTAACATTGATGCAAATCTTTATCTAGAATCTGTCTAAGGTCTTCTTGAAGCTTGGTCGACCACCATAACGGTGGAGGACCATAACAGATGAGATTGTGGTTATCAAGAGCCCAATTAGCTAACACATCCACCACTTTATTGAGCTCTCTAGGAACATGATTGAAGTAGATCTCTTGGAACTTATCCTTCAGCCTTTGAATTTTCCCCAACTCTCTTACAATTTGCCAATTTTTGCCTTGAACCTCCTCAGATTGGATAACAAGCTAACTATCAGAAGAGAATCAGATTCAACCTGAAGTTTTTGTAATCCTTAATTTTCAGCTAAGTTATTTGTTGAATAACCCAATTTTTCAGAAAAGAAAAAGGCCACTGAACCATCAGAAGATCTACCTATTCCTCCCATACTGGCTTGACCCGGATTTCCTCTGGAAGCACCATCAATATTCAACTTGCCAAATCCAGGTGGAGGAGGAGTCCACTTTCTATTCAGTTGTCTTTTCTTTCTTGTTTTAAAAGCAACCATGGTGGTTATCAATGGCTGTAAAGGAAGCATTTTGAAAAGATGAACCCACTCAGTTGAAGGGGTTTGAGGTAGGCGGAGCTTGTGCTTAATAGATTCTGCAACATTCATTTTTATCTTCTCCCACACAAAAGATTTTGACCCTTTGTCAAATGTTTTTTCCCTTCCATTCCATAGAACAATTTTTCAGGGGACTGAATTCCGACCCAAGATATCTCAAACAACTTGTTGAAAAAGTGTAACTCAAACAACTTGGTGAAAAGCTGCCATAGTTGGACTACAAAGGGGCACTGTATAAAAAGATGAGTTATGGTTTCATCATTCTCTAAGCATAGTACACATCTAAAAGGGCCATTAAAGCCTCTTTTCATGAGCCTATCCCCGTTAGGATTCTTCTTCTTAAAACCAACCAAACAAAGAAGCTTACTTTGGGCCATAGAGCTTGCTGCCACAAATGGTGAAAAATGTCCCTCAAGAGGATGAGGAGCTACCTGACATAGAGAATCGTATCCAAAAGAGACCGAGTAAATACCTGTGGAACTTTTCCCCATGCTATAGAATCCGGCCGTGCAGAAGTTGAAAGAGGTCGGGACAAAAGTATATTATCCACCATCTTTTTATGATCCTCCCCAAGCTGAATTGGCCAATCATGAGTAGGAATCCAACAATGACCAATTTCCCATTGGTGAATAGTAGGCTTACAATACTTGGCAACCTTAATCCAACCTTTTTCATGAAGAACTTCCATGGCCTTCTTTAACTCAGTATGCTGAGTTATGAGTGGAGGATTTCCATCCCAAGAATCTGTCCAAAAGTTAGCTGTGTGTCCATTATTGATTATCTAGAAGCAATGCCTCTTTATGAGCTCTTCCCCTAGTCTCAGTACTGAAAGAATTGGGGAGCCTTTAGAAGGAAGAGTCAACCTAATGATCCTCTCGGGGATTACTTTTTGCATATTTAGCTCTGATATTAGCAGCCCACAAATCATGTGGAGCAACTAGTAATCTCCAATAAAGTTTGGCTGCTAATGCTCTATTATGCTTGGAAGTAGATCAAAATCCTAAGCCTCCCTCTTTTTTTCGGTTGACAAAGAATCTCCCACTTAACTAACGACCATTTTCTTTTCTCCTGTAATCCACTCCAAATAAATTTCTGACATAGAGAATCCATTTGTTTGAGAGTCCCAACAGGAATATTCAATATAGACGAGACATATATTGGCAAGGCCTAAAGGACTACCTTGACCAAAGTCATTCTTCCTCTTGAAGAGAGCCATCTGTTCGTCCATTTTTGCAGTTTCATCTTAGCTTTGTTTATTAACCAATGCCAGTCTTTTAATTGTTTAGGTGCCAGAGGAACCCCAAGTATTGGAGCGGAAGAGAACCCTTTCTGAAGTGAAAATATCAAGAATTTGTTCCTCTTGTCTTCTAGAGCAGTGGAAGAAAATTATGCTAGATTTGGCGTGATTGACCAATTGACCTGTGGCTCTAGAAAAAAGCTGAAGAGTTTTCTGCATATGGGAAGCTTCCAGGCAAGTAGCCTTACCAAGGAGCGTAGAATCATCAACAAACTGTAAGTGTGTAAGAGGTCGAGCCCCTTTAGCCAGTTTGATGCTGCTAATCTTCTTATCATGACAAGCTTTGGTGGCCAATCTTCCAAGGCACTCAGCCAAAATAATGAATAAGAAAGGAGATAGAGGATCACCTTGGCGAATACCTCTAGATGCTAAAAAATATGAGTTGGGCTGCCATTAACAAGAACTGAAAAAGAGACTGAAGACAAGCAAGCTTGAACCCATTCAATCCATTCACTAGAGAAGCCAAATTGAGCCAAAACTTTACATAAAAACACCAGTCAACTCTGTCATAGGCTTTGGACAGATCAAGCCTGATAAACATAGAAGGGGATTTCTGGATGTCCATAGAATGTAAAGCTTCCTGGGCTAACACTATCTCATCATGGATTTGTCGTCCCGGAACAAATCCCCTTGCTTAGGAGATATGATCTTGTGCAGAAGAGGTTTCATCCGTTCCGCCATAACTTTTGTGATAATTTTGTACAGAAACGCTTCTCAGTTGACTGGCCTTTAAATCTCTCAAATTAGTGCTTCATTTCCTTCACTTGGAGATTTACTTATTGTTTATTTAGTAATATCAATATCATGTTATGTTAGTTGTGTATTAATTTCTTACCGTACGAGTAATCATAAGGAAGGACATTTTCAATATATTTAGAAATATCTTGTGCATTTCTTTTTGTGCCAAGTCGAGCTTCTTTGTTGTCAAATTATGTTAAGTGCATTGGAATTGAATTTCTAGAAAATGATTGAAATTTAAATGACTTTTCCCCTGCAGGTCACATGGATGATGATATCACGTCAGTCTAAAAATCTTAAATATTCCTACTGAAACTGATGGGGAACCCAGTTTCCTTAATTCCACACAATTCTATCCCAAATTTCTCTGCTGCTTCTCATTCTTCACAAGTTTCCTCATCTTTAGACCAAAGATTTTCAGTTAGGCCTTATTGCGGGTTCCATTGGACTTTAGGTCCTAAAAGAAGATATGACTCCGTATCCGCGATTCCCAATAAAATTGTAAGGCATGGCACTTGTTTAGCAGAGGATGTCTGCAAAAATTATTCAATTGTAGAACGGCTCAAGCTCCTTCATCCAGACCAGTCATTGGATTTAATGGATTTTCTTCTAGGGGAAGGTTTCTGATGAAATCACAGAATGTTAATGCACAGAATGAAGATGATGCTAGAGATGCAGCCTTTCAAGAAAGTGTGGAGCAGAGGAGGAAGTTGTTGGATTTGCGAAAATGGCATCTTGGGAAGGTAGCTAACAATTCTTTTTAAATCATGGTGCAGTTTCTTTATGTTTCTTTTATTAGTGGATTGCTATTTAGAAGGTTTCTTTTTTATGTATGGCCCAGTCAAGGAGGGTTAGTCCCCTTGATCATATTGCCAAGAATGCCAACCTTGTGGTCGACATGCTGAGCCTATTGGCTTCTTAGCAAATAGTGGGTGGGAGGTTGGTTTTTACGATCAATTGTCTTAAAAACAGAAGAAGGCCAAAAATTGATTATCGCCTTCGATATTTTAGATTAGGCATTACAGATATGGGATTGGTTCGTCTTCCTTTTGAGAGGTGGATTGTTACATTTTTATAAATTTATAGTAACAGTCTTAAAACTGCCTTGTGCCGATGCTAACAAAATACAAGTTAATTGCTAAGTGTGGACTTTACCTGGACAATGCTCCAATCATGTAGGAAGTTTGATTTTTAGTCTTTTTTTTTCCGGTAAAGTTTGTAAAACTAAATAATGATACTGAGAGTGTAGCTATATTACAAATTTACAGAGCAATGGTCAATGTTAAAGATGATGCACCATGAGGCTCACAACAAAAAGTGGCAGTGGATTGAATCTAGCTTATATTACATGCAGAAAAACATTTTTTCCGAATCCTTTGATTCTATTTCTAGAATAAGGAATCAATAGTTTGATAGCACTCTCTAAATGAATGATTAAGAAACTGGGTCAGGGAGGATGAAGCTTAAATTTTCACGGTTCAAATTGAATAAGCTTACAATAACCTTTTCGTGAGTGTGTTCTCAAAAGTTTCATTTTCATACACATGGAGTAAAGTAGACATACATTGAGATGGAGCTCTTGATTGTCACGTATTAATTTGGTTCTTCTAAACACAAAAAGGCTGCCAAGAGAAGGTATTAAGCTAATGGTATTGTGCAAATATTGCCTGAGCTGAATCCATGGCCAGAAAATGTATTTTGATCAATGTGCAGTCCAAGAGTGTACTAGTTTCTTTAGGCCATTTCATGTTTTTTGAATGTCATTCTAGTGAATTTTTTTGTGCCATCTATAAACTGCTTTTTGAGTATTTTGTCATAGAGGCTAGATTCTAAGATAAAGTGTATTAGGTATGCTAACTATAGTTTTTTTGCACTTAGCACGAAATACTTTGTTTAAGCTATGAAAATTCTTTCTAGGGTCTGTGGCTTGGAATAGTCAAATACATCTAACATTCAAGGATGCTATAATTACCACTGTCAACACTTCAAATAGATTACATTTAACAACGTTTGTCACTAATTCTTTTTTTCAATTTATTCATCTCCCTCCATTTCATAAAATGCTTGTAGGCATACCAAAATTGTTCTGTAACTTTCTCATATTCTCATAAGAGAAGCAGTTGATGCAAAAGCAGGAGAAATAAGATCATGCTTCAGAAGTGAGTTAGAGAAGGTGGGGGATATCTCAAGCATTTCACTTCCCATTGCACAAAATCATTGTATGTCAACTATTGACACATTTTTCTTTGCATGAAGCATAGGAATTGTTTTTTTCCTCAAGAACTACCAAGATGCTTTGAGTTCTTTTCTTCTTCAAATACCGCCTAAAAATTCTGCTTTCTTCTAGGCAGGCATTGTGAATGTATGTTTTGTCTTGGAAATCTTGTTTCTAAAACAAGTAGGTTTTTTTAGAAACAAAAATATGGGAAATTTTAGCTTTCTCTAATGCAGAGTCCATGGGGTTAGCATAGAAAATAGAAGACACTGTAATAGTGAATTATTAATGAATAAAATCTTCTATTTGGAACTATTGAGTGCTATCTTCTCGTTATTAAATTATTTTTATGTCAATTGAAACCACATTTTATTTTTTATTTTTATTTTTAGGAAATAGTGTTTTTAAAGCAAGTAGGATCCTGACTTAATAAAACACCAAGTATGCATGTTTTATTTCAAGGTCCATGCTGTCAACATAGGAACAATGGGAACCTAAAATAGTGTGCTATCAATGAAAAAGATTCTATCTGGATCGTTTTGAGTAGTCTCTGTTCTTCACTATAATAAGAAACTGAAAAAGGCCATCTTATGTTTTTACATCACTGTGGTTAGCCCAGCCTAAGATGACGATGATTTCTAGTGGTTTCAGGTTATCCATACCAATTGGTAGTGGTTATAGCCATGTCATCCATTTATTGTCAACTGCTGGAACTCTATTTGTGGGTTCACAGTTCATAGCCCTTTCATAATATATGAGATTTACTTTGGTAAAATCGCAGTGGCTGCAATCTCTGATGCTAAAAGTTTGATGTGCTACTCCAATGTACTGTGTTAATACACTGGAACATATGAAATCACCTTTAAAAATATTTGCAATTGATGCAGTCTTCTGGCAAGCTCATAAGCTTACTTGACCACAATACTAAGCCAATTGCTCTCTAAAAGGGAGAATCGTTTCAGAGATTTAGTTTATATTATTCATCCCATTTAGTATTTGAGTTAGGACTTTGAATATTCATGTATTGAGATGGATTTCATTTAAAATTGTGGATGTAATTCTAACAATACGTTTTCCTTCTGTGGGATTATTAGGTGTTGCTAAAGATCAATCTTCACCATTTACTTCTGTTGTTTTATATTAGTTAAGTTATATCATATAAAGTAATTCTCTGGTGTGTGTATTTAAAGAAACACTCTTCATTCCCTTGTTGTTATTCGATATTCTTTTCTCTTTAATACATGCATTTTTCTCTGATTGTAAGATGGAATCTTTGACTTGTAATTTTTCAATCTGTTTACATTTTCATTAATATTATGTTTTTGACATGAAAGGTGATGAACATTATCATGGTAGCTGCAGAGTGTGCCCCTGGTCTAAAACAGGTATTCAGTTTACTTGCGTAATGTTCACTAATTGTTTCTGCAAGCTCCAAACAATACCAAACCCACTGTTTCTCCCTTGCTATTTCCTGGTGGACATACTTTTCTTCTTGGCTTTGTTTGCTCATTTGAGGGGCCGAATATTTGTTTGGATATTCGTTTCCATTCAATTCCTCTCTGTTCCTGCAAATGAAATCCATGTCATTTATTGTATTATTTCGTAACAAGTAATATAGTGATTATTGTGACAGTTCAGTCACTGAACCTACTTAGACATAAGCATTGACTTGCAGTTAATAGTTCACGGGAGCTGACTAGTAGCCTCTTTTTTAAAGGTGGATTAGGCGATGTTGTCGGTGCACTGCCCAAGGCTTTAGCTCAACGAGGTCATAGAGTGATGGTAAGACTTGTATGTTCTTCTAGATTCTAAAATTATAACATACCAAGGTTTGTTACTGTTCAATTTCCTTGAAAAGGAACAGAAAATTACAGCATGCAATTTTATTACACTTGTGATTGTTTTTTTCACAGTTCCAGGTTGCCATACACATATTGTGCTCTCAATTCTTCTTTTCAATTACTAGTTTTAGAGCTCACTGTTTACACACCATTAGAGAGTATTCTATGGGCAAAATAAATTACAAACTATGAATTGCTATTGAAAGAACATGATCATTGAGTTTCTCAGGAAAGAATCTTCAAAATTGCTTTCTTTGATTTACCTGTTGGCCTTATTGTTATAAAATTAGAAATCATAAGCATGGACTATTTTGCATGATGCAGGTGACTAAACTTTTGTGTCACATGCTAAGTAAATTTCATCATAGAATCAATGGCTTTTGTGGCTTTGAAACAACATATAGACTCTGAAAGCTCTTGAGCTGGAAGGTGACTTTAGCTTAAATAGCTCAAAATAGTTCTTGGTTGGGAGATCCTACAGTTTCTCGAAATGTCCGTGGTATGCTCACTAGACATGCTTGTGTTATATATGCTATGCTGACATATGTACCGCATTTATATTTCTATGATTAATTTTGTGTGGATTGCAATTGTATGTCAAACACTAATATGAAGAACACGAGGTTGCACCTTGAATGGATTGGTTAGTTTTTCACAAAAGTGTTGCACTTTGGGATGGCGGTCGATGTTGAATTTTATATACATGCGAGTTAGCTCTTGCTTATCCTTAATTGCTCCTAGTTTTTATATATCCATCTATATATTTATAACATTACTAGTAATAAGCATTAGCTACCTCTTGAAAAGTTTGTTAGGTCAAGGTAAGTTTCATACTTGGGTGTAACCCATCTCTTAGAATACTTGTCGTTGTTTTCTCCTTGACATTCACACAATGTTGTGAAAGGTGACTTGGTATGACATTGTGACAGATAACTGGGGACTTGTGATGGAATCATGTATGTACATTCTTGTGTTACTCAAGGCCTACAGAGAAAATATTCAACTTAATGCCATGATTTAGAGTAGCAGGCCGATACCTAAATGTTAATAGTTGTAAGATCTTAATACCATGATTGTTAATCTATACTAATTCCTCAACAAGTAGATATAAAAATAATTATGTTTTGCATGGTTTCATTGGCATTCTATTACATATAAATGGTACAATTGGTAGTGATAGGAAATGGAAGGATTCACAATCACTTGAGGCAGATTTAATGGTTTTTTTATAAAAATTATTTTGAACATCGAGAAACTGATTTCTTCAATCAACTAGTTCTATTCCACTAGATTAATAAAGCAAGTATTCCTCAAACTGGGAGACCTTATCAACTATCATAAATAATGCCCCAGGCATATATTATTGAAACCTATATTGGTTTTTGTTATGATGCCAAAGATGCATAAGATAAAAATTATCCAAGATGCAACGCAAAAGGATTATCTTGGTAAACAAAAATGCCGTACCAACGTCACAAAATGACGATATTACAAGTCCTAATGATTTCGAATTTGATAATGAGCATCTAGCCCAAGATGAAGGTCAAACAAGATTATTGTTACTTGCATTAATGGGATTAGTTAATCCTCCGACTCGATAATCCAAGGGTATATAAAGAAGCAAGAAGTGATGGTCCTTGTTGATTTTGGTAGCATATATAACTTTGTCTATTCATCAACAACCATGACAACTGGAATTATTTGTCTTCCCTGTTGTTATCCTGAAATTAATAGTCCTTTTACCAAAAAAACAGGCCCCTCCAACATGCATATATAAAATCTTGTTCCTAACGATCGGATCGTCCCTTGCGAAAAATGGTCTTGTACATTTCCGAGTCGTTCCCGAGTCTTTTCCTTGAAATTTTTCTAAGTTTCATAAAAGTGGAGTTTCCAAGCCTTTATGTCCTTCTCGATTTAATCTTAATAGAATTAAATGTTAAATTAAGAGGAACTTTACTGTAACTAATGATATACAAATGATAATATACAGTAATGGACAAGCAACAAGCATTCAAAGATATGAAACCCTAAGAAAATGAAAAAGGAAGATGACTTAGCTGATTTCCGTTGAACTCAGGGATGATCTCGGACTAGGTAATCGCTGGATCTGGCCGGGACCAAAGTGTCGTCAAGGCTTGATGAGGGTTCTGGAACCCTAAATCTGTCTTGGATAGAAGCACCCACGGAGGACAAGAACACACAGGCGCTAATGACTGGACTGGGCGCTAGTGACTGCTTAGATGCTCAGGTTCTGATCCTTTATGGGCTGGAGGAACTTTACTTCTACTCGCTCTTTGTCGCTCTAGTTCGGTTGTTAGATTGTCGGTCATACTTGTAACTTGCAAAACAAATAGCTACCTGCACATGTCCACAAACCACATAAAATCTGATAAAAAATATGCAGAGTGTGGAGTTTGATTGACCTCGACGGTCACCCGAAGAGTGAACTTAGTACCGAGTCATGCACTACATTTCACACTCCATGTAGTTCTCGTGTGCTTGTGTGTAATGATGCCCTAGGATGCCCTTTTGCAAGTTGCACGATGATAACGGGCTAGATCTAGAATGTACCAAGTATGTAGAATGTGTGTGATGGAATAGAATGAACTCCCCTCCTATGTTATGTATGCAGAATAATGCAGCCCTTGTCCCTTGTATGGATGTGCTAGATGTATGCTTTGTAATGCTCTTGTGACTTTGAATGCAAGCTTAGGTGATGATAGATAATGCTTATGTGTTTGGCCCCTTATTTGAGAGCAATAACTAAGTATATATGATTCCCTTATTTGAATTTCGTAATTGACAACTAAAAGGCCGACCCAAAGTTCTAAAAGGTGACCAAAAAGTAAAAGAGACCCAAAAGAGTAAGAAGAAGGTAAAGAAGGTTAGAGCGCTCGGGAAGGATAGGAGCGTCAGGGCGCTTCTGTCCTAATCTGGCGCTAGTGTCTCGAGGCCATAAAAGATAAATCAGTAAAGTTCCGGCAGGGCTATAAGATATGTAAGGCCAATAAAAGTGCAAGAGATAAAACAAAGACCCAAAAGAAGTTGTCAACCACTAGTTTTCTTGCTTAGGAATTATGTATATATTAGTGTGCTTTAGGACTAGAAATGTACCTAAGTGCATAACTTTTGTGTCTACACCTTCATGTATGTCCTTTTTACCAAAATCCCTACTTGTCCCGCTCAAAACACAAAATTTTCCTAAGTCACTAAACTGCAGACCTCTTTGGCCTTTGTGCTCCTATGGAAATTCATGGTAACATGCGAGTCCCACAAGTTATGTCATCCCTATGTGTAAATTTTGCTAAGTCAAATTATTGTGGAATCATCGGACCTTTGTTGTTTAATGTACATCCATCATGTACATGAGACCTTGTGAGTTCTGCCCCATTCTAACATGTAAAATTTTTAAGTCATAATTGAGGGACTTATCGAATTGAGTGGCACTTGTGTACATGTACATGTGTTCTCGCTAGTCTCACTTCTAAAGAGAATTTTCTTTAAGGTATAGTGCGGTGGAGGTTTTGGGATCTTGTGTTCTTTGTGTACATCCCTAAGGTACACAAATGTTTGTAATCTAGCAAGAAAGTTTCAAAGGCATGAAACTTCACCATGTAACCACCCACCGTCTGCGCCCCCAAGAGCCTTAAATCAACTAAGGTAAAAACTAGTCGGAACTTATGGATCTCCATGGTTTCCATGTACCTCCACAAGAGCTATTGTATCTCGAGTTTCTTGCAAATTCACCGAGAAATTTTTCTAGGGCATAATCTCAACTAGATTCTCGGACCTTTGTGGCACTTGCCCACTTGCCCATAACCACTCACCCCGGCTCTTTTCACAACCTTTGTGAATAATGGCTAAGTCAAAAAAATTAAAAGTCCATAAAAGACCGTCATGTTAACTTTAAAACAAATAAGAAAGATAAACAATAGGCAATAATCTCAATGTCCCGCCTATGTATGGGCTAAGATGGTCAATATGAATAATTTTCTCTCTCGTCTCAATAATATATATTAGGATATAAGTAAAAGACCAATCTAGAGCCAACACACTAGACAAAAGTAGAATACCAAGTGGTGCAAGGGTTGTGGATCTAGAAGATGATAATGCACACTTTATCAAAGGCATAGGGTTCCAAAGCCTAAGTCTAGGATAGGGGTGGGGTCTTCCTAGATCCTAACTTGCAAGAATAAACAAGTAGTTGAGTGTATGCCAAAGATCCCGTTGGCTAGATTTTTCGCATTGAAAACCTAGGCAGTCATGAGATAAATCTCCCTCATTTACCGGTGAGGCTCCTGTGTAAGGTTTTGTCAGTTTATATGTCCTAATATCTATCTCATTGGTATTACTTTAACTCTGTAGCTCATGAACCATAGCTATACGGTTTTGCAAATAAGTAAACAAAGCGTAAAAAAAGGAAAAATTTGCAAAATAGGAAAATAATAGGAAACGGAAGAAAGCAGAGAGGATGTGCAACCCAAACAATAGTTTACAAAGTTGATTGCATGCACATAGATAAAAACAAATAGATCATTAAGCACAAAATTCAAAGCAAATGAAACTTTCAGATCTAGATCTATAATAACACAAAGTTTATGAACAGATCTAGAAAGAAAGTAAGAAACAAAATGCACCGTTGACACAAAGTTCTCCGGAAATCTCTTCTATATTCCTCTGCTTGCAGAAATCAGGGGTTTCAGCTCAAAGTCTGGAACACAAGAATGCTGATTACAAATTCTGATCTTTTAACCCGTAGGTTCTTCCTCTACTTATAGCACGTAGAGGGGAAATTACAAATGAGAGACTATAATTGAACTAGATCATAAACAAGAAGTAAAGAGAACATCTGACAATCATCTTCCTTTAATTCCTCTCTTAGTGACATGGATCGAGTTCAAGCCAAAATTGTGCACATCTGTCATTTAACTCAAAAATTTATTTCAAATAACTTAAAGTAATGGTTTTCAAACCAATAACTTTTAAGTTTACAATTACATCCGGGGACATAAGAAATAAGAGAAGAAAGAAAAGAAGAAGGAAGATCTACCAGTTGTAACTCCTACACTTTCTTTTTGTTTTGATACTGAATATACTTTTCGAACATATAGTTCAGCAATTTCCCATCCGCTTTAGCCACAACTTCTTTCTCTGTCTTGAATTGCAGCAATCCTTTGTTCAAAACTTTGATGCTCGCTTCCACCTCCTTCAAACTAGGCCCGAACTTCTTAATGTCTGATTGCAGCATTACCAGCTTACTGATTGAATTCATCGTGAAAGGCCTAACAACTTCATCAATCCTCTCTTGAATCATCAGAAGAGATCCTTCCAGGGAATCAGGCACTTTGTTGGGAATGGTCCTTTTGTATGAAGAAACGTTCCCAACCACTTCCTCATTGGTGAAAGCAATTACATTGCTTGACAATGACAATACCATACCCTCGAGCGCCCGCATTCTTTTCAGCATAATTCTAAAGATCTCCAAGCGAAAAGAGACTGTGAATTCAAGCTGCTTCCCCTTTTCAACCGATCCATCAGGCACAATTTGTTCTGCAATCAAAACCTCCTTCGGCAGCTTATTTATCTCGACCAAAGTGCCTAGGTTACTTTCAGCCACTGTATTCATATCTACCGTGCTTGTCATTAGTTGCTTCAGCTGAACTAATGCATCCTTCATAACCTTTAGACGAGCTGACACCTCCCTAAGCTATACAGAAGCTTGGTGAATGATTAGGCTCTTCCATTCGTTGATAGCTTTAACTTGGTTACCTGCATTTTCCACTTCCTGCATCAGATGATCACTCACTTGCTCATGTGTTGAAATTGGCTAAGAGGAAGGTTTGGCAACCTTAGCAATGATCTCGGACAACTGGGAAACCTGCTTTTGAAGTTCAGCTTTTTCTGCCTTCTCTTTGTCAAGCTTAAGGAATAAAGCATTTATTAGTGTCTGCGTGTCTTGCTTTAATCCTTCGGTAGTAGTTTGACCTATTGGCACCTTGGTTACTGATATATCTCTGCCCGTAAGCTTGCCTTTCTTTCCCTTCCCTCTGAACCGATATCTCAAATAACTTTTCCCCCAATTCTTCAATAATCAACCTAGAAGTCACCTTAGCAACTTTAGGTCTTCTATCTTTTCCGCCCAAACTCAGGAGCAATCTGCAAGTCATGTTCCTCTAGGTTGATCTCCTCTTTAGCTTCTGGGATTGACTGTGAAGCCAACCACTTTGAGAAATTGCTTTTCGGAGAATGAGAAGTCATTGAATGCACCACCATCTCGTGCTCTGGTTCCTCTCCATCCGAATTTGCTACAGTGTCGTGACTGCCATCTTTTGAATTGTCCAAAGACAATGCCCTTTCAAACTCTGCCATTTGCAACTTTAGCTTTTCTTCGGAAGAGGTGAAGATCGGAGTGGCTGAGGAGAAAACACAAATGTTGTTGGATTCAACGGAGGAACGACAAGATCTCCCTAAGGTTCAAAGGCAGGTGAAGTGTTGTGAGTTGACGCTGGAGAAGTTGGAACTAGCACCATAGCCGTAGAAGTGACCTTTTCCTGTGTCTGAGACTTCTTGTGCACTTTAAGCTTTTCAGGCCTTCTACTGCTTTCACCTTCGTGCTTTCTTTTGATGGAGTCTCTTGCGCTAAGGTTGCCTGTGATCTGATTCATCAAAGCTTCATCAAGGCAATACCCCTTTGTCAGCAACCAGTTCGAGGTGTTGACTAGAACCATGGCAGATCTTTCCTCGATCGTGTGGCAGCCACCAATGTTTTCCTGAAGAGCAGCTCTATCCCCTCCCATCTGATGATAAGTGTCAAGTAACACAGGCCCATCATCTGTGAGATCTGCAGGTATTTGAGCTAATCCATAATCAAACACTTGTTGCGCCGATAACTCTTGAAGTCTTTCTTTCTGACTTCGTACTTGTTTCTGCACTTCATCCAGAAGTCTTCTAATGAAGGCACATGCGAGTATTCTTGGGAGATTGTCTTCTTTGCTACCCCATATGGATCGAAGTTCAGCCGTGCTGGGAAGAACTCATGCTCATACTCAAAAAATATTTTAGCTTCGATTCTTCTAGCCTTGTGGATGCTCTGACAGCTGTAATAGCCTACTGTGATCGGAAAGGAACCTGTAGACTTGAGCCGCTTTGATTGTAGGTCATGCATCTCCACGAGTTGCTGTCACAACTCCATGATGACCCACTTGTCGCTTGGATATCTTGGCAACTTGACTGGTTCTCCCGAAAAGTCGGTTACCTTGAGGTATGTGAAGTCTGCAAACTGGATGAAAATACAACCATGCTGGGATACAACTTCCCAAGCTTCTTTGCTCACCCTGTTGGTCTTTAGATCACTGTTCAATTTGCAAATGAATTCGTAGAAGAATCCATCGTTGACCACCTTGTAATCTTTATGGCATTCAGAATTGTCAACTGCGGGTAGCACTCAAAAATGGGATCCTTCGAGAGTATGCCCCGTCTATCCAACTTGGAAAATATACCTTTAAAGTTATTGCGTATACTAGGTATGAAGTCATCTTGAAGTTGTATGTCCGCCTCACACTTCGGAGCTGCTCACCGATGTTATCACTGATGATCTCTGCCCAATTGATTATTGAATCAACTTTGTTGATCTCAATGGTTCTAATGAAGGCATACATCCATGAGCGGAAGTTGTGAGTGTTGGCTTCTCCATTTATCCTGCATAGCAATTTAGTAATATCATCCACTTCCTGCACCAAATTGGATCGTGGAAGAGTCCTCGAGAACTTTGATGGAGACCTAGGCTTCTTCATATATTTGCTATTCATTATGCCCACACAGTCTGCTTTGTGCTTCTCCCATCTTGTTGCCAGCGTCCAACATGCTAATTGTAGTCACCACCGGTCGCGTTGGAATCTTCAGACAATAATTGATAAATTGTGCATCTAGCCTAATTATCGTCTTTCCCGCAACATCCCGGAATTGTTCTGGATAGGAGATGGTATGACCTTGCACACTCCATGACAAATTCAAGCAACTAAGCTATGACTGGGAATGTTGAAGCTCAAATAATTCCATTGCTTTTTATTGCCCGCATAAGAGACGTCTTTCCAGCCCTGGATCTGTCAATCAATTCAGAGAGGGGTTCGGGGCCTAAATCCGTGTCATTGATATCAACAAATATGGAATTAATGCATGATTCCGCTGATCCTTCTCTTTCATCTCACTTCATCATGGCCGAAGCAATCTTTATCTAGAGAAACCTTTGTCTGAACTCTTTTTCTTTTAATCTTGCCGAATTCTTTGCAATTGGTGCAGATCTAGTAATTTCTTCAGATTCAGAAGATATATTCAATGTACCTGACATTGATTTGAACTTCCTTTCACTTATATAAGCACCTGTAATGAATACCTACAATTAATTTAGACAAAGACGGAATCCAGAGCATGAACACTTGATTTTTATCACAAAAATCTGCATATAAAGCCCGCTGCCCTAAAATTTGAGGCTTTGCTTGCATGCAAAGCAAACATAAATATTTTTAACTTCACCAGGCACTTATACCAACATGCAGATAATTAACAAGGCTTAAATCAAGCTCCTCCAACCCTAGGTGCCAAACTTTGAAGCTTTCCGGCAATGAAAAACACTTTTTGATGCAAAAATCCTCCTTCCTTGGGCGCCAAAACTGTCCGGGCTGCAATCCTTTGCAAAAAGAATTAATTACATCTTCACTATGGCAGCCCATGCTTATATAACCCTCAACATTCTATTTCTAATAATTGTCCATCCTATTTCTGGCAATTAATTAATAAACAAACATGTTTATTCACCCAAATTGGGTGCCTATTTTTGCATGCTGCTGGCTGCCATTAAATAAATTTAATTTATTTATTTTTAGCATGCTACCTTCAGTTATCCTTCTTTGACCAGTTACTTTGACTAGCCTTTATGCATTGACTTTCTATTCATCCATGGCGCCAAAATTAGGTCGAAAAAGCTATTAATAAATACCATTAACATCATTGTTTAATCACCAAATGGGTCGCACTTTTTGACATGGGTGAATTCTAAAAATAAGAAGCCAACTTCTGATGGGAATTTTCACCCTGCATTGCAGCTCTAATAATCCCTTCTTCCACTTAAGTTGTTTGACTTTTATAATGGGAATTTTTACCTGCAAGGTAGGTAATAAATTCCCACCTGCTTGTCACTTCTAATTTTCCCACTGCATCTTTAAGTGACTTTCCAAAAAGTGTGACTTGCATTAAAATTAGCCCCCTTTGAAAAAGTGCGACTTGTTTGGGTGAATAAAACCTTCTGATGGGAAAAGTTAGCTGCTTAGGTAGGCGGAAAATTCCCATCGGTGCTTTAAGTGATTTTTCTTTATTTTATAATGGGAATTTTTACCTGCAAGGCGGTAGAAAATTCTGCCACTTGCCTCGCCTCCTCTAATTTTCTCATCGCAGCTTGAGTGACTTTGACTTCATGAGGATTTTCACCCTACAAGGCGGATAATAATTCCCACTTGCTGTCATACTTTACAAAAATCCCACTGCAGCTTAAACCTATTCATTCCCAAAAAGTGCGACTTGCTTGCAGAGAGAGGCTTTTTGTGCATGACTTCATCTTTTTGGTTAGAAGCTTGCATTTTGAGGTTGATTCCTTCGCCGTGTTTGTGTTGGTAGATGATCTCCAGATGCTTCAGGCAATTAAACAGATTATACTGGCGAAGGAATTGACCTAGGGGAATTTCACAGAGAAACCGAGGAGAAAACCGGAGAAAAACACAAGAAATAAATAAAAACAAAAAACGTTGCTAGAAGTCACAGACAAAGCTCAGGATTCATTCCTGATGAAAACCCTATTGATATATGTGAATACTGGCATGCGAAACTTCAACAGGGTTCAACCGGAGCACAATTTACTTCAAACAGGGCACTATTTATTTAATAAATAATTAAATAAAAATTTCCTGCACAGACAAAACTTGGAGGGATAAAACGAGTTTGGGCATTTGGGTATTTGTCGAAATTGGCTCATATGATACATTGGGAATATCCTAACATAATACAAACATCTTCTGGCAATAAAAACACAAAAAGACCCGTTATTTTAAAAAAGAACGAAATTTTTTCAAATGGGTAGTCCCAAATTTCAAGGTGAAATCTGGGACACTAGATCCAACTAGGGGTTACAAAGCCAAGTGGCAGATATAGGCAAGGGCCGATAATAAGAATAATGCAATAGACAAGAATATGCTACTCTATCCTAGTCTACTATATGACACATCAAACATAATCAATCATACCAAACATAAAAGGAAAAGGAAAGGTTAGGGATACTTACCTTTTAAAGACAATTTGGCACATTACCCACCACCCCACTAGGGTTAGTAGCACCTTGTGAGAGAGTTGTTGTGGGTGGATCACAAGAGGGATAGGTAGAAGACCTAAGTAGACCAAAGTTGGGGACTCCAAAGACTTGATAGACCTTGTTGGTGCAACTCCTATTCTTGTGGCTCCTAATAACCCAATGCTCCAAAGTAGATTTCAAGTATAAGCTCCACTAAACCTTATACCTAGAGACCTTTAGGGCAGCTTTATGAGTGCAAGTAGAGCAATTATGTGATGATATGCTTGAGAGAAATGACAACAACGATGCCTATTTATAGGAGAATATACCTTGAAGTTACCAACTCTTTTAGTCGATCGACTGACCATGAACTAGTAGAAATTTATGCCAAAGAGCATCAACTAGGATCGATGCTACCAGCTTGCAATTGGATGACATGAAGGTTCTAAAGAGAAAAGAGCATGGAAGTGGAGTAGACACTTGGGAGCAGATGTGAATGTGATTTGACATTGATCCGACGGTGATGTAGGTAGGTGTGAAGGTGGTTGCAAGAAATTAACAAAGGATGATAAGGATGTAGGAAGACATGCTAGGGTGACTTGGGGTGCATGGGACGAATGACTCTCACTAGGTACCGCTAATTAGCCCACTCTTTCTCTGTATGCCCCCGAGGTATACATTTAGGGAGATTAATGCGCCAACAACTGACTTGAGAAAATCATTAGTAAGTGTGAAAACTAAGGTGTATACATGTTCCCTTATCATTTATATCTCGAACATGAATAAATAGTACAATGATACAACCACCAAAACCAATTTAGGTTTGACCACCATCATTAATCACCCGAAGTAGCAATAGATTAACAAGGTGGCAAGCCTATAATATAAACTACACAATACAATAGGACTTAAGATTGAGTAATCTTTCTAATAAGCCTCGTAAGCCTAAGTTTGACGAGTCGTTAATTTGCAACTATTTCGATGCAAATGGTGTGCTCAAAACTATGATAACTGCAAATCATGATGAATTCACTGTCTATGATCCACCTCCAACTATGTAATGAATCACACCCACTCACAATGTGTCCTGATCAATCATGTGCCAAAGAGAGCAAAAATAGATAACTCAAGCCAACTCTCAAGAGTAACCCAAATACCCCATACATCTGCTGCAACTGCACTTTAATGCCTGACTACCTCAATCTTTGTCAAGTTGTAATTGTAAACCAATTCCTGTCCACCAAGGTCTTGAACTCAAAAATGTAGGCACATAAAAACTGCCTCTTGCAAAAAAGGGTGCCGAATTTCAAAATATGATGAACCAACTCCATGTGGTCATCGAAAAATATCATAGTCAAATCTCTCAATATGCAGTTCCAAACTCTACGATTTGCTCTCTGAAACTTGATGTGTTAGCTACTGGTCTAAACACAACTCAAAATCTGGATATCAAAAATTCTAGGACCTGTCGCATGTCCCATCCTCAATGCTGCAATAATCGTGATGAATCTTTATTCAGTATCATAGTAAGCTGCAATGCTGCGATCCCCAATAAGTTGTAATCAAAGATGACCAATCCTCAGTGGCCAATATGAGTAGTCTCCACTTAATACATAGCAAAACCTGAAATTACTTGAACACAATTGTTAATGTGCCAAATTCACAACTAAAACTCGACATACATGTCAATCACAAATATCCAATCCCAACATCAAACATCTAGTCACATTGACAATCATCAAATCTTGAGCAACAAAATACACATATAAGTGGTCTAATCCTCCACAAATAGGTATGTTGGCAACTGCAATTCATGTGCAAAAAATCCATTAGGTGTGCAAGTAGCAAGACCAACATGTGGTGACTTCAAGTGTTAATTGAATCCGCAACCACTTGTCAGTGAACAAATCAGTTCTATGATCATCTGCAAATCAAGTATTTGTTTGCAATCCAAAATGAACAAAAGTATCCACAATATAATATATCTAGATGCATCTTTGGAGTATCGCAACAATCCATATCAACTCACAATATCATTGAAATGTCCACAAAATCAAAATTTTACAAATCAAATCAGTCAACTTAGATGAGTGGATAACCGTTGTATATAAGCCCTTGTGAAAGGGAAGTAGTTTGAATCAACGACACAAACCATCTTCGAACTTGTATCGAAAAATTTGCAACTCAATGATGGCCTTCTAGGTTTTCATTATGAGTCTCCATCAAGCCACCTTTTTGGATTTTCAACTTAGTGGGAAGAGTCTGTAAGCCACCTTTTTGGGTTTGAAATTTAATGGGAAGAGTCTGTAAGCCACCTTTACTGTTTTTCAATTTACAACACAAGTGCATGAATTTGGGTCCAAACTGCCTTACCAAATCAATAAGAAGTGGCAAAATTTCAATCTCCACGGTTTCATCCTATGTCACAAGATACACTGAATTTTATGGAAAAAATTCGAACTTTACCAAACTTTATCCTCATTGAACATGAACACAAACTTTATCCATTACTTTTACATAGGAAGCTTTGACATGATTTTGCATTTGCATTATTCTCTCTCTCTATATATTATATACCAACTGAAAGCCAAAGATGCAAAATTCTCTCACTCCCTCTCTGAGATATTTATGCATTTTTTCAGAAAATCAAAATGATAAAAAAATTCTTTTATTTGAACTTCAAGACCTTTTTTTTCTCGAACTTTATCCACTAGTAAACATGAACCAAAATTTATCGCTGTCAAACACGAACTCGAACTTGAACCTTGTGACTTAGGTTTTAACTGCACAAAATCCTCATATCAAATGTACATCAGTTATAATTGTAGAAACCAATATTGGTAGGACCATCAACATTAGGGACTGTATATCCAACATCCTCAGAAGAAAAACAATCTCGCTGCTCAACAACCCTATTACAACTCTCGTAGAGAATATCCCTATCAGAAAGACAACTACGGGAATTGGATCAACATAGATGGAAGAAGCATCACAGTCCTCAACAAGAAACTCTAACTGAAATTAAAACATGCCAACGATCTTATTGTCACCATTTAAACAAGAGGTGAATGCACAAACATCATGTGTGAATCCGGTCCAACTCTGCAATCCGCTCAGGAACTAGTTGCTCATCAAATATACCAAGAGACATTTAAAGAACATCAGCATTAATATCAAATCTAGGAGCATCGATATCTAGACCCGTATGATCATGGTAAACAAGATTAGCAAGGCTGAGCTTATCATCATCATGGGAAGCAAGACCGACATCAACATCATCAACACTAGACAAAGCATCATCATTGACCATGGACTGAATTCTCCTATACGACTTGTACAACATACAAATCTCAGATCGCCATATGGAATGATCAATCCTGCCAAAATATACATGCCTCATGGAATCGTTAGGTGGATCTCACATATAAAAATGCTTGACAAAACGAGTGTGTTTGCCACATGATATACAAGGATGTAGGTCAAAACAATGACTGGACGTATGATCTCGATGTTCACAATGAGAACGTGTACAAATATGATGATTTCTTAGTGTAAGATGAATAAAAAACAACATGATCATCAACTTGAGGATGACATAGATAACCCCCAATAACAAATCGAATAGGTCTGGAACATGAAAACCAATATGATTAGTATACCCTTGATTTGAGCACGATACTTATTGACTGGCAGTGTCTCCCATACCCGCACAACTAGTGAAGTTTTGACAATAGGATTTTGAACATGTATATGATTCAAAATGGACTCAGACACTTGTAGTGGTTGGGAAACAGACTTATCTTTAGTTTTTTCAGTAAAACGGGTGACAAAAGGCTTAGACATGTTTTTGGTTGACAACAAGAAGCTTGGCAATATACATGACTGTAGTTTGTTTCTGTACAACATTTTGAACGTTGATTTTTGGCTTGACATTAATTAAAGTCATGGTTTGTTTCTGTTGATTGACCTTGTAACCTATTAAGTTCTTGCCTTGTAAAACCGAATTCACTTCAAAATTGCATAAAAGAAGACTGGAAATATCTCCAACACTCAACCATGTGATCAACTTATTTTTGGTTTTCAGTTTTAATGTGCATAGATAGGTTACCCTCTACATTAAGAATAAAACCCGTGATACAAAACATAATTAAAGATTGCTAAAACAATGCAAAACAGGTCCAAGTCAGTTCAACGAATGATGCTCAGAAAAATGACAATAAAGCCTTTTTATTTCAATTTTGAGTTAATAAGAGAATGCCAAATCACCAAGATTACAAACTTATATCAACAAAAATACACCCTTATTTCTTTGTTATAACAAAACAATGTGACATGATCGAATTCTCAACATGCTTGCAATAGATTACGAAGTGATACTAACCAAAATATGCTATTGGAAGCTTCAAACTCTTAAAATAACTTCTCGATAGTTTTCAAAATGCCCTTCCATGAAGAATGAGTGATCAGAGGACAAGTTCGTCCACTGTATGAGAAAGTTATGATGCTTTTATGTTTTGTGCTTATGTTAGGCAGTTTTTAGCCTCATCAAAACAAGTTCTGGTTTCGTTCGAGTTTTCAAACTTTAAAATCTACCAACTGAACGTTTTGGAACCCATCCTTAACCATTCATTGGAAACCTAGTGGAGTCTAGTTTCTGAAACACTTGAAGAGTTTAAAATCATATGGTATGTGAAGTTATGGTGGAAATGGTGACAGGAGGTCTGATTTGTCCAATGTTTTGGCAAAAATTCAGTTTGGCAAGTTCGAAAAAAACAAACAAACCAATTTGTTTACTCTTTAGAGTGGAGAGGGCCTGATAGCAAAGCTTATATTACCAATTCATCTGCAACCATGTTTGAAAATAAATGTGGACTAATATATATTTTTGACCCATCAGTTCACGTGTCCTCTAGATGGTAAGATGATTTAACATATAATATTTCCATTTATCCAATGCATCCATTCAAGTTTTATAACAAAATTTTATTTGCCCCTTTCTGAAAGTATCTTAAACTTTAAAAACAAAGAGGTTTTGAGTTTTATGCATACCTCGTGGGCTCAGTTAAAAGAAGGGCACGCTTGAGCTAGCTTTCATGTCTGTAAGGATTTACTTTTTCTTGCTGCATTTTTCCTCCTCCCTTAATAAATATACAAAAGAAAAGGTTTTAAACTCAGGCAAAAATCTTTGCGGCACACCCATGCTTTACTTCAGGATCTCATTAAAACAATGCTTCTCTTCAGCAAAAATAAAGATTAAATGTCTTCTTATCAAACTTTTGCAGCAACTCTTCCCAGGCCGGGTGTCAAACAAGTAGGTGTTTTCTAAAAAAGAACAAAACATGTGCCTCACGCTGAGCACTTCCTCCCTCTTCAATAGGTCATCATCTCTCTCTTTCTTTCTACATTCATCCTTTTTTATGGGCTTCAACAAATAACACTTGCCTTAAAAATGATGTCCTCACGGATTACTTCTCTCAATTTTCATTCCCTCACATTTTCATTTGAGCAGAGGAACACATCTGAGAGAGGAAGAAGAAATATAATCCAACTGCCTTTAACTTCTGTGGCTCAAAGAGAACACTTCCATTTTGAAGTTTACATAGCTGTGCAGATCTGAATTTTGCACTGTTTAATGGCAGACCGGGCTTCAAATATTGCTGTAGATTGCCTCTCACATGGCCCGATTTGATCTTCTTCCTGACCCTTGTATGTTTCTCAACATCCATACTATAGTAAATCATTTCAAAGATCTCTTCAGTTTTTCAACAAAAAAATTGTACTACAAATGGAGTTCTCAGTCAAAAGATATGTCCAGAATACGGACATGTATCTAGGGCTGTTTCAATGGTGGAAACAACGATTGCAGATAAGGACATCAGCGAATGGGGCTTAGAAAGTGCTGACCCAAAGATGAATAAACAGAGGTTTGAAGCCAAGTCAATGCGAGGGAAAGACGAACCAAAATGCAAAATGACAAGTAAAGGCCAAGAGCATACTACTTTGATACCACGTTTAAAAATAAAATGAATAAGCAAAATAGACGAGGCAATAATTTCAATGTACGGCTCACTACTTTCATTACTATCTCTCAACATGAATAAATAATACAAGAATGCAACTAATTCGAGTGTAACCACCACCAGTAACCACCCACTAACAATAGCTTAATAAGGTGGTAAATCTACAAAATAAACTATAAAACATAATAGGACTTAGTATTAAATAATATCCCTAACATGTTGTGCCTGCACCTTTTGCATTCATTATCCAGCTAACACGGTTGTTGAATAAATACTAACAATTTGCCACTTTTCCTTCATTTGAATGTCACTTTATTGCTCATGCCATCACTATTGCGGTCTCGCCTCCTTGTAATCCATTTGGCCTCTCATTTTCTCCTTGTTCCTTTAAATCCTCATTTCTTGCCGTTTCCTTGGGTGCGATTCTATCTCACAAATTTTCCTTTCTTCCATGAAATATAAATTTTAAGTGGAGCCTAAGAATGCCTTCATATCTGAGGTGGAAGAGATAATAGACACAATTCTAGGACATGTTGATTTCAACAACCTTCGAGAGTGTACGAAGCGCGATCGATTGCGCATGTTGTACATGGATGATGTAGGGTAGGGATGGGGTCTCAACTAAACAAGAACCCGGCCCTACAACCTAGAGCCGCATGGCAGAAAATAGATGAAAATAACATTCCTTTCCATCATATTCAAAGCATTAACAATATCTACTAAAACTACGACTCTCGTAACTTGTTTTCACCCTCCCAAGCCTTTCAAGGCTTTATGACACTTTTTGTAGATCGCAACTTCTCGAAGGCTCTACAAAAGTCTTTCACAAAATCTTTAATGCTCACGGGCTTGTATTTACCCAATTTGTGGCTCCCAACTAAACTACTAAACATTTCTCTATCGTTGGCTTTTACAACCTTCAACAACCTTAAGGCTACCATTCCCCTTTTAAACACCCAAAAGAAAGTTTTGTGTTACCTCTCGGTCTAGAATGTCCTTGATCACTGTGAATTCCCTCCAAAACCAACAAATTAAATTGGTTTTGTTTTCTCACTTTTGGAACACTATGATCTCGTAAGATTCTCAATAAATGAGAAATGTGTGGCTCGTTGCTAACAACCACATTAATCCTCTCACAAAATCTCGAGATTGCACTCTCTCTTGGTTACCGTTCACATTTCCAATGGAAATAGCCCCCATGTTGGCTTGTGGCCTCGTGGAACACTTGAGCATTGAATGGGCAGTTTAGAGTTGGTGGAAACTCTTCCCGTGCAATGTAACCAATTGCTCCAATTCTAAGACCAATAGAAATCTCTAATCAAGAGCTTTTGAATGAACTCAATAATGCACAAATCGGTGCCTCCTTGTGAAAGATATGGTCACCTAAATTCCTTGTAGGCCGTTTTTATTGTGAACATTTGAGACATGTGGCCCCAAATGAGAGTAAACCTCCAAGTGACACATGTCATCTCCTCGTACCCTCACACTCCCTACTATATAATGTGGCCCCTTTTCTTTGTGAAGTCCTATGGAAAGAGCCAACGGGATGGTGACACTTGTCACCATCACATGGTCTAACAAACTTATATCACAAGGCCAAGCCTCCGTGAAACTCCATGAAGGAGTCACCGGGATTTTGACATGCGTCGCAATCTCGGTGTTTTACTCCAACACTTCCCCTTTTGACCTTTGACTTGAGGCCTTCGGGATAATGGCACATGGCATCATCTCGGTCTTTTATTAATGAACATTTTGATTGTGGACCCCTTTGACCCCACGACCCCTATGAAATGATTCACTAGAATTGTGACACTTGTCCCATGAAATGTCCCACTTCCTAAGATAATCCATGTCGAAGACCCCTAGCCCATTTTGTCTCCCCGATGGCTAAGGGATGAACACAAGGGGAACTTAAGTCATAATAAGTTATTATAAAGTGCATATAAAAGAAAAAAAAAATATTATAAAGGCACTTATATTAAGTTATTATAGACTTAATGATAAAATAAAATTAGAAAAAGAAAAAAAGGCATTTGATAATGTTTATTTATTCAAGGAAAATGCGACCTCCTTAGGAGATAAAAGCAAGTGGGAAAGGCATTAAATAAGGAGGAAAAATCTGATTGGATGTTAAGGGAGGCAAGTTGGTCCATTAGCTCTATATAAGCAAGTTGACTTGCTTGAGGAGGGCATCACTTGTCTATTTTATGAAATTTGATTTGTATGTTAAGCTTTGAGCTTGCATCTTCAATCTTCTAAGGACGAAAACCCTTAGAGATTCACTCTTGAGGACGAAAACCCTCCAAGAGTCTAGTAGAAGGACGAAAACCCTTCTTCTAGTTGAGAGGATTCTCCACCTTGGGGTTTCCATTGCAGATCACTGAGTTAGTGGTATTTTTCAAGTGTTTTCCAGTAGTTTTCCAAGCATTTTGAGGGTTGTACTTTGTAGAATTGTTCCAGGGTTTGAAGAGGAAAGTGGTGGCTGAGTTTTCTCCTTGTTTCCAGCTGGTGTGACTTGCATAGTGGACTGTTTGACTGCTAAAAAAACAGATCTGGATTGTTGTTACAATTGCAGATTTTTTATGATCTGAATCAACTTTTGTGGAGTGGAATTTGGCTCAAAATTATCAGATTTCCAGCTGTGTCTGAAGGCAAGTTCTGCATAATTTTAATAAATTATTTCAGCCTCTTTTTGGGCCTCAAATCTGGTTTTATCTCTGTATTTTGGCTTCATAAATTTAGTGGATCAGCTTATGGTGAAAATGTCATGATTTATCTTCTGATTTTTATAAGTTTCATACTCAGCCCTAGTCACATTTTCCATAAATAAATCAGATCTGCATCATAAACAATTGATATATATATATATATATATATTTTTATAACTTGCATTTGGTGTTTGGGAATTGCCTCAAATCCATTTGGGGGCAAAAATAGTCCCATTAGGGACATTGCATCCTAATCACGGTTTCATGAAATCTCATGATTTTGCTTTTTTCTCCTTGTGCCACTGTGAAACCTCATGGACCCATGCAATTATAAACTTTTCCTCATTATCACGCGATTCCGCTTCACCATTAACAATTTACTTAGCCACATATGGAAATTTGAACTCTCCACAAACCTTATGATTATTTGAAGCCCCGATAACACTTCAAATGAAGAATTTTGGCCTCCATGACCGTTAATTGGAGTTGTGGCGCTTTATTGAGGCTCATGAGCACTTGGTGATCTCTGTTGTAGCCACCATTGTACTTGCGACTCTATGAATGCCAAAATTTGTCCTAAGGCGCGTAAAACACTACAAAATTCCTACCATGTTTTTGGTTGATGCAAGATTGCTCCTTTCCTTAGATGCTCATGCATCAAACATTCAAGAATATAAAATGTGAGCTCCTGCGCACATGGACTAAGTGGCAGAACCACTCTTTTGGCCACTGAGAATGATGGTCATGACTTCCCTTTCTAATAAGTTAGGCACCTTTGCAGTTTCTTCCTCTTTTTCCACATTTCCTTGCCCACCGAGTGGGCATATACCGTCCACCTCCTCTGTATTGTGCTCCTTTTTCTTCCATACCTTCTTTTTGTGAGCTTTGACCCACCATAGCTCCACCACCTCCACCAAGTTTGTCTCTTGTTTTCTTTCCTTGTAGGATTTGACCTACCTTCAATCATCCTCCTCCTAAAGCTCTCTTGGCTTTGTTCACCATTGGTCCATTCTTCAATTGGATTTCACAACCAACTATGCAGCTCCTCCATTATTTTGGCTGCAATCTCCTTTTTGCTGACCATTGTGCCTCCACAAACTTAACTGCTTGGCCGTCATTTGCAAAAGCTTTTAAAATCTCTATTAACTCCTTTGCTTTGTCATGCTTCATGAACGTAAATAACTCCTCTTTCTCAGCTAGAAGTTTTTTTCCTCTCGTGTCTTCTCCTTCTCTATTGCACTTGCAAACAAACTACAAACACAAATGAGTTTAAAAACATAGGACTTAGCAAAGCACTCGTAGGTCCTTCCCCGCTTCACTTCTTTGCTTTTAATGGCTGATATTAAAACCAGCTTCTCTTTCTCTAGTCTTTTCTCTTTCGCATCTCTATCTACCAGGCGCCTCTTTACCCTCATACGGCCACTCTTCTTTTCTCCTCTCTTAACCCTCTTCTCACTTTCAACTCTAGGCTGATCTAAAATGTCCCTCTTTCTAAAGTAACATTGGCAAAGACCCTTGGCCTATTTTGTCTACCCGACGGCCAAAGAGGAAACATAAGGGTGACTTAAGTTATCTATAATTATTTTAAAGTGCCATTAGCAAAAGAAAATTATGTAAACACTTATAATAATTTTAGAAACTTAATATTATGTCAAGATTAAGTCATAAAAAGGGTGCAATCACATTTTATATTGTTCCTAGGGAAGAAATGCAACTTGGTTCACCTTGTAGGGGGACTTTGGATTATTAAAAGGCCCTTTATATTTTTTAAGTCTCCCCATGAGAAATTGCGACTTGCTCTAGGAAGACTTTTGAGGGTAAAAGACATTAAAAAATTGCTGCATGCTGATTGGATGCTTTGGGTGGTGTCTTTTGGGTCCCTTCTTTCCCTTAAGGAGGAAATCGACTTGTTTTGGGCATCATTTCTATGACTTCATATTTTCTAATTTGAGTTGTGAGCTTGTGAGTTGTTGCTGCAATTTTCTGGGACGAAAACCCTCAGAAAAAAGGTGAAGGAAGAACGAAAACTCTTCCTAAAATTTGCCATTTTTGTTGGTGAAGATTCAGGACAAAAATCAGGTTTTTGGAACCATTTATTCTCAGCTGGAGTGACCCAGTTTGGGGCTGTTTTGCAGGGTTTTAAGGAGCTAAAATATTATATTTTATATCTGATTTGTGGAGAGCATTTCTAGAAATTTATTCAGCACCTTTTGGGTATTTTTGTGGGGTTTCAAACCCTTTTTCTACTGCTGTAACACACAGGTCAGATCTGCAATATTTTATTATTGAAATCAAGTACTTGGAGCTCCCATTTTGGTATCTATTTATGCTATTGTTCTCTAAAAATAAGTTTTTATTGAAAAATACAAAAAGAAGAAGTGTTTTTGCTTTGTTCATGGTATTTTCCTCTCCTTGTGCAAATCGCATTTTTGGGTAAATTGTTTCTGCAACACATATTTCAGATTTTGGATTCTATTTCAGCTAGGTTTTTAGCATATTCTATTGTGTATTCCATTGGGTCCATTTGGGGACATTACAGTGGTATCAGAGCAAGTTTTCCTCCTAGCTTGTAGAGGTGATTCAAATTTCAGATTTCAGATTTGTATGGACAGGGGTGAAGACCATTTTAGGAACCATTATCAAAGGAGAACACCAAGAAGAGGATGGAGGATGAAGAAAGAAAGACCACCTCCAAATGATGAGTTAAGTTACATGAATGAGATATTTACCAAGGGCAACAGAGAACTACAAAACCGTCTCATGGAATCACACAAGGATCTTAGAGACTCCTTTATAGGAGCCATTGCAGATTTGGGAAGAGCTCTACAAGGGACAAATTTCAGTAGGCAAAACCCTCAAGGGGGTCATGGCAATCAAGGTGAGGGAAGCTCTTCTACTTTACATGCAGATAGGGGTTCAAACAAGAACTCTTCTAAGTTCTTTCGTGCAAGTTTCCTTCAGAGAGAGGAACCACAAGAAGAGAGAGAGCAACCACCTGTTCATGGGTTTGCGGATGAAATTAATTTGTATGGGGATGAGTATGCATCCTTGAACCCCCACACAAGAGACCTTCTTTCATTTAGAGACTTTTGCCAACTAAGAAGGAATGAAGGACCAAGGAAGAGAGTGAATCAACAACCGGAACCAAGGAAAGACATCCAACATTGATTGGGGAAAATCACTCTTCCTACCTATGATGGTACCGACAAATGCTCTGCAAGGGCATGGCTGCAAAAATTGGATACCTACCTTTCATTGAATCCTATGTACGAAGAAGAAGCTCTCAAGTTCGTCACTCTTCACTTGGATGGTGTAGCTCATGAATGGTGGTATCATGGTATTGTGACTCAAGGGCATGGCTCCATCACTACACTTGAGGAGTTTAGTCAAAGGTTGATTGAAAGGTTTGATAGGAAGGATCCAGAAGTGCACTTTCGTGAATTAGCACAACTGAAACAAGAGTCTACTGTTGAGAAATATGTGGCTGATTTTCAGAAGTTGGCAGTCATGGTTTCCGATGTAAGTGAGAGAAGACTTGTAGTGCTATTCATGGAAGGCTTAACCGAACCTCTTAAGGGGTTGGTGAAGGCTTTTGAACCCTCTTCTCTCAAGATGCAATAAAAAGATCTCTAAATCTGGAATCTACAGCAGTTAGGGGTAAAAATCAGCCCCTTGGACAATCTAAACCAAGTTATTTGGGGCAGCCAAGGCACACTTTTCAAGGGCAGTCAAGAACAACCCCTATTAATCAAGCAAAGAAGCCATTTCTGTTGCTTAGGCAAGGGCCAAGTGCATTACATTGAAGTTATTTCTGATGGAGAGGAAGAAGAAATAGACAAGGAAGAGAACCATGAGGATGAAGAGCAAGAAAGTAAAGAAGAAGACAATCAATTGGATAGTACTCTTGCCACACTATCCGGGGCTCCAAGGTATCACCCTTTTCGTGTTAGAGGGGAACTAAAAGGTAAAAGAGTCACTGTTCTAATTGATAGTGGTGCAACACATAATTTTATTGATGCTGATTTGGTTGCAAAAATGGGGCTGCCATCAGAAGATTTTAAGGGATTTAATGTTACAGTAGCGGATGGCTTCACCATCCCTTGCACTAAGAAGATATCACAGCTGAAAATCACACTTGGTAAGCACATGGTGACAGATGACTTCTATGTGGTGGGTATTGGTGAAACAGATGTAGTCTTGGGTGTACAGTGGTTGCATTCTCTTGGGGAATTCACTCAAAACTACCAAACAATGGAGCTGAAATTCAGATCAGCAGAGCAAGAAATAGTGCTACATGGCATGGCAAATGGTGCTCCTATGGTAGTGACCGCTAAGAGGATGGAAAGAGCCTTTCATAGAGGGCAGGTTTCTTGGGCAGCAAAGTGTCTTATTACATCTGCAGATCAGATTTTGGAGCAGCAGCAGTATCATGAGGACATTCAAGCTATCCGTGACAAGCATGCCAAGGTATTTGACAACCTTCCTCATGGGTTACCTCCAGATAGAGGTTTTGAGCATATCATTGAATTAGAACCAGGTACTAAGGCTGTTATTACCACTCCTTACCGCCATCCTAGAGCATACAAAGAGGAAATTGAAAAGGCCATTAAGGAGTTGTTGGAAATGGGGCACATAAGGCCTAGTTCAAGCCCCTTTGCATCTTCAGTGGTTCTTGTGAAAAAGAAAGATGGGACCATGAGGATGTGCATTGATTACCGCTTGTTGAATAAGAGAACCATCAAAAATAGGTATCCCATACCTAGAATTGATGAGTTAATTGATGAGCTACATGGAGCTATCTACTTTTCCAAGATTGACTTGAGATCCGGGTACCATCAAATCCGGGTAAGGAAAGAGGATGTCTACAAGACTGCATTTAGGTGTCATTTTGGCCACTTTGAATTTCTTGTAATGCCTTTTGGATTGACTAATGCTCTACTACATTTCAATCTTGCATGAATCATGTCTTTAGAGAGCACTTGAGGAAGTTCGTATTGGTTTTCTTTGATGATATCTTGGTATACAGTAAATCATGGGATGAACACCTTCAACACTTGGATATTGTGTTGGGTATTTTGGGGCAGCAATCACTCTATGCCAAAGAATCAAAATGTGAACTTGGTGTGACTGAAATTCTTTACTTGGGGCATATCATCAATGCCCAAGGTGTTCATGTGGACCAACAGAAGATCATGGCCATCTTGGATTGGCCTCCACCCACCACCATGACACATTTGAGGGGATTTTTGGGACTATGCAGTTATTACAGGAGGTTTGTTAAAGGTTTCTCTCAACTTGCAGCTCCTTTGACTGATTTGACAAAGAAGGGAGCTTTCATCTGGTCTAGGACAGCCCAAGAGGCATTTGATAACTTAAAAAAGTGATGAGTACATGCCCCGTTGGTGTCCCCAGATTTCACCTTGAAATTTGAGGCTACCCCATGTAAAAAATTTCGTACTTTTAAAATAGTGGGTCGTTTTGTGTTTTTATTGCGTAAAGTGTTTGTATTGTGTCAAGATATTCCCAGAGAGTCATATAAGCCAATTTCGCCAAATACCCAGATGCCCAAAATCGTTATATTTTGTCATTGGGGTTTGCCTGCGGGAAATTTTTATTTAATTATTCTGAGCCCCGTTTGAGGCAAATTGTGCTCCGGTTTAACCCTGTTGTGGTCTTACATGTCAATATTCCCATATACCAGTAGGGTTTTAACCAGGAATGAATCCTGGGCTTTATCTGTGACTTCTGGCAACGTTTTGCATTTTTGGTGTTTTCTGTTTTGTTTTCTGTGAAATTTCTCTAGGTCAATTCCTTTGCCGGTTTAGTCTGATTTCTTGCCTGGAGTATCTGGAGATCATCTATGGACGTTATGCCAGAAGGAATTTGCCACAGGAGGTCTGGTTCTCTCTGAAAAGACGAAGTCATGCACGAAAAAGCTTCTTCTGGGCAGGTCGCATTTTTGGGAAAAGAAGGTTTTAAGCTACAATGGGATTTTTGGTAGCAGCAGGCGGTGGAAATTTTTGTATCTGCCTAGCAGGGTTACTTTTTCCATGGAAGCAACGCCACTTAAGTCACAATGGGAAAATTAGAGGCAACAGAAGGCGGAATTTCTTACCTACCTTGCAGGGTGAAAATTCCCATTGTGAAATAAAAGAAAATCACTTAAGGCATTGATGGGAATTTCTTACCTGCCTTGCAGGGTAAATAATCCCATTATGAAAGTCAAACAACTTAAGTGGATCATGGGATTTTTGGAGCTGCGGTGCAGGGTGAATAATCCCATTGAAAATTGGCTTTTAAAAATAGAAATGGGCCATGTCAAAAAGTGTGACCCCTTTTGGAATAGAGGGGCAACTTTAATGGCATTAATTAATTAAATTCTTTTCCAAATTTGGCGCCCAAGCATGGAGAAAAGTCAACAAAGAAGAAGAGGATAAGGGAATTTAGAAATAGAATTCTAAAATTAAATAAATATAATTTATTTAATGCAGCCCCCTTCATGTCAAAAAGTGCGACCCATATTGAGGAGGAATAATACTTTTTAAAGTATTAATTGATGTAATTAATTCCTATTTTTAGTGGATGAGGTCAAAGCACACTGTGAAGTCAAAGTGGACTGGAAGTAGAGAGCTAAAATTAAATAAATTTAATTTATTTAATGGCAGCCATGAGCATGCACAAAATAGGTGCCCAAATTGAAGAGAAAAACATGTTAATTAATTAATTAATTGCCAGGAATAGGAGGGGCAATAATTAATTATAGAATGATGAAGGTTATATAAGCATGGGCTGCCATAAAGATGAATTAATTAATTCTTTAGCAAGGAAGTGCAGCCCAGACAATTTTGGTGCCCAATTAAGGAGGAATTTTTGCACGAAGGTGTTTTCACTGCCGGAAAGCTTCAAAGTTTGGCGCCTAGGTCTGAAGGAAATTGATTTGTGTCTGATTAATTGTCTAGCATAGTGGTACAGGTGCTCAGGTGAAGTTGACAAAATTCATGCTTGCTTTGCATGCAAATAAAACATCAAATTTTGGGGTAAAGGCTTGATATATGCAGATTTTTATAATTAAAATCATAGTGTTCATGTACCGGTTGCCATCTTTGTTTGAATTAATTAGAGGTGCTTATTATAAGAGAAAGGGAGCTTAAATCAATGTCCAATACATTGAACATATCCTCCAATCAAGAAATCTCCAGTTGCATTTTACCGGTTGTAAAGAATTCCGGTCGAATAAAGAGAAAAAGAATTGCTTAGACAAAGACAGAGATCATACGACCATGACAAAGCGAGATGAAAAGAAAGCTCAAGCAGAGTCATGCATCACTTCCAGTTTACTCGACATCGAGATACAGATCTAGGTCCGAGAACCTCTTTCAATTGATTGATTAACAAATCCAAAGCTGGAAAGACTTCCCTCATGCGTGCGTGCAATCAAAAGCAAGGAATCATTCGAGTCGCAAAGATTTCCATTCACAGCCTAGTTGCTAGAATTCGTCATGGAGTGTGCTAGGTCTTACCACCCATTATCTAGATCAGCCGAGATGCTGCGGGGAAGACAATAATCCGGCTGGATGCACAGTTCATCAATTATTGTCTGAAGATTCTAGCACGACAGGTGGTGACTACTATTAGCATACAGGATGCCGACAACAGATGGGAAAAGCATAAAGTTGACTGTGTGGGCATAATGAACAACAGATACATGAAGAAGCCCAAATCTCCATCCAAGTTCCCGAGAACTCTTCCACAATCCAATCTAGTACAAGAGGTGGATGATATTGCCAAATTGTTATGCAGGATAAATGGCGAAGCTAACGCTCACAACTTCCGCACATGGATGTATGCTTTCATCAGGACCATTGAAATCAACAAAGCAAATTCAATAATCAATTGGTCGAAATCATTAGTGACAACATTGGTGAGCAGCTCCGAATGTGAGGTGTACTTACAGCTTCAAAATGACTTCGTATTTGGTATATGCAGCAGCTTCACAGGTGTCTTCTCCAAGCTGGATAGATGTGTTCTTTCCAAGGATCCTATTTTCGAGTGTTATCCACAGCTTACTTTGTACCCGCATGCAATAAAGATTACAAGGTGGTCAACGATGGATTCTTCTACGGATTCATTTGCAGGTTGGACGGCGATCTAAAGGCCAACAGGGTGAGCAAGGAAGCGTGGGAAGCTATGTCCAGGATTGGTAGTATCTTCATCCAGTTTGCGGATTTTACATACCTCAGGGTCACCGGCTTTTCAGAGAACCAGTTAAGTTGCCCAGATATCCGAGTGATAGATTGGTCATCATGGAACTGAGCAGACAACTCGTGGAGATGCATGACCTACAGTTGAAATGGCACAAGTCTACAGGCTTCTTCTCGATCACTGTGGGCTATTATAGCTGCCAGAGTATTCATAAAGCCCGAGGAATTGAAGCGGAAATGTTCTCTGAGTATGAGCAGAGTTCTTCCCAACGATGGTGAACTTCGATCCATTTGGAGTGGCAAGGAAGACAATCTCCCAGGAGTACGCGCATGTGCCTTCATTGGAAGATTTCTGGATGAAGTGCAAAAGCGAGTACGAGGTTAGAAAGAAAGATTTCAACAGGTTATCAGCACGGCAAGTGTTTGACTTTGGATTAACACAGATACTTGCGGATCTTAAAGATGATGGGCTTGTGTTACTTGACACATACCATCGGATGGGAGGAGATAGAGCTATACTTCAGGAGAGCGTAGGTGGCTGCCATACGATCGAGGAAAGGTCTGCTTTGCCCGTTTGGTCAATACTTCAAATTGGTTGTTGACGAAGGGATATTGCCTTGATGAAACATTGATGAATCAGATCATAGGCAACTTTGGCACAGGAGATTCCCTCAAAAGGAAGCACGAAGGAGAGAGTAGCAGAAGGCCTGAAAAGATTAAAGTGCACAGAAGGTCTCATTCGAAGGAGAAGATCACTTCTACGGCTATGGTGTTAGTTCGCTTCTCCAGCATCAAGTACTTCACCGACTGTTGCACCTCAACAAGATACTGCCATTCCTCCGTTGAATCCGACAACATTCATCTTTTCTCCTCAGCCACTCCGTTCAGCACCTCTTCCTGAAGAAACGTTGAAGTCTGCAGATGGCAGAATTTGAAAGAGCTTTGTCTTTGGATAATTCAGAGGATGGCAACCACAACACTGTAGCAGTTTCAGATGGAGAGGAATCAGAGCGCGAGATAGTGGTACACTCGACAACTTCTCATTCTCCGAGAAGTAATTTCTTAGAATGGTTGGCTTTGCAGTTGGTTCCAGAGGCTAGAGAGGAAATCAACTTGGAGGAACACGACTTGCAGCTGCTCCTGAATCTAGGCGGAAAAGACAGAAAACCTAAAGTTGCTAAGGTAACTTCAAGGTTGATCATCAAGAGTCGAGGCGTAAGTTCGCCGAGGTGTCGATTCCCAGCGAAGGAAAGAAGGATGAGCTCACGGCGAAAGATATAACAAAGACCAGTAGTACCCAGGGTCAAGCCACCACGTATGATTGAAGCAGACACGCAGTATCATTGATAGATGCTCTATTCCTTAGGCTTGACAAAGAAAAGGCGGAGAAAGTTGAACTTCAGAAGGTATCTCAGTTGTGCAAGATCATTGCCAAGGTTGCCAAATCTTCCATTCAGGCAATTTCAATACAAAAGCAGGTGAGTGATCATCTGATGTAGGAAGTGGAAGATGCAAGTAACTAGGTTAAAGCTATCGACGAATGGAAGAGTCTAATCATTCGCCAAGCTTCTGTACAACTCGGAGAGGTGTCAGCCCGTCTACAGGTTATGAAAGATGCATCGATCACCAACCCGTGACAAGCATGATAGATATAAACACGATTCTTGAGAGTAACCTGAGTACTTTGGCCGAAATAAATAAGCTGTCGAGAGAGGTGTTGGTTGTGGAACGGATTGTGCCCGACGGATCAGTTAAGAAGGGGAAACAACTTGAGTTTGCAGTATCTTTCCATTTGGAGATCTGCAGAATTATGCTGAAAAGGATGCAGACACTTGAGAGTATGGCATCATCTTTACTAGACAATGTCATTGCTTTCACTAATGAGGAAGTGGTCGGGAACGTTACTTCATACACAAGGACCATTCCTAGCAAAGTGCCTAATTCCCTGAAGGATCTCTTCTGATGGTGCAAGGGAGAATTGATGGAGTTGTTAGGCCTTTCACGATGAATTCCATCAGTAAGTTGGTGGCGCTGCAGTCAGATATTGAGAAGTTCGGGCCTAGCTTGGAGGATGTGGAAGCGTGTATCAGGGTATTGAACGAAGGCTTGCTGCAATTCAGGACAGAAAAGGAAGTTGTGGCTAAGACAGATGGGAAGATGTTGAATTACATGTTCGACAAGTATATTCAGTATCAAAACAAAAAGAAGATGTAGATGTTACAACTGACGTATCTTTCTTCTTCTATTTTCACGTTCCTGGATATAATTGTAAAACTAAAAAGTTATTGGTTTTAAAACCATTACTTAAAGTTATGTAGAACAATTCTATTAGTTAAGTGACCGATGTGTATAAGTTTGAGTGTGGATCCGAATGCATGTCACTTGAAGAGGAATTAGAGGAAGATGATTGCCAGATGTTATCTTTACTTCTTGTTTATGTTCTAGTTCAGTTGAGTTTCCCATTTGTATTTTCCCTTCTACATTCTATAAGTAGAGGAAGAACCTTCGGGTTAAGGATCGGAATTTGTAAGCAACATTCTTGTGTTCCAGACTTTGTGCTGAAGCCCCTGATAGCTATTTGAAGCAAAGGAATAGAAAGGAGCAGATTTCTGGAGAACTTTGTGTCACGGTGCATTTTGTTTCTAGCTTATTGTCTTAGATCTATTTATAAACTTTGTGTTATCTTAGATCTAGATTTGAAAGCTGCCTTTGCTTAAAATTCTGAGTGTTAATATCTATTGGTCCTATCTATGTGCATGCAATCAACTCTGTAATCTATTGATTGGGTTGCACATCTTCCCTCTTTCTTTTCGTGTTTTTATTACTTCCTTCTTCTTTAGATATTTCTTTTCTTTAAACAACTACTTACTTGTTGCAAAACTATACAGCTATGGTTCATGAGCTACATGGTTAAAGTAAAACCCCTAAATAGATACTAGCATATTTTATTGACAAATCTTACATGGGAGCCTCACCGGTAAATGAGGGAGATTTATCTCATGACTGCCTAGGTTTTCAGCTATGCAGAAATCTAGCCAACACCCATACTCACCGTATATTAGATTTCTCTATTCCCTTTGTGGTGGAATGTGATGCATCCGGTGAAGGTATTGGGGCTGTTTTAATGCAAAACAAACATCCCATTGCTTTTGAGAGTAGGAAACTAAAGGAGATTGAGAAGAAATACTCCATCTATGACAAGGAAATGCTAGCAATCATGCATGCTTTGGTTAAGTTCCGGCAATATCTTGTTTGTGGCAAATTCGTGGTGAAAACGGATCACAATAGCCTAAGGTATTTTCTCAGCCAATCTGATTTGAATGACAGACAACAAAAATGGGTGAGCAAAATTCAGTCCTTTGACTTTGAAATTGAATTTGTAAAAGGCAAAAATAATATTGTAGCGGATGCTTTGTCTAGAAAGCCATATTGCTGCTCTATGTCAGAAATTGCAGCAGATTGGAGGGCTGTTATAACAGCTGAATATGCAAAAAATCAGTTTGCTAGCAATATTCTTGAGGGTGGAATTGAAGATGAGAAATACAAGGTAGTGGATGGCTTAATATTATACAAGGACAGGGTCTTTTTGGTGCCGAATCCAAGGTAAAGCGTAAAATCTTAGAAGCAATGCATGATTCACCCTTGGCCGGTCATCCAGGTTACTTCAAAACGTACAAACAAATCAGAGAAAAGTTTGTATGGAAAGGTCTCAAAGGGGAGGTGCTCCAACACATAAGGGAGTGTCTCACGTGTCAACAATGTAAGGCGGAGCATGAATTTCCAGCGGGTCTTTTGCAGCCCCTACCTATTCCAACTCAAAAATGGGAGAGTGTTTCCATGGACTTCATTACAGGACTTCCATCGGTGCAAGGTAAAAGCGTCCTTTATGTTGTAGTGGATAGATTAACCAAATATGCACATTTTTTCCCACTACCAACTAAAATGATGGACCATTGGTGGCTGGAATTTTTTTAGAGAAGTTTTCAAACTTCATGGGCTGCCTAAAAATATTGTGAGTGACAGGGATAGCAGATTTCAGAGTTCTTTTTGGCAAGAACTCTTCCATCTTGCAGTACAGAATTGACCCCTAACACTAGCTACCATCCACAAATGGATGGGCAAACCGAGATTGTTAATAAATGGATAGAGGGGTATCTAAGGAGCTATGTTACAGGCAGCAAACTACATGGATAAAATGGTTATATTTGGGGGAGTTTTGCTACAATACAACCTACCACATGTCTATTGGTATGTCTCCCTTCAAAGCTTTATATGGTTATGATGCATTTTCCTTTGTGGATGTTGTTCTACCTGATAGTAGAGTGTTGGGAGCTAGGGACTTGGTGCAGCAGAGCCAAGATATATTAAAAGCACTCAAAGATAACCTCTCACATGCACAAAATCAGCAGAAGTTATATGCGGACCAACGAAGGATAGAGAGGTCATTTGAGGTAGGGGACATGGTTTTCTTGAGGCTACAACCATATAGACAATCTTCCCTCAAGGGAAAGGATCGGAGAAGTTGAAGCCAAGGTTTTATGGCCCTTATAAGATTGTAAGGAAGGTTGGGAAGGTTGCCTATGAGCTTGAACTTCCGGCTCAAAGCAAAATCCATAATGTGTTTCATGTCTCATGCTTAAAGAAGGCTTTGGGGCAGCATATTTCTCCTTCCATGGAGTTGCCTCCTCTTGATGATGAGGGCAAGTTGGTCTTGGAACCGGAAGCTATCATGGAGGTTCGTGAAAAGAGGTTGAGAAATAGAATTATTAGAGAATACTTGATCCAATGGAAGGGGTTACCTCTTGAAGATGCAACATGGGAGGGTGCAGAAATTTTAGAGCATCCAAATTTGAAATTGCTTGTGGGCAAGCAATTTGAGGAAGGGAGGACTGAAATGTCCCTCTTTCTAAAATAACATTAGCGAAGACCCTTGGCCTATTTTGTCTACCCGACGGCCAAAGGGGAAACATAAGGGTGACTTAAGTTATCTATAATTATTATAAAGTGCCATTAGCAAAAGAAAATTATGTAAGCACTTATAATAATTTTAGTAACTTAATATTATGTCAAGACTAAGTCATAAAAAGGGTGCAATCACATTTTATAATGTTCCTAGGGGAGAAATGCGACTTGGGTCACCTTGTAGGGGGACTTTGGATTATTAAAAGGCCCTTTATATTTTTAAGTCTCCCCATGAGAAATTGCGACTTGGTCTAGGAAGACTTTTGGGGGTAAAAGATGTTAAAAAATTGCTGCATGTTGATTGGATGCTTTGGGTGGTGTCTTTTGGGTCTCTTCTTTCCCTTAAGGAGCAAATCGACTTGTTTTGGGGATCATTCTATGACTTCATATTTTCTATTTTGAGCTGTGAGCTGCTGCTGCAATTTTCTGGGGACGAAAACCCTTAGAAAAAGGTGAAGGAAGAACAAAAACTCTTCCTAAACTTTGCCATTTTTGTTGGTGAAGATTCAGGTCAAAAATCGGGTTTTGGAACCATTTATTCTCAGCTGGAGCGACCCAGTTTGGGGCTGTTTTGCAGGGTTTTAAGGAGCTAAAATATTATATTTTATATCTGATTTGTGGAGAGCATTTCCAGAAATTTATCCAACACCTTTGGGTATTTTTGTGGGGTTTCAAACCCTTTTTCTACTGCTGTAACACACAGGTCAGATCTGCAATATTTTATTATTGAAATCAAGTACTGGAGCTCCCATTTTGGTATCTATTTATGTTATTGTTCTCTAAAAATAAGTTTCTATTGAAAAATACAAAAAGAAGAAGTGTTTTTGCTTTGTTCATGGTATTTTCCTCTCCTTGTGCAAATCACATTTTTTGGGTAAATTGTTTTTGTAGCACATAATTTCGGATTCTATTTCAGCTGGGTTTTTAGCATATTCTATTGTGTAATCCATTGGGTCCATTTGGGGACGTTACAAATCTCCACTCTTCTTCATTTCTCTTGGCATCAAATGCATGCCATGTGCAATTGGAATTGCACTCTCCTCATTCTTCCATTCTTCTCCATTTTTCACTTTCCTTTTCTCCCCAGCTCCCTCAGAAGCTTCTTCAAGTGTACTAGCTTTCACTTCCCCTTTCTTCCTCTCCATGTCCTCGAAAGGACACTCTGCTGCTGTTCTCCTTTAAATCTTTCCTCATCATCATGCTTTTCAAGAGATATCTCATCCTCTCCCTCCTCCCTCTCTTCATCTTCACAAACTTCTCTAGTGTAATAGTTTGCATTTATTGCTTCACCTGCTTTAAAGTCTCTTCTTCTTTTCTTTTCATTTTCTCCTCTATGCCTTCCAATAGGCATATCTCTGCTCCATTGCTGCTGTCACTCTTCTCAACTTCATTTTCCCTTATAAGGATCTTTCCTTATTCCTCTTTCTTCATCTCTATGCCTTTCAAAAGGCACTTCTTCTCTCTCTGCAGCTGCTGCAGTCATCTCCTTCTGCTACCCTTATTTTAGATGCACACGACTTCTTTTTAACCCATTACTGCAACCTTGGCTGCAATCATATGTAGGTTTCTCTTCTTCTTGTTCTTTATCCACCAATGTTTGATGGAGAACAACTCACTCGCTCTCATGCTACCCACAGACTGCAATATCTCTCTTATTCCTGCCCCCTACCCAGTGTTCTTAGACTGGAGGACTCTCAACCATTTTTCTAGCCCTCTACCCACTATTCTCAGTGCTCACAGTGGAGGACAACTCACAACACCCTCTTTCTCAACCTTAACACCTACCCAGCTCTCTATTCAGCTGGAAGATGTTATTCTCTCTCACTTCCTTTGTTTTCTACCCACATCTTTTCTCCAACTTAAAAAAATCTCAGTAGAAGACTCTCCTACCTTCTCTTAACTCTTATCTTCTTCAATTCTTTCTCAGCTTCTTTTGCTGCTTCTCTCTCACATCTATTAACCCTTGCATCCTTACTCTTCCTCCCAGTGCTATCTTCCGATCTCTGATAAGAGAAGATGCAGGTAAAGGATGGGGTTTGAAGTGAACAAGAGCCCAACCCCGAAGCCCAGAGTCACAATGGAAAACAATTGAAAGCAACACTCCTTTTCATTACATTAAAAGCCTTAACTGCATCTACAAATGCTGTGACTTTCTCCTAACTTATTTTCACCAACCTAAGCCTTTCAAGGCTTTACAGATACTTGTTGTAGACTTTGCAACTTCCCTAAGAATCTGCAGAAGTCTTTCACAAAATCTCTAAGGCTCGCAGGGCTGCATCTACTCAATTTGTGGCTCCCAACTAAACTACCCAAAATTTCTCTAACTCTGGTTTTGCAGCCTTAGCCTTCAATAGCCTCTATGTAATGCTAACATTTCCCTTTTCAAAGACCCAAAAGAAAGTTATGGATCGCCTCTGATCTGGAATGTTAATGATTGTGAATTCCATCCATCAATTTGGTTTTGTCTTTTCAGTTATGGAGCCCTGCGGTCTCTATAAGATTCTTAATAAATGAGAAATGTGACCTCTCAGGCTGTTGTGTGGCTTGATGCTAATCATTACATCAATCCTCTGCCAAAAATCTCAAAGATTGCATTCTTTCTTGGTCACAGTTTACATTTCCAATGGATATAACCTCCTATTGCGGCTTGTGGCCTCGTGGAACACTCAAGCATTGAATGAACAGCTTCGAGTTGGTGGAAACTCCAATTGCAGTGTAATGGTTCCCAGAGGCTTAAAATGTGAATTTCCCCTCCACATGCGACCAATCACTCTGTTTTAGCCCAATCAAAAGCTCTCTTTAAGAGCTTTCCATTAATCTCAATAACACACAAATTGGTGCATCCTCAGGAAAGATATGGCCACCTGAATTCCTTGCATGCTATGTTCTACTGTGAGCATTTGAGACATGTGGCCCCAAATCAGAGTAAACCTTCAAGTGACACTAGTCATCTCCTCATTGCCTCACAATCTTGTTATTATATAATGTGGTCCCTTTTCTTTGTGAAGTCCTGTGGAAAGAGCTGACGGGATGGTGACACTTTTCACCTTCATGTGGTCTTTGGCTTATATCATAAGCCCAAGCCTCTGTGAAACTTTGTGGAAGGACTCATTGGGATTTTGACATGGGTCGCAATCTTGATGTTCACTCCAACAATTCTCTTTTGACCTTTGACTTGAGGCATTCTGAGATGACTGCATGTGGCATCATCTCGGTCTTTTATCACAAGGATCTTTCTGACTAATGCCCCACTTTGACCTTGTGATTTTTCGTGAAATGGTTCATTGGAATTGTGACACTTGTCCCAATCATGATCTTCTGAACTCTTGTGAATTCCCTTCTTTGTCGTTGTGGCCATTTTGAAACTCTGTGGAATTGTGCAGCTATAAATTCTGCCTCAATCTTAGCTAAGTCCGCTTACTGTGAATTGTTTACTTCGCTGTGAATGGAAATTTGAACTCTCCACAAACTCTGTGATCTGATGAAGCCCCAAGAACACTTCAAATAAAGAATTTCCGCTGCCATGACTGTTAATTGGAGCTGTCACACTTTATTGAGATTTGTAAACACTTGGTGATCTTCAAGGTGATCTCTACTACCGCCACCATCAAACCTGCAGTTCTATGAGTGCCAAAATGTGGCTTAAGGCCCCGAAACATCCAACAAAATTCCTACTATGTTTGTGGTTGATGTGGGATCACTCTTCACCTTGGATGCTCCCCATCAATGAATCTGTGGGATTCTACCCTTGTTCAAGTAGGCACTTTTCCTCCACCTGTTCAAAGCCATAAATTGGTATTGCTCATGGTGCTAGACTACAACTGAAATACCCTCGAGGTGGTTCCATCAATTAGTCAAGTTTTTATCCATTTGGACATTGGCTCACATGAACTATGGCTTAGGGTTCTTTTGATGGACGATGTAGTAGAAATGAACGTTTTTGAAGCTTAGATATTTTGGGACTATAACCTAAAGGATTACCTTGCTTACATCAAGAATTTCTGGTTGAGAAAAAAGTGAGAGTGTTAGGTGCCTTCCCAAGAATCTTATGCTGGCTGATTTCTTTGAATATATTGGGGATATGATCACATTGTTAAATACAATTGCAGGGAGTTAGGAGACTAATTTTTTCAACTGTGGATGTACATGGATAACTCAATCATCCATGAGGGTAAGCAAATTCTTGAATGGGATGGAATTGTGAGTAACTCCTTGTATCACCAGCTCATAAATGTACAAGATTCAAAACGATTCTATATGACTTCATATCTAGTCTATGCTCCCGCAGAAAATAACTGTTTCTAGTGCTTAACAAAGAAGCAAGCTTATCTTCCGTATGCTCGCCTATGACAACATCAAGAAAGAAAGAAACATTTAGGCACATAAATGATGCCTTCATATTCAAAATCATCAAAGAGCTTGAAGTTGATTGTAGTGTTCACTTTTCCATTACTGGAAAATAGGTCATAAGAGAAAGGGATGACTGCTTCATCCAGTTCCCTACCTTCTGTTATATTTGATTTTGTGTCTTTGAAGGGCGTCCTTACATGCTGCCAAGGCATGTAAGTGATCATGTGTTACTTATGGAATATGCTCGACAATCAGCAGAGGTGCACCAATTCTTGACAGGCAAGCACAAGAAAGGGATACAATTCCCTTTGAGGATTGGTTTCTAATCTTATAAAGACATTTATTGCTAACAATCTGTCTGGAGAAGTTGATGCCTTCAATCCCAAGTTAAATGAGACTCGGCCCTCTTTTAATGGAAGGGGTAAGATGGAATCTATCACGGGAAAACACTAATCTCACATTCATTTTTGGACTACTGAGAAAATTACGAGATATGATAGAAGTTAAGTGTCAAGATATGAGCAGAATGACATTGGAAGAGATTAATATGTATAATGCAATCAAACTTCTCCCTTGGATTATTGAAGATGATGAACCCGTGGAATCACCCCTCGTTTTAAATAAAAGGTCTTCATTCAACCTCTCACAGACGTTGATTGGTCTCATGGTGATGAGATTTCAGTTGAGGAAAGAACAAAACATGTGCCTTTTCTCTTTCAGTAAATGGTGAAGAAAAGGGCTCCAAAGTGGGCATATAGCTACTGTTTCCTTGCCCCCAAGGTTCTTCTCAGTTGTGTAGTTTGTCCCCAAAGACTGATATAGTGCAGATCAGATCTATCTCAAAAATGTGTTGAATTATAGCAACATAGGTAGCACAAGCGATGGTGGTGATGAGGAAGACCCCGAGAAGCAGAAATCAGTAAGCTTTCCTGCAGTATTGACACCAGACTGCCGTAGGCTAAAGAATGAAAACAATTCCACCTAAAGTTCCATAGAAGAAAAGTGAAGAGAAAAGAAAAAGGTTAAGAGGATCCCGCCCCTGTTTTGGTGAAAGATTTATCAAGTACCATTGATGTGAAAAAATTGTAAGTTGACGGTGATATAAGTCTCAAGGTTCGTGTTCAAATTCGAGTTCGAAAAGATAAAATTCGGATTAAGTTTGGCAATGATAAAATTCAGAGAAAAAAATTCGTGATTAAATTCGACTGCTATAATTTACAATTTTTTTAAATATAAGATATAAATCCACAAAATTGTCAAAATAGGTAAAACATTACTAAATAAACTTGAAATCTATATAAAAAGATGTCATTGTCACATTTATAAACCATGCTTATCAAAGTTAAACTATACGAAACATATGAAATTGTCAAAAAGTTACAATTAGGATTCAAGACTCAAACTTCAAAAAAGTTCCAAGTCATCAAGAGCACTTGGTTGAGTTGATGCAGAAACGTCATCCCCGTTCACCACTCAACTTGTCATCAAAAAGTTAGGCTCATCTCGCATCCGCTATGTCTTATGGAATTTGATGTTCTAAAGAAGAGGTGGAGTCTTTTGTTGCTTTGTTCATACACAATTGTAAATTGCTGCAAATATAAACAAGATCTCCCAACTTTCTAGACAACAACTTGTTCCTCTTTTTAGAATGGATGTGGTCAAAGCAACTCCTGCTCTCTCTTAAGTTGATGAACTTGGTCCCTGGCTCAATATTCAACCGACAAAGTGCTGCAATTTAGGTGTATGTGCTCCATAGGACCTCCACCATTTATACCCAAGCATGTCAACTCGTGACATGTCATATTTGGTTGTTGACATTCCAAACATCCCTTCTCTTGCCTTGTATTTCCAACATTGATCTCTAATTAGACTTGCAGTTTCAGATCTTGTTCAAACCTCTCAATGGCTTCGTAAAGCCCCACCATAACTTCACAATCACTTTGTCTTATCTATCTGAAATAGCTTAGGCTCCAAATAACATGTTGTTGCATGTAATAGTGTGTGCATCATTTTCCACCTGGAATCAACTGTATGCCAAATCTCTATGTAGTCTGATTCCACATTATTCAGTGCATTTTGAACTGCTTCCTTGCAATGGTCCATGCTCTCATAAAGCATGCCAAGACAAGGGGTGTCACCATCAACCATGCGAAGCACATCAAAAATTGGTCCACACATTTAGAACCTTTGTTGCATTTTTCCAAAATTGTTGTTTAAAATAATTTGCTCTATATTATTCCCCTTGGGACCTTTAGAAAACACAAAATTTTCCTACTCGTTGGAACAAATTACAAACTTTAGAGCTGCTTTCTCTTCAACCACTCTTTTCAAAGTGATATAAAATGAAACAAACCTTGTTTCACATGGCCTCATCAACTCCTTCATTGCATGCTGCCTATAAAGATTCAATGTGAGATGACAATTTTTATGAAGTTTGCAATTGCTTTCCTTCTCGTGGATCACTTCATACCCTTGGGAATTTGGCCAAGTTACGGAAACAAAAATCTAGAAAATGTACTCCACATGGGCTCCAATATATTTGTGGGTACTTCTCTGCAATAAGCTTCCCAGCTCCCACACAATTTGCAGCACTGTCAGTAACCACTTGAACCACATTCTCCACACCTACTTCAACAATGGCTTCTATAATATTTTAAAATATACTCTGATGTTTTCTTATGGTTCATGGTGTCAATCATTGTCAAGAATACAACACCTTGAGGGCAAGCCACCAAAACATTAATTAGTGGCCTCTAACATATATTTGAGCATCCATCGCTCAATATAGTGCACTTTTGCACTCCGAGAGGCCTTGCCCTCAACTAATTTATCGATCTATTGGCAAAATAATTTGTCGCAAGGACAAATTAGCTGATTTTCACCAATGCTCAAGGACTATGTCCCTCTTTCTTGTGAAAGGAGAGGCTCCCTTTATTGAATGCAGATAAAAGAAATATTGTGGGTGGCTATTAAGCCGGGATCACAAGACTACTCCACTAGACCTATGAAAAATTGTTTGCAATTAGTGCAAGGGAGGAATTTGCTTGGGTGACAAGGTGAAGGGGAATTAGAACTTAGAAAAGAAGGGGTTAATCTTGTAAATAGGCACTAGCAGAGTTTCACAAACATTAACTAGAATCAATCCACACTCAATTAGAAGAAAAAAACTTTGTAGCAATGATAAGACACAATAAATCATGGACATAGAATTCCATTAGTTCATTCCTCAAAAGGCACAAACACTTTCCTTGGTTGTACAAGATTACTATGTGCACAAAGCTGAAAGTAAAGATAGAGGAGACATAGAGAAAATGAATAGAATAATGTTATCTTTTGCTTGCTTCTTAGTAGTGCAATAACTATCTACTTAGAGACTCACAATTGACAACAGTTGGCTCTCTAACTCGGGGACATTGGACCACAAGGGGCAATAGAGGACCTCAAATTTCTCTTGGGTGAGCAGACCAGTGCCTTATCCATTGGGCAATAGAGTCCTTATTTACAAGCAATGGATACGAATGTACAAACACACACACAACAGAAAGGAAACACACCAAAATTGAAAAGGGAAGACACACACAACAAAAAGGGAAATTATAGTACAAAGGATGGGTTGACCAACCTCACTGTTTGTAGAGTTTGAGATGTTGCCTGTTGCGAGGCAACTCCAATGGGGTTCCATCCAAGTATGCCAGGTAATAAGTATTCTCCCCGCAAAAGTGTTTGAATTTGAACGGACCAAGCCAGAGAGAATCAAATTTTCCATGGCTTCCTTTGGGTTCTCTTCTTTATCCCATAATAGGACGTGGTCTTCGATTTTGAAGATTCTATCCTGTGTCTTCGATCGAAGATCCTTTTTACCTTGGATTGGTGTCTTCTTAGTATGTCTACTGCTACCAACATGTCTTTGTTCAACTTCTCCAAGTAGTAGATCCACTTATCAAGAGCATCTGAATGCTCTTTGTTTTCTACTGCCTTCACAAGTTGTAATAGAGGTAGCTCCTGAGAAATGGGAATCTGAGCCTCAATCTCGTACATTAGTTGGAAGGAGAAGTCCTAATAGCTTTTTAGGTGTGATTCGGTCATCCTATAGGGCATCATATAACTATTTTGTGAACAATTGTAACAATATTCTTATTACTAGAATCCGCTTGGCCATTGCCTTGCGGGTAGTAATCGGAAGAGTGAGACAAAGAAATACCATTGTTGTAGTAGAAGTCCATTAGCTCACCTTAGGAGAAGTAGTGGCATTGCCTGCTACGATCTTACTAGGCACTCCGAACCTGACAATGATATTTTCTTTTAAAAAGTTGCACACACAGCTTTCAATTTGCATGCTTATCGAATGGCTTCTACCCACTTTGTGAAGTAGTTTGTGGCAGTAAGTACATACATGTGGCCCGCACTGGAGTGATGATTTAATAAACCAATGAAATCAAGACCCCATTGTTGAAAAGGCTCTTCAATGATCACGGGACGAAGAGGTAGTGCAGCGAGCCTCGACCTTCCTACGAATTGTTGGCATGGGTCACACTTCCTAACCCATTTGTATGCATCACGAAACATAATAGGCCAGTAGTAACCACCTCTTAAGATCTTGTGTGTTGTGACAATTGTGGAGAAGTGGACTCCACATGCTTGATCGTGGTATGCCTTGAAGATTTTCTTTTGTTGTTCTTCCTCTATACACCTCAAGAATGTGCCATCTAGACCTTTTTTTGTACAAAACATTTTCCCAGATGACGTACTTTGCTTCCTGAAGCGCAGTGTTCTCCTTTTCTTCGATCGAGGCCAGGAGGACAATCTCCATAGGTCAAGAAATAGGCTATATCAACATACCATGGATTGGTTGTACTTACGAAAAGCACAAGAGGAAGATCCTTGATCAAGTAGTTATAACAATTTGAACAGTCTTCCCACTCTTCTCGAGCAAGAAGCTCACACAATCCATTTCCTTGCACTGTTTGGAGGGTTTGATCTCAAGATCATACTCCTGCACCTTGAAACCCAATTTCCTCTCTTTGCACCTAGGTCTTGCTGCATCAAAATAGACTTGACCTCCAGGCTTGGGACCATAACCACAACATGGGAATTTAGAAGGTAGAATCTGAAAATTTTCAATGTTCTTACCACCGCATAAGCATGTTTCTCGTGTTGTGAGTAATTGAGCTCATGTGCCTTTAGAGGGCACTCATGAATGCGATGGGTGACTGCACTTTGTCTTCATTTTCTTGCACGAGGAGGCAAAAGAGATAGTATGCTTAGAGGCATAATAATAGGGATGAATTCCCTACTAAAATCCGGGCATACTAGAGTGGGTTCTTTTGCAATGGCACCTTTAATAGATTCAAAGGCTTCTTTACCCTGCTTGCTCAACTTGAGGATTCTTTTAGCTTCATCATATTGACAATATCCTTTATGAGCTATGCAAAATCTGGTACAAATCTTCTCAAGAAGTTGACCTTACCGAAGAAGGAATGCACACTGGCTTACTGGTAGGAAGAGATAATCTTTGGATAGCCTCTACCCTCTCCAGATCAATCTTGGTGCCCTCCTTGCTCACGATGTGACCAAGGATATTTCCCTCAATAACTCCAAATATGGACTTTTTTGGGTTTAGGGAAATATGATGCCTCCTATAATGGATTAGAACTTGCTCGAAGTTTTGCAGATGTTCTCTCTTTTTGGAGTACATTGTTAGGTCATTAAGGTACTATAATACACTTTCCTTTCAAATATTTAAAATCCAAGTCCATGGCCCGTTGAAATGTAGCACCTGTGTTGATCAAGCCGAATGGCATGCGGTGGTAAGCGAAGGTGCCCCATGGGGTAGTGAAGGCGGTTTTGAATTGATCTTGTTTAGAAACTTCAATCTGGTTGTACCCCAAGAATCCATCCAACATGGACATCATCTCCGAACCATTGACCATTTGCAAAATGTGGTCCATGATTGGAAGCGGGTAATTGTCTTTCAAAGAAGCTTGGTTCAGATTCCGAAAATCCACGCAAATGTGGATTTCACCACTCTTCTTCCTCACTAGTACAATATTGGCTATCCACGTTGAGTGGTGGATAGGAAAGATGATGCGGGCATTCAACAACTTCTCAACCTCTACTTTGATTGTTTCGGCAATTTTGAGGTTGTAATGCCTTTGCTTCTTCGCTGGAAGGATTTTGCATCGGGCTTTTGGGGCATAGAGTGCTGCATGGACTATGGTTGGAAGGACTTCAAATCATCATATGAGTATGCGAGCACATTGGAGTACCTTTTAATAGAGTTATGAAATTCCTCTGTTCCTCAGGTGAACAACATTTTCCTATGTTCACCATCCTTGGCTGCTCGCTTGTTCTAATGTTAATTTTATGATACTCGATGCGAAGACCTTTGCTTTTCCATGAATGAACTGCTCGTCGTGCTTGTCGAACAGTTCCTCCAAAGACACTAGTCCCTTTGGAATCCTGTTGCCTTTTAATTGAATCACTCTATCTTCATCCACCTGATCAACTAAATTATCATCACTATTATTCTTTGTAAATTCCCTTGGGAATGAGTCACTTCCTTGAAATACATGGACTGAAGTCCCCTGTTTGTTGTAGGAAGGACAAAATTTGGTTATCATCATCAAAAACTTGCCACTCTTTGAATTGTTTGGCACACTTGGTGAAAGACCATTTCCACCGAGAACCTTTCTCCTTTGAAAGAGAAAGCCAACGCACGATTGTGTAGGGCAATGCCTTCCCGCCAGGCACACAGCTGGAAGAGTTTCTCTTTCACTTGGCCCCTGTCCTTCGGGATCGGGAGATTAGCCGCGAGGCCTCCTTAAGGCTAGGTGGAAGCAAAACGGTGTTCACCAGGAGCATTCCCTGGAGACCCTTACCTGCATGGTGGGGTCGGTATCGCTAATTGCATACAACAGATGATGTATGTTACTCGGCAGGGAGGTAACAGAGATCAGGTTTCACTGTTGTGTGCAAGATCAGAGTCGTAATCTGAAGTCGAGGGGTGATTCCCAAGATGCGCTTGCCACGACCGTCCCGAGCAAGGAGCTCTTCCGGTTCGGAAAATCGGGAAAAATTTGAAATCATGATGTGGAATCATCAATGATGTAGATACGGCCAATGAATCAACTTTGGAATTCTAGATCCCTAGAGACCGCTTTAATGTCAAATGCATCAAAGGCTTCAATACAGTTCAGACCCTATTCCTGTAATGGCGGAGACGGGAATTTTTTACTTGAAAAATGTCTCTCACCTATTTTACAATTAATTCAACATCGCCTCGGACAACGAGTTTCTTAATTCCCATCTCTTCGGCAACTCTCAACCCAAGCATCAAAGCTTCATATTCATTGTTCGTGTTAGAAAATCACAACTTATATGCAAATGGGAAGAAGTCTCCCTATGGAGAAGATAAGACAATGCCTGCTTCCGACCCAGTTGTAGAACAACTTCCATCAAACTCCATGTTCCAAACTTCATCAACAATGTTTGTTGGTCTTTCCTTTAGAATAAGCAGTTGTTCACTCTGCTCAGAACTCATGAAGTAATTACCATTACCTCTTTCTTCATATGGCACTCTTCCTGACTCTTCAAATGAAGCCTTTCCCAGCTCCTGCTTTGAAATAGAATGGTGACCCTAGGGTCATCTGACTTCTGCACTGTGTACTTCATCTTGGGCTCGGGAAGAAGTTTCTTCATCTCACCCTTGACTGGGACCAATGCGAGAAGACCAATCCATTTGTATTTCACCTCCCATTTCTCTGCGAATCTTCTACGAGGAGAATTCCATATGTAGCTGACATGTTAGCCACTAGGATTGTTGCCTTCACCTATTTCTCTGGATAAGCTACAAGGGCCATCACTTTGCATCTTTGATCCTCCCGATAAGTGGCACCTCTTTGGTTTCCATTAACAATGTCCAAATGCTCGAGAGAGACTCAAACCGAGGGCTTGAGCAACTTTGGTAGGCATGACATTATCTAAGGCACTTGGAATCGATGATACAATTATTCAAGCGGTATCCATTAATCAGTAGGGAGACATAGAACGATTCAATCTTGCCAGTGAAGGAAGGGGTAAAGGCTAAGAGGTTTTGGCTTGGACTTGGCTTAGGAGTAGGAAGTAGACCCTTGAAAGTGGATGACACTTTTGAAGAGGATGAAACTTTGGACTTGGAGCTTCCACCCTTGATGAATTTGACAAGTTTCTCGAAATGCTCAGGGTGGGTTTGTAAATATTCGGACTCCTTTTTGCAATTTGGACCTTAGCCTTTTTAACATGGGAAACATTGGCTTGACTTGGTTTATATGAGGTACTTGCTGATCTCTCATCACTCTTATGCTTTGCAGAAGTAGAAACATCATTTGTGGAAGTATTTGACTTACCTTGCTTGGAAGATGCCTTGCGATGGGGCACAACTTTAGGCTTCTTCTTGGCTGATTCTAAAGATGGGGGAGTGGAGATCCTCTCTTTGTTATGATTTTTTTAGGAAGTAGAGTTGCCGGTTGAGGATCTTCTCTCTCCTTATCTTTATGCTTGGAGGACTTCTCTTTCTCAAGAGTCTTCGATCGAGTGAAAACAACACAAGAATGGTTGTTCATGTCCACCACAAAGTCTTCATATTCATCATCCGAAGAGGATGCATACTCACAAAACCCACTTCTGCAGACCCGACCTCTTCTAGTAGTAGCACATCTTCTTCGCTTTCCAAACCTGCTTCTTCTTCACTTTCTTCATCTAACTGGGTCCCACATGCTGCGTTTACGAGAGGGGCTTCAAGGGCAAGCCTTTGAGCTAGAGGACCAATTCTCTGTTTGTTCGAGAAATTCTTTCTCGAATGTCCTTATACAGGGAAGTTTGTGCAAGTTGCTTTTTGAGAGAAAGAACATCATTAGCCAATTTTTCACTAATGAGTCCGTAGCTCCGAACTTGAACTCGAGCTTTTTCCTTACATCAACAAATCATCTTCTACATCAACTGCAAGTCTTTGCGCCTTGTCCAAGGTGGCAGGTTGGGTTCTTCTTAGCATAAAACTAACTTTGGGCAGTTGTGCATTGGTAAAGAACCTTAGTTGATTACCTTCATTAGCCTTTGTAGCTTTTGGGATCTTATAGATCATCCTATTAAATTTAGCTACAAACTCCCTCATGGGCTCATAGGGCTCTTTCTTCAACTGGGACCATTGGGAAAGAAGAACATGAACATCCTCATCTAGTTTAAATCTAGCTTCAAATTTGGATTTCATACCGCCCAATTGGTGATTGTTTTTCTTGGCAAATGATAGAACCAATCCGCAACATCTTGCAAGGATTCCACGAATAGACGGACCGAGACATCTTCGTATTCTACGCCCAACACCCCACAAGTTATGAATGCTGTGATGTGATCATCAGGGTGTTGTTTTCCATCTCCTCGGAACTTCGGAAAGTTCTTTCTAGATCCCTTGGGTAGGTCATGTAATGGAGGATTTAGAGCTTACGGGCCCATGTTTTGTCCCAGAACACTTGGTGCTTATGATACCATCCTAGGTTCTTCTTTCTCTTCTTCTTCTTCTTTCGAAGGAATGGGGTTCAATGGTTCAACTTCTGTTTCCTCAAGAGGGAAATTAGGATCAAACTCAGGGAAATACTCTTGACCAGTCCTTCTTGCTAGTTGAGTAATGGGAAGTCTAAAATCAGCTAGTTGTTTCTCTTTGAATGTTGGATCAGTTGCACCACTAGCTCGAGCAGACTTTGTATATCTTCTTTTAACCAGTTTGGAGGATTGATGTACAACTCAAAGCAGATTTTTCTATGCCCTTCTTTGCTGATTAGGAGCTTGTCTTGCACGTTGCAGAGCTTGTGCACGTTCTTCTTCCAAATCCAAAATTCTTGAGGCTGTGTGGTAGTGATTGAAACTTTCTCTGTTATGTCAGATGCAATTCCTTAAAGCAGTTGTGAGATCCTCTTGAGTATCTTGAAAGAAAAGGAGATTAGGCTACAACACAAGAGCATTTCCAGGAATGGTCCTTGTAGGCAAAATACAAAGTAGATATCAAGGCTCTTATGATTTCCAAATTCTGATTTTTTAGATATCTGATTTTTATGGATTTTGTGGTATATGAGGTGGTGCAGAGACAACAAAATCTGACCTACGGTGGGCGCTTAAAACTGTTGGCGAAATAATTTGTCACAAGGACAAATTAGCTGATTTTCACCAACGCTCTGCAACTATGTCCCTTCTGCTTGTGAAAGGGGAGGCTTCCTTTATTGAATGCAGATAAAACAAATATTGTGGGTGGTGTTAAGCCGGGATCACACAAGACTACTCCACTAGACCTGCGGCAAATTGCTTGCACCTAGTGCAAGGGAGGAATTTGCTTGGGAGACAAGGTGAAGGGGAGTTAGAACTTAGAAAAGAAGGGGTTAATCTTGTAAATAGGCACTAACAGAGTTTCACAAGCATTAACCAATCAATCCACACTCAATTAGAAGAAAACAACTTTGTAACAATGATAAGACACAATAAATCATGGACACAAAATTCCATTAATTCATTCATCAAAGGCACTAACACCTTCCTTGGTTATACAAGATTATCATGTGCACAAAGCTGAAAGTAGAGATAGAGGAAACATAGAGAAAAGGAATAGAAGAATGCTATATTTTGCTTGCTTCTTAGTAGTGCAATAGCTATCTACTTAGAGACTCACAATTGAGAACATAGTCACCCTATCTTTTGACCTTTGTAAAGAGTTGTTTTGAAATGTTTTGAAGATGGTGGTGTGTAGCTTTTTCCAAACCTTACTGAACTTTCTGAATTGCATTTCAAAAATGTGTATTCCTGGCTATGTTAAATGGAATGACACTCGAATAAAATAGATTAGCTAATGCATCATCCACATGCTTTTCTGCTAGTTTCCACAAGCTGTTCAATGTTCCTCTCCCTGTTGAGCCACTTATCATGGTCTTGGGCATACTGGAAGAGGAAGACACAAAAGATGTTGTGAACCTAGACATATCCTCTTGGATTCTTTGTTTCTTTTGTGTCGATTTCATCTTTCCTACAATCAAAGAGGATTGTTCTTTCTCTAAAGCAGTTCTAATCTCTATAGTCATTGACCTGCATGGAGCAACACCCCCTCCTTGATGCCTTGAAGCACGACTTGAAGCGCCAAGTCGTGGTCCAAAGCACCCTTGTCAAACTACCAGTAAAATGATGGCTACACAAGCAACATTTAATGTTGTTACCGTCGCGGTCACACATTTCCTTCCCTCAACACTTGATTTCTGGGACCCATTAAATTAGAATTTGCATGTAAATAAATAATAAGATATCAAATTTAAATAAATTATAGTAAATTTTAAAAATTAAATGTATTAAACTATGAATAAACATGACTCACTAGTCAACATTGATAGGAAATTAATAGGCGTATGGTGGACATATGAACATTAATTATTTTCTCAAGTATTTGACTCCTAATTCAAAAGTGTATTATTGGATTTTAATAGATTTAGAAGAAAATTTTAAAGAAATGATATAATGAACGCCTATCACAAACGCAATATGTTTAAAGTTAATTTTTTTTGAAATATAAAAATATTAAATTACATAAGAAAATGTTAAGAATACTTAATTGAAAATAAAAAAGTAATAATAAAAACTCAAAAATAAAAATCTTAATAAAAACCGTAATAATAAACTTACTAATAAAAACTTAATTAAAAAATATAATAACTTTAAAATTAAAAGATAATAACTAAAAAATTAAAAAAATAATAAGTTAAAAACTTTATTAAAAAACTTAACCCTAAATATCTTATTTAAAACATAAAAAGAGAAAGTTACTAAAAACTTAACACTAATATATCATTTAAAAGTTAAAGTAAAGAGTAAAAAGTTTATTAACAAATCAGTAGTAAAGAAATTAACATTTAAAACTAAAAGTTAAAAACTAAAAAGGAAGGAAGACTTGAATGGATTTTCGCTCTGCTAGGGTTTAGGCTCAGCGAGTTATTTTCGCAGTGAATGCTCGGCCTTGCCGTACGCTGCCATCGCGTCACACCGCCGATCTGCAGATCCAGGCAGGATTATCTGCATTAATTTTGTATTGATCGCCAGTCCGCCCCTTGGGCGGTGGCTTATAAAATGACCACCTCCTCGGGCCATGCATCTATTGATGCTGGTCTTATCGCAGGAGCTCTGGACAATGGCGCCGAAACGAGCGAGGAAGTTCGTCCCGAAGGTATTCGACGAGGTAAGGATACTGATACTCCTTCCCGGATATTGTTCTTGATTTACCAGCTTTTGACAAAGCTTGCAACTGGTTTGAATCTTTTTCTCTTGTTGCTTATTTTGTGGGCCGAGTTCCCCCTGAAGGTATCCTCCGCCAATGGATTCATAATCATTGGCAACCTCATGGAGTCAAGGTAGAGGGAGTCCAAAACATGACCAAGGGTTTCTTTTTGTTTCGCTTTACCAATGTTGAACATTGCAAAGCCATTGTTAACCACGGTCCTTGGTTTATTCGCAATACCCTTGTGGTTTTCTCCCACTGGACTCGAGATTTTCAAGTCTCTGAGCAAGCCAAACTCAAAATCCCTGTCTGGGTTGAATTTCCAGGCCTCCCTTTGCCTCTGTGGGGATTCGTTGATCAACTTATCAAACCCTTGGGTTGCCTCATCTGCCACGAGCAAAGTAAGTTCTACTCGGCTCGACCCCAAAACGGGTCTGTGTAGAAATTGATCTCTCAAAAGACCTCAAAGATACCCTCGATATCTAGGTTGGAGACACGCGCTTTGCGCATAAAGTTCTATACATCAATCTGCCCAACACTTGTTTTCGGTGCCAATCACGACCATATGATCAAGGATTGTCCTCTCATGACTCCAAACCCACTGTCGATTTCGGAGAAAACCCGATAGACCCTAAATCTAGCACTCCCTCCTCTGATGGATGGACTACTGTCAATGGCAGAAAACCTTCGGCCTCGACCCAAAATAAGCACCAACAGGCTACTTACAAACCGGTGGTTACCTCTGCTTCTACTCCTTTGAAGCCATCTGCTGCGACCCTCCCAAGCCCGCGCCCGCCATCTCTCGGTCTCCATAAGCTGCAATTGTCATCAACCCTCACCCCTCAGCTCCTGCTCTTTCACACCCCTCATTTCCCGAGACCTCAAGCTTTCTGGATCTCACGGCGGTGGTTCTACTCAGATAGATAGAAAGGCTGCCTTACACCGTTCGAAGTCCTTCCCCTCCTTTCGAGGAAGATTTCTCGTAGAGACCCCGCCGGCAGTTCGAGCTCGGCGATTTTATTCATGGGAATGCGCGGCAAGTCGCTTTCTCTAACCGCTTTGGAGCGTTAGCCGGCCTCGAGGAGGAAAACATGCACCTTGATAGTTCTCCATGTTAGTTTACTCATGGAATGTTAGGGGGCTTACTGATCTGACTCGCAGATATCTTGTCAGAGACAGTTGCAAGCATTTTGCAAAGTTTCAGGTGTTGTGTTTGCAGGAAGTCAAAATCTCTGGCTTCCATCTTTCTGCTCTTGTGTACCATCTGGCCTGGTTCTCTCTGCCAGATGTCAGCTCATGATAATGGTCGAGGTGGTGTTGTCACTCTTTTAAGCCCTGACCTCAGCTCCAATATCATATCTTGGGGTTCTGACCCCACTCATCGGGTGGTGTGGACCCTTTTTGATTTTGATGGCCACATTCTTGGGTTGGCCAATATTTATGCTTCCAACGATGCCTCTGAACGTTCTTCTTTTTGGCGGTGGTTGGCTGATCATTTGCCCTCTGCTACCTAGGTTTTTGCGGTGATTTCAACATGGTTGAATCCCCAAGACAAATTGGGCTGGCTTCCTATGCATTGGTGTATTGGCGAACGTGAAGCTTGGTTTTATTTGCGCAATAAACTTTGTCTTTTTGATCCCAACCCGCAAAGCACTCTTCTATTGCCACTCCTTGGTTCACTTGGTCTAATTTTAGAGTTGGCGATGACAAAGTTTATAAGCATCTTGACAGAGCTCTGCTTTCAGAGCAGCAATGGTTTTCCTTTGACTCTTCATACAACCTCCCGGTCTCGGTGGTGGACAATGCTTTGGTTTCTGACCATAAGCCTATTTTCTTTGGGATTCAATGGAACTTTCAGTGCCCCAAGCCCAAGTCCACCCAATTCTATTTAAATACGTCCCACCTTTCTCATCCCAAGACATTGGATTATATAAGACGTATTTGGAATCTTGACCAGACCTGTTGATGGGATTGGCTGGATTGACTGGTGGTCTCATGCCATCACTCGTACCACTTCTTTCCTTTGGCTCTATGGGAAACAAGCTGCTCTTTTTCGCAAGAATGCTCATGAAGCCTCTCATGTTGAATATTTGAGGGCTATTCAAGAGCTTAATCTGTCTCCTTTCAACACCCACTGCAAGTGCAAGCTGCTCACTGGAAACATAAGCTTCAAATTGAGGAGCACTATAAGGCTAGAGGAGCCCAAGTTCGAGCCGTCTGCATTGGCTTCGCATTGGTGACATAGTTACTAAGGAGTTTTTTGCTTCCCTTAAATCTAAGCAAACTCTCACCAAAATCAAAGCAATCAAAGGCTTACTCTCTTACCTGACATTCTGCAAGCTTTTGTGCATCACTATCATGTTGTTTTTGCTTGCTCAACCTGCTACTCCGGCTCGTGATGTTGCTCTCCTCCAATGCATTGAAGTTGTTCCTTGCAAGCTCTCTGAAATTCAGCGCATCGCTTGTGATAGACCTCTCACTCTTGATGACTTGAAGGAAGCTGTTATGCAGATGGCCTCTGATAAAGCCCCGGTGTTGATGGTTTTCCTTGTGAGTTTTACCAGTCTCTATGGACGACTGTTGGTCCGGATCTGCATCAAGTCTATCTGGAAGCTATGTCCTCCAACACCCTGGGCGATCTGATCAACCAAGGCAACATCAAATTCATTCCCAAGTCTGGGGATCCCGAGCTTATCACCAGTTGGCGGCCAATAACTCTGCTCAATGTCTCGTACAAAATTATTGCCAAAGCCCTTGCTATCAGGCTCACTAATTTATTGCCCCTAATCATCAGGAGCGAGCAAACCGGCTTTATCAAGAACATATATATTTTGGACAACATTATTGCAGTTTGGGAGGGCATGGAATATGCCCGTCAGACTTCTCAACCGACTCTGTTTGTTAAAATTGATTTTGAAAAAGCCTATGACAAAGTTGAGTGGCCTTTCATTCTGGCCATCTGCAGGCTATTGGTTTTGGACCCAGATTCATCCGCTCTGTCAATATGCTCTTTCAAAATGTGGGTGCACATTATTACTATCAATGGTCAGCAGTCTGAGAGATTCTCTCTTCATCGTTCCATCCGCAAGGTTGCCCTCTTGCTCCTTCTCTTTATGTCATTGTTGCTTTGAAGGTCTGAGCTACTTACTTGCTAATGCTGCCAATGCTGGTTTAGTTAAAGGTATTCAACTACCTTCCTCTCCTAAGTAGTTGATTAATGGTCACTTTGCAGATGACTCTTTTCTCACTTTGGCTGAAACGAGGCCTCTGTCACTAATGCCATGAAATGCCTTGATATTTTTTGTCTTGCTTCTGGTTCTGCTATCCAATGGAAGAAAACCCAATGTTACAGACAGGCGGTGGGTCCCAAACCTCCTTGGCTAGAGGGATTCCAATGGCTTTGGATTGAACCAGTGTTTCAATTCAAATTTTTAGGCATTCCTTTTGCCTTTATGGCATCCCCTGCTGACCTTTGGAACTATGTGATTCAATGAGTTGAGCAAAAAATCTCTTTTTGGATTACCAAGCATCTGTCTCTTGCTGGAAAATTCCAAGTCTGCTCCAAGGTTCTGCCGCCACTCATGTCTATTACTCATCATGTTGGGCACCCTCTAAAGCCGCTTACCACAGTTGGAGAAAATTCTGCGTGATTTCCTATGGGCCAACTCCGAAGGGAACCATGGTTTTCACAGAGTTGCTTGGGACATATGTTGTATGCCCAAGGACATTGGTGGTCTTGGCCTAATCAACATTCATATGTAGGGGTTTTCTCACTTTGCCAAATGGATTATTCGCAGCCTTGAAGGTGAGGAATCTTGGAAAATTCTTCTCAGAAATTGTATATCTCAAGGGTCTCCGCTTAATCGAAAGGCATGGTAGGGTTTGAACTACTACTCCTTACTTCTATGCCCTGCTACTTTGTTAAAATAGGTGGCTCTTTTGTGGCAAAAAGCATATGGAAAGCTTGGGAACTTCTCAAACCCCATCTGCTCTGGCAAGGTGATGGTTTCCAGAACGGGCTCTCTCTTAACTCTCTTAGTTTGTGGTGGAATCCGGTGCTTCAATTTCATGACAAACCCCTTGCTCTTTCCTTGCAGCTCAAGGGTTTGCGTCTTTTCAAAAAAGGGATTCAATATATTCAGGACCTTTTTGTCCCATCACTAGGGATTGGCTTCCATGGGATAGCCTAAAAGCTTTTTTGCTCTAAATGACAATGACAAACAAGCCATCTCTATCATTCAAGATCTCATACCTGGCGATTGTTTGCATAAAATTGGTGTTACTACGCAGCGCCTGTGGTGGTTTGATTGGCATTGGCCCTCTGCCACCCCCTTCAGAAACTATAAACCTCGGTTGGGCTACAAGCTTCTCACCCAGAAGCAGCTTCCTCTCCAAAAGTTAAATGCTCGATGGAGCCTGCATTCCACTCGTTTTGGGTGGAAGCAGCGCTTCAATGTTGTTTGGGCCATTCCTATAGAGCCCAAAGTTGCGCACTTTCTTTGGAGCATTCTTCATCAAGGGCTTCTTGTGGGCAAGCACCTTGTTCTTCTGGGAGCTCCCCGCCACATTGCCCTTTCTGCAACCACATTGAGACTCTTCTTCATCTCTTTTGGTTCTGCCCTCATGCTCAGTCTGCCTGGTCTGCTGATTCATACCCTTTTCCAACCTTTTTGCCCACCTTCTTCACGTGGAAAATGGTTCTTCTGGGGGATCCGGCCTTTATTCCTGCAAAATTTTACAACATTTGGCATTCTTTCAGAGCGGCTATTTTATATCACATTTGGAAATCTAGAAATGCTACTATTTTTAATAAAGAGACAGTAACGCCTTGAATTTTTGTAAGCTAGCATAGTAATCACTTTTCATGATGTTGTAACTGCAGAAATGAAGATAAATATGTTAAGACACATCTTTTGATCTTAAAGGAATGTGTTGCTAATCTGGACCCTTGTTTGCTGTAATTTGTTTACTTGGGACAGAAGTTATTATTGCTTGTGTGATTGCTAATGAGACAACAGACTTGTCGTATGCTTGATGAACTCTTTTTGCTGATTGACAGCACACCTTGAATCAATTTCATTGATCCAAGGTATGCTGTGGCCTTCTTGTGATCGCCTTGTCGATTTACTTCTAAACCAGAATGAAGTCTGAAACCAGACTGAAGGTTGATATAAAGGTTGCAACACCTGATTATAGGTATGAATATCTGGTACGTAGATGCCAATGAAAAAGGTTCGATTCTCGAACCACACACCGTTGTAACGCTAGACAGCGTAAGACGATAAGGGCTTGGATGCGAGTGGCACAGGTATGTGGAACAGGGGACGAAACGTCCTGCATAGTGTTGAACATGAATGCCAGTCAGAAAGACTTGATTTGAAACTATTAATTAAAAACTATGGGATTAAACACTAACCTACTACTAAGTTTAATCCTATACCCTAACTACTACCCTATATGGATTTTAAATTTCATAAGGATGAAAATAGATGTGAATTCTATTAACCTATGAACTAGGCGAATAACCTAGATGTGGACTATTAAAAATCCTAAACTATTCCTAACCTAAGGAAGGGGACGTATGGACCCATGCGAATGGAAATGGATAAGAAGGGAAGGTTGGAAATTTAATGGGACAGTAAATGAAGTCCTTACATGTGCAGCGCCAAGTTTGGCGGGAACAAGGAAAAGTTGGAGGCGTCCAACTAGCTATGAAGCTAAAATGGGAATTACATGCAAAATTTGAAATTGGAAACTCACCAACCTGAGTCGGCGGTGGCGTGAGGAATGAGGAAAGGTAATGCATTCAATGCATTCAATTACCTTGGTCTTAGCGACCAGCTCGCCTTGGAAAGTGGATTGGGAAAGAATTGTTTGTTGTTGTGTGCATCGGGTTTTTAGTTGCTCTGCATTTTGTTCTTCCATGGTTCTGTCGAACCTGCTGTAATTTTGGTTATTGATTCTGTCTTTGGAGAAGCCAAGGGCTATTTTTGAGCCTGTGGAAGTTAGTGACTGTTTGGAAAGCCTGGCTGAGGACGTCGTGGAGAGAAACAACTCCAGTGGATGCGGTTTTCTTTGAACCACAAAAAAAATATACAGGCATGTTAAGCCCTTCTCCTTAAACCGCTTGCTTTTGCTTAATCGACTCATTAAAACAACCCTGCTCTTATGAGGGCGATTTAATCAAATGATGTTGTTGTTTTGAATGGAATGAGCTCTGGACTGAGTCGTTTTTCCTTGCTGAGTACGACTTGGATAATTTCTTTTGTGAATTAGGTGAATGAAATAAGTCTGCTCTTGATGAATGAGTTGTTTGGCAATGTCGGTTAATTGATCTCTACTCAATAGGAGTTGAATTTGTGCAGAATAATACATTAGTTATGTGTGTATTAATCTGAGTTTTGTGCAATCTTGTATAAACGTAAGGGTATGTGATTCTGTATGTTTGGTTTGAACTGGCATAACAAAAGGAACACGGCCTTGGGTATTCTTGCGATTAAGTGGAATAAAAGGGATTGTGCTTGCTGTATGAGATTGTTTTTGACTGTATCTTGCTTGCGCATCTATTACCCTATACGGGTTTGCATTGATAAATGTATTGCTATGCGAATATTGTATTTCTGAGTTCAGTGTGTGGAAACGTTTGGAAAAAAAAAAAACGGATTTGTGGTGATGTTGATAAACTATTATGTGAGTTATAATTCCTAGATGTTTTTCATTGCATGGAATACGGGTTCCTTGGGACAGTAAGGTTATAGTAGCATCTTACTTTGCTGTTCTAATTAGATATGGTATTCTACCTGCTGGTTCTTGGTATTCATATGGGACTGTTTGGAAGGAAGTTCCAATCTGATGAGGAACAGAAAAATCAGTCTATATAATAGACTGAGTAGAGCATACAAATTTTATTGTGTCTTGCTGAACTCAAGGATATATATATATATATATATATATATATATATATATAATTTTAAGGATTGTGAACCTTTCATCGTTTTCATTAGAGCAGAATATGAATGGATTTATTACTTTGCTGTTGGAAAGTGAATTCTCTCATTGTTATGATGAAAGTGTGACTTGTTGTTGTTCTTTGTACACTCTTACATGTTATATAGACGTAAATGTCTGTAGAGTGAATTATTTTGAGGGGAAAGGATTGTGTTTAGAAGTTCTTTTGGTATCGATGCCTACGGATCAGTTGCAATGAACTCTGGTCAACTTTTGTTGGAAAGGTAATAGTAGTTTTTGAATACTGAATTATACTATTCAGAATGAATTATACTATTGGAATATGTCTGTTCTAAATGATGGATATTTGGTTAGACAGTGAGAAGAGGTAATATGATCCTTCCCCCTTTTATTCGATTATTGATTCGTTTATTTCTCTTTGGACTGTTATCATTGATTGATATCACGTTTGGATTAAAATTTCCAATACAGTTATGATGCAAGGAAAGAGAGTGTGGATGGATAATTTGAATTAATGTTCGTTCCTTCTCTCAAACAGTTGAAAATCTATAATTATTATGGAATGAATTTTGTACTGCTTTGGTTTAAGCATCTGCATTTAATTGCTGCTTACTTTTCTCTTCAGCGTTTGATTGTTTGAAATCCGATGAGTTGTATGAAAGCAAAGGAAAGTAGTTCGGTTAAATTTTCAGTTAAACTCTATCTTTTGAAATTGCAACTATTGTAAGGAATGGAATTTACAGCATTTATATTGGAACAACAGTATGCATAATTGTGTTTTAGTTCTTACAGATGTTAATTCTGAACTATTTGAAGGAAATTACTTCTTGTAGTAATTATTGGGAAAAAAAAGGCAGTAATCCTTTCTTTTCTGATTGGGAGGGTAATTAGATGATTGAGTTGTTATGCTGTTCATCCTTATCGGTACTTAATTCTTGAATGATGTTCATTTTAACGTTTCATAAAAGCAGGGTTCTTTTATTGAGACAGTTAATTAAAAGCACCTCATTTTAATGACAAGTGCTTAATATGCTCAGTTCAATGAACTGACCCGTGCAAGTAATTTTGCAGATGGAATTTGAGTATAAACGAAGACATGGTTGTTTTCTGATACTTCTTTTGATTAGCTGAGGATGGATTGTATTTGATAGCTATTATTCCTCTATGAGGAAATGAGAAAGGAAGAAATTACATTCTTCTATCTTTATGAGTTGTAATGTTGTTTGATATAAATGAAGTCCAGTCGTTTGGGTGAATGTATAGATTGTGAACTTGTGAATGAATACAAGGAAAAGTGTGATATTTTAATGGCTGTATCAATTTGATATTGTTGAATAAGATTGAGAATATAATAATATTCCTTGATTTGGAATTATTCAAATAATAGTGGATAGATTTAAAAGGGAATAAACACCTATTCTTTACCTGAATACAACTTTTACGTTGGAATGTGCAATTAGTTCATACTTGGGTTAAGATGAATTTTAAATTGACATTAAGATGGGTTTAGGTGAATATGAACTCTTAATTGAAAGGTATTCGGGATTAGCTTATAAGCTAAGGAATATCAAATAACATAGGAGCAGCTGAACCTTGTGTTCGGACTCCGATTATAGCCTCGAATGTTTAAATTCAGAAAATATAGATATGGGAAAAACATATCTAATGTTAACAGACCTTAACTGAAGTAAGGTTATGGAGAATAAATGAATAAACTCATTTAGAATTAGACCTCGTTTAAATGATGTCTAATAAGATGGAATTCTGAATTTATTTACAGTTGTGGGTAAAAACTTGGTTAAGTTTAATAGATTAAACTTATTACGTTATCCGTAATGGACTGATTAGTCCGAAGAGTAAAGAAAGGAACCAAGAAGGGAATATGCAACCCTTCGGTATGAAGAAGGGGGATGTATATTGAGCTAGAAGACAAATTAAGTCTCTCTCTTAGCTACATACAACTGCAACGAGAACGAGGTTTAAGGATCAGCGGGGCTGCTGAAAGTAGATCTTAAATATTAAGGTTATAATCAAAACACGTGCGAACGGGATGTGTACTTCTCGATGAGAGGATTCCGTAGGACCTTGGCACACGCCAGCTACAATATGGTGTCTTCATGAAGGCGGGGCCTTCATGACGACACAATGTTGTGGCTGACATGTTACAACGCCCTCTCGAATCAAATCATCAAGTTTACATAAGCTGGATACTAAGTTCTTAGATGGGGATAGGAATGTGATCACGTATACGGAGTGACTCAGAGGACTAAAGGTAACTAGACACACGAGTCATCTAGGGACGACACCGTATGTCTGCGTACCTTTAGTTACCATGAGTAACTTCCTATACTCGTTCATATTGCTAGTTGGGGTTAGAGCTTGACCTTAGAATGGAAGGACTGGCAGAGACCAGGAAAGACCATTCTAGATAATAGACGAAGTGAGGTGAAGGACGTATTCCAATGATGTGTATCACATCTAGGAATATGATCATGCAAAGCATGTGAAAATCTTTGGCCAAAGTATCGCAAGTGCTGGTTGCGTTGTCCTAATCACCTAGTTTAAGATGCAGGATGTCAGATGAATATCAGTAACAGATATTCAGATAGGCTTCTTAAATGGAACACTTCGATAACCGGAAATGGTAAAAGAACCCGGTATATTTATTATACATTGCATGGATTAACATGAAGGATCGGTAAGTCGCCGAGTCATGAAATGAGAGATCGCTGAAACTCCGAGCCATAAAATGGGAGATCGGTAGTTCTTCGAGTCATTTATAGCAGCATATGGTATCTGTTATATGATTGAATGGCACTGAATGTGTGTTCCATATTGCAAAATATGCGAACAAAGAACATTGGTTTTAAAAAGAAATTGTGTGATCCAAATTTTAATTGACAGAAATTTATTAAAACTTGAACGTGTGTTTGATCCAATACAGAGAACGTTGCAAAAAAAAAAAAAAAAATTCCCTTGTTCTAGTTGTCTTAAAATGGGGATGTTACGGTAGAGACAGTGGATATAATTTTACTATTTCTATCAAGCTTCTTTGTCATCTCCAATGTTTCGTGGTTCAGCGGAGAAGTCTGCATAGAAGTTGAGCACTTGCAAACTCTTCTGGACCATTGGGGGAGTGCCCCTTGTCTTCATTGATCGTCCCGTCGATTCCCCTTGCGCGCTTCCGCTCACAAGGTCGCCACTCGTCCCATGGGCGGCGCAACTTCGACCGGGGTCCGGCTCGTGGGCGGCGTAGCGCCTCTCCTCACCGGCGGGTCTCTCCGCCTCCGTCTTGGACTCCGTCTACTTCCGGGGTTTTGGTCAGTCGGGCCGGGCTCGCGGTGGTGGCTCCGGAGGCGGGCGCCCGACCCGATCCAAAGTTCCCGTAGCTATTTTTAGCTATCTCGCCCTTCCAACGGGGAAACGAGGAGCAGCAGCGGATCGATGGCCCGGGAGCAGCCTGATGACGCCCCGATACTACTCTTGGTGGTTGGGGTGACCGTCCAAAGAGCCCACCGCCACCGCCACCTTCCTCCATGTTTGCTTGCCTAGCTCCATGTTTGGAGTTTCTTTGGTTCTCTGCTTTTCTGTTTTAAGCTTTTTTGATTGAAAATGCGTCTGTTGACATGACACTTTGCTACTCGTAGCCTTTATGGCTACTTTGATCCTGCTTATGGGGTGTGATCTTTTCCACCCGATTTTGTATGATTAGCATTGTACTTCATCTTTAATATATGGTTATGCTTTTCATAAAAAAAAAAAGTTAAAAACTAAATAACAAATAAAAAATATCAAAAAGAAACTTAAAAATAAAATACAAATCATAAAAGGTGAAGTCTTTTAACATAAAAACTTAATCCTAAAAGTTAAAATGTCGTGTCTTTAAACGTGTTTGAGGAATATGTCGTCAGCGGAAGACTCCCGATCAGGCGATCAAGGAAGATCCAGTGGTGGAAACTTTGAACCTTCGAACCCTAAACTTCAAGCTTTCCTTCCAAGTCGCAACTCAAGTCTACAAGCAATAGTGGTGGCAGAGCTAAACAATAGCCTCGTATAATGGAGGCCAAGCTTAAGCTAACAATGGCGACTCAAAATGCCACTCGTGCTGGGCACTCCACTCACAACCAATCAAAAGTGCTACTCACAAGTACTTTACTCAAACTCGCGAGTCACAAGCACTTGTATGAACTTAACATGGCGAAAGGCTATTTATAAAGGCTTCGGGCACGACCCGTAGGGTTGTTTTGCAAATTTTAGGGTTTTTTTTTCCACCGAATATTAACAAATATTCACAATTTCTAACCTCTTCTTTGAAATTTACTGGATTTCGAACTTTCTCCTTGAAATTTGGTGAACCCTGTGACTTAGATGGGTTAATCTACATGGTATTATGTGTCTTGTTGGTACCATCAAGACTTTTCAAAAAGGATCTCATGGAACTAAATAGGTATTGATTGATTCAATGCTGAATATGCAATCATTTGTTGCAGAAATCTTTTGACAATGTTTTTGACGATCTGAGGCTCAAAGTGCTGACTTTGGTGTGAGAAATTATCTACCAACATCCCAGGACATGTCAACATCTAGACAAGGAGAAAAAGATACCAATGTCCTACTTCAACTCAAGTGCCACAGTGGGTGGAACAGATTGTAAGCAAGAAAAAGCACGCATCTACAAGACAGGCCCACTAAACATTAAAGCCTTAGCTTTTTTCATGACAGAAATATACTTACATGTCAAAATCCCAAAGCATTTTTTGGATGGATGATTTGGGATAGCCCCATGTGGAGATTGCTACCCCTTTGGTTGCTAGGAACACAGAAGACTTGGAGCTCACTAATTATAAGTTGCAAAACATTGTTATCTGGAAGCCAAACAGAGAGGAGTACTCAGTCCACTCTCAGCTGCCTATGACATATCTGCGAAACAGATCAAAGAAAGACTGAATTTCAAAGGAAAACCTGAAGATCCAAGTTAATCAACTTGTTGGATATACTGAGTACTTGCTCAGCCCCATCAATACCAAAAAGGAACAGATGACTCCTGATCTATCTGCGGTGTTCATGAACAAAGATATTCTTCCTAAGGTGGTAGGATTGGTAAGCATGGGAGAGTAGTCAAAGGGTTAATTGAGGACATCTTGAGCAAAGGCCTTAATATCATTGAAGAATTAGTAAAGAGCTATCACAAGCTTGACTCCTGCAACAATAATATAAATATTAAAATATTTCTCAATAGGGATGTCTGACTAAGCTGAATTATGGGAGAGCCTTCTCCCAGATGTTTTTGACATGTCTAAGATAGCCTTTGAAGAACTTGTAGCAGATGGTGTCTTCATCTTTGTAGATGACAATTTTTCCAATGAATGGATACACAAGATTGATCTTCATGTTGAAGAATTAAAGAGGGCAAGTACTATGCTGAATAATATGAATTCTGAGTTTCAACATCATATCAAAGAAGATTTGACAAAGTCTCCTGATGTCAATCACCAATTCACTTACAAATTGATGAATATGGATGTGGGGGCAATTTGGCATCTGCATCTTCTTTTAGGTGTAGGATGCATGATTTATTGTGGATATCCCGCAAGAGTCCATTGAGGCGGTGGGCCCTCAAAACATTGTTCAAGTTATAACAAACAATGCGAAAAATTGCAAAGGTGTTGGTTGAGGCAAGGTATGGGCACATATTTTGGATACCTTGTGCCGTTCATTCTCTCAACCTTATGTTGCAAAAATTGGGCACCAAAATTGATTGGATCAAACAAGTCTATTAGGGGTGAGCAAGATCCAAATGTTTATAGTGAACCATCACATGTCCCAAAGCATCTTTAAGTATTTCTTGAAGTTGTACATGTTAAAGGTAACTATCATTTAAACTTTATTTAGTCATTTATGAATCATGTATAATTTTAAATTTTATTTAATTTTGTAAGTTTGTAATTTGTAGAATTTTGATTTTGAACTTCTTTTAATTTTTTTTAGGTTGTTGAGACTCGGTTTGCCTCACACATACTCGTCTTGAGACAACTTGTCAAGGTGTTTGAGGCATTGAGTAGCTTGATTATCAACCCACTATTATAGTGTATGGAGGCAGTCAAACATGAGAGGGCCACAAAGGTGAAAGGGTTGATCTTGGATGATGGGTGGTGGGATTTTCTAGAGTATTTTCTCGGTTTTACAGAGCCCTTTTGATATGGATAATCCATGTATGGCAAGGTATATGATGGAATCGACTCAATGATTGAGAAAATTAAATCCATCATAAATGCCAAAGAGCAAGATCCTACAGAGAGGTTCTTCAAGGAAGTGCACTCGATACTCATTGATAGGTGGAACAAAATGATCCTATTGCATCTTTTTTTCCTTGAATCCCAAATACTATAGTGTGGAGATCCTTTATTTTCCTAGGAGGGTCCTGCCATATAGGGATATTGAGGTTAGTGAGGGGTATAAAGCAACATTCCATAGACTCTTTCTTGATCCAAAAGTAGAAGTTATAGTTATGGGAGAGTTTGAGCTTTTCATGACCTCCATAGGGTCACTCCCTTGGCAATGCTCGTGACAAGTACAAGGATGCTCATGTGTGGTGGTGCCTCCAAGGAAAACAACCCCTCACCTCCAACCATTTGTAATAAAAATTCTATCACAAGTAAGATTTTAGTTTCTTTTAATTGTTAGAAGATGTGAATAGAGAAGGAATGGAGAGAAACCGGAATGCACACATTGTACATTGTGTTCGTCATTTTATTATGCAAGAGATAATTACAAAATGGTTGAGGTGGTTACAAACGTGCATTAGTTCATACTAATTAATAGTGACTTAATAATAAATGATAAGCCTTATATTCTAATACCCCCTCTTAAGGCTTACACTACAAAAAGCAAAAACAAACATACCGACATAAAATTAAAATAACAAAGCCAAACAAAACCACAAATTCTTTAGAAGCTTTTTCTTTAAAAACAGTTCTTTGACCAGGTAGAGCTTAATCCAGCTGCCTTGTAACCTCGTAAATGTGTAGCTCTTAAGCTGAATTCCCGAGTTCTTGGATTCCACCTCCCCAAACTCCCAAATCAAAACCTCCCGAATTATTGGACAACCATCCATGTTGAGCTACATCCATAGTGCTCCATCAACTTGTATCATGACTCTCGAATACATCCCTTATAATTTATGATATTCTAAATATATTGTATATATATTTCATATCCAATCATATTGTAATATCCCAAACCTGGGATCAATGGGAAAATATGCAAACTAACAACTCTTCAATGCATCACTCAACTGAAAACAGCGAACTACTTATACCAGTTGAGTAAATGACTCAATAAACCCGAGGGTAAGGGTTTAATGGCCTTTATCACACAAATAGTCTCCAGCTGAATTTAAAGATCAGGCCTAACCTCCTAATGCAACCACTGACAATTCACCTATAATGAAGTCGCTGTTTCATGGAAACAATGGCAGATCTTACTCTATCAAAACCAGGCCATATTAATGAGATTTATCTTGTCAACTATTGCCCAAACAAATCGCTGCCAAAGGAAATAATATCATGCATTAAATCCAGTCATTTCACTCAGACATTAGAGGCACCCAATATGCATAGAAATTGATATAAAAATCAATGCTTGCACACCATACTATTGACGCCAAGCTTATACCAGCAATGCTAACAGTTTACAGATCCAAAGAAGCTCAAACATGTATTAAAATATTTAGCATTTACTCCCAAACTAGTCGCTGTTAGGAAGGAAAGAACAGCAGTTCATTCCAGATCCGAAATCAGTCCAAAACACACCCAATATAGTCGCTGGAGTTATTAAAATAATATCAATCAATTCGCAGTATGTGTAAGACTCCAACCTGTCTAAAAGAAATCGCTGTAGCAAGGGCATAAAAACATGTATAAATCTGATCTAGTCACATCAAAGAATGCTCTAAAAACAGTCCACAAACATCATAGAAGAAGTCGCCTAGGGTTTAGAGAGATCATACACCAAACCGATTTGCAAAGCACTCACAAAACACTTCAACTTGATAACCAAAAACCAGCTGCTACAGTGACGTCGCTACAGTAGAAAATACAGATTTTCACTTGCAAGTTTAACCAAAATGTGTGCCAAAGCCACAAACATGGATCTCACAAATAAATACTTCAGTTGTATCTCAAAACCAGCTCAATACCACCTCCCACGCAAGAGAGAGAGAACATCAATGGGCATGCATCCCAACTCCAAGCATGGAGCATCAAAATAACTTCATCATAACATAATAATAATAATGATCCTAGCACTCCTTTTATAAGCAAGGAGGCACAAAATTCGAAATCCCTAGGAGAGGGAAATTATTAAATAAAAGTAGTTTGTTTTCCTAGGTGTGGCGTCCCCTTTTCAAAGGGTGATTTTATCAATAAAAGCCACCTAAATATTTATTTAATTAATTCCCCATTTAATTTTTATATTTTGGGAATTAAATTAAATAATCTTCATAATTAAATAATTAAATAATTATTGCTCCAGGCAATAATATTTAATTATTTAATAAAAATGTTCCCCTTGCAACATCCCGAAGCCCACGGGAAGTATAGGCTAAGGGTCTTCAGAAATGGGGACATTACACATATCTATATCAAGGGTTTTGAGAAATTAGCTGTATCTATATTGATACTTTATCTGTATCCATATTTGTATATGTTTCCATAGAACTTTGGGTGTAATAGGGATGCATTTTTGCCGAAAAAATCCTTTCTGTTGTGTATAATTTCCAATAATTTTATTTTAGAGCATTTCTAAGTATTCATCTACTTTTAAATGAATGTCATATCCGGTTCTGTAGGTGTTGTGTCTTCTTTTATTCTTCTTTTGAAACATAGTTATCAATTCCAAAAATCTGGATATGTTTGGGAGGCAAAAAGATCTGGAATTCTTGGAAGTGTTCAGAAAAATCTGGTCCCAAACATACGCATATTATATAAGAGCTTAGTTTTATAAATATGCAGCATTGATAAATGTCAAATACAATTAAAAAAAAACTATGCAAAAATTAATAATGTAATGTAAAATGTTATTATATTTAATATTAAATAATATATAAGCTTGGAGGGTGTCTGTTTTTTTGCCAAAAAAAAACTACCTATTTTTTGATTTTAAATTAGGGCTGACTTGGACTGAACTAATCTGGGTTGGCTGAAAATCCCTATCTGGCTGGGTTTGGTAACTATGCTTTGAAGTCTACAGAATGCTTCTGCACAAGATGATCTCTCAAGAACTAAATAAACACAAATTGACTTATTAATAAGATGATTTCCTCAAGAGTCAATTTTCAATTTCTGCAGGCTACAACTTGCAACATTCTTATTGCAGTCTTAAGAGTAACTTTCTGGCTAACTTCTAAGTATTCTTTGCTTATGTAATGGATGCCATTCCCAAATCTAAAGTTACATTACATTAATTATCTATGGAATATATACACCTGTATATGACACGGTCTCTTGGGAATTCATGTTACTTGCCACTGAGATGAGATCAACTAAAGCTGGAAGATGATTGTTGAAATTATTCAGTTATGATGTTAGTTTGATTGTGTTGCGTTCTTGTTTTTATTTCTAAGTGTGCTTGTAAGCATTACCACATGTTTCTTTCTTAATACGCTGTCTCTGCATTTGCACCTCGGGATTCCTCCTTGGGACTTTATGACAGATTATAAGTTGTATACATTTGCAATTGGCTATTTTCCTTCAAAGAATCTTTCTTTCTTAATATTTAGTTTTGCATCATTTTCATAGGTCATTGTTCCACGATACAGTGATTATAATGAAGGATGGGACACAAGGGTCCACAGATGTTATAATGTAGCTGGCCAGGTGTGTCCTTTGAAGGTTTGGATTTGAAGTTAATAGAGAGAATGATCATGTAATCTTGGATCGTAAAACTGCCCTTTTTCTATTAAGAATAGCTCCTGAAGGTTTACTTGCATTGTGCAGGACATGGAGGTTGGTTATTACCATGCATATATTTATGGAGTTGATTACATATTTCATTGACAATCCCAATTTCCATGGCTTCAAAATAATATATATGGGGGTTCTCAAAAGGTGAAGTTACATCTTTTGTTTCCCTTTCTCCTTTGAACATTTTCCTTAAGATTTTGATAAGTAAAACTTGAAACCTGCTTGAACAATACCTAGAATTAAAATAAATAATGTTAAAATCCTTTATAAAATCCTTTAACCTGGTACAATATTGTTTTATCATGTTAAGGATATGCAACTCTCATTTAATGGCTACCCTGTTGCAGATAGCAATCTGATTATCTTCAAATCCAATGCTTTTTGCGAGGAACTTTGCAAGACATGATTCCCAGTTTTTTTTTCTTTTGTTCAACACTTTGATGCTTTACAGCTAATTAGTCTTTCTTGATAGACTTTATGGACTCCATATAGGGTCAACATGTCCTATCTAGGGCAGAAGCTTTTATCTTTATGGATGCTTCTTTTTTTTTTTTTTGACAATAGGTATTTGAAATGCAGGATATTCTGACTCGTATGATTCTTTTCTGCAAAGCTGCTATTGAGGTATGGCACTTATCTTGTTGATTTGGGATTAATTCTTCAATGTTTGTTTCTGCTAGAAAGTGTCTTCCACGAGGAAATGCCAACTATAGATAGATCTGGAAGTTGATCCCATGTGATTTACTTGTTAAAAGTCATTTCATAAGTGATATTTAGTCTTTAACAAGGTTAAATCTGAATGATGTAGAAAACAAGACATACCTACATAAGGGAAGACCATAGGACAAATGAAATGTAAAGGAGAATTGAGATGATATCATTCAAGGTGAGAAAAAATTGCCTTGTTTGATAAAGAATCTCTCAGTTGGGAGATGCAAGTACCATTATTCAAATAATAGAGAGAGGATAGATTACCAACCTTAAAAAAGTGTTTTAAAATCTCTTAACCTTTGAAGTGATTCTTTTTAGGTTACCAACCTTAAACAAGTGTTTTAAATCTCTTAACCTTTGAAGTGATTCTTTTTATTGAAAAGATGGCTGATATTACTCGAGATAAAAGACTAGTAAAGCTAATCATATGAAAAAAACAAGTGGAATGGCATCACACCTCGAAAGTATCATATCGGGTACACAACCCCAGACAAAATGATGGGGCTTGCTTCCCAAAAAGTGGTACATGTCCAAGGCAGCAAGACCAAAAGTAGAAAAATAACATAGTACAAGATTGGAAAAATCAATGTCCCTAAGGATGCACCATTAAATACCCATAACATCAGAAAATTTAAAAATCATGCCACTGAGGTGACAAGTCCAGCAGCATGAGATTGTCATCAGGTGTATCCTCCCATCCTAGTTTGGATCCCAGGAGATATCTGAGAGACAATGCTCTAAGCTCTTCGAATCTAAACCTGTTATAAGCGGAAGCAGTATTAAACAATGATTTATAAATGGTAAACAATATTTTATAAAAATGGTAAACAATATTCAAAGAGTGACACATAGGAAAGATAATAGAAGTAGAACCGGAAAGTTCTATACATGGCATACTCTTGAGGGGATGTATGATTGTCTATCATCTACTAGCTAGCTTTGTGCTATTATATCTGATGGTAACTATGTATCTAGATATGTATGCATTATCATATAATGCCGCAAAGGCTAAAGAGCCGTTATGGAATATGAAACGTTGCTCTTTCATGTGACTCTTCATATTTTGGTCGTTGGGCTGAACGGAATTAGAATGTAGTGGTCAAATACAGCCCCTTGACCCTGTGAGGGGAACCTCTCGAGTTATATGTGGGGACTATGCACCTCTGGGAATGAAGGCAGCAACACGTTTGACACTCGTAAGTACCATGCATTGTGATGTGACCTTAGAGTTTGGTCTATGGGTGTATGGGACCTTGACAAAGCCAATGCTAAAGGCTGCATAAGGTTTGGTGCACTCATGGATTGTGCCACGTCCAATATGCCGAGATTCCCCGTGCTGCTGGAAATGTGTGTGCAAAATCTAGTGAATATGGATCAATGATCTTGGGGATACCGCGAACCTCTAGAGGTGGTTTAGAAGTGTTGCAAAGCTATAAAACATGGACTGTTATTACCATAGGCCATGAGAATGTGTTCAGCAATATCGCTGGAAATCTATTTGGAGAATCCCCATGGATCACATCCACTCCCACTCATATGTGAATCAACATCCTCATGTAAGGGTTTAATTTCTTCCACCTTTTGATCCTATGCATTGATAAAATGAAGGTGCATTTCTAATTGCGAGTGGGCAAGAGAAACAGGGAGGGCCAGTCATGGAAATGTGTTCTTGTGGGAAAAGCCCAACCATCACTTTCTTGAGGGAGAGAGGGCATCCTACGAGGAGAAGATAGCCTAGTCGTTCCCTTAGAGCAACATCGGGAGTGAGATTGGCTCCATCTATCTTGTCCTTGGCCTTGACCAAGTGTGCCATTTCTTAGGCGACTTCGGGGAACTTGATTCCTTGGGCAAGGGCATCCCCCAATCCTCGATGGAGATCTTGAGGTGCTCCACCTCAAGAGCCACATTCTTTACTTGAACACGAATCTACAACATCACATTTACAAGCACAAAGATTATGGTAAAAGTCCTCCTAGAGCAGCATTAGGAGTGAGATTGGGTGCATCTTTCTCTTGGCCCCAAGTGTGCCATGCTTCGGAGGAGACTGCGGGGAACTTGACTTCCCATGCAAGGGGCATTACCCTAACCCCCGATGGAGGTCCCAAGGTGCTCCATCTCACCAACCACTTTCTTTGCTTGAGCTTGAATCTACATGTCACATTTGCAAGCACAAAGATTTTGGCAAAAATTCCTTCTAGAGCAGCATCAAGATTGATATTGGCTCCATCTATCTTTCCCTTGGCCCCAACTACGTGTGCCATGCCTCGAGGTGACTCGAGGAGAACCCAGATTTCTGTGCAAGGGGCATTGCCCCAATCCCTAATGGAGGTTGTGAGGTGCTTGTACATAGGAAAACAACATGCTTAACTCATGTACTTGACTTCCCAAGGTCGGGTTGAGATAGCCGAAAGCAAAGGGGGAGGTGATAAAACTATGGGTTCGCACGCCCAAGAAGACGTTCTTGATCAATCCAAAATTGCTTAGCAACTGAAATCTGTTCGTTTAAGGCATTGAGTTGATCAATGATAAAAGGTGGTATGGGAGTAGATCGAAAGACCAACATCCATAGTCCTAAGCCTATGCATGCTTGACATGTGTCAATGCTAGGTGGATTGACTATGGGTTAAAACACTCTCCTATGCGGTTGATTTGGACCACAAATGATTGTGCGTGAATATCAACTCTTGAGGAAAATAGTGAAGTCAAGTTAGAGGAAATTTAGGGGCTAAGTATGGATAACGCGAGCTCCTAATAGCGATGTTCGCATTTTGCTTTGTTTTGTATTGGCTAAATGTTATAAACAAATGAACAATCAAAAGTAAATTTATTTAAATCAAAATACTAAGTAAAGTGATTTTAATTTGTTTAAATCACTTCAAATTCATTAATGAAACAAAATGACCATTAATCTAAGTTATTTTTGTGCTTTTTCTGGAAATGCCTTTCAAATGAAATAGGATAAAATTTTAATGTTTTTGGATTTGTTTAATATCTAGGAATTGATTAGATGACAACTAAAACAGGTAAAAAAATAAATAAAAGCTAAACTACATCCTTTTCAAATAAAATAAACTAAAACAAAAAATAGTTGGATGTAGCTATTCCTTTGTTGTGGGCTATTAAAAGTAAAATAAAACACAATCTTTTTGTAATATGTTATAAATTTTTTTAATAAATAAAAGCTTCTCATAGTAAAGCTATTCAGCTCTGGCTTGTTAGGAGGAGAAGCTTCTTTGAAGCTTTTCCTCAACCCAAACAAACTTTATTAATTGAATCTTCCCTTTGAAATAGAAATAAAACAGCACAACCTTCTATCCCACTTCCAACCTTTCCCTAGGCTAATCCACAAGGAGTGAGATGGGAATTAGTTATCATAGCAAAAGTTTTTAGGTAAAACAAAGAAATGAAATAATAGGGAAATACTTACAAGAAGTAATTGGAAAAACTTATGGGAAGAAGCTTTCCCAGCTCTTCTGTCACAAAACCTTTCACAAAACAAAGGGAAACTTATGGCAAGAAATTTCTCTTCAATCTATTAGGCATGTGTAAGAAAACCCACTATCTCGGAAGATTAAGTGGAGATATCAAATGATTCACATTGTAACTTCTAAGCAATAAACAAATTTATCCTTTACAATTCTGAAATGGAAACAAAAGCTTTTTATAAATCTTTTCAATAAACTACTAGAATATCTAAGAAGAAAACTACACCTCCAACTTGGTTACTGCAGTCTTGTGGCAGCTTTTTCCTATGCTTGCTGGTGGTGATTTTGTGTCTCCTTAGATTGTGCTTCCAAATCAGAGTCTCGTATGATCCGGGTATAAAGGAAATTGTTGAAGCAACAAGTAGCAATGAAAGACTCAAAGAAAGTTGGCTTGATACAAAGATATGGCTCAAATGTGATTGGAAAAATAGCGTGGACAAAGTACTGGCTGTCTTTTGGGAAAATCTTTCGATAATGGTGTCCCCAGATTTCACCCTGAAATCTGAGACTACCCCATGTTAAAAAATTTCGTTCTTTTAAAATAATGGGTCGTTTTGTGTTTTTATTGCCAAAAAGTGTCTGTATTGTGTCAAGATATTCCCAGAGAGTCATATTAGCCAATTTCACCAAATACCCAGATGCCCAAATCGTTATATTTTGTCATTGGGGTTTGCCTGCGGGAAATTTGTATTTAATTATTCTGAGCCCCGTTTGAGGCAAATTGTGCTCCGGTTTAACCCTGTTGTGGTCTTACATGTCAACATTCCCATATACCAGTAGGGTTTTAACCAGGAATGAATCCTGGGCTTTATCTGTGAAAGTAATCTTATAGGGTTTCCAAGATAATCACACTATGTGTTTCAAAGTCAGCTCATTTGAGATTGAACTTAGCCGTAAAAGAAGGCCATGGAAGCCAAGAGTGTGTGGCATGATAAAAGACGTTTCTAATGGTGCTAACACCTCTCCTATAAAATTTTAATGTTTAGACCCAAGGAACCTCTAGCAAGAGTTCCATTTTGACTCAAAATGGGAGACCACATGAGGGATTGGTCATTAACAAAATGCCCTATTATGAATTTGTCATTAGCACAAATGAGCCAAGGCTAGATAGCTTCCCAAACTTCCAATATGATTTTGACCACAAATGTGTGTGTAATTTTGTTGAGGATAGGGCATAAGAAATGTAGTGTCTAATGAAAAATTCTAAGCTTCCTTTCCCTCTAAGGCACAAGTGAAGTATTTAGCATAAAGGGTAGTTTCTCGCTTTTTAATGGCAGAGAGGCAATCCCCTCAACACAGGGTGAGTGTAAGAAGTTGAGGGGACAAACAATGGCAACTCATAAAAAAATTTGGACTTGAAAATTTTGTAACAATAACGAGATATCCATTATTTTGAATAGGTTCGAATATACGGAGTTTAAAATGGATATCGATTATTGAAACCCTAAAATGGCCTCTACCTTCGAGAGGTTATAACTTTTGCATATGAATTTGAAATTGGGTGCCGTTGTTTTGAAAGTGTATAATTTGTCAAAGGGAACTCAAATATGTAATCAAATTTTACCTTTGATGAAGTCTATATGCTATTTTAGCCTTTGCACTAGCTACTGATCTATTTTTGTGACTAGGCCTAAAATAGGTGCAATCAAATAGATGTAGGTAGATTTAGGAAAAACTAGGCATATAGGAGCACCATTTGTCGGTATTCATGACCAAATGTTGATATTTTAGTAAATTAACTGAATTAGGCTGCGATTAGGCATTACAGTACACGAAGGTAGATTTGGGAAAATCATATATGTTCGAGCACCATTTGTCATTATTTTGTGATCGAATTTCCTTATTTGAGGCAATTTGATCGGATTAGGCCTTGATTAGTTGCGATGAGATAGATGTAAGTATTTTGAGGAAGATTGGCCATATACGAGCACCATTGTCATTATTTCATAATCTAAAGTCGTTCTTTGAGAACATTCGACCATATTAGGCACCGATTAGTTGCGATCATATAGATGTAGGTAGTTTTAGGGGACATTTTGCATTAATGAGCACAATTTTTATTATTTCATAATCAAATGTAATTATGTGAGAAAAAGTGTTTGATTAGGCCCCGATTAAGCGCTCTCAGTACATGAAGGTCAATTTGCTGAAAATCATCATGTTTGAGCACCATTTTCATTATTTTGTGATCAAATGTCATTATTTCAGAAAATTTAACCAAATTACGCCCTAGTTAGGTGTGATCGGATAAATGTAGGTAGACTCAATGAAATTTGGCCATATATGAGCATCATTTATCATTATTTCATGATCTAATGTAGTTATTTGAGAAAATTCAACTAGATTAAGCTCCGATTAGGTGTGATCAGAGAGATGTAGGTAGATTTAGGAAAATCTGGCCATATATAAGCACCATTTATCGTTATTTTTGTGACCAAATGTCATTATTTGAGGATAATTGATTGATTTAGGCCCCCATTAGGTGCTTCTAGGTACTTGAAGGTAGACTTGGGGAAAGTCATGCACATTTGAGCATCGATTAGTGTTATTTCGTGATTGAATGTCATTATTTGAGATTTTTTACCAAATTAGGCTTGAGTACATGTGCATGAATATGTGTAGGTAGATTTAGGGTAAATTTGGCATATGTGAGCACCATTTGTCATTATCTCGTAATCAAATGCCATTATTTGAAAAAAATGATTGAATTAAGCCCTAATTAGGTTCTATTAGGTAAATTAAGGTAGATTTGGGAAAAATAGGGTATGTATGAGCACCATTTATCGTTATTTCATGATCAAACAACGTTAATTGAGAAAATTTGACTAGCTTAGGCTTTAATTAGGTGTGATTATATATATGAAGATAATTTGGTGAAAATTGGGAGTATATGAGATTTGTTTGTCATTATTTCATGATTAAATGTTATTGTTGTCCAAAATAACTCCCCTAGTTATTTAGACAACATACGAGATCCATTCTCGCTCAAGTCCAACATTGCGGGTTGTGCACACTCTAGTTGTTTCCTTGGTACATTTTGCTTGGCTGCAGTCCTTCTGCGCGCCTCGCACTCCCCTCCTTGCTTCTTGTGCTTTATTCTTCATTCACGTCCCCTCGTGCAACCTCCGCGTGCTCCCACTTCCCTCTATATATTCTATCTCCTTTCGAGCTTGCTTTTGCCTTCCTCTTGCGCGCCCGCTTTCTTTCTCGATTGCTGCACACTCATTGCGTGAACCTTCAATTTGCCCTCCAAATCGACTAAGTCCCCGACATGCCTTATACGCGCATGCCCTTCCTTTTGAGCTCCACGCATTTCCTCGTGCTCGCACATTTTCCTTGTCCGTATTCTTCCTCTTGCGCATCTTGCCTTTGCATCTGCGTGTTGCACACTTCCTTTCTGTTTGGCTTGCTCCATGCACCCTTTCCTTTAATCCTCGCACATTCATTCGATGTCTGCGCACTCTTTGCATACTTGTATCCTTTCGTAGATATGTACCTTTCTTCCCTTCCTCGTGCACCCTCTTTGCGCGCTTTGTCTTCTCGCTTTCTCGCACGCACCTAGTGCATCGCATCGATCCACTTGTGCCACATCACAAATTGTCGAATTGAGTGTGCGAATACGCAACCTATCAAAGCACGCCAATTGGGCCTTTGAATCCTTGTGGCGAACTTTGTGCGCGCGACATGTGGCAAAAATGACAAAATAACATAATAGTTGGCGACCCTTCATCCAACCAAAGACGTGCCACGTGTCATTGCGTGTCCAGTTTGCACTGTAGACTTCAGATCGCCATAAATTTTGCTATAGGGATCGAATCCATGCGCTTTTGGTCTTGTTGGAGAGCTACGCGTGGGCTACATTCTAGATCATTCAAAATCAAATTTTGGTGGGATATGGTAGGCGGAAAACATGGAAACATCAATCAGAGCATTAATGCAGACATCTAATCGACTCAACCACTAGATTTTATTCAAATCTCGCCTCCTACAAGCCAAACAAACATGGGGAGGCGCATTTGTCAAAGATTGGGGGCTGATTTGCAGGCATTCAATGCTTGTTGGTGGTTGGATTTCAAATCCGAGTTTCCCTCTTCTTTCTCTTCTTCTTCTCTCCTATAAATGTAAGAGCATTGCTCATTGAAAAAGTTGTTGATTGGACCTTTTAGTTTGCTTTAAGGACTTTTGTTCTTTGCTTTTAAGTTCAAGTCTTCAATCTGGCTCTTTGCGTGTGGATATCGGCCTTATCGCCATTATAACCGATTGTGCATTTTCTCGGACGCAATATAAGCTTTGTTTTGTGGCTATTCTCTGCCTTGACTCGTTTTATTGACTCTCCTTGCCTCTCTTTTGCATTGTTTGTTTCTGCGCTTCCTCACATCCTTGCGGTTCCTTTTCGATTGTGCTCCACGAAAATGAATGTGTGGGTGTGTTTCAAACCGTGATACGCGTGTGTCCTCTTTGTGCGCATTCTCCTTTATTTCCACTTAAAGCTAATCTGTGTTCATCGCCCCTTTTCTGGTGCTATCGCCTCCCTTAGATTAGTTTTCCATTTCGCACATCCTTCTAACTCTAGTCCCTTGGCATGATTAGTTTAGGATTTGATTTCAGCATTAGGAGTAGTTTTAGCAGTAGAAATAGGTAGAGGAACCGGCCTTCTTCGAGGTCTATGTCAAGCGTGCAAGGTCCCATAACTTGGAGATAGTCCCATGTTGCCTCAATGACCCAGTTCATCTTGATCTGGGATGGGTGCAAGTTTGAGCTCCAACAATTTTGGCACGCCCGGTGGGACAAGTTTGAAGAGTTATACATCTTCATCTCAACAAGTTTGATGTATTATTGTTGAGATCCATCCTTTGGAGGCATCCTTCAATACATTTGGTGACTCCCAACATCCATATCTACTGGTTTCAGCAAGTCCATGCGCCATGTCATCAGAGAGGATAAAACATAGAAGCGCGCAACCATGTGCATAAGGCGAGACATTCACGGACGTGCGCACATCAAAAGGTATAATCAAAGGTGAAGCTTTAGCACTCATGCAAAGATGAGAAGCGATGAACGTGCAACTTGGTAACGCGCTCGGAGAGTGCCCCTGTTATTTCATCTACTAAGATTGATGTGTTCTTGGTAGATATCTAGCCTTTAGAGGCTATTCCAAGCACATCTGGTGACTCCACTGATTCAACCCACCCATTATCTCATTTACGAGACCTTTCCCTTCATTCTTTCATTCATTTCCTTCTTTCCATCTTTCCATTTTCCTCTTTCGTGAAGTTGTGCAATCATGACTTCATTTCCTTCTTGGGATTCCCATTTGCAGCAACAGAAACCAGTCCCCTCCATCCCCACATTTTCAAAATCCTCCTCCAAATCAGTTTTATGAGCCCCATCATCATGAACATGCATATAACCCACCCCACATTGACCCATATGGTTATTTTCCTAACCAAAATGTTTATGAAGAATAGGGTTATACAAATGATGGTGGCAACTTCATGGCGGATGCTGATTTTCAGAGGCAGATTCAAGAAATGGAGATGGACATGGTGCAACTCAGGATCACATGTTCAATAAAGGCAACCATGATTGGTTTTAGGGTCCCTTGTCCATGGGTTGGCCCTATACCAAGTTGGTTTAGCCTTCGATAGAAGCTGGATTTTATAGTTGAGATGATGCCCCAAATTACAGAGTGGGCTGATGAATTGGAGGCTTATCAATCTAGTGTTGGGAAACCTTGTCAATGGGGGAACTCCACAAAGAACATATATAACCCTCCCATTCCTCCTCCCCAACTTATGCCATCTCAACCTACTTTGCATGCTCCTAGCTCTCTCGCTTGCTCCTCTTGAGGATTCTTGTTCCCCATCTTCTTCCTTTCCATCCTGCCTTCATTTCTCTTCCATCATTCCCTCTACGCATGCTTCCATTCCTTCGGTGCACATTCCCTTCACACCCATCCTCCCTTCTCTTCCGAATCTCCTGTCACTATGCTACTGAAATGAACAGTCCCTCACATATGTATCATCCCCAACCAGTATCATCATGTTCGACGATTGTAGAACTGTTGAAGAATGGTGTGACTCTGATTGGAAGATGAGATTGCGCAGAGCGAGCAAAAAGAGGGCATCTATTTTAAAAGAAAGTCGAGTTAGACTTAGAGGGTGCAATTTTGAAGGGGACAGAGTTGTTTGTCGAGGTAGAATAGAGCACAACCCAACCTCTGCAAAATCAGTCTCCTTCGGGAGGAAAGTCTCGCAAGATAGTCCCATTTGAGGGATTGAGCTTCAAGAAAATGGGCCAATCATAAGGATCGGTCGTGCCCGATCAGATATCTGGCTAATCTAGAGCCAAATACAGAGTTGCCGGTCATGCTCATTTTAGAGCATGAGGTAGAACTTCAGTGCGCCAAAGGTCAACAACAACACCTCCCGGATCCAAATGCAGAACAACTAAAGGAGGTATTTGTTTTGTTTGTTGTTGATACTTTGAGAAGGGTGAAAGGCCATCTGCAAGACAATTTTTCACTCTTGTCGAAGACCATGTTTAATGCCAAATCAATTACATGGTCTCAATTTGTGAGGAAAGGCAACTACTTCTCCTTTCCTATTGCAGGTTTTGTTTGAGTTCCTTTGCCTCTCGTTTGTATAGGATAGTATAGGTTTTCTCCCATTAAAACAAGTGCTCGTGCACACTCTGTATGTTTCCCCACGGAACATGTATGATTTTCAGATTTTGTATATAGTTGTGCTCCTTGTTGTTCAACATGCTCCTTCTGGCATTGTTTCCATTCCTCTGCACTCTCCTCTGCGTATGCCGTTTTGTTGCTTCTTGGGATGGCGGTTCAGTTTTTCAAAAGGTGGTTCCAACAGATCTCACAGTTTTCCACTCTCATAATTCAAGTCAGAACATCTTCAACTGAGAGCAGAATTTATTCAAAGTTCGATAATGCTTCAAGTGACCTCCGGGGGTGTTCTTCAAAGTCGCAGATTAGAATTTCATATTTCACGCTGACTCCATGCCCAATGAATACCTCTAAGGCTATTGGTCTCTTCATCTAGTAGGTAGATGGGCCCTAAAGTCGCCAAACTGTTGTCCAAAATAACTCCCCTAGTTATTTAGACAACTTACAGATCCATTTTGGCTTTGAAGTCCAAGATTGTAGGTTGCGCACACTCTGGTTGTTTCCTTGATACATTTGCTTGGCTGCGGTCTACTGCGCCCCTCGCGCACCCTTCCTTCGTGTCCCCTCGCACAACCTCCGCGCTCTCCCGCTTCCCTCTATATCTTCTATCTCCTTTCAGGCTTTCTTCGCACCTTCCTCTTGTCGTCCACTTTCTTTCTCGGTCACTGCACACTCCTTGCGTGCACCTTCTGACTTGCCCTCCAAATCGGCTAAGTCCCTGGCATGCCTTCTGTGCGCATGCCCTTCCTCTTGAGCTCCGCGCATTTCCTCGCGCTTTCTCATTTCTTATCATATTCCTTCCTTGCACATCTCGCCTTCGCATTTGCACACTGCGCACTTCCTTTCCATTTGGCTTGCTCCACGCACCCTTTCCTCTTATCCTCGCGCGCTCATTCATTTTGATGCCCATGCCCACTTGCATACTTGTATACTTTTGCAGATATGCACCTTTCTTCCCTTCTTCGTGCACCTTGTTTGTGCCCCTATCTTTCGCTTTCTCGCGCCTCTTACCTCTCGCGCATGCACCTAGTGCAACTCTTCCGTGCTGATCCAGTGCCACATCACAACTGTCAAAATTGAGTGTGCTACACGCAACCTATCAAAGCATGCCAACTGGGCATCGGATCCTCAGTGACGCGAACACATGCGCAACACGTGGCGAAAACGACAAAATAACAAAATAGTTGGCGACCCTTGACCAACTAACTAGTGTGTGCCACGTGTCATTGCTGCCTCTAGTTTGCATTGTAAATTTCAGATCACCATAACGTTTGCTAAAGGGCTCGAGATCCGTGCTCTTTTGGTCTTGTTGGAGAGCGTCACGGCGTGGGCTACACTCTAGATCATTCAAAATTAGATTTTGACGGGATCTCAGTGGGAGGAAAACATGGAAACGTCACTCGAGCATTAATGTAGACATCTAATCGACTCAACCACCAGATTTTATTCAAATCTCGCCTCCTTCTACAAGCCAAACAAACATGGGGAGGCACATCATCGGCATTGTAGGGCAGATTTGTAGGCATTCAATGTTCTTTGTTGGTGGTTGGATTTCAAATCCCAGTTTCCCTCTTCTTTCTCTTCTTCTTCCGAAATGTAAGAGCACCTTTGCTCATTGAAAAAGTTGTTGGAACCTTTAGTTTGCTAAGGACTTTTGTTCTTTGCATTTTAAGTTGTAGGCCTTCAGATTTGGCTCTTTGCATGTGGATATCGCCCTCATCCGCCATTGTAATCGACTATGCATTTTCTAAAGTAATAGAAGCTTTGTTTTTGTAGCTATTCTCTTCTCGTTGACTTGTTTTATTGCCTCTCCTTGCCTCTCTTTTGCATTTTCTGTTTGTTGTGCTTCCTCACATCCCTTGCAGGTTCTTTTTTTGATTTTGCTCCATGAAAATGAATGTGTGGGTATGTTTCGATGTGTGATACGCGTGTATCCTCTCTCTGTGCACATTCTCCTTTATTTTCACTTAAAGCTAACTGTGTTCATCCCCCTCTTTTTGGTGTTATCGCCTCCTTTAGATTAGTTTTCCATTTCTGCACATCCTTCTAACTCTGGTCCCTTGGCATGATTAATTCAGGATTTGATTTCAGCATTAGGAGTAGTTTTAGTGGTAGAAATAGGTAGAGGAATCAGCCTTCTCTTGAGGTCTGTCTCAGCGCGTAAGGTCCCATAACTTGAGAGCAGTCCCATGTTGCCTCAACAATCAATTCATCTTGATCGGGATGAGTGCAAGTTTGAGCACCAACAATTATCATTTTAGAAAGCTTGACTGAATTACACCTAGATTAGGCACAATTAGGTACATGAAGGTAGATATGGGGAAAATCATGCATGTTTAAGCACCATTTATCGTTATTTCGTGATCAAATGTCAATATTTGAGAAATTTGAGCTAGATTCTAGTGCGTCTAGGGAACAATACTCTAGATGGAAACCTAGATGTGTTGTAAGTGTATGTGGAAGCTTTAGTATTGAGTGAAACAAAGGAGAGAGATAGAGAACTAAACAATAAATGTATTTTATTTATCTATGCATTCTCGTATATGGCATACTCTTGGGAAAGATGTATGACTACTTATCTTTGTATGTGGGCTAAGAAGGTTAATAGATTGTCCTCTTTCTTTTTTAATAGTATAGATTAAAATATAGATAGAAGACCATTCTAGGGCCTACACACAAGTCAATATTGTAACTATGTAGTGTATGAGTTGTGGATCTAGAAGACGATAATCCACACTCTATCAAAGGCGTAGGGTTCCAAAGCCTAAGTCTAGGATAGGGGATGGGGTCTTACTAGGATCCTAGGTTGTAAGAGTAATGATGGTAAGCAAGTGCATATAAGATATCTAGACTAGGATTGTAAGAATAAACAAGGAGGTAAGTGCATGCTAATGATCTAAGCTAGGGTTGTCAAATCCAAGTGGCAGATAAAGGCAAGGGGTGATAATAAGAACATTGCGATAGAAAAACAATAAGATACTTTATTCTAGTTTGCATACCTAATACATCAATTGTAAATCAGTCAAACCGGAATATACATAAAGGAAAAGGAAGGTTAGAGATACTTACCTTTGTGAAGACACCATTGGCCCATTAACCCCTCCCCAGGTTAGTAACACCTTATGAGAGATTTGTTGTGGCGACTACAAGAAGGATAAAAAGAAGACCTAAGAAAACCAAAACTGGGGACTACAAAGACTTTGTGAACCTTGCTGTGCAACTCCTATTATTGAGTATCCTAGACCCAATGCTCCAAAGATAGACCTCCAAGTGTAAGCACAACTAGACCTAAACCTTTAAGACTTTTAAGAGTAGCTTGGCAAGTGCAAGAAGACCGATAAACAATGATGTGTTGATGGAGAAATGACTTGATGACACCTTTAAATATGGATCATATCCTCAAGTCACAATCTCTCATAGCCAAAGTCAATGCATTGGTTGTTAGGATGTTTTGCTAGATGGTATCGATTGTGTTTGCGATTGTGACATGAGGGTCCTATGGGGGAAAGAAGGTAGGAGTGGAGAAAACACTTAGAGATGGATGTGAAGGTGATTTGAAGGTGTTGTAAGTAGGTGTGAAGGAGGTTGCAAGAGGATAGTAAGGAGATGACAGAGGGGGGTGGTAAAGAATAGGATATGTAAGCCATAAAGGATTTCACAACAAATATATCTCACAGGTACCACTAACTAGCCCAACCCTATTCCCAGTGATGCCTCTTAAGGCACTCACTAAGGGAGATCAATGCGACAATGGCTTGCAAAGAGATATTGGTAGTAGAGTGAAAAGTAAGGTGTATTGATCTTCTACCTCTTTGCTTTGTAGCTAAGGCTATAAATGTGTATACACACACTCACAAATCCATGAAGCAAAAACCATTACGAAGTAGTTGGGTTTTCATGTAACTATCCACCTTCCAACCATTACGAAATGTGGGTTGCAGGTGTGTGTGTAGGAATCATCGGATGTGCAAATGTAGTGCATGCCTTGGAGTTGCCACTTGTCATGGTTCTACATGATGTGAAGTGTCCACTTTGGCGGGCATGTTGTTGGTGGTCTTACACAGTGTGGCACTACACAATGTCTAGAGATGTTGCGTGAAGTTTGGGCATGGGGTGCAATATTGCACAATGTAAAGTGTTTTTCATAGAGCACGTAGGTGTGCGCATGGGAGTTGAGTCTTCGAAGTTGGTTGACATGGTCCCTTGTGTTGTATAGAGTGCACAAGGGGATAAGGGCTACACGAGTGAGTTTGAAGCGTAGAGGGTCTTTGAAGTTGAGTGACATGATTTCTTCCACCCCGTAAAGTGTGCGGGGGTAAAGGATTGGTGTCCCCAAGATTTCACCTTGAAATCTGGGACTACCCCTTTTTAAAATTTTTGTTCTTTTCAAGTAACTGATCTTTTTGTGTTTGTTTTGCCTGCAGTTGTTTGCATTGCTCTAAGGTATCCCCAGATAATCATAAAAGTCAAATTCCCCAAGTACCCACATGCTAAAACTCACTCTATCCCTTCGCCAGGTTTTGTCTGAGAGAATTTTATTTATTAAATAAATAAATTTCTTTTAAAAATAAATTGAGAGAAAATTGGAGGATTTAGGCTATATAAAGCACTTCACCCCATCATTATTACCATAGAACATTCACTCGGGGGGAAGAATTTTTGCAGCCGCCACTAATCGAGAATTTTTTCGAGCAATTGCACATAACTTCTTTTGTTTTGTTTTATATATTTTTGTCTGTGTTTTGGTTTGTTTTCTCCGGCAATTCCCGTAGCCTATTCATTCTTCCTGCCAGACCTTTTTCTAGGCCTAGGGTTTTGAAAAGCTATCCAATATTTTTAATTACTAATATGTCTAAAGGTGATCGAGCTCAAAATTTCTTTCGGAGATTGCAAGAGGTTGCTTGGTCCAAAAAGGTGCAATAATGGATTTTATGAAAATAAGAAAAATACTGCCACCAATGTGTAGAGCTCGAGAAAATATGCACTTTTAGAAAAACGACACCTAAAATGGAGCCACGGAGTGAAAGTTATGGCACTTGCAAGTTTTTGCTGCTACATGTTCTTGGACTCTTTCCAAAAATGGAAACTTTTATTATTTGCTTGTGTTTTCTTCACCAAAAATCCAAAAATGGAAATAAAATGCTGCTAATGAGTTTTCACACAACTTTAAAAGCAAAAGTCATGCAAGTCGCACTTTTGGAAAGAAGCTTTCTTCCATGCAAGTCACATTTTTTGGAAGGATGATTTCTAAGTGCCAATGGGAATTTTTGTGCTAGCAGGAAGGTGGGAATTCGGAGCCTTCTTGGAAGGTTGTTTTTTCACGAGTAGTCTCAAATTGAGTTTGTCGAGTTAAATTTTGTCTCTGCAACCTTTAACAATTCCAACCTTGAGAATCAGTATGATAGTTTGTGATAAACATCCGAATGTCATTCGCCTCTATGTAAATTTGCTCGATCCATGAGATTTTTCTAATCTTTTGCAACATCAAATTGAAGGAGTGAACAACACAAGAGGTCCAAAATATGTGCTCGTATCTATCCTCTACAATCAATCCTGCTGCTCTATAGTTTTTAGCATTGTCCATGATGACTTGGTCAACATTTTGGGGGCCCACTGACTCCATAAATTCTATCAAAATGTCGGCAATAAAATGTGCATCTTTGACTTCCCCTTCATAATCAATGGCTTTTAGGAACATTATCCCCTTAACGCATACTACAACATTTATCGGGGTCTATTTCCATCTTTCCATGCAACTGAAAATGACAAAAACCCTTGAATCCTTACGTGAATCTCTAGTTTGTTGCAAAAAATTTTAATGTGTTGCACTTCCTTCACCTGAATGTGGTTCAAAATTGTTTGTAACACGGGCTTTTGTACCCTTGTGGAGCTTCATTGACAACCTTCAACATTTGTTGCCAATATGGAGACCTCAATACATTGAAGGGCAACCCACATGCATAAATGCATCGAGCAACCAACTCATTAGTGGGTGAGCTTGAGTTTGGATGAAAGAATGATTTTTCTCAATTATTGAATGAATTTTCTAATGCTCCTTTTGACTTTTTCATGAGGTCTCTTCATCTAAAGGGGTATCAAGTGGGCGAGGCTGAGTTTGGATGAAAAGATGAGTAGAAGATGTGGGTGTGGGTGGTCTTCTTTGAAGGCCTTCTTTGCAAAGGAATTGTTCTAGCCCTATTTCTTTCACTTGTTTATCAACCTCCTCTTGCTCTCTCAGGTACTCACTATTTTCTCTTTTGATAGTTTCGGGCACTTCCTTATCCCCACTCTTTCAACCCAAATCAAATGGATTTTCAGATCGACTATATGAGGATTTGTATTGAACATGACAACCATGGCATATTCAAATACAAGCCCCACCACCAACAATGTTTTCTACTACTGTCACATGTTTCCAAAGAGAAGAAACAACATCATGTTTCACAGGAATAGATGTGTTTTTATAAGCTTGTGGGCCTTCTTGCACTCCACTTGAAGCAGAATTTCATGCCATCTTAATTTGTTTTTGATTAGCAAGATAACAATAAAGGTGCGATGTGAAAGCATACATAGAGTTAGGATGTTAAAAAATATTTTGCCTTTACATAAATGATAAAAATTAAAATGACAATATTTACTAATTATTAATTTTCTAACCTTGTTTCTAATTCTCCAAATTGTGTTAGCGGCAAGAGAAGAGCATATGCAAAAGTTAGAACTTAGAATAAGGTTACAAGAAGAGTCTAGGATTTTTAAAATTACACATCATTCATCATTTTTAAAGTCTAATATACAATGTAAATGATTTTACAAAAATTAAACACAAACAATAAATATTAAAAATTAAAAATCTAAAGATTCTAAAATAAAGATCATATTCATGAATAATTCACACATAATTCATGATCATGATTACATGTAATGATGTAACATAAATGTTAGTAGTAAAATATGGAATGTAATAAATAAAAAATGTAAAAAAATAAAAAAAAATGGCTGAATTAAATAAAAAATACCTGTAAACAACAAGGGCAATAAGTAACAAACAATGGTTACCTCCAAACATAGATCCTCCTTGCACAATGCAATGAAACTCAAACAAATACAATGGCTGCCTCTAGTCTCCTGACTCTCCTCCTTTGAATGATCAATGAAATTATGAAACAATGGTTGCCTCTAGGCTCTAAACAAGCTTGACCTCCTTGCAAGCAATGGCTGCCTCCAAACAAACCCTCTTTGCAATGGCTGCCTCCTCTTTGGCTCTTACACTTTGCAAATTGCCAAATACCAACAATGAATTGTTTGTGTTTTGGAATGGTTGAGTGTCTTTTTATAGCTTTTTAGAGGAGTTTAGGGTTGATTTTTTTTTTTTTAATTCATGTGTTTTTAGGGTTTAGGTTGGTGAGTCAACAAAAAAATAAAAAAATTTTTATAAGCAACAACCCCACTTATGATAGAGTAAGACTTGGGTACGTCTGGGACATACTCAATGTACCCATACCATACCTTTACCCAAAGATATATATAGGCGGGGTATGCGAGGGTAAGGGGCATCTTGGTGTTTCACATGTTAATATTGTTAGGAAATAAGAGATAAAATATGCGGAATAATCCCTTACAAATCGCAATGTAGAAATAATATGCGAGAAAATATTACAAATCTCAAATAAAAGTGCGAATAAATAACACAACACGAGAGAGACAAGATTTAACGTTGTTCACCCAATATGGGCTACGTCCACCAAGAATCACTTGCTCGATTTTATTACAAGCCTCCACTCTCTCGTCTGATACCCCGAGATCCGTTTGGAGCTATGCTCAACAAACTCTCTGAAATTCACACCCGAATTCAAAGCACATCTATGCAATACATTTGTTTATTTATCTATCATATGCATAAGACCATATAAATAGACAAGCTCGCTTAAGCGATTTGATACAAAACCATGGGTATCAAAACCATGGGCAAAAGCGTAGGTATCAAAACAATGGGTACCGAAAAACCATGGGCCCAAAAACAGCCCATAACGGTTACCCATTACCTATGGGTTAATAAACCACCCATGAAAATTTGCTCCACATAGAAGGTGTACCACACTCTAACATGAAAATAGCTCCACAAACATAACAAATACTTAACTAATATTGACTTAACACTAAATTATAAGCATTATGTTCCTACAGTAGTGACATACACAAGTTTGGTTTGGTACGAACCTACCACAAAAAGACAAATTAGCATAATTGAGCGTCGAAAGGGAAGTTGAAATGTTTCATCTTAAATGCTCTTCATGTGGGATGTGTTAACAATCCTTTGTGGGACTCATACGCTCACTTGATAAATATACCCCTATGGGATCATGTAAATGCATTGAAGAGCCATTAGAGAGTTGCAGTTTAATTGCAAAGGTAGAAGATGACTGTACAATTGAAAGCAGCAGCCAAGGATTATGAATAAGAAAGTAATGCACATCAATGAAAGTCTATATAGACCATGGTATAAAGAAAGACCACAATGTCCCATGATGTTTGTAAACATGCTAGATTAGGCCTACAACACATTTGAAGGCTCAAATTGGTTTGTAAATATTGCAAGATGATAATGGAGATGAGGAGGTACAACTTAACTGTTTTGGAGTTTTCCCACATTGGGTTTCTCTAGGGTAAATTCTTGTGTTAGTGTTGTGTTTCATGTGTTTTTGGGTTATTTACTTGCTTACTTTCATTTTATGCAACTACTTCACTAATTCAAACACTTAAGAAAGCGTACGGATAATATATTCTGCTGATTCCAAGTGTTGCACTTGTTCATAACAGCACGAGTAAATTTCACTCATATACAATCTAAAGAATAACTTACTTCTTCACTACACCATTGTCTTGGGGAATGGAAGGGTCACGTGCATATAAAGGGCTTGAAATCTGGTTTAAGAGAATTGTAGGCATGTTTACAATTGCGTGATGAATTTAAGATGTATATGGAAGTCATAGCTGTAGCAAACATCAATTTGCAGCCTAATGTATGTTGATTTCAGTAGCATATAACATTTCAATGTATAAATAATTGATATATCTGTATTGGATCAATCTACCACTACTATCGCCAACAAGTTGAAATCTCTTTTACACGAAAAGAAAGGATGGATCCACGACCTCGGATTCCATGAGCATTTTTGTTTCCTCTTGCTCCCTAATGATAGTTAGAATATTGGCTTTGGGCAAGGCCATTTTGTTTTTGATCCAGTCTTGGGAAATTCTTAACACACTTCTCTTGCACCCCACATAATGCTGGAAATGTGTTTGATACTTTACATAAATTTATGCCGGATGGATATGCATAGGAGGCTTGCACAACATGTGTGCGGGAAGGATGTATTGGGATGCGTAGTGTTATGTTGTGTAGTATGGTTGTGTGCTAGAAGGGTGCGCATAGGAAGGTTGCAGAGTGTTGCACTATGAGGAGTTGCACAACATAATAATGTAACTCATGAGAATCCTAAGGGGTTATTGAACACTTGTTTGTAATTTTCCCTTTTCCAAGCTCGTCCGATTTGAAGACCTTGGGCCCATTTCTGCTTCCTGTGGGCTTTAAGGGAGAAAATAAGGGAAGTACATTCGTGTTATAATTGTAATTTGCTATTTTCAGCTTTGTAATATTTTGTAAAAAGGCAAATTGCCAATTATAGCACTAGAAATAGTAGGTTGGTGGCTAAAGTGCAAAGTGCCAACTTCAAAATAGAAAAAGAATGTAATAAAGGGGGGGTGTTCGTCCCACCTTAAGTGGGAAAAGTGAATGTAAAAATAGAAATAAAGTATTTCTATTATCCCACATGGAGCGCTCCACAAGGAAAGAAAGACAAAAGGCTATAAAGGTAAATGTGGGGGCTCATTGTAAGGGTCTTTTGATGAATCTTGATATTTCTCTTTTGAAAATTGGAGCATTGAGCTCACATTTTCAGCCTTTGAGGATGAAACCCCTCATTGGATCCTATTGAGGACGAAACCCCTCAATAGTCACAACACTTGAGGACGAAAACCCTCATTTGTTGCTTCGGTGGCTTCATCCGGGAGTCACAAGTGAGCTTCATATTCAGAATAGCAAGTGTTTCCATCCATGCTAGGGCACAATTTCCAGCTAGGGCACACTTTTTGGGGCTGTCATACCCATTTCCAGCTTGGGCGACCCCTTTGGGATTTACGATGATCTTTAGTGGTTGGAAAAATCTGAACTTAATTTTGTTTGATAGCTGCCATTGTTGTGGTCATTTTGAGCTTCGGGACAACATTTCGATGATTTTTTGTGGTTGGAAAAATCTGAACTTAATTTTGTTTGATAGCTGCCATTTTTGTGGTCATTTTGAGCTATCATTTGCATTGTAACTCCAAGTATTTCAAAAGATATGAATTTTTGAAGTTTCAGCTGTTTGTGGCCAATAATTAATTCCAGAATTCTGTACTTTGATGTTGAAGCACAAATTCTGCATTATTTCATCAAGGGTTTCAATTTGTTGATATATTTATGAAGATTTGTGTGTGAGAAATACAAAAATCTGAATTTCACCTAGGTTGCCTAGGGTTTTGGGGACCAAAAACAGGTCACTAACCCTCTTTGGCTCTAATTTCTATGTGGCTGTCATAAAATTTAGGTTTTTGCATGTTGCTGTCATAAATTCCAACAATGTTCCATTAGGGTTTTGGGAAAATCCAAATTCCTCAAATTTGAGCCCAAAAGGGACATTACAATGGTATCGAGCATAGAGCATCGTCCTCCTTTTTTGTGAGGGTAAATTCAGATTTTCAGATTTGCATGAATACCGGTGAGGAAGGGTTCAAAGTGTACCAAAGAAGCATTTTGACAAAGAACATGAGGGATAAGGAACAAAGGCTCCACCTTCCGATGAGATGAGCTACTTGCAAGAGTTGATGTCGAGGAATCAAAGAGACATGGAGCAAAGCTTTCAAAAGACAATGAGGGCTTCAATGATTGAATTGATCCAAGCCATCCAAGGTGCTCCGGAATTGAAGAAATCTCTAGGTGAGGGCAGCTCTTCCAGCAATGAAAGAACTTCCATTAATCCTCCCACAAGAACCTTCCGAGGGCAGCTCTTACGCTAAATTCATGCAAAGGGAAGAAGAACAAGGAGAAGTAGGGCAGAAAATTGGGGATGATGAGATGGATCAATTCTATGTGGAATACCAAGCTTTGAGGCCAGCCATCCGCCAAGAGCTTTCTCTCCTTGATTTTTGTACCTTGAAGTCAAGGAATGGTCATAAGGGTGGAAGAAGACTTCATAATGATCAACCTTGGAAAGATATTCAACAAAGGTTGGGGAAAATAACCCTACCTACATATGACGGATCAACAAAGTGTTCCGCTAGGGCATGGCTCCAAAAGTTGGATACTTATTTGTCCTTGAATCCAATGTATGAAGAGGAGGCACTCAAATTTGTCACCCTCCACTTGGAAGGAGTTGCACATGAGTGGTGGTACCATGGCATGATCACACAAGGGCATGGATCAATCACTACCTAGGAGTTTAGTCAAAGGCTTGCAAAGATTTGATAGGGTTGACCGGAAGTGCACTTCAGGGAGTTGGCACAATTGAAACAATGCAGCTCCATGGATGACTATGTGGTTGAATTTCAAAGACTTTCTGTGATGGTGCCAGATGTATCCGAAAAGAGGCTTGTGGTTTTGTTTGTTGAGGGTTTGGTGGACCCCCTCAAGGGGTTGGTAAGGGCTTTCAACCCTCTTTCACTCCAAGAAGCAATAAAAAAATCCCTTGATTTAGAAAATTCAGCTCCAAGGACAGCCATGATTAGTGGGCAGCCTAAGACCACTTTGGTTAGTGGGCAGCCAAGGACAACATTGGGGGTTGGACAACCAAGGACAGAGACATCAAATGGGCAGCAAATGGAATCTTTTGGGCAGTCAAAGTAGAACGGTTATGATTTTTCCAGAATATATCTGCCTTTGATAAACCTAGTTTGTTCAGGCCTGACAATCAAAGGGAGAGGTTTTTGATGACTAGAGCCAGAGCTTTTGCAAATATCTCTTATGAAACATTTAGCAAGGTAATGGACATCCAATCAGTAATAAGGGTCTGGGTCACCAAAGTGAGCTACAGTTAAATGAGAATTATTTAAATTTTCCATGGTTTGATGGTAAGGGTGAATTTAATCTATTTATTTTTTATTTGTTGGGGAATTCTAGGCCATAAATGAGAATCTAGAAGTTTATTATTATCATGCATTAACAAGAAAATATTTGGATTGAAGTTTGAGTCATCTTGACAGGTTCCGTGGCATGTGCCTTGTGGCGGTGAATGTTATGGGGATGGAAACCTCGTCTTTGTTGCAAATGACTGGCATACGGCACTTTTACCAGTCTATCTCAAGGCATATTACCATGAATGTGGCTTGATGAAGTATACCCGATGCGTGCTTGTGATCCATAACTTAGTGCATCAGGTTTGTATTTGGTAATTTGAATATCTCTTACTTCTCTTTGGGAAAACAAGAAAGAAAGGAAGACAAGAATTCAGCAATTTGAATGATTATGTAACCTATAATTTCTCATGTTTATTATTCTTTAGAGTATCTATCTGCTTCATTTTAAACAGTATTTGCCTCTAAATATCCTTTCAAGATTGAATTCCCCTTCCCTCCTCCACCCCCATTGTAAAAATTTATAGGTTTCCGTTAACTTTATCACTCCCAATTGTCGTGGAGTCTAAAAGACTGGAAGATGCAAACTTTAATTTTAGGTTTGTTCTTGATGATCAATAGTAATTTCAATTTTCCACACTTTGTAGCATTTAGGAAACATAATCCTAAAGTACTTTTTGTATATTGAAACTCTATTCCTTTACACATTTCAAATTACTTCAATAATGGTTTGTTCTTTCTTTATGTCATATGAATTTGCAGGGTCGGGGCCCTCTAAATGATTTCCACTTGCTTACTTTACCGGATGATTATCTTGAGAAGTTCATGCTTGATGACCCTATAGGAGGAGCTCATTTGAATATTTTCATGGCTGGCTTGAAAACTGCTCATCGTCTTGTGACGGTTAGCCATGGCTATGCTTGGGAATGCCAAACAATGGAAGGCGGGTGGGGCTTACATGATGTTGTAAAAGAAAATGCATGGAAACTCAGAGGAATTGTAAATGGAATTGATAATAAGGAGTGGAATCCAGAATTTGATGTCCATCTGAAGTCTGATGGATATGTTAACTATTCTCTAAATACTCTTGAAACAGGCAAGGCTACATGTAAATCTGCTTTGCAGAGAGAGCTTGGCTTGCCTGTACGGTCCAATGTCCCATTAATTGGCTTTATTGGTAGATTGGATCAACAAAAAGGAATAGATCTCATTGCAGAGGCCGTGCCTTGGATGATGGAGCAAGATCTGCAGTTAGTGATGTTAGGTTCAGGAAGAAAAGACTTGGAAAATATGTTGCACTCCTTTGAGGTTCAATATCGTGATAAAGTTCGTGCATGGTTGGGTTTCTCTGTTAGAACATCTCATCATATCACAGCAGGAGCGGACATTCTATTGATGCCATCAAGATTTGAACCTTGTGGACTAAACCAGCTTTATGCCATGCAATATGGTACCATTCCTGTTGTTCATGCTGTGGGGGCTGAGAGACACAGTCAAACATTTTGATCCATTTACAGACTCTGGCCTTGGGTGGGCATTCAAACCTGCAGAAGCATCAGCAATGATCCATGCACTAGGGAATGCCTTATGGACATATCATGATTTCAAACAAAGCTGGATAGCACTCCAGAAGCGTTGTATGAGTCAAGACCTTAGCTGGGACAATGCTGCACAGCAGTACGAGGAAGTTTTTCTTGCTGCAAAATATCAGTGGTGATTCATTCAACTAAGAAGCACGGCTGGGTATACTGGCATGTCTTCAAGTCCATGCCATTCATCTATATATGCTTTACCACATTCTGAACCATAATGGGAAAGAATTTCCTTATTAGTACTATTGGTGAATCACTTTCTAGAAACTTGTATACAGTGCTGAAGACTTGGCTATAAACCAATTCCAAGAGCGAGTGCTCTAATACTTTGCCTGCTAATCATCGCAGAGCACTTCATGCTGTAATCATAGAAATACATGTGGCGATTATGAGTGATCCCTAACTTAACTTGATTTTGTATTTCTCCATGGTAGTTTCACAGCAAGCTTTGCAAGGATGGTTTAATTCTTGTTGCAGACCAAAAGGAACCTGTTGTGAAACAAACATTACAGGATTGTATTTCCTCAACATTCCCCCGAGTCTATATCATTTGTTATTACAGAAATTTCAAAATATTCTTTACCATAAAGAGGATTGTAAGTATTGTTGGTGGCTTGCATTCTCGAAATTATCATGGAGCTGATCCGGAGATGTTCTGAACCCAATTATAGAGGAAGTACATCATACAATGTTTCCCTAAAATATTGTTGAGCAGTTTGCTAGTGATTGTAGAAAATATCTGCAGGCTTTTCAATGATCCTTAGCTTAGTTTTAAGTTTAATTAATTTTTAATGATCCTTGGAGGCTTCCTCAGCAAGCTTTGCAAGGATAATCTCTCTTGAAATTGAACGGAAAGGAAACTATTGTGCAGCAAGTATCACATGAGATCAAAGGCGTCCAGCAATGTAATTACATTAGTTTCTATATATATTTTTATCCACTCTTCTTCCGCTGTCAATGGAATATTCACCTGCAAAGTTTTCTTTGTGCCATTTTCTTGAAGATTGATTCTATGTCATAGCATTACAATTGAAAATTACAAACATCTCCTGAGGCGGCTATAGAACTTATGCCTTGGTACTTTTCTATAGTTTATTGACAGCCAACACTACTTTAGCTTTTGCAAATCACATTTAGTGAACTCCTTCGAAGAGAGACAAAATAGTTTCAACTTCAACCTGATTGCAAGCAGTATGATCACATTTGTCCCATCCCTGGAAACAAATGTTTTTGTAATTGACCAGAGTAAATCCCTATGAGTGCACGGACTTTTCAAAAACAATCCTATATTTTTAGGGTGCAAAGTATTTAGGGACTTGTCTCCATTCACATTTATTTAGCAACTTCTTTAAACCAACATATTCTAAATCAATAATTATAATCTAGGGTTGGATTAAGCAGGTTCATGATCTTATGAAGGTAAATCAAATAGCCAAGAAAAAGGTTTTGCTTTGGCTGGTAATTAGTGGTGGGTTCCTCTATCTAGTACATCGACCATGTTAAGCATTTGTTGAATGTGCTTCTTTTCTGATGTGGATGAAGTTGCACTCCCATCATTTCTAGTGCTGCTGCCATGTTCAAGTTTTTGATCCCAGGTTCTCTCTTCAAGCATTTTACAAGAGAAATGGCCATTCTTGGGGTATAATTTCCACCTTAAATTCATTTGGACTACGTGAAAAATCAAGAAACAATTGCAATTTTGCTTGTAAACCTAGAAATGTGATTTAACTATTTATAACACTCTTTTCTTCTTATGCTAACATGCAACATGTAATATGTCGAAGTACATATTAGCTGAAGCATAATATCCCCATATAAGTGCATGGAGGAAGGGGTAAAGCATTCTAACCCCATTACGACGGAAAAATTCTGATGTCCAAGCCGTAAAAGGCAAGGCAAATGCCTTAAAAATGAAGTCTGGGATGTTACGAACTGTCGCACTCTACAAGGATTGCCGTTAAGTGTGTATTAGTTGCTAAGGTCACCTAACAACCAAAGGCAACTATCGCCAAAAATGTACACCTTCGTATTCACATGAATACAAACATAAAGACCCAAAACAATATAATTTCCCTCCATAGTTACCTAAGACGGCGGGATGTGGGGATGGAGTTTTTGGGACCGCAAAAATTTCCAAAATTTCGGGACTGCGAGGGGACAGCAAGGGGATGGCTATTAAAATAATATATAAAATTACAAATATTAAAAATATATAGATAAATTTTAGAAATTTTATGAATAGCAGTTCATTTTTATATATCAGTCCACCATGTGCATACAGTCCACGTCGAGACATCCATATTAAAAGTAAAACTAAAAACTCAGCAACATACATACAACTGTACTAATGTTATGTGTTCATATAATTTTTAATATTAATATGTATGCTTTGTTGGTTTTCATAGTATGTTGTGACAGTCCACCATGTGCATTTGCGCTCGAAAATTTCTGTATTCATATATCACAGTCCACCGGTAAATGTTTTTAAAGAGAAAACAACAAAGAATTAATTAAAAATTAAAAAAATAAAATAAAAAGTGAAAATAGTTATTTTTTAAAAGAAAAAAGTGTATTAAAAGTGTTGTCGACGTTGGGGACATCTGGATGTCCCCAGGGGGCGTATAGACTTCTCAACCATCCTAGGGACATTTCTGCAATTTTCAAACGTCCCGAGACGCGTTTCCCCGCAACTCGGAAGTTTGGAAACGTGGAGGAAACGTTTCCTCCATGTTTTGGCATCCCCGAAATGTCCGGACTCCTAGGATTTGGGGGACGTGTCCCGCGTAACATCTTGTTTCCCTTATTGTTCATGACATCGATAAATGTTTGGATATTTCACAGACATTCACGTACAACACAAGAAGAGAGTCAAATGAGGTTGTTGATTTCTTTGGCTAAAGCTACCTCACATTGATTCCAGTCTCATTATTCTCTCCAAATTGATAGATATTACTAGGTATTCTCGGTTGTAGTTGGATTGATGAATTTGGTGTGTTTTTCTCAGAAGAGACCCTCTCTATGCACTATAGGCATGAATCCAGGACACCAATCAACCGAGGTAGGAAATGATTTGGGAATGGTGACAAATAGTTGTTGAACTTTTCCCCCTCACATTCCTCCCTCATGAGATCATTTCTTAAGCCTTCATCTCCCATTCTCCATTCTCTATCATGCATTTGCATATTTGAGGTTTTGTCTATCACCCTCCACAATTTGTCTTTCTTTGGATTAATTGTTTGTGTGGAGGTTTGTTTTCTGTTGGGGATTTATGGAGGTCCTATGAGTATGTGGTTGTGGTGCATGTTGGGCTC